>CM056996.1:124375537-125575537 GCA_029891345.1 Dryococelus australis | reverse complement strand
TATCCGTGGCCCAGCTATTGTATAAATGTTAAACATAAATTAGTTATTTCCAGGGACAGGGACAGGAAAACTTTGAGTTCTAAACGATGTGCGTGCCAGGCTCCGCTGTCCGATGTATTTCAGAACTGTAGATACTTATTGATTGGCTGTTTCACGAGTGCGTAGCCAGTTTCAGTTCAGATTAGTTGGTACGGTATAAGTTACTTGTCTCGTTGCAAGAACATTGGCCGAGAGTTCACCTGGGCGTGGGTAATAAATCGTGATCCAACTGCAATGTACACGAACACAAATGTACACAAGTTTGATGTCTAGCTTGTCTTAAAATAAATTCGCGATATTTTCCAGTATTAAGAAAACCAGCAAGAAAATAGTCGTACTCCAAGATGAATGAAATTTTAACAAACAAAAAATGTCTTACCCTACGGTTAGTTTATCGAGCGTCATCTCTAACATGAGTGATATGGCAGAGCCGATAACCTTCAGACTCGCAGTTGTGTCCAACACCCCGCCCGGCCATCTGCTGACTGCTGTCAAGACGTAGCGCACAATAGAAACACTATTTCGAAGCATATCAACATATGCTGTTTTTTTAAGCACTGTCTCTTAAAACATACGTGTCGGACACACAAAAATATTCCAGGGATCTGCATCGAACCTTGCTACAGATTTCCCAGCATACAATGACAGACATGGTTGCGCATTAAAGGTCCATTGGTGTTTGCAGCACAACTATAACATTGCACGCATGCTTAGAGGCTATGGCACACTTGAAGAGCTTGGCAGTGTAACCCTTAGCGCTCTCGCACTTCTCAGGCCCAAACGCGGGAAAAAGCTTCAGTCAAGCGATCTCCTTAAGCAATAACTTAATAATCATGACGTGTACAGAAAAACTTTGGTGTGCTGTGTTTTTAAACGTGATTGTTCACAATAGAAATAAGCAGGTCGTGTGCATGGTTGGGATTTACTTAATCGCCAGAAGAAATGATTTAATTTAGTATATTAAGTAAATGCTGTGCGGCTGTGACCAATCAGAACAGAGTAGACTGTGTTGTTGGCGGGAAACTGTTACTTGTAGGAAAGTATTCCTGAAAAATAGTATAAAGTCATGTTGCTGTACATATATAGGATTATATTAATGAATTACGTTTCAATTAATAAGCGCTTCTTACAGAAAATGTATATTTTGAAGAGAAATGCATTCATAAATGGATGTGTTGAACGAGGTTAGGTTAGGAATTGAACCAAAGTTTTCTTCGGCTAGACTCGATAATTATCGTGTGCATTGAGAATCGTAAATCCAGAAGGCGTAATTCCTTGGTGTCATGCATGTGGTTATTGCATTATAACTGATGGTTTTTACAGTGTAAACGCAGCTACGGCCCCTACCTACCTCTATATACCCAGGACTGGTACGTAAAACAACATAAGTGAGAGCGAACAATATTTTGGAGCCCCTGCCTCGCAAAAGAAGTAACGATATTATCCTACTGTTATGGATTTGTGGTTTCTGCTATGTGGAATTTTGATAAGAGCCAGTAAAATTGAATGCAGTAAGAGTTTTTATTCTGTTTCTTAAACGTTGTTTATCATAATCAAAAAATCCGAAAAAATAAACTTGACCAACACGTGGCAGAGATGTACTTCCCCGCCACACGACGACTCAGCACACGAGATCAGCTACAGTCCGTTAACGGTTTCTCCATCATTTTTGAATCCAACCTTTGAAAAATCTCCCCATGTATGGCGTGTTTAGTTATTTCCAACATATACCATATATCACAAGCGTTTTATACTTGTGTTCATAAAAGTAACTTTTTTTTTCTCTGTTAAATTGAAATGTTATTCATATTTTATCTATAAATTATAATACTTCATTTATAAATAACTGGGATAAAAACAGGGGGAAAATAGGTGTGTTGGTAGCGCCTAGTGAAAAATAGTTCCTATCCAAATTCTGTTATACCGAGTGCGCACGAATGCGGCGCGTTGAGCTTTGGTGTAATTCTCCCGACTTATTTAAGCTTAGTTTGTACGAGGCGGAGAAATATCCTGGAGATATAACTTCAGCAGGGCTTCAGAAAAGGCTGAAGTGACCGTGAGAGGATTATACAACAAGAAGGGTGTGCCGGTAGTACATGATGGCTGTTTGCACGGAACGGATGAGTCCGTTAATATTTGAAATTGGGGTCTTCTGTCTCGTGATGTGAGTGGGGGAAGGAGGTAGTCGCGTTGCTTACTTCCCCGCCCTCTTCCTTTTCCGAAGGGGGCAGCGGTGGCTGGGCGATTAGCTTGCTCGCCTCCCACCGAGGCGAACCGGGCTCAATCCCTGGCAGAGCCACTCCCGGATTCTCCCACGTGGGAAACGTGTCGGACGATGCCGCTGGCCGGCGGCTTTACTCGGAGACGGGTCGCCACTTGGGCGAGTGGTTTATTTGCACGATCTTCTGCGCTGTTTGCCTGGATTCTCGTGGGTGTGCCATATAGGTGTATCTTTACTCTCTTTAGCTTTCATACAAAAATGTAATGTAATACAATAAATAAAGTAAAGCAAAAAATATACATATAATTTTGTATATCTTTAATACAATCTAGTAATAAATTATTGTGATTGGATTTTGTGTCTCTTTTTATTGTATTTTAGATTAACCTTCATAATATTTTTATTATTAGTAGCCTAGTGCTTGGCTTGGAGTCGTATATTTACTCATAAGCCTTTGGTGTTTTGTATTCTTGTGTGCCTCATGGAGTGGGTTAGACTAAGGCTTCGACTAGGGTAAGATCACAATTATAGTGGGTTTAATAAGTGTCTTTTAGTAAAATTGTTGATTTAATATGATTATAAATAATAATGTAAGTGCATTTTCGAAAGATTAGTTACGTAAAAGTTTTTCCTTATTTCTTTGGATGTTAGTTTTATGTACTGAAACCCTTTCCTGGCTCCTTGGGCCCTCGCTTTTGCTAGGCTCCCTAAGCGGCTGTTTACTTCGCCTGCATCAAGTAATAGTAGCAATAGTAGTTCTTGTTGAGGGATTTGGCCGACTCTTGAGCGAGGTGTTGATAACCGATGAGAATGAAATGAGGTGAGAATGGAGCAACTTCGGAATGAAGAGGCGAGGGAAACGGGACATTCCCGTCCAGCAAGATTCCCACTTGCGAAAATACGCGACTGACACGGCCGGGGATTGAACCCGGTTCGCCTCGGCGGGAGCAGATAATTCGTTTGTTTGAAAGCCGCTGGCAGGCAGAGAGTTAGGTGGGCGTGGCCCGCTGGCAAGTAGTGTATGATGGTAAGCCAGGATCCAGTTCGGAGGAACAGGTTCGCTGCGGCATGGCTAACGGCAGCTGACGTCAACCACTGTTATTTATTATCTCCGCCCAACACAACCACACGAGGGCAGCTTTGTCCGACATTCGCACTGCCTCCGCTGCCACAGTCAGTGTTGCCACCTCTGCCCGCTTACTAAAGAAAAGCCCTGCCGCGTCTTTCCTAAACACTTGTCTCATTGCATTCATCAAATTATACACTATTTTCATTTTCCTTCCCCCTCCACCCCCCTTTCTATATCTTCAGGAAATTAGATTTGATTAGTCAAAAGCAGCAGACAAGGATAAAAACAGAGAAAATTTGTAAGTTGCCAGCACTGAAATTTTCGGTGCTGGCAATTTCTCCCCCGCCCCCCACCCCCTCCCGAGAAATGCTGTTCTTTGTTCAGAATTATTTTTATACAGGATGATTCGCAATTAGACCGCCAAACTACGGGAGGTGATTCTTAATGAAAAAGTAAAAGGAAAACATATGTGACACTTTGTACCTAAACCGAATATTAAGGGAGGCATGAACCCTTAAAAAAAAAAAAAAAACCCGAGGTATTAAACCGTATTTGTACAAAATATCGGTAACAGAAGTAAATTACAGTGACAACTCTCGGAACATTATTGTATGTTATCGGGACCTTCGACGTAAGAGCGGATTATTTGCACAAATACGGCTTAAAATCCCGTTTTTTTATGGGCTCGTACCTCCCTTAGTATTCGGTTTAGGTATAAAGTGTAGCATATGTTTTCCTTTTACTTTCATGAAGAATCACCTCCCGAAGTTTGCTGATCTAATTGAGAACCATCCTATATAAAATAACTGTGTTAAAGTTGCAGCGTACAACGCCTGCAGAACAAGGCTATGTACGAAAAGTTGCAATACAAAGTAGGCGCGCGACACACATACGCGGAGCCGCGCGCCTACTCTAAATGCGAATGTCTTCCTTCTTCCGACGCCCAGGTACTCTATACCGTTTTTAATGTTTTCTTGGTGTGAAATACGTTTGTGATGCCGGTGCAGAATATTAATTGCGGTTTCGTCTTTTTCAAATCGCTGGAAATATAATTGTTATTTCCTGTCAATTTGCGACACCAGCGCCCTTGGCGACAGCTGAGAACAATACTTTCCACTTTGTGAAGTGGCTTTCTCAGCGTTAACTCGGCTCCTCTCCCTTTTTCCTCCCCTCATTTCCCTCCCCTAATCGCCACTCCTTATTACGTCACGCCTTTTTTTCTGAGCTAGGGTAATTCCCGACTTAATCTACACCCTTACTCACCGCCTATGATGTCCCTGCAGACGCCGCAACTATTTCCTACAATGTCAATTATTCGATAATCCAACTTGGTGTAAAATCAGGCACCTGGGAGATGGTGTCAGTGTTTTATCCGCTTCAACATGACTTTGTACTACGGTGAGTTGTGGATCAGTAGCTTTAATATAAGTAATTTTAATCAACGTAGAGTTTGAGTGGCGCTTGTATTGTTTTGGGGCTGACAGTATTGCAGTTTCGGCCTGCCAGTCAAAAATAGTTTTGGCCTAACTTTATAGCTGTTTATTGTGTGTTTCCAGTACGTTTAATTATGTAGCGGTGTGTCTGTCGCCCATTAAATTTATTTTCTTTCTTATGCCTCGTATCCATGACCAGCCTAGTAGAAGCCTTTGTAAGTGTTTTTTTTTATCTGCTGCGGCTTTAATGGGTCTCGTTACAGCGCCCCCAGCGGTATTCAGAGTATTTTTGAGGGTAAATTTTAGTAGAATTTTAACATGTATTTTGATTGAAGTGAGGCTATAACGGGTCAGCAAATCTGCCCTCACTTCTTCACTTACGATACACTAGTATTTTTAGTACGTTTGTAATGAATTTAACCAATGTACGTATTTGTATTAATCGCATTTGCGATAATTGTAAAGGTTTGTTGCTCCCATTAGAGCGTAATACCTTCACGTAGTTTTAAATGTTTGCCCGAATAGTAACCAACTGCAAACGTGTATCAGATTTGGCAATTGTACGATAAAATTGAATTTCATGTGTCTACGTAATAATTGTAATGATTCGTTACTTGCTATCAAGACGAAACTACGTAACAATTAATGTTTGTTTAAATGGTAACCAAATCTAGAGATGTTTTCAAGTGACATAACAGAGAAATCATATTTAACCTGGCGTGCTCATAAGCAAATGTAACAAGGTTGTAAATGTAGTAAAGAATTTTTAATGCGCGTTTCCCATACGTCTGCAACTAGCATTGACCGCGTTAACATTAGGTGTGGTTACCAAAACGAAATCGCATCTGACGATTTCAGTAAATGAACCCAGAATGGTTTAAGGTGATATTAAGACCACCGACGCACATTTTCTGGTTAATAATTATAACCTGAAACACTTACGTAACAACTGAGAGTGTGAATTATTTATATTGATTCTGACACTTCAGTTAAATGTAATTCCCTTGACTAACACTCTTGGTTACATATGGTAAAGAGATGCGAATAAGTTCTAGTCAGTTTAAATGTTTCTTATTATGCAACTACCTCTGAACTATGATATTACTTAGAGTTAATCCAAGTTCTTAACACATTAATAGATACGTTTATCCATTTCATATGGAAATGTTTTAGGCTTTGTAATGGTTTGTACCTGATTTTTTAAAGGGGTACATTGGTTTAAAATATTTTAGCGAAGTTAAAATTGTAGGAATTTTTGCAGCTTGTTTGCTAATGAATTCTGTCACTATAGTTGAATTGGTACCTGAATTTGTGAAAGCATGTATGCTTTGAATGTTTTAATGCATCTCGAATGAATAATAGTTTGTATTTTGTCAATGTTCATGTATTTTTACTGCATGTCAGAGAATTGTTTTGGTCATAACCATTCCACATATTTTACAACCTGTAAATGAGAGTTACTTTGAATTGTAAAAAAAATGAAAACTTATATGACCGTGAATCAGAAAATATGGGTGAATTATTTGAAATGTGTGGCATTAACTTTCTTTAATGTATCATTTTACTGCGTATCCTATTAATTTTTTCTAGATATGCGTTGATTGTTACACGCCAAGTGAAAATAAAAATACACTTGGGATTGCCGCCTCAGCAGGGTCCTGTATGGACGATACAAGGATGTCGCTAATCCTACCCGGCTATCGTACCTGCGGGACAGACCTATTGCTCCGGCCAGCCCGAAGAATGAATGAGGTGTGGGTGGAGACGCAACGGAATGAAGACAGAAGGGAGAACGGGAGAACCGCAAGTAAACCCTTTTCACCACGTCTATAACCGCCGCACACACTGCATGAGAACATTTGTCCGGAAGTTGCCCACAATACAGAACCAGGAATTGAACTGGGGACTTCAGAGGCGAGAGGCCAGTGACCAGCAAGAGCCAACCGTGGCCCCTGCACTCTCTCTGGCGGTCGGTTTTCGTAACAGGTTTCCATTTTAAAGTAAATTAAATTAATAAATTCCCCAGATGTTTGTGTCAAATTCAATGAAGGAGCAAAAATGTTTCGTTCTAGTTCACAACCTGCCAGTTCGAATAGATTGCAAAAATGTCCACCGGGGAATCGAACTACAGGCGGCAGGAGTAAGAGGCCTGGTGATTTTCGGTTGGGACAGTTGGTAATAGTAGATCCATGTACTGTGAGGCACAGACTTCACCAGCGTGTCCGAGCAAGGAGGGAGAGTTTTCATGTGGGTCTCATCGTAAGAAGTTCTGTGGATTCTAATTAAAAATGGAATATTTCAATTGGTTTTTTCAGGGCAGAAATTAAAGTCGATGTTTTGTTGCCAATTTATATATTCTGTTATTGAAATATAAATGAGGTTGGTGGGAAATATCAAAGCCAGCAAAAATCACTTAAGTATCCCTATGTTGAGCTGAAGGATTTGAGCGGCTCTTAACAACGAGGTCTTGAGAGATGATGAGGGTGAAATGAGGCGAGAGTGGAGCAGCGTCGGAATGCAAGGGCAAGGAAAATGTAAGATCCCCCCTCCCCCGAAAATCACCGTCCGGCATGATTATCACTTGCTAAAATCCGGGAGTGACCCGGCCGGGTATTTGAACACGGTTCGCCTTGGTGGGAGGCGAGCAGTCGAACCGCTCAGCCACTCTGCGTACAATAGCTATTCTTCTGTAGAACAGTGTAGTGACTAGAGCGGCACTGCCCTGTAGTCACTGCTGACAATTCTGAAGAAACAGAGCACTCCCAATACTTCTTCACCTGACCTTGAATAGTTTGCCATTTTTGTTACTAGGGATGCTCCTTAAGAGGCCCACATGCCAGGCGCTGGAACTGCCTTGCAGTGCGTTTGAAAACCTGGCATTTTTTAAGAAACCATTAAAAGTATGCTTATGTACGAGAAGACATCATTCCCCAGGCGAGGACGGAATGGCACTCTAAAGTTATCACACAAAGTGTAAATATTATAGTAAATATATTGTAAATATGTAGTAAATATAAATATATAGTAATATAAATAATATAGTTAATAAACGGATTTTACAGACTGCCGTATCTTAACACATAATGGGCAGACATGAGTCAAACTACGATAGGATTCTTTATTGAACTTGGCTAAAGGCTGTTAACGACAAAGTGAGCACTTCAGAATGAACCTTAGAAAGAAGTCACTGCCCCTGAATGCATATATTTTAATGGAAGCAATTAGTGACATTCGCCCAGTAAAGTTGGTAACGATGGATGGAAAGTAGTTCCATATATTAACGTTGAATAAAAAGTGTTAGGTAACCATTTATGATGACTTAAAATTAATTCTTTCACTTTCTTTTTTTTTATGCATCGAAGTGTAAAAATGAGCAGATTTGTAACTATTTACTTTCTTAATAATTTTGCTGTTTTAATTGACTTAATCGTGAATAAAGTGACGAGGCCCATGGCAATGTTAATTTAAAATAAGGCGGAGGAACACACAACGTGTATACAAGTAGATCTTAAGCAGGGCTTTCGAAAGTGTACATCTTATTGATATTAGTGTGACCGCTGAAAGTGTCGTAGGAGCACGCAGCACCACGAGAACACTGCAGAACCGTGCGCGAACAGGCGACAGCGGTCTTGTAGCGCGTGACGATGCTGGCAGGCTGCAGATAGCTCGGCGTCGCGCGCGGCGGGCGACCTCGGGGGAAATGGAACATAAGGCAGTGGCATTCCCGCGGCAGGCAGATCCCAGGCCGTCATTAAGATTCTTACACAATTGAAAACTTCAGCATTTTACTTTACGTTGCCTATCCTCTGACGAAACCACCAGTGCACAATACAATATTGTAAAGTCAGAGTTCAGACAATTGAACATCGGTTCTGCGAGCTTCGTAAAAATTTGTATCTTGTTATTTAAATAATTATATTATTCAGGAATGCATTTTACGTACCTTTTTATTAAAAATAGACTTAAAATATACATTAAAAGTTTATTTTAAACAAAAAACTCATTTGTTTACTTTACTAAAATATTTCAATCCATATATTCCCTCTTCACATTATACTTGTTTACCATTTATTTAATTTAAGACGAGCTTTGTTAAATATACCGAAATTAAATCGCACTACAATAAAATAACGCACTTTCCACATAACCTCTGTTAGATTCTCGGCAAAATTGCTGCTTGACTTTGACTTTAAATTTCAACTATTCAAAATGGTGAAGTCAAGAGTGCTTGACTTCACCTTTAACTGTTCCATTGTGTCAAGTTCCATAAGAAACAATATGTCGGTAAGCAAACGTAAAGTCAAATAGTAAAGTCAAATGTTAAAGTTTTCAATTGTGTAAGGGCCTTTAGAGAGTGACCGCTGGAGACGGCGAATCTCCCGCCAACTACAGCAGCAGACGACGCACTCGCGGCGCGGCGTGTGACGTCACAACCGACGCACGCTCATCTGCGACTCAAACGCGATAGCACGTCCGCACGCTATGTGTTCTATGAGCGGAATTCTCGACAGGAGTCAATGTCCCACAAGAAAAGGCTGTTCACGATAAAGTGAGCTGTTTTGAAATCAACCCTAGAAAAATGCCACTGCCCCTGCCAGTGTATATTTCAACGGGCTCAGTGGGTGTTACTCTCCCAGTAAATTTGGCAACGATAGATGGAAAGTAGTTCCATATTTACCATCGAATAAAAAGTGTTAGGTAAACATTTGTAATAACTGTAATTATTTCTTTCGCTTTCTGTTTTTTTTATGCATCGTAAGTGTAAAAATAACCAGATTTTTTATGTATGTACTTTTTTAATAATTTCACAGTATCACATCACCCCGACGCTTGAATAAAGTGATTAGGTCCACGGTAATTTTAATTTTGCATAAGACGGAAGAAAACACAATGTACCTAAGAGTATATCTCCAGAAGGGCTATCAAAAGTGCTCATTTTACTGTGATCAGCCTTTATTCGGCTTTAAACGAAACAAGTAGCAGTGATCAGGATAATCACAGACATTCACAATGTCTGATCACGGTTCCTTCCCACATTTAAAACAACCATTCAATGAATCACGTGTTCAGTTCTTTCCTAAATATGCCTGCTGCATGTATCACAAGCGTTTTATAAGTGTATTCACACAAAACTATCATTTTTTGGTTACATTGGAATTATTTTACCTAAAAATTATAACATTTAAATTATAATTACTATGAATAAAACAGTGAGAAAATAGGTATATTAGTAATGCCTAGTAAGAAATAGTTTTTCGCAAATTACTACTACACTGAGTACGCACGAATGCAGTGCGCTGTCCCTTTGGTGTGATTTTCTAGACTTGGTTGAACTTTGTTTGCATAAGGCGGAGGGATATCCTGAAAGTAGAACTTCAGCAGGGCCGGCTTCAGAAAAGTTGGAAGTAACCCAGGATGGACTACAAATGCTATCCACGGTAAAGTGAACTAATGTACGGCCCTCCCAACAGGCATTAACTCAATAATAAATGCATTATATGACAGCCTCAGCAGTTAAATTTTGAGAGAGATTGGTGGAATACACAAGCAAGCTATGTTTATTAGTCACATGTCAATGTTTATATTAAAAAATGACGGAAAGATAGAAATTGGCTGAAAAGGATATATTTAGCAGGGCATTAAAAAAAAGCTCTCTTTACAGTGAATAACGTATATACACGACAGTGATTTATTTGTATTTCCCTGCTGCTAAAAACGATTGCGAAAACAGAAACGTAAATAAATAGACGCCTATTTTAATTCCAAACAACATACTTTTAAGATACGTTCTTATTGTGTACTGCTTAAGTTATCAATTGTGTAAACCTCTTAAAACCCGTGTCCCGCGCTTGAAGTTTTCATGCAAGCTTGCATGATAATTGTTATAAGGAAGATTTCGCCGACTCCCTCGCTTCCTGATCCGAACGTGCAGCTACATACTCCTCGTTCAGAATATATGCCACATCCGCGAATTATACGAAAATAAATTTGCGTCTAAGAAAAAATTTGTATCCTTTCAAATTCGTATAGTTTAAATAAGGCGTAAGCAAATAAATTAACTGAAAAATGTATACTGCAAACAGCTAAAGAGCAAATGCATATTTATCGGAAGATTTCATATATATACACTTAACTGTAATTCAACAAAAATTTTATATTTTTAAATTCGGAATATGCATATATGCTTATATATATGCACACACACGATATATGTGTGTGTGTGTGAAAGAGAGAGAGAGAGATAGAGAGATATATATATGCGGAGTGTAATATGAGTGCAAAAAGGTGATTTCTAAATGAAATAAAAAGGTCGATTGTACAGATGTCCTAGGTTCGATGGTACAGATGTCCTAGGTTCGATGGTACAGATGTCCTAGGTTCGATGGTTCACGAGTTACCCTCCCATATCATTGCAACTGCTGTCGGTAGTCGGTATATCCTTGTTTGTGTACAGAATGTCGGTAGTCGGTATATCCTTGTTTGTGAACAGAATGTCGGTAGTCGTTATATCCTTGTTTGTGTACAGAATGTGGTAGACGCGAAAGTGGAGTGTGTGTCTATAAGCCGATTTTACTGTTGACACCCAACGCACTTCGGACACCAAGCTTGACAGACCAATCGTTCTGAAATTTCCTACAACAAGTTACATGTTCTATTGGTGGATGTCCCGGTGAACCTGTTACACCACATGTGGTTCACGGATGACACGGTACCAACGCATCCTAGTAGAGCCTCCGAAGCCTATCTGGATGTGTGGTTTCCGCACAGATGGATGAGTCGTGCCGGAGGACCAATCGCCTGGCCTTCACGTTCCCCTGATCTGAATTCAATCAGCCACGGGGACATTTCAAGACCATTGTATACGCTACACCTATCATGGGTGTTGTAATTCTTGGCGAGCGTGAGAAAGAAGGTTACCAGCAGATCCGTGCCACACCTGGAGTGTTTGAACGTGTGAGACAGTTACTAATGCGACATGTGCAGGCCTGCATACAGATACAAGGTGAACATTTTGAGCACCTCTTGTAGGAGTGAATTACTGCTGGTAAATAGGCAGGGCTGCACTCACACGAACAAGGCTCTATCAGAACATTTGAAGGTGTTATCTCCGGAACCATCGAACCTCAGCACATATGTATATATCGGCATTTTGTTTTGAGGTGTTATCTACGCATTTCAGTTACGTTCCACATCAGGCAACACAGACTGCATATTTTTTAAGAAGTTCATATACGCCTAAAAAAATTTAACTATTTAATATACGGCATTGTTACCACTGAGTTGTAGATAATTTTATAATTTTTAAGCATATTTTATGCTTTACGATTTCCGTGAAATGATAATAGACGAAATAAGAAAAATTATATAACGTACAATAATTTCTTTATAAAACTTTATTGAATGTACAAACTTCACCGTACTGCAAGTTAAGATTTCTGTTGGTAGTAGTGTGTGATGGGCTAAGCGTTTTAAAAAGTATATGATAGACGAGGTCGCTGGTACGGAATCTTTTCCAAAGGCACTTTTTGGAAACGACCAAATGAAATAGATATTAAAAAACGTAACATCACATGCCTGCACATAACGCATGTATCCGCAAATAAATATCCGAGGAAGATGAGTATGTTTCTGATAAAAGGGAAAAATCATTCATCAGGTGTTACCACGTTGTATGTACATTTGTCCCGTTTAATAAATTCACATAGGAAATAGCGAGTGGAAATGGTCTGAAGATGCATATTTAAAGATTGCCTTGCGTACTTTCTGAAGAGGGAGGAGAAAAATACGGTGGCATTTACAATTCAATAAGTGGACTTAGTCGCATGTAATACACAGTCGGGCTACATGATTATTACCACTGCCTGATATAGGCTGTTCGCAGTAAACTGAGCTCTTTCGAAAGCCCTTCTTAAGATAAACTTTCATGTAAATTTTGTATTCTTCCATAATATGTCAAATTAACACTGAAATGGGCCTCATCACTTTATTAAACAAGTAAATATTTCAGGAATTTGTTACTCATTGTACTTAATTGCAATAAGAACAGAAGAAAATCAAATAATTCCAGGGTTAACAAAATGTTTACTCAACACTTTGAATTCAACGTAAAGACATGGAACTACTTTATATTCCTTGTTGAAAAAAGACTTTGATCGGCGTATGTCAGTCAGTGCGGCCGTGCAGGTAGAAAGTGCCGTTTTCCAAATGCTGATTCCGGAAGTGCTCAGCTGGAACGTGAACATCCTGTATAACCACCTCGCGCAGCATGGAGAGCAGCTAGACGACGTGGACCGCACTGCATCCGACAGCTACTGGAGGTGTGGTGAAGGATCCATACATTACAATCCAAGTGGTAGTAAAGCTGTTTGATTGGGTTCAAGTCTGAAGATTTAAGGGACCAGGAAGTACTAGGAAGCCTTGGTTGTGCTTTGGCAACAACTCCTGAGAATTATTGCCGTATGTCACATCACTTTGCCCTGTTGGAAGATCCCTTACACTCCAGGTAAGACAGTTAACATGTATGGGTGAATATGATGTCCAAGGATGGAGTGATATCTAAATTCTGCGGAGAGAGCCTTTCATATTATAAATAGACAAACACTATTTAAAAATATACTCCTGACTACGGTCGTAGAACAGGTCTTAACATTTGTCTATATACTTACGTTCGCGAGTTGTCACTCATATTTAATGTATTGAATGTTTTAAAGAGCCCAACCTAGGCTCGCACACAGAAACTGTACAATGCCACGTTATCTTGTAGGCAGGAGTACATCAATACAATACTGGCAAGAGCCAAGTGTAAGGACAGTGGCGTGTGGTGAACTATTGCAAGGTGAGCTGTGTTTTGCTCTATGCCGTACATAATTTTCTTCTGGTTTACACATCGGCCACTCAAACGAAGTAGTCCATTTAGTGAGTGTCAGAGCACGCTCTCTCGTGAGTGGCCGCATTACATTCAGTTTCTCCCGACTCCACTCTGGTCACTGGTCCCTGCAGCTCACTTTGCATCACTTCCACCACACGCCACTGGAAGAAGGTATAAACTCACTTGTACTTATATACTCCACGAAGCAGCCATTGAGCGCTGATATCAAAGTATTCTGGTTTTGCAGCAGACTTTCGGATATGCTGACTCGCGTGTGAGCACAGAAGGAAGGCGAGTGTGTGTTCCAGGCAGACGGGCGGAGTGCACCTGCAGCTGCACTGTATGCACCGTATGCTGCACTTGTCTCCGTGACTGGACTGCAGCCACCTAGAGTAGCGCCTCGTGCATACACAACGTCGCGAGACAACCCAGCAAGCCTCACGTCGCCTGCGACATGGCGTGCTCCTCCCCGCCTATCAGACGTCTCTACTTCATACCAGGTCCAGCCTACTCTGGTTGGCAACACAACTAGAGTGCTTACTGGAGAGTTTCGCCGCAAGGAGCGCTGCTGTTCCAGAACAGTCGCCTCTAAGTTGGTGGTAATAGAGTGGACTGGAGTCGAGATCTTGAGAACCGATGAGGGAGCAACGAGGTGAGTATGAAGCAACACCGGAATGGAAATTCAGGGGAAACGACAGATACCCCCGAAAAAAACCCGCCCCGACCAGCGGCATCGTCCGGCACGATTCCCACACGCAAAAACCCGGGTGCGACCCCACCGGGAACCGAACCCGGTTCAACAAGGTGGGAGGCGAGTAGTCTGACCACTATGCCACCGTGGCCCCAGGACAACAACATAACCAGTGAACAACGTGAGGTGGGAATAAAGAAAATCGATCAAATCGATATTCTTACTCTGTGGTTTTACTGATGGCATTGTTGGATTACTGCTGGCCCAGAAAACATGGGTTTACCCAACTGGCCCTGTTATGGTTAACTGCAGGCACCAAGACACTTGGCATGCCATTTATGGCCTACTCATGGAATGTTGATGGAAATGAAACTGATGACTAAGAGTAGGTGACTTATTAATGGCCCGTAAATAGCCTACCGACTGTATTCCAGCAATGGCCGCACATATCCTATACTTATTGCTGGTAAAAGTATGGGTAGCCATCTATAGACCATTTGATGGCTGTGAAGTGGTATATCAATGGACCATTGCTGGTGAAATTTGGCTTTTTATGGGAATTTTATGGACCCCAGTCTTCGCAGATAGCTTCTTCAAACTATATATATATATATATATATATATATATATATATATATATATATATATATATATATATATATATATATATGGTTATATGTGTGTCTAATATAAATATAGATCGTACGATTCAATGAGTAGCTTATTTGTAAATATATAGCGATGGAAATATGTATGGAAAAATGCTGTAAATACAATATTAGGCATGACTTCGTGACTGGTATTGAATAATTTGACATATGCCTATGTAACATTTTACATGTATGACTGCACATAATTATAATGAGAATTAAAAGAACACAATATATAACTACCTATAGAAAATTAAAATTGAGGGGTTATAATTGTTTCAGGTCTCTAAAATATTCATAACTGGCGACTGCATTTAAAAACAGATGAATAACATCCAGGTAACATACATACTGCGATAGATTAAATTAAAGGCAAGTTTATGGGTTAATATCGCGATTCGCGTAGGAAGATTTCTCTCAGCGAGTGTATCTTTATAAAACCTGATTTGTTCGCATGGTAAATTTTAAGGCTATGGAATAACTGGTGTAATTTATATTATATTAGTGTTTGTTAGTAATTCAAGTAATTCAATATTATCAAGCGTAGCTCAACTAAAAATAAGAATACATTGTGGCGTAATGGTTAGCATGCTGAGCTCTCAATGCAAGAGGTGTAGGTTCGCGCCCACTCTACTCCTCCGGTAAGCATAAGATTGTCATGTCGTATAATGCGTTTAGTAGAGAAGTAAAAGTAAAGGAAATTAAAAACAAAGAAAAGTTGGTATTAATGGTAAAAATAATTATTTATTTAAGAAATAGTGTTAGACATATGGACATATGGAGGGGTCGTAGCTGTCTTGCGCATTTGTAGAGGAATGCGGTATGCGAGGGTATAAAGACCATATTGTATCTCTTCCCAACTCTGGTCGCGCACGCTGGGCTGGTTGCAGACGCGAGGCAGCGGTGATGCATGTTGATGAGTAGAATGAAAAAGAAAATGTTAGCATAAGTAATAGGTTTTTACACATAGTTTATAATTCAGGCGTTTGATAACAGAATGTCTGCAGACTACAAAATGTGGGGGAATTTTTAACACTTTTTAAAATCATAATGAATATATAATTTAAGTACTTATGAAAACATGAGTTGTAAAATAGTAAGTGTGAGAAGCAGGAGGGTTTGCATATAAAATGTTCACACGAATAAGCATAACTCTCCACTAACACAATATGGGGAGAATTTCCAACACTAAAAAATCCTTTACTGAAATAGTTAATAGTGGTATCGACAAGATAGTCTGCACGGGTTAGGGCGTAGCAGGTGACGCGCTGTGCCGAAGGTTGGCAGGAGTGGTCGGATATATAATGACTGATATTATTGAAACTCAGGTCAGTTGCGAGTGAAGAGTCCTAGGGAGTGGAAATGTCATTTCTCTCTCGGTACTTATTGATTGTAATTAGCACTTATAATTCTGTAATTGGTAATTGTGTAATAACTGTGTACTTTTGTGTGTAATTAGTGTATAATTAGTATCTTTACTTAATCTCATTAAAAAATTAAAAATCTAATTACCCCCGATGGGCCTCGAAGCACACACTAATGAATTTTATGAAATGGCACTTGTGCCACTCTTGCTCCTTGATGGCCAAACCACCCAGCTCACACTACTGTTGTAAGCCGTCCTCTATTTCTAGAGGCACCTGTTTTTGGCGATAAGATTTTAGGACAACATGTGTTCCAACTAACTTTAGTTTGGAACCACTTTCGGGATTGGATAGTTTGAATTGTTACGCATTTCATCTGTCTGCCCGCAAATCACGAACTCTCACTAACAAAGAAACTTAATTTTGATTGGCTCACTCGTGTAGCAGACTGTCTTCACACAAAGACAAGCGGCCAATAGTCAAATGAAGACTGCAAGTGTGCACAGAGGATATTGAAGTGTAGCCCCCGCGTAAATCTTTTCGCGAAACACAGGTTTCCCTACCTACTACATATGCAGAATAAAGTCAATAAAATCGATTTAGAAAAATGTAGAATTGTAAAGCGCTCAGAGCTTAGGAACAAATTTTAGACAACACTATTTTGAAATGACAAAATTGATGTCCGAAAAGTGAAAGGAAGTTTCGAGCCGTATAATGGACACCATTCTTTCAATTGAAACGCACAAGAAAATGTGTACTTTTAAAATTTCAACTGCCATTCAATTTTAATAAGTTTCCATGTAGCCTGAAAATAATGGTTTAAATGGATCACAGCCACAGGTCACAGATGTCCGAAGTGGCTGGGAGTAAATACGATTGTTAAACAGAGTGGTGGCACGAGCTCGAAAATTTATGTTCAATATCGTATCTTTCAAAAACATTTAATTTTCGTAAAATTTCAGGTGTCTATTACAAAAGTATGAGTAACGCAAAATTGCTTGTACTACATGGTGAACAGCTGTTACTGGCTGGGAATGAACAATTTTACCTGCAGGCGGAGTATACGGTACATCAATAGCTTATATTTTGTTGTGATTTAGTTTCCTGAAATCCTCCGGCAGGGCTAAGTCCCACTCGGTGAAATGCATGTGTTTGTGCGTGTGTGTGTGTGTGTGTGTGTGTGAGTAGGAAGCATATACACACACCTCCACTCACACACATTCAATATCCGCGATATTCCACATATTACATATGTTATTTGAATACGTACTCAGTCTTAATCCTCGCGCTAAATCATTCACATTTCTGTGAAATTTGTACAAAAATACGGCAAATGATTGGTGATAAGCACGCGTTGCTAAATGTTATCTTGTCCCGTGTGTTCCCTCTATCAAATGTTAAGCGCATTTGATTGGCGATGGTCGTAGTTAGTTCAACGAGAAGTTACAGCAGCTGGAAAAGGCTGGACATTTGTCAAGCTGAAAGTCGCGTGGTAATTTACAACAGTTATTTCTCGTGACATTATAAATACACGTGAAAATTATGTTGCGCTGCCCGCAAACTGCTAGTTATACTCACTGCGTCGTATAAACTTTCACCGTTGCTTTTAACTTCGAGCAAACTGAATATAAATTAAACCCAACCCAGTTACACCATACTGCACTCTAAAGTCGTGTTCCGCCAAGCAATGAATTTATTTTTGCTTTTATGTTTACTTTCTTTTGTTGAGAAGAGAAATGGGAACCGAAAATCCGGGCAGATCTAGACGAATGATTTCTTTATCATTTGCATAAAAGAATGTCCTTTGAAACAGCAAGTATTACGTATATTTTAACTCAATTCACGAATAAAGTTCAAAGATAAAATTAAATATCGAAAAGTACTCATTTCAAGATATGAAATATTTCTGTGGCAAAATAATTTCTAAATAAATCTAAATAGGATTACGTCCATATATTCAAAATGAAAACAGCCTAACATTATGAAAGGTGTAAATTAATATAATTATGATACTAAGAATAGTATATTTAATCACGACTTTTTAAGTTTTTTTGTTATTAATGCTTATGCAAATTGGAAGTATGTCAGTTCGTACACTATTTTCATACCAAATTTTTGGTAATTGTTTAAATAAGTCAGAAGATAATTGTCATAAATTTAAGTATTTAAAGAACTACTTTCTTCGAGTACGTGTGAAAAATTTACACTTCAAATACTCAACCTTGCATCAGGCATCTCCATCATTTATATTAAAAGTCTGTTTGAAATCTATTTACTGGTCCCTTGTGCATAAGAAGAAAACAATAAGTCTTCGAAAGCTATGCAAATTATCGTTGATGATATCACCCACTTCAGAGGAATATTTCACTTACGCGTTTGGGAAGAACTATTCATTAGTCTGTGAGCCGACCCACTCGGGTAAGGGCTGCTTCCTCCTAGAAAGAATACATCACAAAACCTAGGCACTACGTCACGTTTCTAGAAGGTATTAGACACAAACACATAACTTGCGTTTATCTTGACACGGTTTGCTCAAGGCAGTTGAACTAGAACCGCGAGCAGAGAATGCTGGCATATCTGAAGCTCTTCATGAGTCACGAGAAAATACCAATTTTTTCTGTGATCAACTGGGTACAAGGCCTCTTAATTTATACCTTTTATTCGAGGGTGTCATATTTAATTGATATTTTCCTGCATGTAGACAATTTCTTTCCAACACAACTGGACCCAGTTTGGCATTACAATTCAGTTCGTGTTTTCTTACTTAACAGTTTATAACTTTCTAGTCGATTCTCTTAACATAACAAAAAAGGAACGTGACTAAGTGCATTTTAACTGAACGTTCGACATACATGTATCTAGAAGAGCAGACACAGACCTAAGACTGCCAGTCGTAAGTTATTTACATACGGTGCCGTAAGTCAATCTACATTTAAGTAGGCAGCATTTTAATATCTTTTGCTAGTACGGTTCTTTCTTCGAGAGATTATAAATCACATTTTAGAGTTACGTTGGAGGCAATTATTAAAAATATTTCGTAATTGATGCTGTCTCCTGCAATTGTAAAAAAAAAAAAAAAGTTCTTACAGAATTTCGCGTAAGTCCACTAATGGGGTTTGAATAACACATGTACCGTATATTGGTGGAATGGTTAAAGAAAATAAATATGACGCAAAATTTTCAAATGCGCCTTTTTAGGAAGTATTATGAAATCCATATGCAAAAATGTAATTACATTCCACAGCAGGAATGTAGAGGAATTTCAGTGGCAGCCGGCGGAATAAATTGAGACGTGTCTTATGTTTTTAAGAGACATAATTGTCAAGAAAAGTATTTCGCTTCTAAGTTAACGTTTCATAAGGCAAATATATTGGAATATAGCAATTTTCTAATATGTCGATATAAATAACTAGCGCTAAGCCAAATCATAGTTTCCTCTTGATACTTGACTTGTGAGTGCCATACTCATCCCGAGAAGGAAACACCACTTTCTTCCACCATAGAGCTGATTAGTGGCGAGAGTAATTACCAGTGAGTGCATAGTTAAAACAAGACAGGATAGTTGAGCGCAACTACTAATATAACCAGCTGACAGTTAACTACACACTTTGATTACCCTGGTTAATATCCTCCCATGCAAAAAAAAAAACACAGACATGAGTATAACGAATAGTTCTAATGCATCGATCAAATTTATTTAGATGTATGTGTTTCTATTACAATAGTTATATCTCTAATCTGCATTAAAACATGTTCACTTGCCACTCTTTAAAACATGTCGCAAAACTGCATTTTCTTACTCGCAGAGAACTTTATGCAAATATTATTATTATATTAAAATGTAAAGCCGGTATACCAGCCGCTACATGAGCCACCATGGAAGATTCATATTACACAACAGCAGTTCGCGTACTATCATTTACCACCCTCGGTGGGTGCGCAGTGTGTGGTTTGTAGTAAATATGAACCCCATTCATAGAACTGCCTGTGAAAAGAACTAGCCAGCACATCTTAATATTCCTATATTACTGTTCGCCTTTTACTTACATTGATTGCTTACTAGAATAGTTTCATTCATTTTCTTGAAAATGACTTGAATTTACTAATAGTAGGAGTGTGTTCTTTTTAATATGGACGAAAATTACTGACCGGTTGCAAAATATATTTTTTTCTTTACGTACTGGGATATTATCCGCATGTAAAATTTAATGATAAAAAGAGTTTAGGTCCGGCGGGGTTTCGAACTCACGCCCGAAATATATATTTTCATTGCGGATCCCACAACATTGCCACTGTAATAGCGATTCACCAACAATTTCGCCTATATATATATATATATATCATAGATATCCTGTAAGAGTTTTAATTTATTTATTCATGAAGTAGGTAATGCTTGAAGTATTTAGAACGGTTTTAAGTAGTAATTGAAAGTTGTCATAACCAATATTATTCGTCTTCGTCGTATTTTAAATCTATTAGATAGAGTTTCAACCTCACGGATGTAAAATCAAGATGGAGGCTTCCTTTTCTGTTTCTTCATCAACTCATTTCAAGTAGTAGCCACGGGGAGCGCCCTACGCTCTGAAACTGCAATGTGATTGGCCAGATACGAGAGCCGGTATGGAACTTGCCACGGAAAATAGGACAGGTCCAATTACCAAACCTGTGATGAAATCTGGCAGCGCCAGGCGAAAAATGCAATGACGGGTGTCGTGCAGGCTGGTATAACGGCAGCTATGGCAGACCTTGCACAAGCTTTTGCGAAATATGGTACCGTGTAATATGGCCTTAATGGGCGATATTTTAAAAGGTTGTTTTCCAAAGTGAACCTGGCACAATTGCGTTACTCTTTGCTGTGAATTACATTTTTTTTTGTGTCTGCCAATTAAGCTTATGTCTGGCTTAACTCGAGCCTTATTCCAACGCGGTTCCTGTTAACTTTTCATATTGTGTTTTGCCACGTCTTCGACGATTAACGGTGTTTGTGGAGGAGCTCTTAATGAGACGGTGAAGTGTAAACCACAAAGTCATTATCTAACTCCCATTCCCTCAGCAATATCCCTCAGCAATATATGCAGTGAAGTTTCCTGTCCTAGTCCTTCACTATAGTGTACGCTACTGTAGCACTCTACGCACAGTCTCTATCTAGCCTGATACACTGATAGAGGTATTCATAGTCCGGTACGCAATACGCACAGCGGAAACATGCTTTGCATCGGAAGATTTATCTCGTTTCTATTCTATCTGCATAAAAATGTTACGCAAGAACTGCGTTTTTAACCTTTATCTGGACACTGGACCTACAATAGATGCAAAACGTAATCAAACCCGCACATTATAGGCCATTTTATTTGTTCAGCTGAGCACAATAACGTGGCTGCTTAAAGCCGTGGCGCAGTTGTTAGCGTGCCGGCTTACGACGCTGGGGTTCCGGGTTCAAGTCTCGGTTACGGCATGGGTATATATTTGTGTACGTCGGTCTGGAACTCTCTAAGTGGGAGGAAAAAAATCAACAAACCCTGTGACATGACGATTGTGTAGTTCAATAAAGGGAAAAAAGAAAGAAAAAACCGTACGTGAACCCTGCAGAAGGCTCGGAGTTCAAATCCCCGCCAAGACTTAGTAGCGTGTGCTGTTTTTATTTTAAAAAATTAGTGTAATTTTATAAGACTCATTTCCGTTTGATAGATAAATTGTATTGAAGAGTCATAAGTTAAGATATAATGAATTATTCATGTACATTACTGTATATTACCACGTGTTCTTCTGCAACTGGAAAAAGATATACGAGTTAAAAGAAAAAGTCTATTTTTTTTTTGTTTCTATTCAAAATAAAAAAAAGTAATTGGTAGATACAAATTATGATACAAATCTTGTATTGAAAATTAGTTGGGAATACAAAAACCAAAGTATCTTTCATTCTTCGCTGTTACAATCGGAGACGTTATTTACGTTGCCCCAGAGCTTAGGCCAGTTTCGGGTTGCCCCATTATATCAGCTTCCTCGAAAAAAAAAAAATGGAAAACTCAAATGGAAGACAGCGTCGTGTGCTTGTCCAAAGCAGACAGGACCACAAGTATGGCATTCCTCCTGATATAGTAGAAGACCTCGACGTGACGAGAAAAACTCATTGTTAAATAATGCTGGAAGATGCGAGTAGACCCTTGTTGCACGCAACCTACGATTTCAGAAATTGAAAGACTTTATCTGATGGCCTTGGGTGCTGAGTTAACTACTGGAGGAGGAAAAGAAAAAGCCATGATCAAATGACAAACTAAGAGATAAGCGTTTCTAGGATTGGATGTAGTGTGGCGGTGTCATGATGGCAACCAAGTTTCACGACAGTATTTTGTTATCTGAGAGATGTCCAACGACTAACATTGTCAGCTACTAAAATGTTCTCAGAACTTCTTGCTCCTACAACTACATCTCTGGGCTCCACATACAAGGCTTAATACTAAAAGAATGTTACTCCCTCGTAAGAATTCAAACTCCCACAATATCACGCCAAGAGTTTAAGAAACATCATGCAGTGACCTTCAAAGGATTTTGAAATGCAGTGACTATAGCTGAAATCTTTGCAGATTGATCGGAGAGCCTGGTGCATTATTATTATTATTAATATTATTGTTATGATTATTATTACACACTAGAATGCAGATGTCACGTTCTACCCAGGCAAGCTCTCACTGAACGGTTGTTTATGCAGTTTATGCCAATTATTTTTTATTTTGAAATTATATAATAAGAAACTATTTAAAAGTGGTAACAAGCAAAATGAATATTACTTTTCCAAGGAAAAACTCGCTCACCTTCATAGAACACTTATTTACGGGGAGACAAAAAAATTACAGAAACTATTTTACCCGTAATACCCTTTATTTATTTTTACTGAGGCATAGATCCTAAATCCGCATAAACTTACTTTATACTGGAAAAAATATATATTTGCACGTTTACAGGTGAATCGAAACCTCACTAAAAAAAAATCTGGGTTTTTACACATTTTTGTTTTTCTGACTCGGTGCTGATGTGTCTGTAGCACTCATTCAAAGAGGAGTATGGCTCGCAGACGAGCTCGACAGTACTTGGAACACTTGGGCATTTTCAAGAGGGGTAGCATCGTAGTAGTGAGGGTAGCGGGATAGCTCGCAGCATGGTGTTGTAGCCAGTGGACAGAGGAAGACGTTCACACTCGACCTGCAGAATATACAAGATCGCCATGAACTACTACGCCGACTAATAAACAGCTGATTGTCCGACATGCGAGGACTACTCCTGCCGCCATGACAGTGGACATTCAGAGAGCAGTGACGCCCAACCTGCAGCGTCCTGCGAGTGTCAGTGCAGTTGGCAACAGCTGCACTACGCAGCACTGCATGCACACAAAGTAGAAAACGCTGCAGGCTGGATAAACACGCGCAAGGGTAACTCGCACATTTACCTCAAGCCAACTGGCACGCGTATCAATGACGTATCAATGTCGTAATACCCATCACGCAGGAAGCTGGCGTGCTAACCAGGCGCGCCGAGTAGACGTGCTATTGTCGTAATCCCATTACCCGGAGTGCGACGTAGTCGTATTATTAGAATCAGAAGCTGATCAATTGCTTTCACTTAATTATTTACAAGTACGTAATAGTATGCAAAACTATTATGGAAAATGAGTTTCTGTACGCAGTTTAAACACGTGTACATTTTACTATTTAAGTTACATTTTATAAATTCATCCTCTAAACGAAATCAGTGATTATGGCTGCTTTATATATGCACAAAGTAGAAGGGAAAGCTTCGTATAAATATCGGAAATTACGTTTTGTTTTCTTTTCAAGCGTATCGAGCTACCCGACAAATACTCTGGAGGATACCGCATCGTTGTTCGTAAGGGCATGTCATGATAATAGACTCTAATGGTTTCCGCCAGTCCGACAACGGACGGCAAATAAATCTCTACGAGTGGAACGACACAGAAGCGTGTTCAGGTTGCCGGACCAGTGCCAGCTGGCTGTGCTGTGTTGTGCTGTGCTCTGGTGTGTTGTGTTGTTACAAACAGCGCTTTGCGCACTCTCCATTCAGAAGCCGTCGTATATGTAATGCCACGAGTAGGCAGGGGTGTGTCATAGTTCGTCAGCGAGGGGGCTCTTAGTGAAAATATAACAACTGCATTTATTTTAATGTATCTGCAATGTTATTAAAAGACACGTGGCTATTATTTACAACATAAAAATACCTATTTCCACAATATTGCTAGCAGTGAGCGCTACAGTTGATGCCAATCTAAGTTACATGCACGTTCATATCACTGTTTGTGTACTACCTACAGTCACTTAATTCCCACTTATTATTTACACATACATATACAACATTTCCAATGACAACCATTCATCATAATGCCAAACATCTACCACTCACGCATCCAGTCTAAGTTCGCCATGGTCCTGTGTCGATGCTCGCATCATCACACTCGCTGTTGACTGCGTCACTGGCCGTCACATCGTGTCATAGCAATGGTACCACAAACACGGCGCTACTGGCAGTGCGCGACTCAGACATGTTGTATAGCTGAGTCGACCTGTCCCAGAAGGTTCCTCGCCCCACGAGTCACGTTGATGAGGGAGACGGATGATGAACAGAAAATTCGGGCAACAACTACGCAAGTCCCTGAATATTCCAAGGTTCCCCATTTGTAGTTCTTTCTTGCTTCTCTAGTCACCGCTGATATATGCTGTTCACGGTAAACTGAGCACTTTTGGAAACTCTGTTTAAGATCTATTTTACTTTTATGCACACTGTATATTCTTCCACCAACTTCTCAATATTGCAACATGAGCCTAATCACTTGATTCGTGCGTCAGTCAAGTCAAACTGTGAAATTATTAGAATAGTAAATAGTTTACCAATTTAATAATTCTTACACTTATACGAGTAAAAATATGAAACAAAACCAATCATTGATTTAGTACCCATGGATGTTTATCTAACATGCTTAATTTGAAGTTAAGAAAGTCGTTAACAACTTAAGGGGTCCGCCTGGTTGGCGCTCGATCTGTAGAGCAGCGTGTTAGAAATCCAGGTTTTTTCACGAAATTAGAAAACATGTGTGGAATGTGCTGAACTACAAAAATAACACACACTTCAGACTATGATTGTCGATTACTTGTAAGACGTCACGCACATAATAAACGCCATTTCAGAGCATCACAGCATGGTTAAGAATGTATTTTTCAAAGCACTGTATCTCGAGATATACGTGTTATACACCCGCGAAAGTACTCTAGGGGCATGCACTGAACCTTCCTCCACTAACATAATTATAGGGTTGCAATAGCTGAAACTGCCACAGGTACACGTAGCACTACGAGAACACTGCGCGTAGGGGTGACGGCGCTCTTGTAGCCAGTGCCATTGTAGTCCTTACAGCTCCCGCGCTTCTCGGACCCAAACGCAGAAAGGAAATCGAACCAGGCGCCAGTTAGAATATGCACAGGTAAGAGTAGTGACATATTTCGAAGGTTGATTTCAAAAGTGCTCACATAACCATGTGCAGTTTCAAGATGGCGGACTTGTGAAGAGAATCCCGGCATCGCCTCAGGAGCCAGCCAGCGAGATGCGCCACTAGAGATATCACAGCGCAAGCATGCGTGTCGCGTCGGGCCAATTTTTCACGGCTGGAAGCGGAACTCACGCGATACGATCGCCACTTGCCTTCCTCGTAGTCGTACTTGGGCAAGGAACACATACTAAACCATCCCCCCCCCCCCCCTCGGACGACACACTTGCTCGCTGCAGGGGGAAGACACGCGGGATCGTTATCGTTGAGCGCACAAAGTTTTAGTTCTCATCCATCCTGCCCCATCTCTACAGGCTCACAGTAACATTATTAAAGGTGTGGCAGGCCGCCTGGGTAGGCAACACGCCAACCCGTGTGCAGAGCTCCAGCAGTAAACGTTTCTTCAAAAAAGCCGTTTAACGTATCCGAGTGAGGTCTGCTTACGAATAGTATTTAACAAACATCACGCGTCTGTATACGTTTTCCAGTTCCTACATTTCTCTCCAAAGCATGTTTTTTTTTTTTTTTTTTTTTGGTATTGAAAATGGCTCAAACGGGTTTTTCACGGTCATTTTTAGGTATTATCATTCCAGTACAAAACATTAAAAAAAAAAAAACAATAGGGACGTGCATCAAACAATTATTTTTATTATTACTTCATAAAATGGTAGGGTCTCCGTTGAAATTCTCATAGAGGCGCGCTATCGACGGCAAGACTGCACGCCAGTTCAATGCTTTGCCACTAGAGGCGATATGAGATTTGATGCGCATGTCTCGGTCGCCCCTAGAGCTCCCACACTTTTAGGCCTCCGACGTGCAAATTTCCTTCAACCAGGCAGCTACCTCAACTCGTGGCTCTCTACTTCACGAAGTTGCGACAAGCAATAATCTTACCCGTATAGTAGAACCATACTTTAAATAAGTATATTAGAGACGAAATGGCGTAATGGTTCTCTTGTTGTGCGCGTACCCATTCTCTGATTGGCTACGTGAGTCTTGTCTCTGATTGGCTACTGCATGCTGCGGAAAGTTTTCTATTGGTCAAACTGCCAGCTGATAAGTAGGCCACCTGACGTTGATTGGCGTGTGGCGTTACAACATGTTGCTGACTGGAATTCATGGAATAAGCGTCCCTTTCACTTTTGGATTATTAGTTACTCCGTGGTAGAGCTTTCAGCATTTGCGTAACATCTCGACAATAGGACGCCAATCGACATGCAAAACTGTAATTCTAAACGGGGCTGTTTGACTGCCGCGTTCCTCCTTTTTAACTATTACAAAATTTTTAACACAATATAATTCAATGGTATCGTGAACTGAAGTAGTGCACAATTGTTATGGAGAACGTTTCGTGAGCGACAAAAATTGAATGGCTATTGATGTGTGACCGACCGACGAGTTAGTTCGAGAGGAAAGAAGGGGGCAATGGAAAATTGATTTTTCAGTCACATATTGTCATTTCCAGGAACTCTCGTTTGGTGCATCGACCTATATAGACTACATGGGAAGGGCGAAGAGTGGAATCATTTGGGCGGCTCTTAACATCGAGGTCTTGAGAGCCGATGAGGGTGAAGCGAGGTGAGGCTAGAGCAGCGTCGGAATGCAAGGGCAGGGGAAACGGGAGATCCTCGAGAAAACCCTCCGACAAGCGGCATCGTCCGGCACAATTCTTACGTACGAAATTCCGGGCACGACCACGGTTCGCATAGGTAGGGGGGAGTAGTCTGACTACTGCACCACCGCGGCCCATGAAGCTAATGTAGGTGCGAGGACAAATTTGGCCGGCGGGCGTCCAGCTGAGCGAGGCATTTCGTCACTGCGCCGTGAGTGGCAGGGAGAAGGGAGTTCTTGACCACGTGCAGGGGCGGCGGTCCCGCCACACACAGAGATGTGCGCGCCAGATAGTCGTGATATACGGCTCGCAGGTGCGTGCTCACGCAGCCACGTGCAGGAACACATGCAGAGAGAGAGAGAGAGAGAGAGAGAGAGAGAGAGAGGAGAGAGAGAGAGTTGTAGGTATGTACGTACCTTGCACTTGCAGGTGTAGCAAGGCGCGGGCATGATCAACGACCAGTGCTGTCCCTCGTTCGTACACGCCTGGTAGCTACCTGCCAACATAACACAGCCACACGTCAATACACACACTTTCACTTCGCGCCAAACTACATCTAACAGTAGCCTACCTCTACAATTTAAAAATCATCATCTTAGAGAAAGCAATGGGGAGATTTACACGGCTCTTTACATCGAGGTCGTGGGAGTCGATGGAGGTGAAGTGAGGTGAGTATGGAGCAACGCCGGAATGCGAGGACGGGGAAGACGGAAGATCCCCGAGAAAACCTGCCGACCAGCGGCTTCGTCAGGCAAAATTTCCACGTGCAAATATCTGGGATAGATAATGCTGGGAATCGAACCCGGTTCACCTTGGTGGTAATGGAGAGCTCTATTCACAACACCACCGCGGCGCCACCTAAAATACTAGGCTTCTTTACCAGTTTTACTTTAAAAACATGTATTTCGCTTCGAATTTTCCTTAAGAGTTAAGAAAAATCCTTAGCCCATATTTTATATTTTAAGCGAAAGGTCGGACGCAGTAACTAATCAGGGCAATATCTAGAGTAAATGCTGTTGACGAGTAACTGGTACATAGCAATTAAGTAAGTACTGGACGCGAAAAAAAGAGGATGTAGAGAAATACTTTAAGATTTAGTTATATTTATCTATAAATTAAAATACTTCATTCATAATTAATATGACTAAAACCAGAGAGAACACAGTTTTTTTTTTCTCCCCAAGAATTGTTCTCGCGCAAAATGTTACTAAACTGAATGCGGGCGAATGCTGTGCGCTGTTCCTTTGGTGTAATTTTCCAACCTCGGGTAAATGAGGTGGAGCAATATTCTGGAAGTACAATTTAAACAGTGTTTCAGAACCAGAAATCATGGCTGTAACCGATAATGAATTACAACATAAATTTTTTTTGTAGGTAATATTGCTTCATGTCACATTGTTGTAATATTATGATAATCTTCTTTTAAATTATGCGTTGCCCCTGAAGGTATGGGAAAAGGAAGGGGGAGGGGTATAAAAATGTATTCTTCAGCTATTTTCTTATGCTGCACGCGAAAAATAATTAATACAATACGCCCGCTTGACGTCGAAGACTTCTGTTGTGGCGCGCATTCAGAAACGCGCCTTCCCTCGCCCCTCTAGCCGTAAAGTCGATATTACGAGATACCTGCAGCCGTGATTGGTCCTTGTACGCACAAGCTTCTACAAGTCCAGGTGTACGAGCCGGTATACCAGCCGCTATATGAGCCGACATGGAAGATTCATATTACAGGAGAGCAGTTCGCGTATTAGCATTTGGCACCCTCAGTGGGCGCGCAGTGTGTGGTTTGTAGTATATGTGAACCCAATTCGTAGAACTGCTACCAGTTAGTAACTTGCGTAGGCCTATGAAAAAACTAGCTAGCACATCTTAATATTGCTATATTACTGTTCGCCTTTTACATAAATTGATTGCTTACTCTTATAGTTTCAATCATTTTCTTGAAAATGACGTGAAGTAACTAGAGTACGAGTGTGTTATTTTTAATTTTGACGAAAATTACTGACCGGTTTGCAAAATACGCCAATTTTCTTTACTTACCGAGATATTATCCGGATATAAAATTTAATGATAAAAAACTGGGATACGGCGAAGTTTCGAAATCACGCCCAAAAGATATTGGTAACTCGCAGGCGCCACGACTTTACCACTGTACTACCAATTCAAACACTGTAATATAAGTTTAAATACCGTAGATATAGTTAATCTTCGAATTTTTTTCCTACAGTAAGTAATGTTTTCAGTTTTTAGAACGGTTTTAAACAGTAATTAAATTTGTCATCACCAAAAATATTTGTCGTCGTATTTTAAGTCTATTGGAAAGTGTTTCAGCATCAGGAATGTATAATCAAGATGGAGGCGTCCTGTTCGGTTTCGTCATCAACTCGTTTCAAGTGGTAGCCACGGGGAGCGCCCTACGCTCTGAAACTGCGATGTGGTTGACCAGGTACGACACCTGGTACTGCCACGAAAAATAGGACGAGTCCAGTTACCAAACCTGGGACGAGATCTGGCCGTGCATGGCGGGAAACGCCATGACGGGCGCCACATTAGCCTGTATAATGGCTGCTATGGCGGACCTTGCACAAGCTTTTACGGAATCTGGTATCGTGTAAAATCGCCTTGAGGAAGGCCGCGAGACAGTGGCAGGACGAAGTAGTAAGTCGCGGGCGGCCGTAGCAGTAGCATGGCCGTAGCAGTAGCATGGCCGTAGCAGTAGCATGGCTGTAGCAGTATCAGGGCCGTAGCAGTAGCATGGCCGGCTTGTATTGCGCGTGGCATGGCCTATCAGGGCAATGTATTCCTGGCCTCGTAAATCTGCGGTGTCCCACCAACACAATCTATTTCCGCACCTCGCTGCGTCAAGCATTCTCGTGAGCTTGCGGCCACCCTGGACACTGGGTAGAGCTAGCACGCTGGCTGCGCCAAACGAGTCTCCGTGTCCCAACATTCAACTGCTCTCTTCACACTACAACTGTCATAAACGACGTGGTTAGTATTCGAGGTTAGAGAGAGTGTAGTTGAGAGTAAAGGGAACCAGTCACCGCCATCTTGGATTTACGAATTTTTGCCGTAACTTACAAAACAGATTTCTTATTTTATTTTGGACTTCGACAAGGCACAGGACCTTATTTTGTACATGTTTTAAAACATGCATTGCTAGACTACTCTCGCCTGGATCATTCCTATAACCGCCCACAAGAAAACATTACCTATGTCTTGCAGGCAGTCAACAGTGAGAAGTAAACAAAGACAATAGAGATGTAATGGTTCGATTAAGTTTTATAAACTATTATCTGTGCCGTGTCGTGCGAAATATTTAGTTAAAATTTTTTAATGGAACATACTGCAAACGTATTGGAAATACAATATGGCCGTGCCTGATCCCACTTGACAACGAGCTCTTGAGATCCGTTGAGGGTGAAATGAGATGAGAATAGAACAGATCCGGAATGCAAGGGCAGTGGAAACGGGAGATCCCCCAGAAGAACCGCCGACCAGCGAGAATGTCCGCCACGATACCCAGATGTGAAAATCCGGGAGAGGCCCGGCCAGGGATCGAACCCGGCTCGCTTTGGTGGGGGGCGAGCAGACTAACCGCTCAGCCACAGCGGCCCCCATATTAAAGAAGAATGCATGTATTTTGTAACACTGTAAAACATTTAGCTAGAAATGGCAAATTTAAATGGTTAAACTATCAATAATAAGAGAATTTATTTTTAATCAAAATTTAAACGCAGTTACATTCTGTAAGCCGAAAAAAGTCAATTTTGCGAGAAAACCTTCGACAGTAAGGCAATCGTAATAATTTATATGGTTGTATAAAATATTGTTAATAATGTGCGTTGTTTTCGATATAAAAATATGTTACTGATATAACTAACACGTATACTTTCCTCTAAATGAAAGCTAATAGTTTTAAGTTCTTAAAAGCGTAGATTGTAGGTAGACTTTGACTATTTTCTGACAGATGTTATAAGAGATGAAACTAGAAACATAAACAATTTTGGTGAGAAAATTACAAATACCCAGAACTCGGAATCGAAACCCCTCGTATGGTAAGCTGGCACGCAAGCAAATGCATTATGGGCGTAGTATTAGCAGCAGAAGCTTCAGTTGTGATCATTCAAATGTTTTGGTAGAGCGGGATTTACTAACCTGCAGTCATTATGAAAATCAAGTATGTGAATCACTTAACTCATATAAGTTTGAATGCCCTATGATAATAATAATCGCCTGCAAAATTTGGTAGGGATCTGTAAATTGGTACCCAAGAAATGGCATAAAAGTATAAATTTTCCATGTGGTGCTATCGTTACAGATGGAGAACATAAATGTCATACTGCCAACGTATAATGCCAAATTTCGTATATACTGCCAACGTATAAAGATGGGCGGCAATTATTTGGGACGTCTGGGATTCTAAACGTAAATATTTTCATGGTTGACAAGTTGGAAATATGTGACAACACTCTCAAGTAACTCAAATGTAATGGATACAAAAGTACAGTACAACAGGTCACCTGAATATGGTTGGGATCAGTTCATTGTTCCCCGCGATATGACATGAAACTTTATATTTTATGTGGCACTATGTTACAAAATGTTGGAGAAAAGAGGTTCTGTATAGACATATATTCTTTGGTTGTGATAGATATCGCGAGTATAGAAATTTGTTAAATAATTTCGTAGATATAGTGTACTACGATAAAATAAGCACCTAGACCACATACTATATATATATATATATATATATATATATATATATATATATATATATATATATAGTTTAAACATGGTTCTGCTTGGATTTGTCAAATTTGGGAGGAATCCGTACATTTGCCCTCAGGTGCGACATAAAACCTTAATTAATTTCGTGTAGCGCTATCTCACAAAACGGCAGACAAAAGATACTATGTGTAGACTCGTGTGATTGTTTTAATAGATACTGACAGCAAACAAAGTTAAGTTGAAATTGGTTATTTAGTTATGGAGATGTGACAAACAAAGCTAAAATGTTTATATTGCTGCCAACTTTAAAATAAATGTGCAACTTACTGGTTTTACATGGCCTCTGTGTCAGATTTTTAAATAATAGATTGAAAAGATTGAAAATATTTGGGCGGCTGTTAACAGCGAGGTCTTAGCAAAAGTTATTTTGCGAAAATTCCATTTCAGCCACAAATGAAAAATATTCAAGACGTTCCTTATTTCCAGCAATTTTTTTATATTGCAAAATCATTTTTTGTGCGGTTCTGCAGACTTCATGGAGTAGATTTTTGCATCTTCTTTCAAAGTGCATTATCTCATTTCTGTACATTAGTTTTCATTATTTGTAAACAGTAAGATTGTGTATGTGACATGTATTTATGAGAGAACTATGGGCTCTATGTTTTTTTTTTTTTTTTGCCAGAGAAGAGTACAACTGCCTGGTGCTAGAACTGCGTTGCGAAGTGTTTGAAATCCTGTTTGTTTGATGCGACTATTAAACGGTCCCCCTAGTACGGTAACCTACGGAAATACATCATAGCCCAGACGAGGACATAATGACACTTTAAAGTTACCACACATACTTTAAATATTATTTTGGTGCCATCCAATATAGTTAACAAAAGGATTTTTCAGACTGCCGTATCTTAAAACACACTAGCCGGACACGAGCCAAACTATTATAGCAACCTGCATTGAACTTTGCTACACAGACTTTCCTTTATAAATAAAATGGTCGCTGCTGAATGTACCATAGGTACACGCAGCAGGCGACGGCGCTCTTGTAGCGCGTGCCAGTGTAGTCCTTATTGCTGCCGCGCTTCTCGACGTAAAAAGGAGAGCAACGATGCAGGTAGGTAGGCGTGTGTTGGACGTTACAGAGGAATATGATGTCGAATGAAGTGGAAGGGAGAGGCCCAGTGGTGGCCCACGTCCTACATCGTGAGGTCAGAACAGCGCTAACTGGCGGCACAACAGTGAGCTCCCTCAATGTGCTTCGTCTACCCACATACCGCCCACATCTCACACTAGCACCGCACACTGCTACTTCGCGTCCAATGAGAATCCAGCTAACGGTCGCCTGCCTCAGCCCAAACAAAGACAGGTTAAATGAGTGAGTCGAGAGGGTGAAGCGAGGTGAGTATGGAGCAGCGTCACTGGAATGAAGGAGCGGCGATAACGGGAGATCCCCGAGAAAACCCGCAAACCAGCGGCATCGTCCCACACGCGACAGTCTGGGTATGACCCAACTGGCGATAATATTTTTAATAATATAGTATTTTAATTAATCGGCGTACGTAGGTTTCAAGTATTTAGTACTGATGCACTAGAAAAATGAGCTCAGTAAACATATCTGTTGTTCGTTTAGGTTTCGCCAAGACCGCAATCATTTTTATACCACGCCCATGATAGCCCGATACGGAGGGGCTAGTAATAAATAGTTTTCTTTGTTAGTTGCAGTAAATAGCAGGAAACGTACCTCAGCAATTTAAAAGAATGGTAGTAACCTGAACTAAAGGCTGGTCACGATAAAGTGAGCACTTTTGAAGAGAACCTTTGAAAAAAGTCACTGCCCCTACCTGTATGCATTTTATAGGGCGCACGGAGAGACATTCGCCCAATAAAGTTGTTAACGATGGAGAGAAAGTAGTTCCATGTTTTAACGTCGAATAAAAAGTGTTAGGTAACTATTTGTGATAACTTAAATTGTTTATTATCCTTTCTGGTTTTTTCATGCTTCGAAGTGTAAAAATTAGCATATTTGTAAAATATCTCCTTTCCTAATAATTTCTCTCTCTTACTTTACCGACGTATTAATAAAGTGATGAGACCCACGACAATGTTAATTTTACGTGAGGAGGAGGAATACATAACGCGCATACAAGTAGATCGTAAGCAAGGCTTTCAAAAGTGGTAATTTTACTGTGAACAGCCTTTCTGAATGCTACTTCTGGCCAAGGCTAATCGGGTTCGATTCCCGACGGGGTCACTCCCGGATTATCGCACGTGACAACTGTACCGGACAATGCCACTGGTCGACGGGTTTTCTCGGGGATTTCCCGTTTTCCCCACCGTTGCATTCCAGCGCTATTCCAAAATCACCTCCCCCCAACCTAATATGCTATCCATATTCTGATGTTAAGAGCCACCCGCTCCAATAATCAAAACCAATTTTTACATGGCTAGTATAAATTCTTAAACACAATATGACAATCGGTAAAGGCACAACAGCACTCCTGCTTTTGCGGTAAAAGCGTACGATGTCTGTGGTCTCCTGTATCCCGCATCCTGTAAAGTCATGAACAACGCTGCACGCAGTGAACAACAGCCTTAAACAACAACGCACATGGTAAAACACCGCACAAGGCGGTCGAAAGATCTACTTGTAAGCACATTGTGTATTCTTACACCAGAATGCCATGGACCTGGTCACTGTATATCTACATACATGCGTCAGTCAAGTGTAGCCTAACTTTGGAGTTATTGCAAATGTAAATGTTTTACGAAATTGCAAATTCTTACAATTGCATGCACTAACAAAAGAGAAAAGTAAAGAAATCGTCCGTGTATACAAATGTTTATCTAAAACATAATTCAATGTTAAGATATGCGGCTTCATTTTCTCCGCCGTTACCAACTTAAATGGACACTCGCCAGTCAGAGTGCCTATTGAAATGCATACTGGTAGGGGCAGGGCCATATTTCAAAGGTTGATTAGAAAAGTACCCAGTTAAGGGGGAAGTGCCTCCCACACCCACAAAAAAAAATCAAGGATTTACACGTATTCCTCCAGGAATTAATTTTCAGAGTATATATTTAAGGAGCCAAGATAGTCTAGGCATTGGATACATCATAACAGTTATTTAGATATCGAACTTCTTTCTCTGGAGTGATTATTTTCACATCTGTAACCGTAGGCCTAAAGAAAGACTGCCCCTTTTTACTTCTTTTATAAAATTTTTCGAGCCATGCTAATGTTCTACTACAAGGATATTCCTCCAAATCATGCAATCAAAGATTAAGCACGTATAGAAAATTACGCCAAAGGGACAACGCACTGCATTCGTGCGCACTCAGTGTAATAATGATTTGTATAAGACATATCTCTTACAAGCCATTACCAACACACATATTTTCTGTCTGTTGTCCTTCATATTATAGTCGCGATGGCCTAAGGACGAGCTTGGCTTTAACTACCCGAGTGAAAGAGAGAGGCAGAACGACTTGCAAAGCACCAACCACATGTAGCTGGCAGTAGGGCAGTAGCCACTCTCTCCTACCTGCCCTACCTCCATCCTCCAATTGTCTCCTTTCCCGGGGAGAAGTGGCCCACCATTGGCAGAGTTCAAAGTCATAAGTTACAGCAGCACTACTATAATTATACATCACATATTATAACCGATAGACAAAACAGAGGTAAAAGTTCAATTTAACCAAAAAGAACGCACTTTTATGTTAACACGAGTATAAAACATTTGTGGTACATGGCATATTTAGGAAACAATCGAACAAAACATACATGGGGTGGTTTTTAAAAGTTTTGATTTAAAAAATGAGAAGACAACGCGAATATACTATAACGAAAGACCTGAAGATTTCGCAAATTCAACGACCTCCAGTCTAAACTCCGCGGTATTATGTAGAATCGTGCAGATATAGGCTGTTCACGGTAAAATGAGCACTTTCGAAAGCACTGCTTAGGATCTACGTGTATTCACATTGTGTATCCTTCCGCCTTATGTAAAATTAACATTGCCAAGAGCCTCATCACTTTATTTATGCGTCGGTCCAATGAAACTGTGACGTTAATATAAAATTAAAAATTTTACAAATCTGCTTATTTTTACACTTCAATTCATTTAAAAAACAATAAGCGAAAGAAATGACTTAAGTAATAACAAATTGTCGGCAAAAACTTTTTATTCGACGTTAAGATATGGAACTACTTTCCCTCCATCGTTACCAACTTTACTCGATGTGTGTCACTCATTGCGCCCGTTAAAATATATGCAGGTAGGAGCAGTGACTTGTTTTTAAGGTTGAGTTCAAAAGTCCTCACTTTATCGTGAACAGCCTTTATCGATTGTTCATTCGTTTCTTGCTGCTACAGTGGGGGGCGATGATTAGGCGAGTATTTTGTTATATGTTTCTCACTGGGCCAGGGTTCTCCAGGAGGTGTCAAGTCAAATAAGACGTGGACCAATGGCAAAGGTGACACAAACGTGGGAGCTTTCCAATTATAGCTTGTCCCGGAATCAATCCGCGAATTTGTCAGGTTCCAACTGTAACAGGGTAAGAAACTGAAACACAAGGGCGGCGGTGAAGCTGCGCTGACGTAGGCTGATAGAGAGAGAGGGATATATATGTGTGTGTGTGTGTGTGTGTGTGTGTGTGTGTACGGACGCGCAGACTGGCTGATGGACATGGCGGCGGCCAAGAGAGCGTGGCTTTCATCAGCTGCTGGGGGGGGGGGGCGGAGGGCACGTGGGGCGCGGGATTGGCCCAGACACACGTTGCGAACACCCGCCGTGGAACACCGCGGGCCTGCCACACCACGGCCCACCAGCGCTGTGCTCCTCACACGTAGACTACGTCCATCTCGAGACTATATGTCTCATTAGTTAGAGGAGATGGAAACCCGCGAGAATTGTTTGAGCCAAGGTATCTTGAATAACATTCTAACTAGTTCGTGCTTTGACGATTGGATTAACAAGGTTTAGACTCGGCTAATTTGCTTGCAGACAAGTCACGAACGCTCTGTCTTAGAGTAACAGAATCCCCATTGGCCCAGTAAAATGGGGTAATAGTTACATACATTCATGGCAGCCACTAAGGAAATAAATCTATCAGACATGTGTACAGTGTATTGAATCCTACGAAACAGCCAACTTTTCCCGCGATAAACCATAAACTCTACTCGTAATATGACAAAGATATGATCCTGCAGTGGAGAGTGAGCGAGTGAGTGAGTGAAGAGATTTGGGCTGCTCTTAACATCGAGGTTTGGGTGCCGATGAGGGTAAAGCGAGGTGAGTATGGAGCTGCGCAGGAATGAAAAGACAGATAGAAACGGGAGATCCCTGAGGAAACACGCCGACCAGCGGCGTCGTCCGGCACTATTCCAACGTGCGATAAAATCCATGAGCTATCCCGCCGGGAATCGAACCCGGTTCGCTTTGGTGGGAGGTGAGTAACCTAACCACTACACCACCGTGGCCCCCTGCAACGAATTATGAAAGTAGTTTTGCGTTGAAAGTTCTTATTAAATATGTAATTTCTAGAAACCTGAGAAATTCGCGTTATTATTTGGGGGCACGTTAAACTTCAAACATATATACCTCTGCAATAAGTTTCTCATTCTACGGTACTTCATTTGGCACGTCGTGTGTAACACTGCGCCAATAAATGAACACTTCACATTTGTGTAGTCCAATCACGTGTAGTCCAGTCAGAAAGGGCGTGACTTCACATCTACGCGGCAGCCAGTGGAGAAACGACTCCAGCTCGAGTATATACAGTACTGTGAAGTTTAGCCTGATGCCAAATAATAATGCGAATTTTGTAGGTCTCTAGTAATATCCAATATTAATTGTTACTGAAATAGATCACTGATTGTTTAACAAAGAGTAAAAAAATTGAGTAGTAGGAACATATCCGTGTTCTCCACAATTTCACAGTGTTGCTAGGGACCGCGGGGACTGAGCGGTTAGCCTGCTCGCCTCCCACCAGGGCGAGACTGGTTCAATCCCCGGCCAGGCCACACTCGGATTTTTGCATTTGAGAATCATGCCGGACGATGCTGCTGGTAGCCGGGTTTTCCCGGGGATCTCCCGTTTCTCCCATCCCTTCATTCACGGGCTGCTCCATATTCACTTCAATCACCCTCATCGGCTCTTCAGACCACCTCGCCACCCAAATCTCTTCACTAACCCACGCACAGTGTTACTGATCCGATGCAGGGGTATAAATCGTCATGTCAGTGGTTAAGTTTTACATGTGGCGGGAGAAAACACAGCAGCCAACACCACAAGATACTTAACAATACTGAACCATCGCGAACTTCAGTGGCACTCACCAGCAACATGACGCCTTGCTGTTTGCCTATCAGTACTGGGTAATTTACTTGCCACGCGGCAGCCCAGCCAATTAGGAATCGTTCACATGTCGCAATAACCAATCAGAAAAAAAAACCGCTTCTAGAACTTCACGCAGCCAAACGCTTGCTTCTGTATATTTATTTGTTCTGTGCCAGAACGAAGGAGAGAAACATGTGGGACTCGCAAAACTGCTTTATCAACCGTGGCGTATCTACAGGAAGGTTGCTAAACTGGATGCTTGATTGAATATTGCAAAAATTAATGTATTGCTGTTGCTGTTATCAAACTCAGTAAACAAAATATTATAGTTATTTTATCTCAGTGATTTACTTTCTTTGTTGGACGAATAAAATCTGTTTGCAATCAATTTATTTAACCAAAGAAATGTTGGTTAGCATTATTTAAAAAAAAAAATTCGTACATTTTATCTTAAATTATCAACCTATTCACAACTTACAAAAAAAGTTTATTTTTTAAAAAGATTTCATAAAATTTCCCCAACATAGAGCATAATGATGTCGACTAAACACATAGTCTGTAATGGCGTCTACGATTTAAACCTAAAGTCGAACAATCCTTTTGCCCACAATAAATCGTAACAATACAATATATATTTTTTGTAATTATATAATAATACAATAATTTTTTTTCAACTTATGGTTAGGAATGATATATATATTTATTCTTGCAGATATTGCAATGTATATTATAATAAACATTAAATTATTGCATTCGAACATACGTTGTTGAAAAGTGGAAACAAAATAAGTTTTACTAAAGCCTGGAATGTCTGCGTCAACACTACAGTCACTGTCATTACAAAACTACAAGATATCATTGCAGTCTGTTCGGTCGGTTACAGGAATGACTGGCCAGAAAAAATACACAATAGCTGAGTGATCGCATGAGCTTATCTTTCTTAGGAAAGTTACGTAAAAAAATGAACTCGAAAAAAAAATTGAAAGAAAACATATTTTCATTAATTCAACCATCATCAGAGACCGGCAAATACCGCTAATTCATTAGAGGAAAAATTTTACTTGGACCGCGCGTACATTTGATTATTTCTCAGTTGGACCGCATTTTGTTAGCCAAGCCCTGCACGTGTTTGAGCCCATGACTAACAAGCAAGGAATATAGGACTGAATCCTGTGCTACCTGGCCTGGTCGAGGATCAGCCAATGAACAGCTACGTGCAGACCGAGTACACAAAGAAATGTGGAGACTACCTTGTTGCCAAATATATCCGCGAAATTTCCAGGTCTCTACTCATCATTATTATTACATGGCATTCGCATACAGTCACTTTTTTGTAAGTGAAAGTTTGTGACTTTGACTTCACGACTTTAAAATATCCCGGGTCATCACAAACATGTTCTCTTTATATATTAGAAATACTGCACTTGTAACATTACAAAGAAGGAACTTAACATATGATATTACTGTAATTCTACAAATGCTTGGAAACGTAAAAACCATTTCCAAAGTAGAATTTACAAACAAAAATTGCAATACATACAGAAGCAACGTAACTTTACTTGAAATCATTTACTCAGGCAGGGACTCAAAACATTTAGAATTGAGCTTCATGACTTCACTTTCTCAGCCGATAATAAATGTCTAACTCTTTCATGCCAGCCTTATCTGGTGCACCAGACTATCACGTAACAGATGACATCAGTCTGCACCTGTGACACAAATGAGAAAGAAATGGAGACAGGTGTCAACATTTAATCCTCCTCTTCGATTCTATTAATAAACATCACAATAGTTAGCGAGACTGGGGAAGTTATATCATGTTTTTAATATTCTATTTCTCTTGACTGAGATGTTACTTAAAGAACAGACAGTGCAAGACAGTAACAATAGTCAGACATTCAATTTGTACAACAGAAGGCACACACCACACACATGGGGCCATGGGGTCTCGAGCCTCTTAGGTAAAGTTAAGGTATTTTGCAATGTGTTAACTTGAAATTATTTTGGAGGTAGTTCTTATTAATCTGTACATTTCACTTACGTTGCTGTTATTGAAAAAAAAACCTTATATACAGCGTGAACGAAAAGAGTTTATATATTTATTGACGATGATATTAAAAGTGTTCTTAGTTTGTCCTTCCAACCAAAGTAACAGAATAAATATAGTATAATTAGAGACCTGCAAAATTCGCGTTATTATTTGGCATCAGGCTAAACTTCACAGTACTGTACACACACGAGCTGGAGTAGTTTCTCCACTGGCTGCTGCGTAGATGTGAAGTCACGCCCTTTCTGACTGGACTACACGTGATTGGACTACACAAATGTGAAGTGTTCATTTATTGGCGCAGTGTTACACAGAGCGTGTCAAATAATGTACTGTCGAATGAGAAACTTATTGCATAAGTACATATGTTTGAAGTTTAACGTGTCCCCATATAATAACGCGAATTTTGCAGGTTTATAAGAATAAATCAAATGAGAAAATAATCTTGGCACAGCTTAGAGGGAGGGAAGGTAAGGGAGGCAGTGTAGGGAGAAAGGAGGGTAAACCACATGACACTGCTGGCGCTATGCACTCCAAACTGGTAACATCGTTCTCTACTATCGCGCTGTTGAACATCGCGCTGCGCGACTTACGTTTTCTCGACAGGTAATACGCACGCGGCCAACCGCTCTCGGCCGCTGTCACAACTCAACTGAACAACCACACACCTTCGTGCAGCGGCAATGGACTCTCGCCACTACCAGCGAGCGTTTTGGATTTGCGCGTGTTATTGTCTCATTTGTATTTCACTACAAAATACGAAGATACTAAATTATGCGGCGGTTCTTTTGATGTCGGCGTACACATTATGTGATTTACTACACGAACATCTGGGCGCAGAACTAGTGTCTGACTGGCTACCTCGTGTTGCGGAAGGTCACCTACTGCCTGAGCTGCCGATTGGCCAGTAAATTACCAAGCGCTGATTGGAGAACGGCGTCTCAGCATCCCTCTGGTTGGTGGTGCCATATTGTTGGCCATTGTGTGCGTCTGGAGTTCGCGGCATAAGTGGCTATTCCACCTCTGTATTGTTAAAGGCTCTTCACGATAAAGCGAGCACTTTTGAAATCAACGATGGAAAATGTCACTGCTCCCATCTGCATATATTTTAACGGGCGCACTAAGTAACATATGCCGAGTAAAGTTGGTAACGATGGATGGAAAGTAGTTACATATATTTACGTCGAATGAAAAGTGTTAGGTAACGAATGGTGATAACTTAAATTATTTATTTCGCTATATATTTTTTTACGCATTGAAGTGTAAAAATTACCACATTTGTAATATATACACTTTTCTAATAACTTCACCGTTTGACCTGACCGACGCATGAATAAAGTGATGAGGCCCAAGACAATTTTAATTTTACATAAGGCGAAAGAATACATTCTTTGAACATACAAGTAGATCTTAAGCAGGTCTTTAAAAAGTGCTAATTTTACCGTGAACAGCCTATAAGTGCCTTGTGGCCAAGGGTACGTAGAGTTGGGGCCTCTATATGACACGAACTACAAACAGAAGTAGGGGCCGCGGTGGGGTAGTGGTTAAGGTACTCGGCTCCCACGTAGGCGAACCGGACTTCATTTCCGGCGGGTTCGCTCCCTGATTTACGCATGAGGGAATCGTGCCAGACGGTGCCGCTGGTCGGAGGGTTTTATCGGGGATCTCCCGTTTTCCCTCGCCCTTTCATTCCTGCGCTGCTCCGTACTCACCTCACTCACCCTCATAGGCACTCGATAACTTAATGTTTAGAGCGGCCCAAATCTCTTCACTCGCCCGCTGAACGCGTTAAATTGACGAAGTCATTATTCAAGAAGATGGACAGCACTTTGTTACTGTCCGTCGCCCTTACACAGCAGACTAGTGTTATCTGAGTGACTTTTAGCAATAGTCACAGCGCTATTTGTCCTGTAACTACCGAGTCACATATGTTGAAGGTGTTTACTGAATTGAAAAACAATAAATGTTCTCTTAAAAATATTATAGTTTTAAGAGAAATATTACCCTATAGTAATTCATTGCATGTATTTATTTAGATGTTTAAACTGTTGGTAACAGTTACTAGTATAAATTTAAAAGTCTTCGTATTTCCCAGTATGTTACTGAGTAATTTGTACTTTTATACCTGTGCGCAGCGCTCACGCCTTGGGTTAGCTTACGCTGCAAGCTCCTGATAAGTGCAGCTAAAACTTCAGTGGCAAGCGCAAGGTGAGACACGTCATGTATAGTGAATTCAAGGTTACTTCCAACTTTTCTGACGCCCTTTCAAACTTATACTTCCAAGATATTACTCCGCCTCATACAAACAACGTTTAGCCGAGCTAAAAAATTACAGTAAATAGGCAGCACCTTATTCGTGTGCTTTCAGTGTAGCAATATGTTGCATAAGAATCGGATTCTAAGGACAAGTGTTTTTCACAAAAATAGTTATGGCCAAACTATACTTCAATATCCTACGCCCACAACCACAACTTCCTTTGGTTATTGGCCGCATGTCTACGTGACAAGACTTGGTCCTATTTGACTGGGGCAATCGCAATAAAGTACTCCGATACTGAAAGTCCATGATTCGCGGACAGACACTTGATGCACGCGACATTTAAACTCATCCAAACACGAAAATGGAAATGAACAAAAGTGTTTTGGAGTATAACTGGTCTTGAAATGTTTTCGCGAAACTTGGGTTTGGCTGTGTTGGGGAGACGGCCGTTTGTTTTGCGTGAATACGTCGTTGATGTGCTCGGACGCCTTGATATTTTTTACGTTCCCAGCACCGCTTCGCTTGATCATATGTGGTTTTATGGGTATCACTGGAATCTTTTGAGATGCTATTTCTATATTTCGACTTGGCTTTTTTTGACGAGTATAGGTCGAAAGTTTTCTTAAATTTTTACATTAAACTCACACAATTTCACCACAAAGACGCTACAAAAATGTTTTCCCCCGCGCAATCGATTGATATTGACGAGAGCTGTCAATTGAAACCTAAACGAACGCCGTAACTTCTAGTCAAAAGTTATATTATGCAGAAGATATGAGACGCGGCGAAACGAACTCAAAATTGCGGTCCTCCCCCCCCCCCCCTTTACGCATAGCTTTTTTGGCTAGATAATTCACAGTAATCACTCAACGTAACTTATTCTTCGATCCTTTGGCACTCGAGTTGTGTAAATGAATTTTTAATGTAGACGACAGATTCGGAGCTGCAATGCCAAACTCTATCTCCCGATTTTGTTATCATAGGATTTTCTGGATTACTTCCAATTCTGATTGCAAATTTTAAGATGTGGTCACATCAAAAACGCCTCTCCCTAGGCATTATTTACACACACATGTTCTCTGTGTTTGTATTCATATTAAATAAAAATGAGATAATATAATTTATAGATGAAATATAAGTAAAAGTTCAATTTAATCAAAAATAAGGTACTTCAATGTTAACACGTGTATAAAACGCTTGTGATAAGTGCAAATATATTTAGGAAACAACCAATCACTTCATACATGGGGTGATATTTCGAAAATTTTATTAAAAATGTGTCAATAAACCGCCAGTAGACTGTAACTAGGGCCACCTGTCTTTTTGCGAAAAGATTTACGCGCAGGCTACACTTCAATATTCCATGTGCACACTTGCAGTCTTCATTGGATTATTGGCCTCTTGTCTCTGTGTGAAGGCAGTGTGTTACATAAGTGAACCAATCAGAATAACGTTTTGCCCATACTGACCGCCCGTCATTCGTTGGCAGACAGATGAGACGCGAAACAATTCAAAACATCCAATCACGTGAGTGGTTCTGAGGTAAAGTGCGTCGGGACACAACTGGTCCTGAAATTTGTTCGCGAAAAACAGTTGGCCCTAGCTATAGCTGACTGTAGTTCGTGTACAAGGTTCTGTATTGCACGGGAATGTTCCGTCGCCTGCATGGACGAAGAAGCCGTGGGGTTTCTGGCAGTCCGAACCCTTTTGAGGTTACAATGACCCCTACTGGAATTACGACGAGCCCACTTGAACCTCGAATCGTACTAATACCGAAATTTTCTTTTTTCTTAAAAAATTAGTTGAGTTCAATTTATATTTTTATTTCTAATTCAATGTCGAACATATTCTCTCGTCTACGTGGTGCTACACCTGCGGTGCAGAGTATTTAGAGTGGGTACTCCTCTTTCTAAGGAACTATTTAGCAAGTGTCTAATGTGCTGCTCTACGAGAAGAACACACACTTCAGACGAGCGCTGTTGGCTACTTTCAAAACGTAACACACATTAGAAACATCATTTCATAGCACTCCAAGCGTTTTAGGTCAAAACATACGCGTTAGTTGCATACAAAACTTCCTAAGGGACCTTCCTACAGACTTTCCATCAATTAATAATTTCACCGCTGAAAGTCCCACACGTGCACGCTGCTCGGCGAGAACACTGCACGCTGGTTCAGAGCCTTGACCTTGGAGGCGATGGCGCGCTTGACGCGCATGGGAGAGTCGCCCTTATAGCTGCAGCGCTTCTCGCCCTCAAACGCGGAAACAGGCGGCAAGTAGACAGGAGCCTTAAGGGGTGCATTTGGGATGAGGCAAGCATCACAAGACTGAGGGAGGTATGTGTACTACAACGTGAAGCTAAAACATTTTCCCACCTGTCAACACGATCACAAGGAAAGACGAGTAACTAAAGGAAGGTTTCCCAGATTACTATCTTTTTTATTTAACAGCAGTTCCCCTAAAGTTTGATTTTGCTATATTTATATTACATTTGATTAAATACCTAGCATGATTTTAATAAAATAATTTCACTCAAATTGGTAAATTAGTCTAAATGTTATTTTTTAATTAATTTCGACAACGACATTTTCAAAAATAATTTATAAAATGTAACTCAATCTATAAGAGTGATTGAAAGACTACTTATTGCGAATATCATAAACAATATTTAAGATGGGACGCTGTGTGTGTGTGGCCAAAGATCTGCAAACACTAAACACCTGTAACTGTCATCACAATATTTAATGTAAATAACCGCGGTTACTCTCCTTATTTTGAACTAACCTCCACTACGTGGTAGCACGTTGGGATTTAAATTATGGATTATTAATCCACGTGTGGCTGTTAAAGGGAGGAGAGAATTCCAGATAGAGGTGGCGCTGTAACAAACTAGTTCTCAGGTCCAATTTCAAAGATATGTACCGTCCTTACGATTCCCTTTAGACAACAGGTCGTATTGTTTTCACCTTCTTGTTTCGTGATTCCCCTGCTGCCGAAGTTTGCCTAACTAACTTATATACATCTTGTAGATAAGGCCATTGGTGTATGAAATCAGTATATTTACACCATGTGTGTCATAACTTGTTTCACAGTGGATTTTTCAAAATGTTTGGCTCTTCAAGACATAAATAACAACTTTTGGCACCTTCTTACGTAGTTAGATATTCACTTCCGTCATTATTCTCGGAGCACTGATGGAAGAAAAGAAAAACATTTGCTTTCTTATCTGGAATCAGTGCTCCGAGAATAGCGAACATAGTGAATTTGTAACAATATAAGAATGTACTAAAAGTTCTTTTTACGTCTTGACGAAACAAAATTTTTGAAAAATCAACTGTGAAATAAGTTATGGCCTAAATTATATAAATATTATGCTTTCATGCACCAATGGCCTTAAGAGGCGTGCAAAATTTGCATTATTACTTGGTAACATTTCAGACTTCACTTCCTTATCGCTACATAAGCCGATTTCGTCGTATCCATTGGTTATTGGAAACTAAATGGCGTAATTTAACTGCAGGGTGGCTCTACTCTACACCTATACGTGCTGTGGGATGTGGCACACTAACTGTCGACAAAAGGCAGAAGTCAAACGACTATACGACACCTTGGAGTTCAGTCGGCAGACATTTGACAACGCGAATTTTACAGGCCTCTGTGTATAGCGGTGCAAACCAAATATGGGAGAGAGAGGTTGCAAGGAGTACGATATGTTATAAAACGTTTCATCCGGTGACATTGAGATGCCCTCTACCTCCCAGGTTTCGGGTTTGTCAATAGTGCCTCACTCTTACTTATTGACAAAACAATACACTTCCAATTCACTCGAGGTAGCAAGGCCTCGTTAAAGTTTTTCTGCTTTCTGACTCGATGCATATAACATTACAGTACAATATCCCATATATAATTTAACGTGCCAGCAGTGCCCAGTTCAAAATTACATGTCATGAGGTTTTCCATTATTGAAAAATACAATATCAACTTTATTTCTGACCATTTTATTGCTATTGTGGAAAAAATATGTAATTTACAGAAGGGATTACAAACGCTAAACCATTCAGTTGCAGTTGTAATTGTAAATGACTTTTAACGTCCCTCGGTTTTATGCTTGAAGGCTTGGCGGGGGGCGGATCACAGGCTCGCTTGTAGCCTAGCGTAAATTATCACTCACGCCTTTCCCGGGACTCGAGCCCAGAGCCTCCCGCATCACAGATCGGTGGCGCACCAACCGACTGCGCCACGGGAGGTCGGCCTAAACCATTCAACAGTTCTACGAAATCTCCATTAAAATTTTGCTTAAATATTCTTCCCCCATATAGGTCTAAAATATAATAACAGTTTTAATAGAAAATACGTTAAAACGTTCATTGTCTGCAGCAACAGCACATACTTTTAAAATACCAATAAACCAGTTCCATATACCATAACGTTACGTTACAATCATATGCCAATAAAATCGGGGGAAGCAGCGGCTAGTTTATGCGGTGTAGGGAGCAAGGCGAAAGTACAGTGAAAGTGGGTACTCTGCTACAACGCCGCCCTCGGTTCATGCGGGCGCAACCAAAAAGACATCGTCGTCATAAGTTACCAATAAACCAGTTCCATATACCATAACGTTACATTACAATCGTATGCCAATAAAATCGGGGGAAGCAGCGGCTAGTTTATGCGGTGTAGGGAGCAAGGCGAAAGTACAGTGAAAGTGGGTACTTTGCTACAACGCCGCCCTCGGTTCATGCGGCCGCAACCAAAAAGACATCGTCGTCATAAGTTACCAATAAACCAGTTCCATATACCATAACGTTACATTACAATCGTATGCCAATAAAATCGGGGGAAGCAGCGGCTAGTTTATGCGGTGTAGGGAGCAAGGCGAAAGTACAGTGAAAGTGGGTACTTTGTTACAACGCCGCCCTCGGTTCATGCGGCCGCAACCAAAAAGACATCGTCGTCATAAGTTAGCAATAAAATACCAATAAACCAGTTCCATATACCATAACGTTACGTTACAATCATATGCCAATAAAATCGGGGGAAGCAGCAGCTAGTTTATGCGGTGTAGGGAGCAAGGCGAAAGTACAGTGAAAGTGGGTACTTTGCTACAACGCCGCCCTCGGTTCATGCGGCCGCAACCAAAAAGACATCGTCGTCATAAGTTACCAATAAACCAGTTCCATATACCATAACGTTACGTTACAATCATATGCCAATAAAATCGGGGGAAGCAGCGGCTAGTTTATGCGGTGTAGGGAGCAAGGCGAAAGTACAGTGAAAGTGGGTACTTTGCTACAACGCCGCCCTCGGTTCATGCGGCCGCAACCAAAAAGACATCGTCGTCATAAGTTACCAATAAACTAGTTCCATATACCATAACGTTACGTTACAATCATATGCCAATAAAATCGGGGGAAGCAGCGGCTAGTTTATGCGGTGTAGGGAGCAAGGCGAAAGTACAGTGAAAGTGGGTACTTTGCTACAACGCCGCCCTCGGTTCATGCGGCCGCAACCAAAAAGACATCGTCGTCATAAGTTACCAATAAACTAGTTCCATATACCATAACGTTACGTTACAATCATATGCCAATAAAATCGGGGGAAGCAGCGGCTAGTTTATGCGGTGTAGGGAGCAAGGCGAAAGTACAGTGAAAGTGGGTACTTTGCTACAACGCCGCCCTCGGTTCATGCGGCCGCAACCAAAAAGACATCGTCGTCATAAGTTAGCAATAAAATCAGACGTAGCCCCAGGACGACGAAACACTGGCTCAACTTGCAGACGGGGGCCACATTCTCCGGAATTGCTCTGCACGCTTGTCATCTTGCCACGCGCTGTGTGATGACATCTCCGTCAACCCGATCAGCTGACATGGCGAATTCCGTTGCAGAACACTCACAATTATTAACGTGGTCGACAGCTTCGGTGAGGAACACTCACAGCACAACCTCACATGGCGTCGGATTCCACCAAAAATAAGTCAGCCACGTAATGAACACACCAGTTCATCTAAATACAGCGGAAAATGTAACGTGTCTCTTTAATCAAAAGGCTTATGGATAGACACATGAAAAATTCACGAGTTCAATGACCTGTAGGCTATACATACTCCATTGTCGTTTGTAAAATCATGCAAATCTCACTGTTAATTGGTTGCGTTCTGTATTAGCGCAAGACGGCGATAAGGTCTGTATTTTATTGTGTATTTATAATGGGCTCAGAGATGTTCATGAGGTGTAAACTAACGGGTAGGCCAATATCATACGCAATAAAACGTACGAGGTTTTGAATTCTAGCTTGTCCCGAAATGAAACCGCGAATTTTTCAGGTCTCTACTTATGGACTATTTACTGTCACGTATTCTGTAACTCACAAACACGATTACCATAGATGGAGGTTTGCAAAATTACAACTTCTCCCACAGCCCCCGCCTCGATCGCTAACAAGCACCGCCCACCCTGGTGTGTGTAACAGCTGTTCCACCGCCTTACATGGCGCTCACGTCACGACTCCTAGGCTTCCACATACAGGCTCTCCACGCGGCGCCGCCAACTAAACAAGAGACTCGCACACACAGAACTACGTCACCGCCTAGCCCATACGCCGCGCCGCCAAGCGGCCACTCCCCTAACAAGACACGCATACTATATATTAACCAAGTATAAAAAGAAATAATCTCAATATATGTAATATTATTGACAATACTAAAATTATGGGATACCAATTTATATACATAAGAGAATATAAATAACAGGCCCGTCTTTAAAAATTATCAAAGTGTTACATGACTTACAAATATATACCATAGACTAAAGATGATATAGAGCGAGCTCGCTGGCTGCGTTCAACTAATATCTGTGTCCCAACACTGAACTGCCTTTCTGCCAATACGGCCAGCAAAAATGTCGTGGATGGGGTTTGAGGTTAGAACGCTGGTTAGTAAACAAGTGCTTCTGAGAATTTTTTATACCTCCTCTAACCAATTTGTAAAGTTTTTGATAAAAAGTCAAACTGGTAAAAGTATTTTAATAATAAAATTGCGCTCGTCATTTTAAAATTAATAAATAAACATACAGGTTCGTCACTGTTGACCATGTGACTCTGACAGTTGTGTCACTTTGGGGTAGGTCAATGTTGGGTACATGCGCAGAAGACGAATAAACGGTCTACCTCATCTTTAGTCTATACATATATATGTATATGAAGGACCAGTTATTGCCACTCTTGGCACAATGCAACCAAACACCAGTAAACAATGTGACGATAAAATCGTCACAACATAGAGATGAGAGACGAGTTTAGTGTGTGGTTGAAGCATCCTATATAAGAGCGGCTCTATCAACTGTGTTTGTTTACTCTGCGGCTTGGAGAAATATTCAATCTGTTAACGGAGTTGGACCTCAAAAAATTAGTTATTTTATTTTTGTACCAAACATTGTTCAAATTGTACACATTATATATGAGATCATTTTCCTCAATAAAATAAATTCGCTTTTTTTTTTTTTTTTTTTAATTCTAATGTTTCTTTTTACTGCAGCCATAATAACAAATACTTACTTAGTTGTACGAACGAAATATTGACAAAGGAAACTAATGCCATGGGCTACCATGTGACACATAAGCTTATGTAATAACGAAATAAGAGTCCACACTTTGAAGAAAAAGTTTAAATTACGGAAAAATGTCTTCATATATAGGCAAAATTTTTTTTTTCAAATTAATAGCTGGTTATTTGGTGATGAAATCTATGTCACGCGGTAATCCACGGCATTTGTTAACTTTGCAATTTTTTTAATTGTACATCTTAGTTAGTTATTACGGCCATCGCTATGTCGTTACAGAGGTAACTTGATTTAGCTAGTGGCAAATATTTTTTAATGGAAATTATTCATTTTTGCGAGAATTATACATTATGCAAACTTTTTTTATACAAATGATACTGCGGCTAATGCATACAAGTTAGAAGTTGTTTGATACTAGCGTAGTATGTGTTTATTTAGCCTCCAGCACAATGAAGTAATTAACACTGATGCCTAGTCTCGGTCACCAATCACGTTATCGCTTTCAAATTAAAAAAACACTTTTTCCGTCTTTCCCCGGCCACATTGCTACATACAGTTATTTGTAAAATATTGAACTGCCTGAAAATTGCGGTAAATTAAGTTTTATAGACTCAACAAAAACACAAACGCTTACTCATTTATTTCCTGCTTGCTCTGTTGTAGCATAGTTCTTATCTTCATATCTTATTATCTTAAATAAATATAATTTATATTGCGAAGGTGGCAGACACATGCCTAAAATAATTTCACATATAAAACGCTATCATTTCGATCAACCTGTTCCGCACTAATCAGCGCCCTTAATTACGTACGTAGCTGAAAAGAGGAACTGCAGAAGCGAGTTGATGGGGGGAGGCACAGTAGGGTTGGGGGTCGAGCAAGAGGCAACTGGATCACGTTGACGTGGAACGCCGCTGGCGGGAGGACTGCGCGGCCTGTCAGCGATGAGCCAATTATTTAGAGGGAGTTTCCCCTCCTCAGACCCTGCCTTCCCCACCCCTCCTCCGCCTGCTGAAGGAATCCCGCCGACAGATGCACCGCGCCTCCTTCTCTGTCTCGCAGAAGATCGTTCACCTCTGGCGGCGCGGCACGGCGACAGGTGCGTGCAGAGCGACACCATCTGGTCCGCGTGCAGAGCGACACCATCTGGTCCAGCGACGCAGCATCCCGCAGACCTGCCGCAATAGCCCGGCCGGTCATCCGCTTCAGCTTCTTCTGCTTCTGCTCCGCGTGACGACCAGCGTTTTTACAAACACTACCTGCAGCTATAGCCTGTTCGTGCTTACTTCACACTTCTTGAATCAAATCTTTGAAAAATCACCTCGTGTACAAATTCTACCAAAAGTTTCAGACCACCTAGCCAGGAACATGAATTTTATATTGCAAATGTTTTTTACGTACGTACCACTCAACACTGCACTATTAAACTGTTTAAAGCAAGTGTTCTATAAATGTTTTTAGTAATCGATGACTCCTCCTGTAGCCCTAAGACACGCAGTTATTCCTGTATGCATACTGCGCTTGCAGATTGTTACGTTTCTGTGTACAGTATAAAATGTGAAATTCATCGCAATTCGTCTACTAGTTCCGTGCACGTGCACTGTAGAACGTGCTTAAGCTTGTACAGCAAGTAGCAGTTGTATAATTTTTATATTGGAAAGTATACATTTTTGCCATTTTTTAAAATGAGATAATAACTAATGAAAATCGGAGATATCTTGATGTTATTTTTATGAAAATGTCTTACTGCACAAACACAATAGTAAAAATTTAATCCAAGCTCGTTGCCTTGAAATTTTAAGACCTACCACACATTATGTGGAAATGTCTGGCGGTCTTAAACTTTTCTTAGAAACTGTATGATGTGTTTGAGTATTTCCTAAAAATGTCACGTATCGCAAGCGTTTTATACTTGTATTTATATTAAATTATATTTGTTTCAATTGAAGTTTTACTTACATTTTGTCTACTAATTATAATATTTCATTTATAATCAATACGAATAAAAAAGGGGGGATGACAGGTGGCTTTGTAATGCCTAGTAAGAAATAGTTCTTATGAAAAATGTTATTACACTAAGTACGCACGAATACGGTGCGTTATCCCTTAAGAGCAATTTTATAGATTTGGTAAAACTAAATTTTTTCATGAGGCGGAGGAATATCCTGGAAGCAGAGCTTGTGCAGAGCTTCAGAAAAGTTGCAAGTAACCATGAATGAACTATAGTGATATTTCATGAGAAAATAACAAATGAGTACACGGTAAACTTCAAGACTATATGGACCCAGCAGCAGTTTATCTGTTGCTAGGAGCCTGAAAAATTGGCGAGTTCCACGACCTCCAGACAAGACTCCACGTTCTTATGTGGAATCGTGCAGATATCAATTGCCCATTCGTTGCTTGCCGCTACAGTGGAGGGCGATTATTGGGTGTGCATTTTGTTGCATGTATCTCACTTGCCCAAGGTACTCCCGAATAACGTGTGGACCAATGGCAAAGGTGACACAAACGCAACAGTTTACCAATTATAGCTAGACCCGAAATTAATACGCGAATTTTTCGGGTCCATACCTATTGCAAAGGACACCCGAATTTAGCGAAAAGAATTTCCGCACATGCTAGATTTCAATACCCTACGGGCATTGGCGGCGTGTCTTTGTGAGAAGATCTTCTCCTACTTAACTGGCCAATCAGAATTAGGTAACTTCAATACTACAGGTCTTTGATTCGCGGGCATACACCTAAGACGCGTAACCCGGAAACGAGCAACCAATCACGAAGGTGGATATGAGCCAAAGTGTTATGAAATAAAACTGTTCCTGAAATCTTTTCAAGAAATTAGGTGTCCCTATCCATTGCCATTGGTCGCTGTCTGCTTTAGAGGGCGTTTTCATATCTGTCTAGGCCATTCGGAATTCGGAAACATCGGCACTGCTCCTAAGCGATTCGTGTGCAGACAATTAACAAGTGTCAAAAAGTAATTCAACCAATCAAGATAGGTAAACAACCCTACAGTGTTTTGAAATATAACTCGTCTTGAAATATTTTCGCGAAACTTCACTACCTCTAGCACTACCCACACCTGATGTTTTATCACTAGAGACACTGGAGACACGTTAAACTTCAAACATACATACCTCTGCAATAAGTTTTTCATTCGACAGTACTTTATTTGACACGCCCTGTGTAACATTGCGCCAATAAATGAACACTTCACATTTGTTTAGTTCAATCACGTGTAGTCCAGTCCGAAAGGGCGTGACTTCACATCTACGCAGCAGCCAATGGAGATACAACTCCAGCTCGAGTATATACATTACTGTGAAGTTTAGCCTTATGCCTATTAATAACACGAATTTCGCAGGTCCCTATTTATCACGCCAATAGATATCGTCTGTAAAAACTAGAGGTCTGAAGAATTCGCAACTCGCGACAAGCTAGAATTTAAAACACGTGTGTCACGAGGTGTCGAACGCCGTGAGAACCAATAGCTAAATTGGTCCACACGGCGTTTGACACCTTGTGGAGAACGCTGGCCCAATATTCGCACTCCACTGTGACAGCAGACAGCCAATGTACAATTTGCGACGCTCTGGCTATAGATCGTGGCAAAAGGGCACATTAACCAGCCCAGTATCACAAAACACATTAATAGAAAAATTGGAAAAAGCCAAAACACTTCAAAATTAAGGTGTAAAGAGCATACTCCAAAATCCAACCAGCAAAACACATGAAAAACGGTATACTTTCTTTTATTGTAAAAACCTTCTTTTATTTGTTGTACCAAACATGCAATATACAAAAGTATATGAGAATATGAAATTCCTACATAGTATTTCCTTTTCCAATACACATACAAGATAAAAGTTAAGCGCGAAATACTATATAAAGCGCAATAATATATATGTTAAACTTTTACAGAATCGTCTAGAATATTTTACAAAATGTTTGTCGTAGTTCCTTTTAATTTTTTTTTCCTTGCAGTCGGAAAAAACAAATTCTGTTTAAACGCATAAAAGCAAGCCATAAAAAATTATTTTTACTTGCCTTTAATCTTTCAAAATACAATTATGACTTTTAGATTCATTTATTTTCCCAAGTGGAAAATACGATTTCTGGTAAACAAATAAAGCAAACCATAAAACATTATTTTTACTTCACTTAGATATTTCAAAATACAAATATTAAATCTTAGATTCATTAATTTTCGTCACAAGTGGAAATCTTTCAAAATGACTATTATAAATTTTTAATTTTCAAGAAAGGTTTCTGGCTGAATAGTTTGGTCACAAACCATTGATGATTTTGCTTTTCGCATTTAACAAGTATGCTATTAAGAATTCATAAAATATTACTTTTCCTTTTCACAAAGAAAATATAGTTTCATTTTTTAAGAAAGATTTACTGGCTGCATGGTTTGGTCACAAGCTATTACTAAATTTTCTTGTTACATTTATAAATGATGTTCTTACGATTTTATGAAACATTATTCAACTTGAAATTTTTTCCAAAATTACACATTATCATTTACTGGCTGCGTGATTTTGTCACTAGCCATCGATGACATTGTTAGTTACATTTTTATCAAGGATGTTCTTACTAATTATATTAGTACAAATCGACTCCATTTAAAATCATTGAACCAGAAAATAATGGCGAAAACCTGCGCCCAAAATTTTTAAAATTCTGGTATTCCTTTAAAATTATTACTTCAAGACATTTAAAAAAAATTATGGCAATATTCCTCGTAAATTCTTACATTAGTCGTATTTCTGAAAGGAAAATTGCAATTTTAAAAAGTCTTTCCTGCTCTCCAGCTTAGCGCCTATTATCAAAGGACTCTTAGCTAAGAACTTTAACGTGTCCTTTCCTAACTTCGACCTTACGGGTCCTTCAGAAGATTTACATAATTACAGGTTCATACTTAACTAGGTGTGAAGTTCCCAAGGCTGCCGTGCTCCCCGACTGAGCTTATATACATAAAAATCTCACATTTGACCCCTAGAGGGATATCCCTAATTGAACAGCCAATGAGATGGCGTGGAAGTCTCTGTATGTTCTTTACAAATCTCAAAGTCTTTAGCACATTAACATCCGGCGGTTCTGACGTCAGCTTCTCAAGGCCACGTGGAACCACGTGGGCCACTGTTACGTCACGCTTCACACGCCCCTAGCGGCGAACTGCCCAGGCCTCAGTCGAGACAGAACCAGGTGTATAGGCGATCATGCTGTCAGGTTGCTGCCATGTCGGACGTCTACTTTGTAGAAACAAAGTCCAACGCAGACCTTACAGGGCCCACAGGATCAGCAGGTTGGTGTTTTAGCATAAGCATGTGTGATTTTAACTGTTATTTCAAGCGTAAAAGTGACGAAAATACAGTTTTTGGCATACCGAGTAGCGTATTGCGCAGCGCCGAGGCAGCGAAGTCGAGCCAGGAAAATGGGACACGTCGTTGCATGTGACGAGGGGGGGGGGGGGGCAGAAAATACGTGAAAATGAGACCTCCTGTCTCAAGTTAATAGAAGCATACACGTCCAGGCGAGTGTGGGACTCTGAAATAATTCGGCAGAAGGTCGGAGTTCGGATTTTTGCAGATATTGCATGTGGGACTTAGTCGAATTCCCCATGGTGTTGGGTCTTAGAGTTTTACTGGACGAGAGAATAAATGTTTGAGGCGACCGCCTCGAGGATGGACGCCCGTAGGAGCAGAGCTACATCCCCTCTTCTGGTGGAAGGGAAGGCTGGCGATTCTGAAGGGAATTCTTGATGTCCTGGAAGTCTCGTCAGCCAGATCAGAAGGAAATTCTTGATGTCCTGGAAGTCTCGTTAGCCAGATCAGAAGGAAATTCTTGATGTCCTGGAAGTCTCGTCAGCCGGATCAGAAGGGGATTCTTGATGTCCTGGAAGTCTCGTCAGCCGGATCAGAAGGGAAAGGAGGGGGGAAAACTCGGAATTAGAAAATGGATTAGGGAACGGTCAGAGGCCAGCCCGGGGGGGGGGGTTTCTACCGTCACAGCGTGGGCCAGTAGTGGTCTTGTATCCCGACCGGGAACCGGCTAGATGCTGGTGGGCTGGCTGGCCGGGGCTGTGGTGGTTGTGAAGGACCTGTCCCTGGCTCCTGCCACTTGGTGTGGTGGACTGGTGATCCGTCTGGATTCAATATAAATCCCGGAAAGCCATATGGAGTTCTAGGAATAACTCCCTTTCTCTATAAGAGAGAAATGTTGGAGGTATAACTGAGCAGAAATCGTATTCGATCTAAAAATTTGGGGTCCAGACTAACAGCCGCCTTTCCACACTTATAACATCCAAGTGTGGGATCCCTTAGAAATCTCCAGGCCCAAAAGGAATTATGCATCATTTTCATCAAAATTGTAAATCCATTTCATCAATTTCATTAAGTAGTAAAGATAATTTAATTTTTGTTTATTTAAATATAGATAACTAAGATCAGTAATGGCCAATAGCTGGTGTAATTTAATTTTTTTCCTGTTCTGTTCTGTTGATTATGTTTCAGTGATTGAGTAGGAGCTGCGTGCGGATCCTGGAGTAACAGTGGGTCGTAGAACTGTTGGTTGGAATATGGAGTACATTCCGGATCTCGAGAGGGGATAACCAGGTACTCTTCAACTTTGGGTGTATTTTGTGGAAGACACCGATATTGAGGGGATCGGGACATATTGTACCGTCAAAGCAAGGAAGAAAATTGTGGCCGAGTAATGAGAGACGGTTTTGCGAAGTGGTAGTTTTATTGCGGTGTTACTGAACTTGATATGTGCGCAGGATATGAGAAGTCAGAAGAAAGACAGTTTGGCATGGTTTGTGTGATGGTGTGTGTGTGTGTATGGATATTTAGAATTGCTAACAGATAGCACTGCCGTCACTCTTGAAGTGTTAAGGTGGGAACAATATCACTGGGCTCAGAATCTGCATGACAGATGTGTTGTTTGATATGCATTAGATGGAAGAGTGTTTGGGGAGTGTACTTAGCTTGTAGTTTATGATTTTTGGGGAAATATTTTGCAGCAACATTGTGAGCACTCCTGAGAACATTTTTTTTTTGTTTGATGTTCTCTGTAAAGTATAGTGTAAAGATTATTGTTTGTAAAGGCAAGAGTGTTATACGTACCTAGTTTTTGTCAGTATTTTTATAAAGATGTAAGAGCATCGTAGTGGGTTTTAAGACACTTTTAATGGAAATGTATAATTTTAAAAGAAGGTGTAATATTGAGTTAAAGGAAATTGTATTTGACAATTATATTTTAGTTTTCCTCTCGAGAGAGGAAAGGTGTAGTTCAAATATTATTATTTGGCCTATTGGGAAGAAATAAGGCTGAAATAATATTTGAGTGTGGTAATAAGTATATCTGTCAGTAATACTGTGCAAATTATTTGAATGAAATTGTATAATTTTAATGAGGCGTTCTAATGTGTGCTCATGAATGGAGTATTAGTGTTTGGCAAAAGTGTAAATCCATGCAAAAGTAGCAAAAGTAAAGAGTTTGTGTGTTTTTGAGTGTATAATTTGTGGCACTTCCCCAATTTTGGACAGAAAAATTCATAGTTTAAAAATACCTTTATTCTGCTGCTATTATTGTTGTTTTTGATGAATTCAGTTTTCGTCTTCCCTTCATTACCTGATCGTAGTGTGATAGGGTTAAAAAGAATGTTGGGAAGGAGGTTGTGTTCAGTGTTGAGAGACCGGCCAGCAGCCTATGTTTTCCTGTTGTTGGACCACAATACTATATATATATATATATATATATATATATATATATATATATATATATATATATATATATATATATATATATATATATAGTATTGTGGTCCAACAACAGGAAAACATAGGAACAACAGGAAAATATATATATATATATATATATCATTTATTACATGCATCTCACCATGCAAGTGGCTTGACATTTCTATCTGTTTACACCCTTCAGTGGTTGCCCTTGGTTTCTGGAGTATGGAAGTGTGCGAGGTTTACCTGCCATCCACCACCATTCCCCACACACTATGCCTTCTATAGTGGCACTAACTACTACTTATATATCTATGCACTCCATTACATTTCTTTTCATCAGTGTTGGCTTAGTATATGAAGAGGGGACCTGTACTGCCTTACGCGATCCCATCCCCCCCAACACCAGTTCTTCCATTCGGAGTCATATCCTTATGTCTCCAGTACCGTTTTCGTGCAAGTCGTCTTTAACTAGGTACGCTTCCCTTCTTCGGTTGCTACTTCCGCATTAGTCTCGATGCTTTTATTTCCATATTTATTACTCTAATTTCGTTATCCTTGATCATTGCCGGGTCGTCATGCTGAGTTTTTTTGTACAAATAGGCTGGAGCAGCATTAGCCCCCACCCCCATCCTTAACCAGTTGCCTATTAGTTTTACCTTAATAAAGTTTATTCTTATTTTTCATCTGAAAACTCCCAGTTTTTATTATAAGATACAACTTTTTATAATAATTTTAAATTTATTATTTTTATAACCCAACTACCTGTACTCTGCTTTAGCAGGAAGACTTTCCTCATGCCACGTTGAAAGTGTCTCAGCAATACAGGGTCAACCATGGACCTTTCAGAGAAGAAAAAAATATAACGAACATCAATTTAGTGGCGAAAGGATGTATGCCCACAGTAGTCTAGTATTTTTCAGTGGTATGATAACTTAAAGTACATTACATCATTATGGGTGAGAAAATACAATACCATGAGAGAAATATGCAAATGAAATTCACAATAAATGGGAAGCAGGGTATTATATGTAAACTATTACAATGTGAGAATGATTATGCATGCTTACACACATCAGCACCTCATTAACTAATGTGTAGATTATTATAACAGGGGACCACAGAGGATTCAGACAAATGTATACTTGTTTAACGTCAGTGAGCTGTAAACGTTCCTGCTGGAATTTGCATGCCTTGTCGACTTAAAAGGGCACATTTTAAAAACGTTAAGGAGTTTGAACAGGGCTGAATGATCGGCATGAGTAAATGAGAATATTCACACCCCAGATATTTCTGTGTTTGCAGGGATAATGACACAAAACTGATGCGAGTGTGGAAGCAGAAGACTGAGAAGAACAGCAAGAAACTAAAACCAGGAACTTGACCACGAAATGTGACAAAACTGGATGACAGACACCCCAGCCAAATGGAAGTGACGGATCGCTCAGCTTCGCCTCGAGTGTTTGCAGAACGTTGTAACCCTGCAACCAGTCTGACATTGCCTGCTTCCATGCTTCGACCTTCGATGGTGTCTGCTTGGCAGAGACTGCATGCATACATTTCTTTGCGGAAGATCCCCTTGAACCTTAACCATCGAGACCTCAGCTACAGCGGGCTCATGAACACACTCGCAAACGCAAACGTATTCGATGACATCAAGATGAGCGACATCTTGTAGAATGCAATACTGCGCTAAAGATGGGTGTAATTATTTGAGAAGCAATTGGGTGTCATAGACGATCTCCACCGCTACGAATTTTTGGCAATCTCGACAGCAACTTCAACATTAGAGAAGTTGTGGAGACTAAAATCACACTCTCCCTTAAGCAAATTCTTGGAACGATTTTCTAACAAGACAACACAAGAAATGCCCAGGCTGTTTTCGAAGCAATTCAAATACTGATAGGGGCCGCGGTGGTGTAGTGGTTAGACTACTCGCCATCCACAGGGGCGAATAGGGTTCAATCCCCGGCCAGATCACTCCGGATTTTCGCAAGTACGAATTGTACCGGACAATGCTGCTGGTCGGCGGAATTTCTCGGGGATATTCCATTTCCTCCGCTCCTTTCATTCTGGCACTGTCACATACTCACCTATCTTCACCCTCATCAGCTCTCAGAACCTCGATATTAAGAGCCGCACAGATCTCACTCGCTCATTAGTCATAGGAAGATAGAAAAGGGGCGGGGGGGGGGTTCCACTGCTATTAAGAACGACGACGTAGAGCGACATTGCAGGCGTGCGCGTGGTCATGTACCTAGCATGGCGCGAGGAGTGTTTTTTTGGGGGGGAGGGGTGATGAAGCGGTTGGGGGAGGGGCGGTAACTACGCCTCGACGCAACCTTGGGGGCGCGGACAATAGCGACGGTGGAGTATTCTGTGCGCGGCGCGTGTAATCGATGTCGCGAGGCGCGCAGTTAAGTCTCGCCGCCCGTCAGTCTGTCCATTGTTGGCGAGTCGCCGGCGCAAGCAGATGAGGCTCATCACGCATGCGCGGGCGGGCATGGTCGTCACTCGGGGACAGCGAGAGGCCTCATCGGCATGGTACTGTCGCGCCACAGTGCGGGGGGTCTGCCAGTAGAGTCCACCCTCGCCTGTGCACCTACACCTTCCACAGCTCCTACTTAACACTGCAGAACTTCACTGTCAATGCCCACCAAGACGAAACGGGTTCAATTCCCGGCGGTGTCGCCTATCGGATTTCGCAAGTGGGAATCATGACGGAAGATGCCGCTGGTCGGCGGGATTTCTCGGGGATCTCCCGTTTCCTCCGCCCTTGCATTCCGCTGCTGCTCCATACTCACCTCGCTTCGCCCTCATACTCAAGTACACACAGGACTGTGGGGTCTAGATTGTTGCCTAATGAGCCCGCGAAATTTCCGGGCCTCTTAAATTGCACAGCACTTTCGCTACTGTGGGTGAGGTCGCAAAGGCGTTGCACTACAGCCACAAAGTTCCGAGTTCAAATTACAGCTAACACGTTTTCACATGCATGTACCGTATGGTACAGTTAGTTTAGCAGTCTTCAAACCTTCCCCGGCCCTCTGATAAACTAAGTGGTTACTGTCGACACTCTTTAATTTTTTTTTTTTTTTAAGACAGTTAGTTATTTTCCACATGGCTGTAAGATGACTTCTCCTTGTGCATAATAGGTTCGTGCGGCTCTTAACATCGAGGTCTTGAGAGCCGATGAGGGTGAAGCGAGGTGAGTACTGAGCAACGCCGGTGTGTAAGCGCGGGGAAAACGGGAAATCCCCGAGAAAATACGCCGACCAGTGGAATCGTCCGGCAAGATTCTAACATGCGAAAATCCGAGTGTGACCCGGCCGGGGATTGAACCCGGTTTCTCTTGATGGGAGGCGAGCAGGCTAACCACTCAGACTCCGCGGTCCCTCTATGCTTCGTATGAGACACAATGTTGTATCGGTATTAGTTCGGAACACGTACAGAAAATAGGTGTAACGACCCTTCTCTAGATGCGAGAAAGTAAGGTAACGCGGCGAAACCCTTGACTGAGTGTGGGAGTCTGGACAGGGTATGCTGCCAGCCGAGTGACGTCACTTGGCCGCGGGCCAATCACGGCGGGGGGATCTCCCCGCAGGACTGCTTGTCAGGACGCATAAACGTTCTCTCCTTTCTTTCCAGAAGGCAATGGTAAACCAAGGTGTATTCATCCTGCAAAAGCATCATCTTCATTCGGAAATGTCATCCACTACTTAAACTGTGTCATTACTCTAAACTAAATTGAGGAAAAAAGGTCGTTGGTGCACTAAAACATGGGTGCGAATAAAACCACAGGAAAGTAAGTGTAATCAAAAGGTCAGTTAATTCATGCCTCGATTCCTCACTACATTATAAAATACAAATTAATAAAATAACTTAAAATCAGGAAGCAGGTATCGCTTTGTTAGTAAAAATAAAATAACACGACTTAAGATATTGCTTAGAGTATCTTTCAAGGCAGAAAGTACATATTTCAAGATTTTTAATTGTAATGTAGTACACATCTGTAAGTAAATTCACTGATTTTCTTAATGTAAGCAGCATACAGAACTGTCTTACGCTTCAGTTATTGCTGAATTTCGCTTTCGTCTTTAATGGCCTCGCAGTCAATGAGACGTTAATCCCTACCTACCTAATTACGCTAAAGAGTACTTCACTGAAATCAGTGAAAACATAAGTGAAACCGCCCCCAACCCCTCAAAAAATAGAAAGAATAAACGGCTTGAGGCAAGCTTGAATAATACTTTCTCATAACAAGCCTGTGAGCTTGAATTAAGCCTGCTGGGAATCCAAAAAAGTTTGAATCTGGCTTGAACGAACCAGGTTCGATTCCCGGCGAGGTCGCCCCCGAACTTTCGCATGTGTGAATCCAGACGACGCCACTTTTTGGCGGATTTCCTCGGGGATCTCCCATTTCCCTCGCCCCTTAATTCAGGCGCTTCTCTATACTCAACTCTTTTCACCCTCACCGGCTCTGAAGACCTCGATGTTAAGAGCCGCCCTGATATCTTCACGCCCTCTACGGTGAAGACCAGAAGTCGTCAAGTGTGAGAAAGAGAACCCCGTCAAGCGATAATGACGAGGGTGCCCGTCCAGTCAAGCCCCAGAGGGATTCGACAACGCGACCTCAAAGTTCATGGTCACCACGGAGGTGCTGCTGGAGACAGTAATTCACTTGGCAAAGTTACAAGATCGCTAAGCTTGAATGTAATCTGTGAATGCTTTGACCGGCACAAAATTTTCCCATAAAAAAAAAAAATTCGCTAGCTAAGAACTGCTGTCGACGGTACGCACCAAACAAGCGCAGAGTAATTATTTCATGAGCAGGCGAGCTTCGCCCGCAACAGATCTCAAGCATTAAGGTTCCCGCCTATAACATAGTGCTTGAACTACGTTGCGGTGCGTTTGAAACTCACGTCCTGGCACGAAACTGTCGAACGTGCGCGCAATGTGCTGATCTACAATCAGAATACACTCTTCGCAGACGAGACTTCTCGAGTGCTTTCAATATACCTCACGCACGCACGCATTAGAAACACCATTCCAGAGCACTCCGAAATGGCTAAAAACTGTTTATTCAAAGCGCTGTACCTTGAAATATAGTGTCGGATACATACAAAACTGCTCAAAGGCCCTTCATTGAACCTTCTTGAAGACATTCCACCCATACAATAAAAGGGTCACCGCTGAAAGTCCCATTGGTATACGCAGCACGACGAGAACACAGGGCCCTGCGCTTAGAGTTGAAGGCGCAACTGAAGGGCGTAACAGCCTGTAGTTCAGGTGTTGCTTTTTTGGTTTACTGCTCGACAAAGCGAAAAGCAATACATGTTACGTTCTTTTTATAGGCTGTTCACGGTAAATTGACCACTTTTTAAGGCCCTTATAAATTATTCCTTTCACCCAATCTCTATCTTCCTGCTGCTTTTTAATATAAACCTTGCAATGTGACCCATGATCACAGTGTATACATTTAACTACTCTCTGAATTTAACACCTATATCTGAAATAAGATATATTTATTAGTGGTTACTGCCTGCTGGGAGGGCCTTAAAGAGTGCTCACTTAACCGTGAATAGCTTATAACCAGTTATTGCTTGACTGCTGTTGTACTGTCCTCATATAATCACCAGCAAGAGATAATCACTTATTTAAGCTCGGCTGTCACCAGTTAAAAGTTAATAAAGCAGGGAAGCTATAACAATTTGATAAAGGTTCGAGAAACAGTTATTTATGGTTTGTCGAGCAAAATATTCCTTTAAACCTCCTGTAATGGAACCAACCTCAAGAAAAAAACCTGATAAATTCAAAATGGCAGGGTCTGATCTCCGTATTACAATTACATAAAACTTTCCCTTGAGTGTTTAGAAAATGGAATAATATAAAAATCGTTGGGATACTAATTTTATTTAAATAACATAATTTTTTTTCATAAATTATTAAGAACACAGTGTCCGCCTCTCCCTTGCCACGAATCGTAATTCTAGACCCGCACGTACGCAATGATCGAGAAATATCTCGACATTTACAGACAAAAATCAAACAAACGTAGCGTGATAATTTTCATAGTTTTTATCATAATTTTACACTAACCCTTGGACTCGTTATATAACAATTTGTTGTAGAGGAACCGCGGTGGCCGAGCGGTTAGCCTGCTCGCCTCCCACCAAGGCGAACAGGGTTCACTCCCCGGCCGGGTCACTTCCGGATTATCGCATGTGGTAATCGTGCCGGACGATGTCGCTGGTCGGCGGGTTTTCTCGGGGATATCCTGCTTCTCCCATTTCATTCCGGCGCTGCTGCATACTCACCTCAATCACCCTCATCGATTCTCATGGCCTCGCTGTTAAGAGACGCCCAAATCTCTTCACTCACTTACTCACGTAGTTCCTTGAACAAAACACTACAATTTTATGAGTACGGGAAATTACTAATCACGTTAATCATAGAGGAACATTTGATTAAAGGCTGTTCACAATAAAGTAAATACTTTTGAAATCAACCTTAGAAAAATGTCACTGCCACTGTATGCATAAATTTTAGTGGGTGCACTGAGTGACATTAGCCCAGTAAGGTTTGTAACTATGGATGGAAAGTAGTTCTATATCTTAACGTCGAATAAAAAGTTTTTAGGTGTCAATTTGTAATAACTTAATTATTTTTTTTACTTTATGTTTTTTTTAAATGCACCGGAGTGTAGAAATTACCAGAATTGTAAAATATGTATTTTTCTAATATTTCCACAGTTTCGCCTGATCGAAGCATGAATAAAGTGATGAAGCACATGGCAATGTTAATTTTACATAAGGCGGAAGAATACATAACGTGCATCAAGTAGATCTTAAGCAGGGCTTCCAGGCGTGCTCATTTTTTCGTGAACAGCTTATACAAGATTGGAGTTCGGCATTGCATTGGCTGGCAGCCGGCAAGTAATGTAGCTTGTGTCACAGAATACTTATACAGCGAACTACAGCCACACACACTGGCCAGTAAAATGGCGCCACTAACCAGCGACATAACGGGACGATGTTCACCAATCAGCCACTAGTAACTTACCGGCCAACTAACAGCGCAGCCAGTAGGGGTCCTTCCGCAACACACGGTAGCCAATCAGACACGAGTTCCGCTCCCAGATATTCGCGCAGCCAATCAGAGATGTGTGTATGCCGACATGAAAGGAACCGCCATGATATATCGTCTCTGTACGTATCTATTCTGTGCTCACACATACCTCAGAAGTGATCATGTGTGGCCGAGCGGCTTGACAGAAGAATAAAACCGCATGTGACACCTGACGTGTATAGGAAACAACTAAACCTGTAATACGTGGGGGCGATTGATTGATTGATAAAGTGTTTTTATTGACAAAGTGAATGAATACAAGAACAGGAAAAATATGAATATAATTAGGATTTTAAACATAATTAATATGCCAGAGCATAACACAATCTCTTCGGTCAAATGGAGTTTGGATAATTCATTTAGTGAAAGTGAAACATACAAAAACAAAGTAACTATGCAGCCGGGGAAAATAGCATAAAACCCAAATTGAATGAAGGTGAAATAAGCAAACACGCATGAAAGGAGGAACAAAAATGTAACGCAGTGTAAGAGAAAGAGATCTTCAAATAAAAGCCAGGAATAAAATTACAGAAAATCTGACCAGGGACCAGAAAGGGGACAGTAAGGAAAGGGATAAACAAACCAAATAAAGAACGGTAATAAACGGAAGGAAATACAACCGGAAAGTGTAGCTGTTCCCCATGGGTATAGTGACAAGGGGGTGATTCTTGATCAGAGGTTTGATTGGGAAAGTGTGAAGTCTCGGCGAAGAGACTCGAGCCGGCCGGCTAGTCAGTAAGCAAAGCTGCAGGTCGCTAGTCCACGTGGTGTGGGCACAGGAGGTGGCTGGCGCCGGCGCCTTACAAGGCGTCTACTGGCGCCGTCACAGTCTGCGTCGGCCACTCCTTACCTGCCTGCATGCAAATACGCCGAGCTTCTGATGTACGCCAAGCAGTCACTTGACACTGCAACCCTAGCATGGGCTAAATATGAGCTAGACATGTTTCCACCGTCTTCTTTGCACGTACCCAACATTGGCCTTCTTTACACTAATGCAACTGTCAAAGTCACATGGTCAACACTGATAAACACCTTTTTTTTTATCTAGGGACAACCGATTTTCGCCATAAGAATCCACGACCAGTAGTATTTTACAACACTCTAGTTCAGAATCACATTCGTGATTGAACGATATCCGTGTCACAAACGTACAGTATTAAAATTATCTAATTCTGATTGGCCAGGTGAGTAAGAAAAATATCTTCCAACCAAGACAGAACACCAATAAGGAAAATAAACTGCCGGAATGTCAGTAGGGTATTGAAATCTAGCATGTGCAGGAATCTTTTCGCAATATTCGGGAGTAGTATGATTTGATAGGTCCGGGAACAAGGGTCCAGGGTCCGGTGCTACAGTGCCATCCACCGCTATCATGTGTTACATCAAAGTCGCCATATTTGTTTCCACCACCATCTTGTATTACATCACCATTTTAGATTGCATCATCGCTGTCATCTTGGATTACATCACCATTTTGGATTATGTTGTGACGGTGGAGCTGCCGCCATCACCTAGTTCTATTAAAGAACATTTAAACAGCAGTGTCTGAACACTTCCTCGGTGGTGATCGGCATCTCCTCATTTTACTCCCCTTGATCTCATCCTTGTTGCATTACGATTTATTCTGAGAGGAGTCAATGTTAATAAAGTATATTCAACATGGGTCACTACAGCTGATAGCATTTTGTTAAGGCACAGCTCACTTGAGAATACTATTGTCAGTATTCGTCGAACGACATTAATTTTATATCAACTATGTTAATTGATTGTGACTTAGTCACCAGATGAGAAGAGAGAAATGAAACCATGAGTTGTGAACAGAGTTTTGCAGTATTTTAGGGATTTAGGGTTTTTTAATAGGTTGTGTTGTGTAGTGTGTGTTAGTCTGTGCGGACCTGCAGTAATTTAGGGTTTTTCCACGTTTAGTTTCATTTCACGTTCCAAATTATCCTTTGGCTTTAACTAAACCTGATTACTATGTGTTTTGTGTGTGAGTTTTTCACGTGTTTGACTTGTTACCTGCTGCCCCATTTGGCTTGCTCGGTCTTGCATTTCTTTCTAGTGAGTTTGTCGTCCACTACTCTCCCGAGATCATATTTCATGATCGTGTTGTCATTATAATTTTAGAGCTGGGTGCGTTGGTGGGTTCTTGCAAGTTGCCACTCAGCTCATAAAGTTTTTATTGAATTTTTAAAATAATATTTCATTATTTCCTTGAAACCAAAAGCCTCTACTGACGTAACAAGTGGCTGGTATTAAACAACATTGGTTACAATGAGTGCAATGAATAGCTAATGCTAATTTAAAGCTTTAATAATGCTGATCAACAGGAATGAAACTATTTCATACTAAATTCCACCACGAGGAATGGCAGCCTGACTGGACCCAGTAGAGCATTCCTCGGTTAGACAACTTAAAATGTCACGTTATTAAAAAACTTGTTGCACTGTTGCGGCCCAGCCGTTAGTCCTCCGCAACACCCCTTGTCGTCTGTAGCCAACCAGCGGCCCACGTAACCAATACCTCCACATGCTTGTATGACGTGAGGGTGCTGGGGGAGGAGATATGGAGTGCCTGGGGTTGGCGTCTCGCACCTAGCGACGATAAACGCCTTCCTAAAGCTCGCAGATTGCCTCCTCCGGTCAATAAATGTCTAGACACTGGCCTGGGTCACCTGGGGCATTCGTAACATGCAGAATTGCCCAGAAAGTTTCAACGCGGGTATGAATACAGCCCTGACCTCACCCCGCTGACGAGACGTGAGCAGATGGTGGTGCATGGCGAGTGTCCAGGAGGGTTGTGCATGTGGCAGCGGGTGAGCGGTGAGTCGGAGCTTGGGCATTCTCTTGTAATTTACTCGGGAGTCAGGGGGGTGCCGGGAGATCACAGGCACGTTGCTGCCTATGGACTGGTCTACACAAGTATAATACGTACAATGTTTATATTATATTCTATTTACGGTTACGTCCAACATATGCATAATCATAATTTACAAGAATATATAAATAACTGTTTAATTTAACCAAATATAACTAACTTTTACGTTAACATAAGTACTAAATATTAATAATTATGATACTTGGAATTTTTAGGAATGAACGAAACACGTCTTACATTAGCTGATTGTTCAACGGTTTGATTCAAAATTGTTAAGAGACTGGATGTCTATTATATTATAATGATTAATGTTCAGTAGTAGTTAAATGGTTTTGTATTGTAAATGAGTGAAAGACAGTAGACTGTGGATGAAGAAGCTGCATGTTTCTTGGTGGAATTGCCAATAGACTAATATATTCAATTTTAGTATTTATTTCATTAAGCCCTCCATCCTTCGCGAAACTAGCAACACTCTGGCGCGTGTAAGGTAACGATATTAAGTGGCGAGTCACGCTTTTATCTTACTACTGGAATGGCAATATGGGGAATCAACGCATTTAATCGTCGTTGGCCACAGGTAGCGACACAAGGGATATTGAGTGCACAACTGTATGCGGAAGACATAATGCGGTCTCGTATGTTACTTCTCCAGCGGACAGGTCGGGAGCTTGTTTCAAGGTATTAAAACGCTCACACGCACACAGTTCCGGTTTGTATTTACGTAAAGTTTCGACACTTAATTGAACTACTTGATTATTTGATTTGTGCTCACCAAACAATTGTGGGTCCAGATGGGCAGCTTCACCCATGTCGAAGTGTTTATTATTTGTAGTATAATTTGCAGTAATTGTGGGTAAATCTGTAGCAGAACAATGTATGGGATTAGTCTGGTTCCATGCCCGATCGTATCGACCCACGTGTCCATGCACGAGTGTTTGAAGAGGTGTTTAATGTGGCCTCCTGTGCCCCAAGCATGCGGAACATTGCCTCGATGCGATGTAATGCTATTGCAAAAAAAATGCATATTCCATTACACTAATCAAGAGGGAGTGGAAAATTTCGCGAATTCATGACAAGGTCAGCAATCTAGTTTTCACACATACGTATCTAGTCTTCAAACGTACGTAATAAATCATCACACACACGCACACGTATCTTATATGTTGTGTTTAAAGTTGGACCACAGTTCATGAGACACGACCAAGATGAACACGGAGCCAATCACATACTCGCAAAGAAATAAGGCGTGAATGTCGTACCCCTTGCCAAATGTAAAGTTGGCCACCCAGTGGGTCAGTAAACAATGAACAAATAGCCGAGACTCGAAAATACGTAGGACAGTGAAGTCTATCTTACCGGACGTCGAAATTGCGAAATTTTTCCTGTCCCTATTAAACTGTTCCTTTTTGTTACGTTGTTTTTGATTATGAATGTACAGTTTTTAATATATATTTTTTATTTCGTGGATGAATAAACCTATTCATACCGCCTGCTACATCGTGTGATGGGTGACTGTACGAACTTTATTGCACAATCTAACTCATTTTTCACTCTCATATTTATTTATCAGAGAGAAAGTAACGCGGTAATCACACGAAACATTAATATTCGTCGCCCTTTTTTTTATCTATGCGGAATTTCATACAATTATTTACGAAGTACGTCTTAAGCTGGCATGTAATTTGTGTAATGGACTGCAAGATCCGAATGAAACGCGCCATTAAAACGCAGTAGAAGACTGGGAAAAACTGATGTGACGTCACGCATACAATTTTCTCGTTAAGGAAAAGTTGTATTCTGTTTAATCATGCCCGCAGCGTAAAACACGATGAAAAAAGGGAAAGGAGCGAGGAAGGAAGATAGGATGTGAAATAGCAGGCACGTGCATTGAGGAAAACAGTAGCAAGATAAAGACTGCGGCAAATAAAAACACGGAGAGGAGAAAACTCGCGAGATACGGAGAGTAAAGAGGAAGTGATAGCAGATAAACTACGAACTAAGTGTCTGCACGTTTGTACAGTGTACACTATCTTGTTATAGTTAGTGAGCCGACTTGGTTTGCACACCGAATAGCCTTATCTGGCTGTAGTAAAATTTCTAAACTGAAATCATATTCTATCTTCTAATAAGATGTTTAAACAGCAACAAAATGCAAACCTGAGTGGAAAAAAAAAAAAAAAAAAAAAAAAAAAGCCGCGAGTCGCTAGAAACCACACAGCATATTTCTAACGACATCTGAAGTTTCAGTTAAGTACGTTATTGCGCAGTGCACGAATTCCTGAAACATGAAATAAAGAACACATTTTGAAGGACTTATTATTGTTTGATTGGGTTAGATTAACTGACAAGATATTTCAATGTTGGCAAAAGTGCATGATTAAAAAAGGTGCAAAGTTTTTTTACAAAAAACGAAAGGAATGTAACCCACATAAATCAATAAATTTGCCCAAATAAATATCAGTTAACACTCCGTCTGTAATAATCTCGCTGTCGACGACACGTCAAGCCCTGCCTACCTGCTATCCTAAAATTTACACAATAATATCGACAATTTTATATTATTTAAATTTATACGTTTTAAAGAAAAATACCTTTTTTTTTTTAACAAAATTGTTTAACAGAGGCTTTTATGAAAATTAAATTCTGTTAAAATTTATAAGGGTTTGTTTTTTAATTTCTCTTATAATAATACTTAACATAGTACAAAGTCATGAATTTAGATTTTTTTTCATATGTACCGGTTTTGTGGCATGCGCTACTATTCGAAATACAGGAAACAATTTTTATTTGGGAAACTTTACTTTGTATCAACTATAGTTATGTGTTATGAGTATGTTAACGTAAATTTACAGTCAATAAAACCATATACAGTGAAATATATTGAATAATAATTATTATTTTTTTATGTTTTGGCAATTAATGCACTGCGGCAATTTTCTATAGTCCTTGCAACTTCAGTGTTAACATTTGTGACACATGCCACTTGTTTACCACTGCTTCAAATCCAGGAAAACTATGTCTAACCTCTAAATACCTGCATGCATTAAAAACGTAATCTCCATTTAGTATGGCGACCGCTTCCTTCCGTGTGTTTATTTTGCAGTCCAGTCAGATGTTTTACATTACACTTTCTCTCCAGATTCTACTCTGCAGTTCACCTTGGAGACATGCCTGGCTTATCTCACTCCAGTCTCTTTCAGTATGGCCTGAGGACAATTTCAGTCTAGATTCTTCATGACACTCCGAGTTCAGTACGAACTGAAATTATACCCTAAACGGGGTATATAATCCTCTGTTTCGTTTACAAAATATTCTATGTTTTACATATTTCACAAATATTTTGTTAACTTATTACCTATACACATAATAATGTTTCAAAAAAGATTAAAATATTTTTCGGTGCTGCTGTTTTGAATAATTAAATGTGCAAATCATAACAATAAAATCATGATTAAATGTTCTCTGCGATGAATTTCAATACCGGAACTTTTAGTAAACTTGCTAGTATATATATATTTTATATGTATTATATATATAATACATATAGTGACAATATATATATAATACCTATAGTGGCTATATAAAATTATAATTATAATTATGTTCAGTGCCGCCTGTTTTTCGCGAAAAGAGTTATGCTGAAGCTAGATTTCAAATTCTTACGTGCAAGCTCGCAAATTTTCTTCGGCTATTGGCTGCGCGTCTGTGTGCGAAGACATTTCTTACTTGACCGGGCCAATTATAACAAAGTTACACTGATACCGAACTTCCATGAATGGCTGGCAGACACTGAAGACGTGTGGGGATCAGCCGCGATATTGGTTCTGAACTAACGTGTTTTGGAGTACGACTAGTCGCCGAATCTTTTCGCGAAAGACAGGTGACCCTAGTTATGTAACTGGAACTGTTGGGCGTAGACACGAAGGATAACGTGCGTTCTACCATCTGTTGTAATATAATTAAGTACCTATGAGCGGGACATGGGTTATGTTACATGCAGACGCCTGAGAGACGTATCTGAGTTCGTGAAGGATGAAGGTTATTAAGAAAAAAAAAGAAGCCAAAGACAGCTATTATTTACAACATTATATTATCTGTAACCACTTTCACTCTTTCTATTAAACAGTGACCGAAATATTTTGTGTCTATTTCAACTCCAAATAACGTCCTTCTTAATTGTCTTTGTTTGTTACAGTCAATTAAGACATATTCATTACCAACACGTGTTCAGTCTACCTGTTGCCATCATTTGCAATGTCTTTCATTCGCGCATCTAATCCAATAGTCTAGTCTGCCAGCCACGCACTCCACTGCTTGATATCCGCAGTCCCAGACTTCCCTTCCGCTGGTCGCTGCCCGTCTTCTATCGCTCGGAACTCAGCTTTGTGTAACTGATACGCGGTTCACTCGCATGAAATTCAAAACATTTCATCGGCGTGCTGCCCCGTTGTCAAATAAAGAGTCTCTGTCCTCCTCTTATTTCCGCTCGCACGGGGCACGCCAAGGTCAGCAGCGCAGACCAGCGACACGTATCAATACACTTTACTACTGCAAATGCAAGAGGACGAATAGTTTTGTACATCACTGTAAACATGATCGTTTATGTTACACCTGCGATTGGTCCGCGACCTGCCTGACACCTCGTGGAGGGCTCTTGAGCCAATAAAGAACAGGCAACAAAATGCAGGCCCAATTGCAGCCTATCCCTGTGGCAGCACGGAGTCAGTGAGCAGTTATGTCCACTGAAGTCGCCAAACGAGCGACTTAAAAATTTTGTGCGGCTCTTAAAAGCGAGGCCTTGAGAGCCGATGATGACGAAGCGAGGTTAGTATAGAGCAGAGCCGGAATGCAAGGGCGGTGGGAACGGGAGATACCCGAGAAAACCCGCCGACCAGCGGCATCGTCCGGCACGATTCCCACGTGTGGAAAATCCGGGGGTGCCTTAGCCGGGATCGAACCCGGTTGGCTTTGGTGAGAGAAGCGAGTAGTCTACACACTACACCACCGTGGCGCTATGGATTGTGGGGGGGGGGGGGGCAGTGACATTTCTCACGTGTTGATTGCAGTCTATATAACGTGCACGAGAGTGCGAGAGTGTAGGAGCAGCTCCGCGGGTTGGAGGAGCCCGTGCGGGGGTGGCGGGTTCAAGTTCAGGCAGCACGTGGGCGGTGCTGACTCAGAGGGTGTGGCCGTCGCTGCCCTCGACAACCTCGTCGTTGCCATACCCGGGTCTCGTACTGCCCCTAGCGCCCTTGTTGCGAGACACTTGCCCTCTGAGCACGTACACGTCTAGACTCTCGAGTCATGGCATGGCACTACCTCATCATTACAGACACGGAGAGTTCGCTGATTCATTCGGCAACAAGCTAGACTCTACAATACTATGTATACTTGAGCTCCGCTTACTTGTTCATTGGCTGATGCCTCAGTTTAACGGGAGTAGAACGGGATTCAGTCCCACTGTTTTCCCTACAGTTTCGTTATTGGTCGAAAGTTGTCCGGTGCGTGTCTAAGAAACCGTCGTCTATTAGAAGCGAAACTTAGTGGTAAGTGCGGGTAAAGTAAAACTTGTCTTGAAATAAACGAGCGAAATTTCCTGGTCTCTACTCATCATGAATTTAGGAAACAATATTAAGATAGTCTGCTACACGAGTGAGCCAATCAGAATTATGTAGGCCTATATATGTTACTGATCGTCCGTGATTCACGGGCACAGATTAGATGTTTAACAATTCAAATGATACAAAACGAATGTGGTTCCGAAATTAAGTTCGTTGGAACACAAGTTGTGCTGAAATCTTATCGCGTCAAACAGGTGCCTCTATAAATTAGTCGCAATTCTGGTGTTATTTCATTTCAGTGGCAAACCTTCACAGGACAGTTTCATATTAGCGTGAGGATGTTTTGCCTGCCCCTGAAACATCTCTCCATCTCTCTCTCTCTCTCTCTCTCTCTCTCTCTCTCTCTCTCTCTCTCTCTCTCTCTCTCTCTCTCTCTCTCTCTCTCTCTCTCTCTCTCTCTCTCTCTCTCTGGAGCCGCGATGGTGTAGTGGTTAGTCTACCCCGCTCCCCTCCACCGCGCTTCACACTTAGGCGAACCGAGTTCAATTCCCTGCGAGGTCGCTTTAGGATCTCCCGTTTCCCCACCCTTTCATTCCGGCGCTGCTGCATGCCTCGTTTGGCCCTCATCGGCTCTCAAGACGTCAATGTTAAGAGCCGCCTAAATCTCTCCACGCCAACATTGAAGGAACCGCCTATATAGATCATGAGTTCTGTGCACGCAGAGCATGCCCGCTGCTCGATGCCTGTACTGTAGCGCGGTCTGCGACACACATCATGAGCCTTACTGTAAGAGGCCTTGGCACGGCTGGAAAGGCAGCGGAAGTAACATCGGGAAGACATTACTCGTCGACAATGCGAAAGTGTGAACGAGCTCAACAGCCTCTCGTGCAGCATATAAAACCTCCACCTCCGATCTCGAGGGCGACACTCTGCCTACTTCGGTCTACCGCCTCGTCGGTTCGATTCCAGGGCGAGCCATGCCTGTGTGTATGTGCGTGCGACTTTGTGAGCGTAACTTCAGAGCAGTATTGTATTTAAGCTTCGCGGAGCAAAGCAGATGATATTAAAAACAACTGTCGACCCTTTCATTGCCTTATTGACGTAAGGTTTCAGGTGCTTCAACTAAGAACGTGTCTGATACGCGCTGTTCATGAGATGACAACGAGCTTGTTCCGTTATCACAACCAATCAACTACAGGCTTTGTGTTTGTGGTCAGTGATATGAGCCAGCCATTAACACAGTTTACTAATAAGAAACTCACAGATAAGATGATTTGGCATTGAACCTCGCAATTCACAGCGCCGCCAGCCAAATATAAACTTTACCGTGCGAAATGCAGACAAATGTCTACACTGGGTATGAAAAGGTTAGAAATAACTAAATAAATGGACAGAGAATCCATGATGAACGGAAAGTGCACGGCGAATATCATTCCGTACTAACCTAGTTAGTACTTGATATTTTATTACTGCTCTGAGGACAAGTTGATTAATAAAAGCCCACATAATGACAGCACAGAGTAGTTGATGGTACAGAAGTGAAACAGCCGCTCATGTCGGAACACCGTTCATCAATCAGCGCCTGGTAATCTACTCGCCGCCCGGCAGCCCAACCAATAGGGGACGTCCCGCACCACGCGCCAGCCAGTCACACACAAGCACGCCCCCAGGTACATCCGCGCAGCCAATCAGAGAAGGGCTACACCCACATCAATGTCATCTTTGTGGACTTATTTACTCAGGCGGTGTTCTAATTCGTTTCAAGCTTCGTTTCTTTTTCAATTTGTATTCAGCATTTTGTAAGCTCCAGTCGGAACTCGAAGACATTCAACTGTCTAGCACGCTGTGCTGCTATTATTTTGATGTTTTCATTATTCCAAAATTAAAAGTACACCAAGTCTTTAAATAAACTGTAATTATTCCCGAACGATTTTCGAAGGCAGTTTATATTTTCAAATTAACAATATGAGACTAATATAATGTGAAATTGTTACTTAACGAAATTTTGGTCGTGACAAAATACCTATTTCAAGTATATTTCCTCAACTTGTTCTGTGAAATAAATATTGAGGGTACAATAATAATTTATCTACGCGCCTTCTACAATCTCACGAGCGCCGATACGGATCACGGAAGCGAAAACACACTCTGCTTCTATCTACAACTAGACGCTCACGGACCCGGGTAACATACTGATACACTTAAGAAAGCTGGCCATCTCCCAACACTTCTGTGTCCGCTAATCCGTATAGCCAATAGGAATTTAGTATTTGTTTTGTTGATATTCGTTTCCGTGGCCATTGTGGTATATGCAGGCACAAGTGCTTCGATATCGTGGAAATTATCATTTTTGGTTTAGTAAATAAGTGCAAATGGTTTGGTAGCAGTATTTTCGTAGTGTTAAACACTGCAAACAATATACCAAATCAGATGTGTATGTTACGAAACCTATATCAGTAGTTGGCAACAGGTGAGCGTTTTTTTTTTTTTTGCTTTGAAAGTTACAAGACTGAACTTTTCTTCATATTGTAGAGTAGTTAAAACTCATTCCAAATCGTCCACTTGGTCCGCTTGTGTTTCCGAGACGGTTTTCATAATTGTCCGTGTATTGTAGAACGGACCCTCCTCCAATAACCTCGCCTAAATCTATATTTAATGTTTCCACACAGGCAAAACAAATATGGCGGCAGTAGTATATAAATGTCGATTAGAGCGCGGCCCCCAGTTATCAGAAACGGTAAATTGAATGTTCGAACCATCAGGAAACATCATCTGCCGATTCGAGCGCAACCGCAAAAAAAAAAGTGACTACAAAAAGTTGCGTTTGGGAGCAACCGAAAAAAGAATGACTTCAAAAAGTTGCGTTTGGGGGCAACCGCAAAAAAGTGCCTACAAAAAGGTGCGTTTGGGAGCAACCGAAAAAAGAATGACTTCAAAAAGCTGCGTTTGGGGGCAACCGCAAAAAAGTGACTACAAAAATTTGCGTTTGCGCGTAGTTGCAAAAATAAAGAGTGGCTCAGAAAATTTAAATACGTAAAATATAAAATGTTGTATAAAATAAAGATGGAATAGTTGCTAAATGTATCAAACGGAACCAAACAATTTAAGAAACTTTCCGAACTTAAAATTGGACAGTCCTATCCCATAGACCATGCTGAAATAAATGATACACCGCATGGATACAAAGTGGTAATTACTTCTGGAAATTTTAAAGTAACCTTACCAGACATATATGCTCAGATTTTCAGTGAAAAAGTTTTAAATGATGTTAATTGTGGAGGCGTAAGTTTTGCATATGATAGAATGGCGGATTGTGGTGTTAATCAAATGCATTATATTAGGTTTTTTAAAGAGTAAATGATCGTCGTCGTGTAATTAGACATCAGTTGATTTTTATTTGTGCTCATAGCTCAATAAAGTTTTAATGGTTATCCAATCATTAAAACACAATTATCGCTCTGACTTCGGCAATGTGCTACATTATAGTCTAATTAAAAATTTAGATACACATCTCCAAATTCGACATATTATAGTAGCCGAAACATTGAATTCTTTTTCTAAATCTTTCATTGCACTTTCTATATAAATATTATTCATCTTTATCATATGAAACTTTAATAGTTTAAAAACTATTAATGTTATTATATATAGAATATGACTACTTCCAACCCAAAAAAAAATCTATTGTCTCATCTCTAATACCATTGTTCTTTCGGACAAATCAAAGTTAATTAACTAACCTTTTTCATCCTTAATTTCAACTATTATTTCATTAATTTGATTTGTTTGCACTGGAAAAAAATAATGGATAATCTGGTTCGTAATAGATCATGTCACCAAATCCAAATGTTGTTCTTGGTTTAAAGTGGTAATTATGTTAGTTTCTCTATGATTATATTCATCATGTTTTAATATCATACCATTTACTATATTACAGTGTATATTTATTGTTTCAAGTGGAGCAAATTTTGGAATTGTATCGCCATAATGATCCACATTTCCTTTCAGAGTTTTGTTTCCTACGAAACCCAAAAGTTTTCCTATTCAACCCCGTTTTCCAAACTGTAATGTTATTTTATCCAGCTCGAACGATATATCATTTTTTTCCCCACCCATTGAATCTACACTATATGAAAAAATTGCTTTCATAGTTTTTTCAAGATCTTTTAAGCTATATTGACCAACTGGAATGTCAATTGCTGATTCCATATCATTCTGACCCACAAAATATAGCTTATTTCTCCCAGAGATAATGTTATGCGTTAGATAAGTAGTATAGAACTGAACTAAAGCCAATGAGTGCCCCTCTATCTCTAAAGGGTAATGTAGTCTCTTCTTCAACACTGATTTGTTATCTGTTAAATTAAATACTTTACTCAAATATTATATTATTTAAAAAATCTATTAATAAATGAGCAAGAAAAACATGAAACATGTAGACTGGGATATTAAAATAAGAATACTGGACAAGACTGTATCGACAAAACGTCATGGAGAATTATTACCTAATAATATTAGATGATTGATAATGGATCCTAGTAACTGTGAAATTACTACACTTATGATAGATAATTTTAAATATGCCCAGGGATGGTTGGACTTTGGTACTCTCTATGTGTGTTCAGAAAGTCCGGACCAACCAAAATATATCAATTTAAAGAAAGATTATTTAAATTACTTAAAATTATTTAATGAACCAATAGCGTACTTCTTTCCATCTAATAAAGAAATGGTTAATGTAAATAAATGTCATAAAGAGTCTGTAGTTGTTTTCGATGACATCATACTTGAAAATCAATATATAGTAAGGGATTACTTTACTCACGGTAGACACAAAGATATTGTTTCTATTTAGCCCAGACATACTCAAAAGTACCTAAGCAGCTTATAGGAGACAATACATTTTTCTTTGCATATTCAGACAAGACGATACAAATCTTAAACAGATTCATAGTGATTTTATCGATGGTGATATGCCGTTTGAGAAATTTAGGGAGACTTATTGAATATGTTGGAATAATGAATATGGTTTTGTTACAGTAGATATGAAAAGACTTTTTAATTTCGTAGATTATAAGTATGTTTTCAATGGACGTGTTTCCATTAAAAACCAACATAATCTGATCTTTTTAAATATATTGGTATACCATAACTATTTCAATAAATACAATTGTACCTTCGGATACATTGTAGGCTTTTGGTATTTTAAAATATATCATATCATCAAGGGGCTCTTCAACAGTTTTATACGTGTCAATATTTTTCCGTTCATGGTATAAGTTGGTAACACATTTATATTTTTCTGGTTTTATTATTATTTCAACTATAGTTCCATCTCTAAAAAAAAATAATATTCTCTTTGATTACCAAAGTAAAATACTTTTTCTTTTGAACTGTATTTTCGAACTAAACGAATAATGTTAATTCTATCTTTCTGATAGTACTCTAAATTGATTGCATCCATCGGTGCAATGGAATCTCCCACAAGTCTTAGTCTTTTTTGTTCAAAATCTATATTATTATCTACTTCCAAGTAAGTAAGATAGGCTTTTTCCAATGATCTTTTATTTCTTGTCAGTCTGACTATAAATTCGCTGAACTGTGTGTTGGAAACACAATCATTAGGATTGATCTTTACAGTAGTTGTATAATTTTCTGTGTGTTCTTTAATTTGATCTTCAATCCAAGAGTTCATTAATGCATTTGTACATGTATCCATTGTTTATTAATAGTGAAATAATTTTTGGAAATTTCAAATTATTTTTCAAGTGATTTAACACAATTACACACAAATGACTACAAGTTACTTGATTGAAATTTTGAATTCTATCATCGTTATAAAAAATATTACTTCCGAGATATGCTATTAATTGTCGCGGTGGATTTCCGGAAAATGAATCAAAATAATATTTGTTGTTTGCTTTTTTCCAATAGCATACCCAGTGTGTATCAGAGTTTGTCGAAACATCTAGATTAATAATCCCACATTCATTATCGAGTGACTTGTTAAGTTGCTCATCGATCATAAATACACCCCGAAAATTTTTAATGTTCAATTTTTTAACTAATTGATCAATATCAAAGTTACTGATTGGAGTTACTTTTCTTTTTTTACATTCTTACCCCACTTAACTTTCTTCAATCCCTTGCCGTATTCCTCCATAGCTAAATTATGTCTGCATTGTTCTTCCAATTCTTGGTTTTTCTTCTTAGCATTAATTACTGATGTCGCGATAGATGATGCACCGCCAGCTAATGCTCCTAGAGCTCCCAATGCTGCGAAAATTAAGGATGAAAATCCACCCTTGTGAACTGTCAAAACATTTCCAGTTTTCATTTCTTTGGACTTTTCTTAAGCTGTGGAACTGAAATTGTGATAATCATCCCTTTGTGCTCCTTTAATTTCTTGTTTTTACGATCCAGTTGGTCTTTCGTTACGAAAGAATCAATATTCAAACCCTTCAACTCATTGTTAGTAACTTGAAATACAATGTTATTTACTTTAATTTATTAAAACAATTTTTTTTTTCATATCATTTTAATTCCTCAACCAAGCTTACTTTTAATATGCATCCCAGATCCAGTAACAAAAGTCCACGATCTCTCAGTGAGATCAGCATCTGAACTTAACAATCTTTTGAACGCTTTCTTTCTAGTTCTTTGTCAGCTACATGTTTTTCAGCTAGATCTTTATGATGATGATAAGCTATATAATGTTCTATTGCAGCCGCATCAAGTGGATTAATGGGTTTATCACCACGCTCTATTCTCTCTTTTAGTCTGGTACCTGGACCTAAGTACTGATAACCGGGTGCATGCAACTCAAAAGGTAGTGAATTTATTATGTCATTGAGTAGCCCTTTTCCATGATACTCCCGACTCCCAAAAAGTATGTGGTATTGTGTTTAACATTCTTATCAGATATGGTATACCTTTTGGATTATTCACAACAAAGTCACTAAACTTGCTGTTGAGCATATTCATTATTCCAACTTTTTCATTGTAATAGTTATCATTTCCAGCATTCTCTTCACCATAAATAACGAGAAGTCGACCAATAAGCATCCTAACATCATCCATCCATATGTATTCTTTGGGATAGTCTGTATATTTCTTTATAACTTTCCCTTTTTTAGGTGAGGGACGTTTCTTTTTGATCGAATCGCAAATAGGTTTAACAATAATTTTCCATTTATTCCCTTTACTCGATTTCGGTGTTCCCAAGTTTGGATAATTGTTTTGAAAAAATGCGATCGTATCTGCTAGGATATGACTATAGTGTTCATAGTCGGTTGCAGTGTAGTCGCTTTCTGTTACTTTCTTACTAGTTAGTATTTTCATCAAACCATCAGTTCCAGTGTATGCCCGACCTTTTACAGTAAATTTGTAATTGATGAATGTTACTTCGCTATTACCAATATATAATCTATCTTTACCAACCTTTAGTCCAAAAACATCGTCTTTGCAGTCAATTAAGAAATCGGGCACTTTATTAACAATAAATGTTGTTTTGTAGTTAGTTAACTGTGAGATATCAGTTTTCAAACACCCCAATGCTTCGTCATAGCGTTCATCGTCAGAGCATTCAACGTCATCATCAATGTGTTTAACGCCATCGTCATAGTGTTCATCGCCATAGAGTTCATCGTTATTGCTTGAATCGTTATAGTCAATGCGTTTAACGCCATCATCGTAGAGTTGAATGTTATCACCAATTCGTTTAATGCCATCGTCATAGTGTTCATCGGTGCCTGTTTTACCAAACAGTTTTCTTTAATATATGTTTCTGTTGGTGTCTGTATATAGCAAATGGTACAAGTTCTTTTATTAAGTTCTTATTCTCATTTGTTACATGTCCAATTTTTTTGCCCCAAATCTTCTATCGCATCTATCAGTGGTTGATCGTGTTTTTTATTTTTATCATATTCATCTTAACGAAATTTTCTAAAAGTTTTAAATATTTCAATTAGCTGTCAGCTTCTCTCTATGTTCTTCTCTATATTGTTTGCAATTTGTTGTTGTCTCATTTATTATATAGATAAATAAAATGGAAAATGATAACTTAAATGTATACTGTCTCAAAAGTATGAAAAATACCCTAAGTTCGTATGAACTTAGAAATAAAAGCAAAGAAAGAATTAAATGTGTTTGTGTTGGGTTACCAATAACTCGATATTCACTGGTGGGAGTATAAAAAACCATATTGTAAATGAAATTCATAAACCAATACGAAAAAACTTCCCCAGAAGAACTGTTCTATCTTTTGGTATCGATGATCTTTGGCAAACTGATTTAGTTGAGATGAATATTGGATCTTTAAACGTATACACCGAATTAACAAAGGGTTTAAATATATGTTAACCATGATATATGTTTTTTTCCAAATATGCATGGGCAATATCAATCGAAGATAAATCTGGAGAAAATGTTATGTTAGCATTTAAAACTATTTAAAATTAGTGGTGTAGAAAGATTTAATAAAACATTGAAGGAGAAAATGTGGAAGATATTTACTATGCAGAAAAGATACAAATGGGTGGCTATATTACCTAAATTAATAAGTGAATACAATAACACTGTTCACAGTACAATCGGAATGAAACCCACCAATCTAAATGCAAAGAATGAAAGTTATATTCTAATCAACATGTATGGAGGAGAAAGAAAAATGGTTAACCCAAAGTTTGCAATAGGAAATAAAGCTTGTATAAGTAAAAGTAAAAATTGGTTTGAAAAAGGATATACACCAAATTGGTCCACTGATGTATTTGAGGTGTGTGACGTATTGCACACAAACCCCACGACATATAGTATAAAAGATTTTTAAAATGAACTTCTTAAAGGTATTTTTTATGAGCCAGATCTGCGTAAGACCAAATATGATAAAGACTACTTAGTGAAAAAAAATTTGCAAAGAAAAGGATATAAGCTGCTAATTAAATTGTTAGGTGATGATAGTAGTCATAATTCTTGGGTTGATAAGAGAAGTGTAGTTGTTGACGAAATTTTTTTTTCTAAATAATAGATGGATCAACAAAAAATTGGAAGTTATGAGCGTCAGTCGTTTCCGCCAAACGATCAAACAAAAAATAATTTGAATGAATACAACAAGTGCATTGAGTTTGTTATTCCTATTGGCGACGCATTTTCACATCCGAATGAAGCTTAAGTATACCAACAGTATAAGCTAACTAAAAGAGATACAATTGCAGATTATGTAAAAACTTCACAACTATTGATCTTTGTGAGATTTTCTTCCCATCCCAGTTCTCACGAATAGAGATCTCTAAACATTGTTGTATAATAGAAAGTATTGACAACACTGGCATCACTTCAACATTGATGCATACATTGCTAGGTTCGGAATCATAATCAGCATACTTCCAAATGTCGGGAATAGAACTAGGTAAATATGTTAGGAAAGATAAGAGTAACGAAATTACCTATCCATTAAGATATATGTTTGGGTTTATGAGAGATTGTAATGAAATATTCTGGAAAGATGGGTACAATATCACATTCATTCGAAGTTCTAGTGATGATGTTTCTTTTATAGAAGACCCCTAAAAAAAGAAGATGGATCTGATGATGTAGATAATATACCAGATACTGGTAAAATTGTTATTGAGAAATTGGAAATTCTGTGGTCAATTGTTGAATACGATCCTATTTTTGAAGTCGAAATTAAAGTAAAATTATACAAACATCCCAAAATTCCAATTGATTTTAATTATTGGTAATGTCTTGAAAAACCAGTACCTACTAATGCAAACTCATTTCAGTTTGATATAAAGTTCAGTTCAATTCAATCCAATTCGATATGCCAGACTTTGTCATTGTTAGTTTTCAGCAAAACAGAAAAAAACCCTGGACAATACAAACATGGTTCAATGTTTGACTCTTGTTTTGTCAAAAATATTTATATTAGAATGGACGGAATGAAGTGTTTCCCGAAGAGAATTGGAATTTAAACATTGATGATATAATTTTCGCTAATATGTATATTACTTACAATGATTTTAGAAATTCAAAGACTAAACTAGATACCCCTTATCGTAATAATGAACTGCGCTTCAACTCTGAGTCATTTATTGGGAGAAGACCATTGTATGTTATTGATAGTTCTTACAGAAAAATCGCTATTGAAAAAGATCGAACTAATCTGAAACTTACAGTTGATGATAATAAACCAGTATCAGCTACAACTATTTGTAATGTGGTACGAGTAAGACAAAGAAACCTAATTTATGATGTTAAAAGTGAAAGAATCACCGAAGTCCAATAGTGTGCAAACACATATGATTATTAGTTTTTAATGGATAGTTATCCATTAAAAACATTTACTGCTATATCATTTTTCTTTAATTGCGCTATACGAGTGTTTTAAATGGGATCTGAAAAAAGTGTGAGAGGTTGTGCATTCTTAAGGTGGGTGACATTTGCAATGACCAGAAGCACTTGCACTCTGGGATACTCGTTCCTTATATCATCGATGCGTTCACATACTATACGCACCTGGCATCTAATGTCATAGTAGCGTATACCTCCGAGGTAGACGAGTACAAACCGGTGATGTTTACCTGCATCTTTCGTCGGTGGTAGCACGTGCTCGTCGATGATTACATTCACAGTGTCCAGCAGCAGATTACACTTCTGGTCGACGCCGTGCTTGCGTATGGACGGCAACACTTCTTCAAACTCCCAGTCCTGGTACTGTTCTGCGGCTGCCGTCTTTGACTTCATGATCAAGGCATACAAGCCTGGTTCATTGATAAATACGGTATGCAGATGCATATTTAACAAGGGGTGATGAATCGTTCACCCCTATATCAGCGTACAATTGCCTATGCTTTTCTTTGACATGATCTCTGATTGCTTCTCGAGTATTCTCGCAATGATTTTGTCAGATTCCCATTAAAAACATAATAATATTTAATTAAAATTTTTAATGTATGGTGATCGTCTCCATTTGCATTACTAGTTTTTTGAACTGATTAAGAATATCTGAGTATGAGGATGGTAGTGTAGAGCACTTTACATTGAACATTGGATCAAATCTGTCAGCTCTGGTCAACATGTTTGTAAACTCATTGAACGCATAGTATGTTGTTTTCTTGAATAAGTATAATAATCCATTAGTGTATCTAAAACAGAATCACTTTTAATTTGGAATTCTGGGGTATACCCATATCATAAATAACCTTTGGATATCCAGACATGAGTTGCAGACTAGGATAGTCAAATACATATATATATATATACATTTGACTCGATAAACATTACTATTTCCTCCGATGTTCACTGATAAATCGATGTAAAGCTTTCAAAATTAGTTGGTAAGAAAAACAGCCAGTTAGTGATAAGCTCTGGTTTACTAACTATTTTATCTATGTCATATGTCCAAACTTATTTTTATAAAAAATATATATCATTTGGTTGACTACTAAAAATGCGTTTATGTTTTTTTAAGTTACACAAATCTACTTCCTTTGCAGGGAATGGTATGTCTGGTTTAGGAGGAGATAAAGAATGCACAAATCTTTTAGGTTTACCATATAAACTCTCTATTGCCAAAATACCATCAGTTTGTAATGTTAGTCGATCTAAGACATAAATTGGATACATAACAGACTTGTAAACATTCGAATGATGTATTCCTAATGCATGTCCTATTTCATGCATTAGTATAATTAAAATATTTATTTTTCCTTGAGATTTGTTGTCATGTTTAAGATACCAATCTTCTTCAGCATCAATGTGAATTTCAACTGATGAGTTATCTGATTTCGGAAAAAAAGCATGAGCCAACACTCCTCTCGCATCAAATTTGCTATTACATAAATGTCGAGACTTTTGAAATGTATGGATACTACGTTTGTTTGATATTATTATGTGTGGGTTTTGAGTATCATGTTTAAACATAATGTCAGTATGTTTGGCCCAAATACGAAACACTTCTTGAGTTAGTTGTAGTAAGTCATAATTGGCTAACACATAATGCCATAGATCAATTTTATTTTCATCTATGCCAAGATCTCTTATGAATAAATGTGTGTCATAGCCAGATAGATTGTGTATCAACACTGGGACAAAACATGGATTTCTATACGATAAGTTACAATCGCTGTGTGCAGCGCCCCTAAATTTCCCCGTAAGATGATCATGATCTCTCACAGAGTCGCCATTCAAAGACTTTTCACATATATGACAATAGGTAGCTGTATCATAAATAATTTGTTCTTTCTGAGTTACTGGAAACATTAGTTTTTAATTTGTGTATATATCACCAATTGACTTTGCTTCTTCCATTAGCGTTTTAACGATTACACTAGATGAATCAGATCCTTCACAAGTTACTGGTGGTTTATAGTATCCATGTTCCTATTTTATATAGTAACAGAACCTGATAGGCTCGTGTTTTTGGTATGGTTTCGTGTAACATTCGTCGGGGTTTGGTTGGCAAGTTTCAATTTTACTCAACGAACATTCGAAATCAGCATATATCACAAACGGAACTCTCAAAGAATGATTTTGGTATTTAAATATTAATATGTCATTTTTTCCTTTAGATGGTAGTTCAACTCTGACACCATCGTGATCTCGGCAGTCTTGTTCGTGATCTTTTAGCTTACTTACAGAGTATAAATATTGCAAACATCTATCGCATATATATATGTTTTGTGACCATTATTTGTTACTTGTGATGCGATATGTCTCGAAAGACATTTTATCCAGCAGTAGTGGTCGTTCTTTTCGTCTTTGATATAGAGTAGGTAAATGTGCTTATCCGTCTTATTTTTGTTGTTTTTAATGGGGAGATTATATATTTCTTATCGCCATCTTTTTCTTCGTATGCGTATACATTAATAGAAATTCCACTTCTTTTCTCAAAGGTTGGTATGCTATCCAATTTAATTGGAAATACCAAACCCTTAAGTGCATCATCAAACTCATGTTCGTAAGCTATGTATTTATTCACTCTTTGAGGGTCTTTTTGTACTTGATGCAATGCAGATAGAACAGACCACAAAAAAAAAAATTTTGAACATTGTTCTTAACATTATTTACCGCCTGCTTAGCTTTGATTTTTTCTGGTAGATCAACATAAGAACTGCCATTGAATGGTACATATTTATTTATTCGCACTTCTAGTTTAAATATTCTGTTGAGTACTCACTGAGATCCCTTTGTTTCGAAAGCCCCCATCTCAGCTATGATTTTCGATATGCTGTTGGCATAATATTCTTCCGAATTAGTCGATTTCAGTATAATTTCGTTCTTTGTTTTAAAGGAGCTTTCTACATATTCAATATTCTCACCAATTCGCCTTTTGTACTCAGTGAAGAATTTCATGTTCACTTTGAGTGATTTTAAATGTTTACTAATTAGTCCCGTGGCAGGGTCTTTTACAACGTTTAGGAAATGATTTGGGTCTTTGTATGCATTCACATTATTTACAGCATAAGTCTTGATCTTACTTAGAAATATTGTTTCGATTTCTTCTACACTGAATCTGGATGTGTTACTTATGAATTTTACTTCTCAAGCGACTTCTTATGAGAGACGGTTTGTAATAGTGACTACACGTTTCACATTTCACTTGTTTCTCTCGTGGGAGTTTCTATTTTGATATTAAATGTTGTGGTACTTTAAAAATTTCCCACGCATTTGTTGGTTCATGTGATTTATTATGTATTGGTGTAAGACATTTGTGCAATCTACTTTTAAGATGACTTCTTATGAGAGATGGTTTATAAAAGTGTTCACAAGTTTCACACTTGACATACTTCTCTTGAGATTTTTCTTCTTTCTTTCCGCAAAAAACGTCTTTCTTAAATTTATATTCCATCCAAACATTACCAGTTCCGTTAGCCTTTTTCGTTGCCATGGTCGTCATCATATTAGACATCAGTTGATTTTTATTGCGCCCATTTATTATATACATTATTTTATTTTTTACGTATTCAAATTTTCTGAGCCACTCTTTTTTTTTTGCAACTACACCCAAACGCAACTTTTTGTAGTCACTTTTTTTTTGCAACAGTTCCCAAACGCAACTTTTTTAGCCACTTTTTTGCGGTTGCTCCCAAACTCAACTTTTTGTAGTCACTTTTTTTGCGGTTGCGCTCGAATCGGCAATTGATGTTTTCTGATGGTTCGAGCATTCAATTTACCGTTGGTTTTCTGATAACTCGCGGCCGCGCTCGAATCGGCATTTATATGCTACTGGCGGCGGTTTGGTGATTTGTATTTTGTAATTCGTCAGTCTCGAAGTTGATAAAACGCAAATTACAGAAATACGTAATATGTTTTGTAGACAAAAGATGTGACGTGATAGTTTTGTATACAAAGTGTCAGTTGTAACACGGGCTCAGTGAGAGCGGTGCACATAGGGTGGACAGTGTAATGGACGGACATGCCAGTATCGCCCTTACGGCAGTGTGCAGGCGGTGGTGTGGTGTGACGTCACGCAGCAGAGGGCGGGGCTGACTCACGCCTCACGCCCAGGTAAGGCACGGCTAGTCTTGCCTCGTCGTGGGTGGCTGCCTCCATACCAAGTACAGGTGTTGGCATCCCCCCCCCCCCGGGGGGGTGGCTCAAACCATTGCACTTCCTCTCTTCCTTCCTTCTTACTACAGTACATTCGCGGCCACTTCCAACTTTTCTAAAGCCCTGCTCAAGTTCTACTTGCAAGATATTCCTCCGCCTACGGCATACAAAGCTTAACTAACTTATAGAAAACTTCACCAAAGGGACTGAATCACTACGTTCGTGCGCACTCAGTTTAATAATATTTTTTTAATAAAAACTATTTCTTCCTAGGCATTTCCAACACACACATGTTCTCTCTAGTTTTATTCATATAAATTATAAATTAAATATTCAGGGTTGCCACCTATTGTACATTGCAGAATTTCCTAACATTTCCCTGACTTCCAGACAAAATAATCTTTTTTCCTCTGACCTTTTTAAAACCTTTTTGCTTCTGTAAGAATATGACGCCTTTGCATTTTAACACACTCTTACATCAAAATACTTCTCTGATGTTACAAAATTGCTCATTACGTAGATTGCAAACAAAAATGACTGAGCATTTAATTCCACAATAATTAAAACAATTTTATATGATTCTGGCAGCGGCATGACTGATGCCAGAACTGGGAAATATATCATGAATATCGCAGAATTCCCTGGCATTTAGCTGACTTGTTTGAAACTCCTTAACATTTCCCTAATTACCCTAATAGTTTTCAAATTCACTGACATTTCCGTGTGTTGCAGGATTTCCAGACACGTGGCAACCCTGATATAAATGTATCGGTATAGTTTAAGTAAAAGTTCTATTTAAACAAGAATATAGTAGTATTATATTAACAGAGACATAAAACGTTTGTGATACACTAGAAATTTAAGAAACGACCGAACAACAGACTCCGCATCCAGGGTCCACAAATTAGGCGATTCATCCCAATTAGTGGTGAGATTTGGGCGGCTCTTAACATCCAGGTCTTGAGAGCCGGTGAGGGCGAAGTAAGGTGAGCGTGGAGTAGCACCGGAATGCAAGGGCGGGGGAAACGGCAGATCCTCGAGAAAACCCGCTGAGACCAGTAGCATCGTCCGGGAGCGACCCCGTCCGGGATCAAATACAGTTCGCCTTGGTGAGAGGCGAGTAGTCTAACCACTACACCACCGTGGCCCCCGATTTATCCCAGATTAGGCACTTAACAATGACGTTTGCGTAATATAATTTCGTAATCTTTCAGATTGCAGATTTAGGCTACTTCACAGCCGATTTTTTAAAATTACGTCTGGAAAATTAATTTTAATTAGTATGGCGAAACAAATTGTAGTAAAGGTATAGTACTCGTGGATTCGCCTACTTTTATATTGTTATTCTTGCTGTCTGGCTTCGAGTTCCTTACAGTAATTGTGGAGTGCAGTCACTTGACTAAATGTGTTTCATTTTATTTCATTTAATCTTAGAAGTGCGACAGATATCATAATTTCGTAATGGGAAAGCACTGTAAACATGAAAAAAAGTGCAAAATGTTTGAGAAAGTCTTCCAAAGTTCGAACTATATGAAAAATTATTGCTGTAACTTTAATATTACATAACTGCAAAAATTTTCATATTAATAAACTGCATTGTAATAAGTTTAGCATTTCATCATTAGATAAAGGCGTATTTCTTCCGAATAATTTCGAGCAATATTAGAACTCATTCTTGTTTAATATCTGCGTTCTGTAAAAAGGTGTAACACAATGCCAATTATTTACGTTTTTATTTATAAATTATCATTAATTATTACAACATACCACGATTTTTTACTATTGTTATACTTTGTCAGTAAAACTAATACTGTTCTTTGCTGAAGCTCTCTGCTATTTTAGGTTAACGTACTTAGTTTTCAGATTTCTGCGACTTGCCTCGAGTGGCGTGGGGTGAACTATGCTTTGCTCAGAGTTATAATCATTATTTGCTAATTTACACGTAGGCCACTTAAACGCAGTAGTGCAGTTGACTTCTCAGCACGTGTGTACTGGGTGACTGGCCGCTCTCTCGGGAGTGGCCGCCATACATTCAGTTTCTCCCTGCGCCACTCTGGTTACTGGTTCCTGCAGAGTGTGTGCAGCACTGAGCAAGCACCAGCTCATCTTGCAACATTCCACCACACGCCACTGCTTGCCTTTAACAAGAGCTGACAACCTCGGGCGTGGCTGATGAGCTGACGCGATATGGACCAGCATGCGTGCTGACTGTCGATGTGTTGGACAGCCTACCACGAGCTGAGTATGATCGTACTGTGTTTCGTTACTGTGCCGCGAACGTTTGATAATGACGCAGAGGTGATAACTACAGACCTGCCAAATTCGCGGTTTCATTTCGGGACAAGCTAGAATTCAAAACCTCGTACGTTTGTTTTGCGTATGCTATTGACCCAGCCGTTAGTTTACACCTCATGAACATCCCTGGGCCCATTATAAACACACAAAAAATGCAGACGATATCACCGTCTTCAGCTCATACAGAACGCAACCAAGTAACAGCGAGATTTGCATGATTTTACATACGACAGTGGAGTATAGCCTACAGTTCATTGAACTCACAAATGTTTCAGATGTCTAGTGATAACAGCAAGATGTGAGTACGAGCCTACGTCTTGCGGCGTCAACATCGCAACTGTCGTCCACTATTCACCACGAACAAGGTTGTCTGTGGTGAGTTTCAAGTAGACACTTGTCAGTTAATGTTCGGTGGTCGCTATGGCAGCACGAGTTTACTTTCTCCGTCAACAGATCTCTTAAGTTTACCACAAAACATAAATAGTTCGCGACATTGTCGCACACGTTATTTAGAGCGTTTTTTTTTTCAATTAAAATTTATCATTTTAGATGGGTGTGTACGCCTGCGTGGACATAGTAACTAAATAAAATTCTAGTAACGATTTTCAGTGTTTTAGTTTGTTTTGGGACGTCACAGAATTTTGATATGCTTTGAGGTTTATACCGCAGTGCGATTCGTAATCACTACACCATCTTAGTGTTTTGCTGTGTCTCCGCCGAGGTGTGCCGACTGCTGTCGAAGAGGGGACTGTGTGTTGAGCCCGCTGTCCTACATGTCGCCCACGACCGACCTTGACACTGCTTGACGTCACGTGGGGGGCGAAGCAGCGCCCTACTGAACACTCTCGTCTGAGGCCGAGAAGCACGGGAGCAATAAGGGCGACATTGCCACGAGCATCAAGTACACAATCGCCACTAACTGGCACAGTGCAGTGTTCTCATCGCACTACCTGCACCTGTGGAACTTTCAGCGGTGACCCTGTTATTGTATTGGTGGAATGTCAGTAGGGAGGTTCAATGGAGGACGCTTGAGTAGTTTTGTGTGTATCTGAGGCGTATATTTTGTGATACACCACTTTCAAAAGGCCGTTTTTAGCCATTTTGGAGTGGTTTTAAATGGTGTTTATCATGTGCGTGAAGTCTTGAAAGCACTCCAGAGCCCTCGTCTGGTGTGTGTGTTTATTTTCGCAGATGAGCACATTTGACGCACGTTTCATAGTTTCGTAGAAAAACAAGTATTTGTAACACTCTGCAACGCAGTTCACGCACCAGGCAGCTAGGCGGGGGCCTTAAGACGAAGGAGAAAACTTTTTACGCCAATTTCCCCCACAAACCCCCCCCCCCCCCCCTGGTAGCATCCTCCAGAACGCACTACCATTACATTTTCATCGTATTCATTGTGATCTTACTAACGCCCTTCATTGTGTATCGGGCGGCTGAAGTGCGAGCGACTTACACACTGAAATAACAAGTGGTATTGAGTCTACTTCGCATCCGGATATTGCAGAGTCAAGTCGTACTATCTGTACAAGAGGTGATTTTTACGAAGTATTTTCCGCCCCCATTTCACATGAATACCAATGCAGTTCCATAACTTTGCCAGCACCTCATACAACAGGTAAACATACTGATTGTAATCTATTCGCGGGTTTATCACACATTTTGGACCTAGCCTTTGAAAAATCACTCCTTGAATCACGTGTCAGGTTCTTTCCTAAATGAGTCTGCATTGACTATAAGCATTTTATACTTGTGATAACACAAATGCATTATATTTTAATGGCTTCCATTATACTTAGCTGTCCAAATAATTGAGAGTTATTACACTTAGACAAATAAACACTACACATAATAAAAATTTTAACGCAAGTATTGTTCGCATGATGCACTAATGAACCGTATAAATGGCTTCAGTGAATTAACGCACTGACGGTGGTTTGAACTTATGAACTTTTGCATCCCACGCCTCTAACTGCGCGTTATCAAGCTACGATAAACGACAGTTAAGGGTCTCTACTGCATATACGGTATATATAGTATATATGTATATATATAACATTTCCACATCATTTATTTATAGTTATGTATATTGTTTAGTTATTAATGTTTTGAGCTACCCGACAAGTGTTAGGTTATTCATTATCTTAGAAATACATTTACATCAGCATTAAAATTAATTCCGCTCAGCAACACATTTGATAGAATCTGTAATACTCACATAAACGAGTACATAATTTTTTGCGTTTTACTCGCGTGTCCGCCATACGGTCTAAACCCATTGGCACGGGAAAAATGCATATGTGGAAGCGTGACGTCATTACACTTCGATGAGAGTGCACAGGTAACGAACACGTATGTCACAAAAAAAAAATTGTAATCACCAGGCTCCAATTCATGTTCAGTGGTAAGCCATTCTTCATCGCAGTCGATACGCTTGCTCGCAATCAGGGGACTGATGTTCCCCATCAGGGGCTTTGCCCCGCACAACTGCTGCGTTCGGCGATGGCACCCTCATGCTCCGAAAAAAAAATACACGTTTTTAATTACGTATTCCACAAGCCGTTTATTTATACACCCGTCCAATTTGTATACGTCGCAACAACACAAACTGCTGAAAAGTTAATTTGGCCACGTCCATAATACCACATGATACATATTTTTTTCTCCTTTTTTAAATGAAGAGGTAAAGCAACAAGTATAACGGATGTGCGCTACTAGTAGAGATAGTGATATGTAGGGATGGGAAGTCCGTAGAAGACGTTTTCATCTGTGTTGGAGGCCATGGAAACAATATTTCCAGTGAGCCTAATGTCTTGGAAGTAACATCCAGTCATCGTCTGGAATGCACTTTCTTTTCGTAGGAAAACTTATCGGGTTAGGGACGTTTAATAGTTTCGTCAAAAAGGTCATTTTGCAAACACTTTGCATCTCATTTGAAGCGCCTGATAGATAGACACCTGGAAGTTTCGCGTATTCATTCGGCAACGAATCCTTTATACTCCACTTTATACTCCACTTTAACACCAGACCAGATTACACAGGAATCTGTTCTTATTTTCATTGCAGGTTCATTATAGGTTGAAATTCGTTTGGGAAGTGTCTAACAAACGATGGCCCAATGGAAGCACAAGCACATGTGTACACTTGAAGTATAGCTTATCCTCAGATGAATCCACGAGATTTCTGGGTCTCCACTGACAGGAAACCTCTCAACTCCACCTCCTCTGCGAGCGGTGAAACTTGAGGAGGCGATGTGACTCTGCAACGACGTGACAATGTCTCCCGCAGCACGCAGGTGAGCAGTTACCGAATACGCAGTCTTGAACGCGGCAAGGAAGATCCTCACAGGTGAGAATTCCTCACCCATCCGTGAGTCAAACACAGGACCTTTTCTCAACAAGTCAGACGTCCCGAACTCTAATTTGGAAGTGCTACTAAATCTTATGGTAGCTGTGGTGGGGGAGAAAGAACTTGGGAAGTGCCTTGCTAAGGTTCGATTAAATATGAGTACCTATCATTTGCACCGGCGCAACGCAACGCAGATAAAACTCCACTGCACTTGCACCCATATCCACGGGTGCAATTAAATACACCGAACACAAGTGGACGGGGCTCTTTTGGCCACACAATTTCACTCCCACTACCCGAACTGCAGTGGCCAATGAAATAATTTGTTACATGGTCTTCATGGCCACATGGATACATAAGTTGCAATGGATATTACATACTCTACTGTGTTTTTAAGTGGCCGTGAATGCCTTTATCGCACCGTATAGTTGTAGATATTTTATAGTTATTATAACTTAAACGACAACTTGTGGGTGTTACGTTTCTACTGCGACGTTTGGACGTGGAGAGCCACTTATTTCGCTGATTGATGAAGTGTGACAATTGGTGATTAATACGCGGATAACTACATATTTTTAGCAGACAAGAAAACAAAATTTTAATGATGCAACATAATATCAGATACGCTTGAGATTGTAGGTTTGATGTTACTTACGTTAAAGAAGAGACGTAACATCGTATATTATAAGCGTGAATACGATTTGTGACTGTGTTCGAAGTGTAACCTACCTAATATTGTGTTTACTCATTTTTTGTTTAGAAAACATGCTATTCTTCATGGGTTTTTTTTCCAGTTCATTACGAATTTCCATATGGCTGACATTTTCTCCGTGAATGCAATCAGTGCAGAGCTCAAGTTGAATATTTATGTTTATGTAAGGTGTGTTAAATTCGCAGACTTCTGACGACATTCGTGTTGCATGTCGTGCCATAAGGATTTTTATCGCCAATCGTCACCGCACCCTTCGACAGTTAATGAAACTAAATTCTTTGGTGTTCCATAACAAATCCCCTCCAAAATATGAAGCATAAAATTTAAGTACTTCAATAAAAATTAATTTTTGGACTGTTTTGATGGAAATAAAAGTGTTTTATCTTATGTGAAAAGTTATTGTCCAAATCACTCTAATTTATTAATTTACACAATTTGCCACCGACAAAAATTAACCTAAACGTATTTTTTGACAATTACAAAATGATAGCCATGTCGCTCGTTAGGTACATGTGTCGACTGCGCATGCGGCGAGAGTAATTGCACTTGCGCCGAGGTATTTGCCTGGGCGTTGATTTCTCTGCATTTTGTGTCGGTACGCAACTACTTACACCTCTGTTTTATCATATTTAATTCCTTCTTGGTGCAACGCAAGTGCAAATTTTGCGTTGCACCAACAGAAACGTATATTTAATCGGCCCCCTGGTCGAGCAATAGCAAACATGTGGAGCGCAGATATACCTCAGCGTGAGCCCTTGGTATCAGTTATTTCAGAGCTCACTATGCAGTCTTCCTAGTCCCTTGGTCTTGTTAAGGGATGGGTCTCACTAGTAGAAGATTGTCGACTTATAAGTCACGGCCGGCCGCAAAGAAACATCGCGACAACAATGGCAATCAGCATAAACAAGCGTCGCCTGTGCTGTTCCCTCCTCAGCATTCTACGCTACGCCTATGGGAATGTCATGCACCGAACTATTCAGAAATGATATAGTTTAAAAAAAATGTTTTACATAAGAATTAATATCGTAAACAGAGAGATACCACTTAATTAGACACGTGTCAACGACCATGTGTATGTTTCAATAACGAAATTTATAGCCGAAGTTGGAAGCAAAATACCGACTTTAAATACTGTCCTGGAAAAAGATTTTCATTGAAATAGTCCATAGATTTTTTTTTAAATTTATGTTGACACAACTGCTTACACGTGACCCATATAAAATCTACGGAGGCATCTTAACTGCGCAGCCACGCAACGAGTGATGTTCAGAAATATTTATCAAATTTCCATCTGCATTAACCGCAGATTTATGTTCGTAATTTGTTTGGTATGTTGTGCAAATGTAACAGCCGCACTGTGAAATTTGCAAGTAAAATAGAATTGTTCCTTTTTTACGCACTGATTTGGCTTGTATGGACAAACTGTTTTCTTGGTCTCCTACCTTATCTATAAATATGTTCTTTTTTTCACCTCGGAAGTAGCGAGTCGCTTATATTCCGTAGCTCTCTCTCTCTCGCTCTCTCTCTACAACACTTGTTACATGACGCAAGATGCATGCGAGACGCCATACGTGCTTGTTGATATATACAAGTCTCAGAAACTTACAAGCAAGGCAGGCCTCGCTACGAGATCAGGAGATATAAAACGTCGTACTTCAAGCAAGGACATACATGTTGTAGGGAACAGGAGGTTCTAGTGGTACATGTATTCCTGTACTTCGACCTTGGAGGTAGGAACGCACCTATTCGTAGGATTACTAGATACTCAAGATAATATAGGAGGATGTTCACTTTGTAAAAGGATGACATATCATTAAAAAGGCGGACAGTGGGATTTCATTAGCTCCGAAAACTATTTATCCTATAAAACCATTACTATATTATTTTTCATCCTATAGTTCAATCTTAACAAAGCTTAAAAATTGTTTAGACACTATAGAAGAATTTCAAGCGAACAATTTACAAAAGTTTAATTAATAACATAAACTAATGTTCCCATTATCATCAACTAACATGAGATATGAAGGATTAGTATCAGAAAAATAAATTTGTTTGGTTACAGCTGTTCTGCACAGCAAAACATTTTAATACATACAAAGTAGTATGAAAACTGAGTTCAAATAAGAAATTTAAAAATGTAATTTTAATTTACATAGTTCATTAAAGAACATGAAAAAGTTTTAAGATTATTAACCGAGTGAATGTTGAGAATATAGCCATAATAAGTTTTGATGCAAAAAATCTTATATTATCACAATTAGATGGAAATATTCCCATTTATTAGGTCAAAAAGCCGGACATTTTTGAGACCACGAAATATCCGGCTCACAAAGGAGGACATTTCCTCGTTTGGTCGTTGGTGTGGCAACCCTGCCTGAGTGACGACACACTGCTTGCTGAAACAGCACAGCACGTCGTGTCTCATTTTCATATTGACCAAGAGTCCAAATTATCATCGGCGCTGTTTATAGACAATTTAAATAAATGAACTTCTTCCCAAGCAGAGTTGTGTTTGTAAAGAAATGAGTGCTTGAACGTAACCTTTTCATTTTAGATTCGCGATGGCTCAACTGTTTTCTTCAAGTATAATTAAGGATTAAATGGCACTTGCACTAAGAGAAAGGTTTGTTCGAACAGACTATATATATACATATATATATATATATATATATATATATTATATATATATATGTATGTGTGTGTGTGTGTGTGTGTGTGAGTGTGTGTGTTAGGCCATCGCGAATCTAAAATGAAAATGCCACGTTCAAGCACTCATTTCTTTACAAACACAACTCTGTTATATATATATATATATATATATATATATATATATATATACACACACACACACACCCACACACAAGTATTTTATTGCACTAAAAAAATCCATTCTAAATTTTTTTATGACAAAGGAAACCATCTCTTCGAGGCGGTTCTGTTTACAGTACACGTTTTGCTTTAATTTAAACATAAGTTTAGGGCACATAGGTTTGCTTTTAATAAATGTTTTCTTTATACTTTTTGGTTTAATGGCAGTATTAACTTCCTTTATAGCGAAAAAAAATATAAAATTCCTTGAGCTGCCTTTTTCTTCGCAGTAAAGAAATGTTATTTCGTACAGATGGCAACGATTTGGCACTATTCAAATGTTTCTGTCATACATTGTAGTTTTCGGTTCGTATCTGTTGTCCCGAAGCAAACGTTCATAAACCAATGAGCATATTCTGCAGTTACGAAACACAGTCCTCCTACAGACGTTTAGTGTCATTCTGAAGTGCAGTGACGCTACATGTTACTCACCTCAATTCTTCCCAAGAGGTGACGTATTTTGGTCCATGTCGAACCACCTGACGTGAACCACACTCTAAACCCGAATCAGTGAGAATTAACTGTTTCAATCAGTTAAGAGTACCTAGCTGACTGAATAAACAGCCACTACAGTGAATTTAATTCATGAATCAGTGAAAAATGCCACATTTCCTTCACTTATTGATTCAGTGACTTTTTCCACTGATTCATCAGTCATATTTTTCACTGTTTTTTTCAGTGGTTGGTTTTTTGACTGATGGATGCGTTAAACAGCGTGTAAAAATGGCCACCAAACAACGTTTAGATATAACCAGTAAACAACGTGTGTCGAGTGAAATAACAACAAATAAATTAATAAAACCAATACAATATACTTTCTAAAATGTGTTTCGTTTTTCAAAACACCATTTTACGAGGAAATATGAACATTAAACCTTTCATTCTGTTTGTACGTCTTTCATTTCGTTTTCATGTAATCTTCACAGCGCTCTGTTTGAAAGTTTAAACTGGATATAATGTGGTGAAGAGAGTGAACTCATATATACTATTAGTTTTATCAATTCTACTGGTACCAATTAAACGGAAATTGGTTTAAAACGTTCGCCTCAAAGCGAAGTGGAGAGAGCGTGCGAGTTCAACCCCAGCCAACTCCAAAAAGTTGTTTAATTTTTTATATTACTGTGAATTGCGCAATATAAATAGTAAACTGTTACAAATATATTTATTTCACGTAATTATTCGGCTAAATTCAATAAGAACGATAGGTATATCGCCACTGAAGTCGGCGGTCACTTATTCAATCAGTGAAATGGTTTCACGTCACTAATACAATCAGTAAAATTTTTTCACTGAAACAATCAGTGGTTTTTCACTGGTTCTAAGTAGAGCCATTTTCGCTGATTAGAGTAGTTGTATTTCACTGCGCATCAGTGGTTTCCCACTGATTCAACTATTGAGAGTACCTCTTAAAAGTAATCTGAATACAATAGAATTGGTAGTATGATGAAGGGCGTCGGGCTACTACCCTGGGGGTGCGGGTTCGAGTCTCGGAGCAGTGCCATTATATTGAGGAATATAGTTTTTAAAGATTTGTTACTTCTCTCTTATTAACTGATCACCGTTGTTTTTAGAGCACAAATTTTATCCACAGTGTAACTGACATTACCCCAAAGATGTCCGCTGAACTATTGTAACAACAATGCAAGGTTATCATACTCATTAATTGTAGTGGCAAGCCTACTTTGTGACGGTTAATGTTTAAACCACTCTTTATTTGTGGTAACAAATCATGTGTTCCAGCTAAGAACGCGTTTTCACATTGTGGCTGAAACAAACTTCTCAGTGAGTGAACACATTTTGTACGGAATCCGCCTTAAAATTGGATGGGAAAATATTTTTTTAGGAAGGTTACCCTGCATTTTTTTGTAACCACAAAATAATTTGTCTATTGACTACAGAGGTCTAGTGGGGACAACAAAATAATTTTGTGTTAGCCACAAACAAAAATGTAGTGTCAACGCCGACAAAATACTTTGTGGCTTCTTGTGAATTATCGTGTTACAATATGCGTCTGCTTGTCATATCTATGGTCCATTAAAGGTTACATCAAACTTTCCTGAAGCCAAGTCTAGAAAATCACACCGTAGGGAGAGTGCACCGCATTCGTGCGCACTCGGTGTAGTAATATTTTGTATAAGAACTATTTCTTACTAGGCATTACCAACTTCTATCTTCTCACTGTTTTAATCATATTTATCTAAATTAAATATATATTTATCAACAAACTAAAATAAAGACACGATATTAAAACTAAAATATATGAGAAAAATTCTAGGGTTGTAGAGATTGTTGTATATTTTTATTTTGCTCCAGAATGATATTAATTAATAATTCTACTTATACAGAGTTACTGGGATGTGAATAAGGCTAGGTTTGCCAACCCAGTAAGAGTAAATACACAAAGTAAAAATATAATCTACTCAGTCAGTGTGTACTGACTTGTATTTATTGTTATATTTTCAAAATTAATATGTAATCTAATAGTGTTTTTGTCAATGTTGCTTTGGAGCTATTATGTAATGAATGAGGAACTCCTTGTAGCTATTTCTGTTGATCTGTATGATTTCGGAAACAGGACAAAGAAAAAAATCCAAACTATAAAATAAATAACACCCAGGAAGTAAATTCATTTTTTTATTTTTGAAGTACAGAGTGTGTGTGTGTGTGTGTGTGTGTGTGTGTGTGTGTGTGTGTGTGTGTGTGTGTGTCCCATTACAACAGCGCTTTTTACTCGTAGGGATTTTTCTGAAGTATATTCACTCTTTCAGGTTTCAATGATATTTTGGGCTTGTGGTTTTGACCGCTTGTTGCGTCCTCTGACATAGAGGGCGCTTCAATAAGTAAAAGATAATTAAACCAAAACTAAGGTACTTTTAAATTAACAGAAGTATAAAGCGCTTGTGATAAATGGCATAGTTAGGAAATAATTAAATGCGTCATACATGAAATGATTTTCCTAATGCTTGATTAAAAAAGTGCGAGGAAACCGTCAACAGACTATATAAATAGGAGCAGGTGAGGTGTTATGTATACTATGTGGGAGGAGGTGCGGCGTTATGTATACTATGTACGAGCAGGTGCGGTGTTATGCATACTATGTAGTAGCAGGTACAGCGTTATGTATACTCTGTAGGAGCAGGTGCGGCGTTATGTATACTATGTGGGAGCAGGTGCGGCGTTATGTATACTATGTGGGAGCAGGTGCGGCGTTATGTATACTATGTGAGAATGGCCGTAGATCTGTTCGACATCTGCGCCTCTTTCAGCTATCAAACCAGCTGGTCATTTCAGTCAGGAGACTAAAATTTGAACTCGGTGAAACATCACTCGACGTCTAATAGCTTCTTTCATAAGCAAGGTCTCTCGCCAGATTCGCACGGCCAACTTATCAATATTCTAATTAATAGATGTGTTAAGATATTTTTCACTGCAATCAAGCTATAAAAATTTTAGTTCTTCCGTATCCGCTTAGCACTGCGAGAAAATAGGAAGGTTATAAAATACAAAAGTGTGAAGTTGAGGTAAATATTAATTAAAAAAAGTAATTCTTAAAATTAAGCATGGAAGTCAAAGACAAAAAAAATTCCTGAGAATCTAGAGAAACTATATGTATTGCAATGACTCGTAGAGGGTGCAATCGGTTTTGTACTTCTAGAAAAGTGTGTATTAGTTTCTAAATAATATTGTTGATACAACTAGGAGTAAACATTTTGCAATAAAAATATATATTTACATCTGTATGCGATATCTTGATAAGTTGCTGTGAGTCTGCTAATGAGTCAAATCTGAGAAACTGGTTTTATGCAGTCAAAATTAGGAGTGCTGTCCGTGATTAATTTTTATCCTTCCCTCAGCCTGGATTCTTTATTTGTCCTATTCACAATTAGAGTAAAGTATGTATGAACCTTTAATATTCTATTTTGTGATAAAATCTATTCGCACCGTGTTGAAGTTCGTTGTCTCTCCTTCTGAATATGCGTGCAGCTCATATTACTGAAACAGCTATGCCACGTAAGCGTCATACATATTTGTAAGAAAAAATCATGTTACGTGAACAATACACTGTCACAAAAAAACATATATTTTCATGAAAAAGTGTAGAGCAACCTTACATTTTTTGTACGAGCAAATCTAAAAAACAACTACACGTTGCGAAATTTTACACACATTTACCTAAGCATCGAAAATAACTACATATTTATGTTCTAAATAATCTAGTGTATACATATATATACGTACATACATGCATACATATATATGAACATTAACAAATCTGTTAAATTACACATGTGTAAGGTACTGCAAAATAATGAGTTCTTTTTTTAACGAGGTCAGTCTATTAACACTTACTTTATATTGAAATAGTAGAGATTCCAAATGCAATTATACAACAATCGTATATGTGTAAATTTATAACAAAAATTAAGTTCAATCACAAAAAGAATAATTTTAATTAGCACACGAATACCTTCGGTAATTTTACGTGATTGAATTACTGAGAAATTTTACAAATCTAAACGCACAGTAAGGTTGTAAAATAAAGTTTTTCTACCTTGTTAAAAAAAAATGCAAACATGTAATTTACAATAACACACATTCACTGGGTTATAACACAACAGTAATTGGGTTAAAACGCCGATATATCATGTGAGTTTACACCAAATGTATGTGCATTCCTCCTCTAACGGAATGTCTGTATCAATGTACACCAGTTATGTATACGATAAGTAGTAAAATGTAACATACTTAGTCGCTGAAACATTCATGTTATTTGACTGCACAGTATTCCGCAAATAACTTACTTTTCAATTACTTTATTTTATACTATTATATTATACGTATAAAATCTTTACGTTAACAAGAGTTGTTTTTTTTTTTTCGTTTTAAAAATATGATTACACTCGTTTCTGATATCAACGAAGTTGATACAAAACCTCAGTGAGAAATATGAAATGCCTCCCAGTGATTTTTTAACACATTGCAAAACCTTCACGATAGTGTACGTGAAAGTAAAAGAGGTATTAATGACATAAAAACTTTAAATTTAAGTATCTATCCTGAAGTATTTGATTAGACTCCCAGACGAAACTTGTTTTATCCAATGACTGCTGGAAGTAATTAGGTTTACACAGCTCAGCCATCTAATGTTTTTGAGGTCGACTTCTATACTACTTGCATAAACCAGCGGAAACAAGTATTACGGGAAATTAATGTGTTTTCGAACGACAAAGGGAACCATGAAAGATCGCGTAACGATCAATCACGGTTATAAAAAATTATGATCGTCTTTCGGAACAAGTCCGTTATGGTCTTGTGGCTACGTTGTGTGGCTAGTATAATGAAAGGGTCGTGAGATTACAGATTTGTGAGAACTGTCCCAAAGGATATAAAATGTTAACTAATTGTAGTAATGTTAAGAAAGGGGTTTCGGTAAGAATATGAATTTTTTTTTTTTTTATTTGTTTTAACAATTACATGTGTAAAGTTTTGGCATGCCGTGGTTGTTCACAGCGTTGTCAGGTAGATACATATATTCACAGTAAGTTTATCATGACATTAACTTCGAAATTACCTTAGCATTTCGTGTAAATTTATTTCTACTACGTAAATGTTGTTTTCCACAAATCTCGCGCGGTTTAAAATGTGTAAATACCGCTCAAGTAGTGGAGAAACTTCTGTCGATAACAATTATTGTAAAATTAAAATTAATTGTGTTCAGCGTACCGAACTTTCGTAGCACTGCAGTAGAACTATTTTATTTTATAGCCTCGATATCCGGATTGTATGGACTTGCGTTTATCTGAATGACTTTTCGATTACAATCAGTCCTCATAAACGGCTTTTTCCTTCTGCAACGAGACATAACTATCGTTTAAACGGACTCTGATATGTAGTCGCATGATCTCAAGCCATCCTCTGGTTAAGTTATATCAAAGGTGAGTCGCCAACCGTAAGCGCAAACCTTTGATATAACTTAACCAGAGGATGGCTTGAGATCATGCGACTACATATCAGAGTCCGTTTAAACAATAGTTATGTCTCGGTACCAGCAGTTTAAAAAATCCATTACAAGTGCAGGTATATTTCTGTAGCGACAAAATGGCCGCGGTTCTTTCGCAGCTACTTCCAACTTCTCTGAAGCGCTGCTGAAGTTCTACTTTCAGGAAATGCCTCCACCTCATGTAAACAATCCTTACCTAAGTGTTGGATATCATACCAGGGAGACAACGCACTGCCACTCCTACGGACTCAATTTAATAACATTTTGCATGAAAATTATTTCTAAATAGGCACTGCCAACACACGTATCTTCTCTACGTTTATATTTATACTATCTTTTACCCGCTACTTCGCGCGCGGCCCCACTATAGGGTTTTCTAGCCACTGAGCTAGTGAGACCCCACTATACAATTCTCTACCCACTGAGCTACTGCGGCCCCACTATCGGGTGCTCTACCCATTACGCTACTGCGGCCCCCACTATCGAGTACTTTACCCACTGCGCTACTGCGGCCCCACTATCGGGTTCTCTTGCCACTGAGCTACTGCGGCCCCACTATCGGGTTCTCTAGCCACTGGGCTACTGCGGGTCTTGAGAAGGAATGTAAGACAGTCCATAGACAAAAAAGAAAGGAGAACATTTTAACAATGCTTTTTTATGCAGTAATCCTAAGATAAGTTTAATCCAGTACCTATGTATATCCCTAATCATAATTTTTTTGGAACCGTTTGAGATATTTTCCTGGGATAAAAGTATCCTATGTCACTCTCTGGACCTCCAACTATCTCTGTACAGAAAAATCACGTCGATCCTACGCTCCATTTAGACGTGAAAGAAGGACGAACAAACAAACAAACTTTGGCATTTATATAGTACTAAGGAATAATTATAATGGCAATATTATAATTTATTGATAAAATATAAGCAAAAATTAAATTTAACCAAAAATAAGTTACCTTCATTGTGATGCAACCAAAACGTCATACATGGGATGATTTCTCAGATGTTATATTCACGATACGGCGAATATACAATACTCGTCTGGAATGTAAAATAATGAAAACCTCGAAAAAATAATACGACTTAAGTAGTAGGTCCTGGAGTAGTTGGGGGGGGGGGGTGACGACACAGACAGGATGGTAGGACGTCTGGAGGTGACGTCACTTGTCATGTGTCTCGGCGCCGTCCAAGGCAGCCGTAAAACACGCGGCCAGGCAGGCAGGGTCGGTGTGCATTATTCACGAGCTGCGACATTAGCGCCGCCATCCTGATTGCAGACAGAGGCGCCTACACTAGCGCCGAGACATCGGCGGGCGTCCAGACGCCAGGATAATGTAGCGTTCACTGTGACGATTCCATACACTGCACGTGAGGAAGGCATGTATTCTGCGCGCAGGATATCTCACATATTACAGCTACCTTTCAAACAAAATACACAACGCACCACATTCGTGCTCTCTCAATGTACAGTTATAGTATTTCGCATAAGAACTATTTCTCACCACCCATTTCCAACACACGTATTTTCTCCCTGTTTTATTCACATTAATAACAAATCAAATATTACAATTTATAGATAGTATATAGGAAAATGTTTAATTTAACCAAAAATATGGTACTTTTACATTAACATGAATATAAAACGCTAGTGATACGTGGAATTTTTCACGAATAACTGACGTTATACATGGGTATTATTTTAAAAATATTTGACTTGGAAAGTGTGAAAAAACCGCAAATGTACTATACTATTGTAGGACTACTGTACACAACGTGTTTTTGCATGACATGTCAAAATTTAAACCATAGCATCTACTGAATAATACAAACAAAAAATCATAGTAGCAAAATATTTGGAAAATTCATCTAGTATTAAAAAAATTTTTATTTGAAGTTAGGAATAAGAACGTCGGGAGTCGGTAGGTACACGTACCTGCGAGCAACAACAAGTCGCATCTCGAGGGTGAATGGATTAATATTAGGTACGATGACAACGTATACTCGCATGTAGACGATCTCGCCACTTCAGTTCACCTTCGAGATATGCAACTTGCTCACAAGGGTTTACAAAAAGCTGCGGACTCCCTGCTTTCTTAAGCCTAACTTCAAATTAAATTAATAAATTCTATACAACTGTCCCAAAAAATTCGCTACTACGATATTTTGCTTATATCAGTCCATAGATATTGACATTGGAGTTTATAGGTGTTATTCAAAACACATCGTATAAATTGTCATTTCTCGTCGTAGATTTGTGAAGTGTCCCCAATGTGTTTACCTACCAAAACAAAACATACTCCAGACGAAGACGGAATGCTACTCTCAAGATGTCACGCGTGCTATAAATATAATTTTGGACAAGTGTCAAACTACAACACCAGCCTGCATTGAACCCCGTTACACAATTTCCACCAATACAATGTTAGGGTCACCGCTGTATAGGTACACGCGACATGACGAGAACACCCGCACGTTAGTTCAGAGTGTTGCGCTTAGCGGCGATGACGCATTTGATGTGTGTGGCAGTGTCACCCTTATCTCTCCCCCGCTTTTGAGCTTCAAACGCGAAAACAGCGGCAGGTAGAGAACCGCCGTAACATATCGTCGACAATGAGGTGATTAGAAACGTAGCAGGTTACCCAGAGAAGCAGGAAGAGGCCATTCCCTTGTAGCAGAGAACATTAAAAATTTCTCTGGTAACCTTCCTAATCTGCAATGGAAGTTTTAGACCTATACATTGTGTGGAAATAATACCACATGCCAGACTGCAGATATAGGAATGTTGTGTGTCGTTACTATACAAGGTTGGGGACTTTCCTACGCAGTTGACTGTTCCGTGAGCGAATGTAGGTACGGTACCGTGGATGCATGGGATAATTATTTACCATTCGCACTTTCTCACTATTCGTATACATTGATATGGTAATGTTGCGAATGATTTCTTCGAGTGAATCATACCAGCATTCGCCTGGAGTCACTTAGGGAAATATGGAAAAACTGAAATCGAGGAGATGGCCGGACCAGTTTTCGAACCCGCGACCTTCAGAATGCGTGTCCAGTGGTTTGCCATTGCGCCAACCTCGCTCGGTCATGGATGACTGTGATGAACGTTTTTTGTTTACGTTTGAACTTTCAAGTGATACACCTTCAAGGTATCCACTGAAATTCCATTTTGGAATTCCTTGACTTTTCACGGTTTTCCAGACAGAATCTTAAAATTTTCCCTTACATATTTTTAGAACCGAAATCTTCTGATATGATATTTTTCCACTGCTGACAGAACAAATATGCTACCAGTGAATCAAAATTAAATTGCACTGCAACAGAGCAAGCAAACAGGACCAACATTTTATTCTGTCTGTCTACATTGCTCGTGATATACGCTATTGCCTGCACACAAAAATTGTTTACTTTGCTCATATGGGTCCTATGTGACTTGGCAAAAATGTAATTATTATTGCCTATTTATAGATATAAAAATTACAATTTGAACTCGCATAAACTTATAATTGCATTACCTGGTATTCACACAATTAATAACGTTTGCAGAATAACAAATTATATACATTTTCTCTGACACATTAGAAAATTCCCTGTCTTTTCCCTGTTTTCCCTGCGGATGGACACCCTGATACATCACTAAAATTGTTGTCGTTGCATTAAAACAACGCTAGAAGTATAAGTGCGCGAACGTCTCAGAGTACATAGAAACCCACCATACCTAGAAAACGGTGCACTCCAAGCACGTTCTTTGAGACCGGAAAATTTACCATCGATCTCATCTTTTCGGAATCCATCAGCAACCTACCTTCTGAAATAACAAAGCCTAAGTACCTGACATAGCTTTTCGCCCAGATAATCTTCTCATGGTTTACTGTCAGACCAACCTCTCTCAAAGCCTCCAAGAAAAGATGCAGATGCTTCATGTGATCCTCAAAGGTATCACTATATACACAAACATAATCGATTTAAGTAAAAAGGAAGTCATATTGGAATTTGCCCAGGGCTGAGAACAAAACAAGTGAGATCACCTGCAGACCGCAATTCAATCCCATTGGCAATCGCTTCAATTGATATTGCCTCCAGGGGGTAACAAATGCCAATATCCCTCGTGAATCGGGGTGCAATACGCACTGTAAGAAAGCTGAATTAAGGTCGAAAATGGAGAAATACTTAGCTTTTCCTACACGCTGAAAAACAGATTCAATCGTTGGCAAGAAATAGGGGTCAACGGGGAATTTATTGTTTACCTTGCAGTAATCGCAAATGACACAGTACTCCCCTGGTATCTTCTTGGGCAGCATAAAAGCTGGACTGGAGTAACTGCTTTTAGAAGACCCCGATATATCCTCCTTTTGAAGATCATGCACAATACTCCGAAATATTTTTTTCTTTCGGAGGGGCCACACAATAGGGAACTGAGGATACTGAGTCTATATATTTTGCTTTCAATATGATAGGGTTCTTGCTGTAGTGCCCCAGTTTTTGGGTAACCACATTAGCAAATTCCTTTTGCAACTATATAATAAGTTTTTCCTGGCAATCTTTTTGCTCGTCCTTAGATGGCACAGACTGAACAGTTATCTTATGGAAATTAAAGTGCCTTGAAATTAACTCTACAGATTGAGATTTGCAAAAGGCAAACACTAATTCATGCCTGGACACATCAATACATGCTTGAGTTTTCCGCAGAAAGTCAACTCCCAACATGAGATCGTGTCTTAAGCCAGGAAGGATCCAAAACTGAAATTTCCAAGAAAATGTCTCTATTTTGAGTTTAATTATGGCTACTCCGTGGGAAACAATCATAACCCCGTTTGCCAGAGAAAAGCCCACTTCATCACTCTTCCTTGCCCACAAGAGACCCTTAAGGATGTTTCAACAAGTACTGACAAACATCATGGTTAATGAGTGAACAAGATGCATCAGAATCCACCAGAGCAGCTACCTTTACCTGGTTAGCTAACACAACAGGAACATATAACAAACCATATTTCCTCTCAAAACTCATGACATTATATGATCTCCCACAACCTCCTCGCGAGCAGGGCATCTGGCCTTCACGTGTCCCATCTGTTTACAAAAATAACACACCAAGGTCTTAATCCTGTCTTCCTTTTCTACCCTGACACTGAAGTTCCCTTTTTGGGAAAATCAAGAATGAATCTTAACCTTTCCCTGGTCTGAATGTTCTGTGACAGAAAGAACAGATTTGAAGTGAAAGCAGTCTTTCAGTATATGATTGCTTTTACCACAAAATTACAAAACTTGGAGGAACCCAATTTCACAGGATCCTTCTATATTACCTGATTTTGATCCGGACTCACAGGATCAAAGGAGCAATCAGAGATGGTACGCTCTACTTCCGTCAGCGAACTCAGGAGTTGCATTAATGTAGTAGGTCTAGTGACAAAACAAAGAACCCACTATATCGAGGTTGCAGATTGAAAAATACTGTATGCTTGAACTGGTCCTCATTACAAGGATACCCTACTACATTCACTAAACTAACTATGGATTTTACATAGTCCTGCATGGATTCGTTTACATTCTGCCTTTTTTCCAGAATTTGCAACCGAAAATTTACAAGAGCTAGCTCACTTGCAATCAAAGTGAGACAAGATTTTGATAATTGGCAAGATTCCCAATTCTCATCCCTAGCTGAAACAAAATAGGGCTGAAAAATCCTAGGGACTCTAAAATGTTGCTCTCGCATAGACCACTTGTCTGGGGCAAACATTTAAAGATATTACAGTATTCAACTCTACCAAAAACTGGACTACCCCAGTCACAGTAGAGCTTTTCGTAATAAGCAACCTTAGAGGATAATTCTGCTGGAACATCCTTAAGTATCTTAAATGTTGGACAGGACTCACCACTGAGTACTCCCCCGACGCTACCACTACTGGTGATGGTGGTATTCGCATCACGCCGCACCAGGGATCTAGTTTTGATTCTAAATTCGTCGATCCCTTCTGTATCGGCGACTTCTCCAGCCTCCTTAAGACGCTGTGAGAGTGAAGCTTTTGTGAGCTTCTGCATCCAACCTGTGGACATGATGGGAGAAATTAGACACTAAACAAATATTACAAGTCCCCAAATAACGGACGCGACTGAAAGAGAGAGTTATTAAAAACACTTGGCTAAACAAGTCTCATGTGCTTTTCTTTTGATGCAACTCCCACGCCAATCACAAGCAGAAGAGTACGCAGGATCTCTTTGATACTGCCTTCTCCTCAAGGGCACATCAAAGGGACAGTAAAACTACTGCCTAAAAGAGTAAACACCATAAATATAAAAGTAACCCCTTTCAAGTAGCGGAGTTTAAAATCAATATTAAAGAGGATACTCCAACTGTTCCTCAATTTACAACACATGATATTGCACTTTGTTTATGTTAACTTTTGTTTCTTTTTTCTTTTGATAGAAAATTCACCCAAGAAAATACAACTACTATCACAATTGACTATGTATGCTTTATGAAATGCCACACTTCAAAATGCCCAACCAGAGTTATATTGCGACACCCTCATGCCCACACGGCATTTCCATAAAAATTCTCAATTAGATGTCGCCTCGAATACATTGATTAAAATGGCGATCCAAAGAACGTGTGTAAAAACAGTGGTTTTCCAAAATACCACACTTAGGATTTGACCTCGCCACATTAAAATTAGAAATTATGGCCAACCATCTAACTTTGAGTATTTTACTGAAAATTCATTTTATAATTTTGTATGTTCTGGCCACATTTGCAACAGAATGTTAACTGACTAGTTGACTGATATAAATATATTTCCGGGAGAACAAATTTTTACTGGCCGTTCTCAAACACCAAGGCCAATACCAAAAGAGATTACAAATTCATATTGAGAAATTACTACAACTTGAAAAATGATCAAGTCCTTCTGAGAAATTATTTTTCATACTGAAACAACTTTGAAGTCGCTCTCATGGTCGCTTAACAAGACCAAGACCATTGATGACTCTACTTTAAAATGGATAAAAAGTACTTAAAATCTTAGAAAACTATCATCAAATCTTGCAATGTTTTTCACCCTGGAAACTACTAGCAAAGTTATCCTACAAGGACTCAGAGAATTGCTAGTCCTTCCTGGAGACTGCCAGAATGGCCGAGCATTATTTTATTTCAAAGTAAATTTTTGGCAAAATTACTTAACTCCATCAAGGTGTTTCTGCTGATCCTCGGAGCCACATTCTCTCTAGAGTCAGAAAACACCAGGGGTTATAAAACCCAAACACTATACATCCCTAGAGGGGAGTAAGAAACCCTGAACCAATCACATGGCTCTGAACCTTTTACACCATTCTACTAAAGAACGGGAACAATATATATTTTTTTATTTTAACACTTCCGCCCAGTAACACACTTTTTAAATTCGCCCAATCAAAGTCCATCATTGGGGTCACTTCCGCATGGCAACAGGCTGGGCGTGACATCGCACAGGCGATGAAGTCGCACTGCAGGTAAAAATTCTCAGAAGTCGGTCGGGCGACAACTGCCGTATTGCAGGCCTAATTTCCTGGAAGTGGATGGCGGAGTGTTGGCTAATTGGCTGTCAACACCATGTGACGTGTGACAGCCGTGCGGTGCCGGCAGCCACCCTCAGCCGCCCCCGCAGTAGCTGTCCGGCTGGCAGGCACACTACACGGGTTTGTTACTGCCGCTCTCATCCACGCTGGGCGTACGTAGCTGACGTCTCAGCTGCCTCCAAGATCTTCCGTCGTTCATGGAAATGCAGGTTGATGCCATGGTAGAGTAGATTTTTAGCTCAGTTAGCAGAATTCTTAACTCCGGCTGCTAAAATGCGTGCTTCCCAAGCATGCACGTCCTTTATTTCTGGACTCGTGTCGTGAAGTCGGGCGTAAAACATGAGGTACGTTGCTAATTGAGGCGCTCGGCATCTCATGATATACTTTAAAAAATATATTTCTTGGCCAAGAACTTGTTGTTTTCAGTTGAATTAGGGCATTTTGAATACATGATATTGTACAGCAAATAACCATTATGTTCTGCGTGGATGTCATTTACTTTGTGACGCACTGAAACACTGTAAGTTTATTCCAGCCAGTAGGTACATCATGAATCAAAAGAATGTGTTTTTCTGATTAAAAGTTATGAGTAGTTTATGCTAAATATTTTAATATATCGCATTCTAAGCTCACTTTAATATCCCCCAATTTATTATATGTAAATTCTTACTCAAATAATTTAAAATTTAAGAAGTTATTCTATGGTGCGTTTGTGTGTACGTTTATAAATATATGAATAGCAGTGCTTAAGTCACTCTTCTCACCTTGGATCGTATCTATGAATCACCATCATCAATGGTTCGTGATTCAAGTCGAGATCGATCTCTATGACTGAACTATAATAGCGCAACGGATTTTTGGTGACTATCTTGAATCAAGTTTTAAAATGATCGCGGTAAGGAATGAGTTTCTATGGCGCAAATGGCCTTACGTAGCATTTTACTTGCGTTTCCAACATTTAGCTTTACTGTCTGTGAAATAAGGCTGACTGAGGACAACTTCCTTTAAAGCTTAGACGAAGAAGCAGCTGCCGTAGACAAGGAAAGCAAACTGGCAGGATTAGTAGGTACATCGAGAGTCTAGAGAAAGTACGAACACGCCGCGAACCAATAAGGAAGTTTCTAGGTTGTTTAACATTCCCGTTACAACTTCATGCGGCAAACTTACGTCGGGATATAGTCAAGCATCCTACATGACTACAGAAACTTTTCTGTTCTACAGCACAGGAAATATAAATGGCGAACCATGTTAACGCCTGTGAGTGAGTCAATTAATGCAATTACTCCTAAGGGTGTGAAATGCATTTGTATATATATATATATATATATATATATATAAAAGGAAGATGAGACATAAATTGTATTCCAGATAGCTTTCTAAATAAAAGGCGAAACTCTTGAGAATGCTCCAAAAAATTAAATACATACAGCAATTTATTTTATGAACGTGTAGTATGTCAAATTCTGTATGGTACCGTTCATGCGTGTCATATGTAGGACTTTCAAGTTGTATCGCACGTAACTTCACACTTAACAGGTTTGTTGCTTTATACAGGATTTTAAAAGGTGACGTGAAGGGAAATGCTAAAGAACAACGATGTAGAATACTTTTACTATGATCTAAAGAACTAATTTTGTTTCAAAAACACCCTGAAATTGTTTATAATATTTGCGACCCCTTCATACTTTTTTAATCAAACGTTTGAAAAATAACCCCATGTATGACATGATTGGCTGTTTTCTTTATGACATTTGTCGCAAACTTTTTATACTTCTGTTAGCACAAAACAAATTAATATTGATTAAATTTAACTTCTACTTATATTTTATATAGCATTTAAATATATAATTTACAATTAATATAAACAAACACCCGGAGAAAATAGGTGTATTGGCAGTGGCTAGGAAGAAATAGCTCTTATGCAATATGTTATTACTGTAAGTGTTCACAAATGCGGTGATCTGCCCATTTGGTGTAATTTTGTAGGCTCGATTAAGCTTAGTTTGCATGAGGCGGAGGAATATTGCAGAAGTGGAAATCGAGTAGGACTCGGGGAAAAGTTGGAAGTAGCTGCGAATGGAGTGTAACCAGAAAGTTGTGTGTTTGACTGCTGTTGTAGGTAATCAGGGCTGAACGCCTCTGTGCGACAACGAGGTCTCTAGAGAAGGAGAAAGTTGCTCAGAGAGAGAGTGAAGGGGGGGGGGGGGGAGTGGACGGAGCCATCCCAGCATCCATCTGAAGTGACTTCGGCAAACCACGGAACAGAGAGATCAGAGACTGCAGCGCGGGCCAGGGAGTCGAGCTAGAGTCTTGTCGAATGCAAGTCGAGTAGTTTACAACTGCGCTACCTCGCTCTGTTTTTTGGGTTCAGAGAATATTGCCTTGTCTCTAGTCCTGCTCAAGATATGTACATAATATGAAACCACCAACCGTTTTCGGATTTAATACTATTTGAGCAATAAAATTTTTTTTTCGCCTCTTGTTAAAGTAGGTACTTTTTCCTGTTGTATAGGTTTACTTATGCGTATAATATGTTATACCTGGTTAAGTGTAAGACAAGGTATTGAAGCGTTAACTTCGCCAGTATAAATAAAGTCGAAATAAATAAATACATGTGTCTCAACAAAGAATGAATTTAATAGGAATGTATAATTTAGGACCGGCTGTTAGAATTCACAATAATTCCAGTAGGCGGCAAGGCGCAGTGCTGCAGGCAGTAGGGCCCTCCCCAAGGACGCTGAACAATAAAACAATGGAGGCTTGTGGCTGCAGGCTGAGTATGCTAGATGCAGCAACTCCGGCCCGCAGGTGGCTAGGCGGCCTCACAGCCGGGACTCCACAGAAATTTACAGCCGGGGAAATATTTGTTTGCCTTTCCCTTTCTGGCGGCCTCCGCGGCGTGCAGCGCAGCGCGCGGACTTCACGAGGGTACGTAGCTGCGGCGCGCGCACCGCTACCATCACTGCACGCATGCGAGACGAAGCCCACGTTCCATTCCTGGATTGTCACACGCGGGAGTCGTGCTGCACTATGCCCCCACCCCCATGGTCGGCGGGTTTTCTCGCGGATATCCCCGTTCCCTCGTCATTGCATTCCGGCGCTGCTCCATTCTCATCTCGCTTCACCCTCCACTCTACTAGATACAAGCGAAATTCACGTTGTTACAGGATGTTTCAGATAAAGTGTGGAATAATGTAACTGGGAATAGGAACAGCATCATGGGAACGTTTTGGGACAGAGGGCGTGTGAACCTTGAAGCCAGTGAAAGGAGATATGGCCGCAAACATGCCTATAGGCTATTCACGGTAAAATAAGCACTTTTAAAAGCCCTGCTTAAGATCTACTGACACGTACGTTGTGTATTCTTCCACCTTGTGTAAGATTAACATTGTCATCGGCCTCATACCTTTATTCATGCATCGGACAAGTGAAGCCGTGAAGTTATTAGAAAAGTAAGTATTTTACAAATCTGGTAATTTTTACTCTTAGATTCATTAAAAAAGAACAGAAAGCAAAATAAATACTTTTAAGTCATCATAAATGGTTACCTAGCACTTTTTATTCGGCATTAAGATACGGAACTACTTCCCATCCATCGTTACTAACTTTACTAGGCGCATGTCACTCAGTGCGCCAATTAAAATATATACAGGTAGGAGCAGTGACATATTCTAATGTTGATTTCTAAAGTGCTCACTTTACCGTGAACAGCCTTTAACACGAACAACACTGTCCGTAAATGGTTAGGTGTGTTTTTGGCATTGCGTGTGCACACTATCAACAGGTTGTTCTGTACATGAGCATCCGATTAACGTTTCTATTTGTACCTGACAAGATATGCTCAAAGCAACAGCCGCCAACCTCAACGCAAGTATGATAACGGCGTATGAGATTCTACTGCACCCTTTCAAATATCCCACGCATGTTGCGTTTGTAGTTGACACACGCATGTACTGTGGCAATGTAGTGATAACAGAGCACCCTTGTGGACGATAGGTGAACTACACACACATCATTGGTTGCCTACATGTTTACGCCTCATATCTCCTACAGCTGGCCTCGAGGACCACATACACGTTCTCAATCTCAAAACGTTCCCAGACGCGGGCCCTATTCCCAGCTTCAGTTGTGCGCCCTTTTACTGGAACATACCTGTATAGTCCCCTTTTACTGGAACATACCTGTATAGTCTTTTTGCGGTATCTTCATACTTTTTGAACCAAACCTTTAAAAAATCACCCCAAGTACGACGCGTTTGTTTGTTGCCCAAACAAGACGTGAATCGCGAGCGATATATACTTCGATTAACGTAAATTTGATGAAATTGAACTGTGCTTGTATTTTGTCTATACATTAAAATATTTCATTTATAATTATTAATACGAATTTGAAAACGGAGAAAAGTAGCAGTGTTTGTAATAACAAATAAGAAACAATTCTCATTCAAAATATTATTAAACTGAGTGCGCACTAATACGGTGCATTGTGTCATTGGTGGTTTTTCTAGACTTAGGTAAGTTATTTTGTATGATGCGGAGGAATATCCTAAAAGAAGAACTGTAACGAGGTTTTACAAAAATTGGAAGTAACTATTAATGGAGTGTACCTAATGAAATTATAAGACTCCACTACTCTATGCAAACTTGATGAAAATTCGTTACAGTACTGCATGGTGGCACTCATACAGTGTCATTAACATTTGTGACCGAGGTTCGGGATATTCGTCACTCCACATTTGAGTTGTCGTCGCCGGTTATGGGCGAACCAGACAAAGATTCGTCCGCCAGGGTAGAAGTTCAGGATATTCGTCACTCCACATTTGAGTTGTCGTCGCCGGTTATGGGCGAACCAGACAAAGATTCGTCCGCCAGGGTAGAAGTTCGGGATATTCGTCACTCTACATTCCAGTTGTCGTCGCCGGTTATGGGCGATCCAGACAAAGATTCGTCCGCCACGGGAAGTTCAGCGAGCGTGCAGCATTTGCAAGTTAGCGTCCTGCCAGAAAATAATGCTAACTTTGCAGGTCCCTACCGATCACTCACCACTGAAATATTTTCTCCTTAGTCCTGCCACTGAGGAAATATTCGGGCGGCTCTTACAATCGCGATCTTGAGAGCCGGTGAGGGTGAAGTGATGAGTATGGAGCAGCGCCTGAATGCAATGACAGGGGAAACAGGAGACCCGCGAAAAATCCCGGCGACCAGCGGCCTTGTACGGCATGCTTCACACAATCCGGGAGCGACGCCTCTGGGAATCGAACCAGGTTCTCCTGGGGGGGGGGGGGAGCGTGTAGTCTGACCACTAAATTACCGCGGCCCCTTACAGAGACGGAGTGCGGCAGTTCTTTAGATGTGGACATCCTCTCTCTCTCTCTCTCTCTCTGGTTGGCTGCGCGAGGCTCTGGGAGCGTGCCTAGTTTCTTAGTGGCTACTGTACGAGTGATCTGATTCGCAAAAGTTTGTGTGCCTCTTGCTTGTAAGTTATTAAAGCCGTCACCTAGTGAGGGCTATGTTTGTGTAAGGCAAAAATTCATGAAGCCCTAAGGGCGACGCCGTCCGGCGAATGTAATGCGGTGTCGCCTCTACGAGCAAGAAGCTCAACTGGAGTGCAGTGTCTGTCGCCGACTCTGCTCAACGTGACTTAAAGCGGTTGCCCCTATATTTTATTGGGCGTGACTGTCCACTGCATACCTCTGTCGGCATCCCGCTTGTATACGGTTTGTATATTCTGGGATACAGCAATCTGGAATAGTCGTTTTTACCGATATCGAAGGGGATGGAAATGATATTTCCTACACCCATAATGTCTTCAAAGTACCGTTCCTTCATCGTCTGGAATGTTTTTGACTCTCGTGGGTGAACATATTGGGGGCACGTCTAATAGTTCGGTCAAAAGACACCTTTTTCAATGACGCGTCAGTGCATTCCAGGTGGCAGGTAAAAATGCTGACAAAGTCGACCTCACAGCACCTCGTCCACTGGTTACAAGTATAACGCTCAACTAAAGTACAGCACACACCAGCATATTGCGTGAATGCAACACCCAAACTCGGAAATTAATTCAGGAAATAAGAAGATAGCTCACGGTCACTCGGGACGCAAACATTTTCAGTTCTATACACGGTCATATCAGCTTTAACTTGTTCCAATCGCAGTCACTTCTCAGTCAAAGTAAACTAGTCGTTGAAGTACATCAGAAAGACTTTAATTCTGTGTTGCACTCTCATTGCCTTATATTAAGTAAAAGACAGTGTAATCAAGATGACTGGAACTGGAAGGATTTCCAGCACACGATGGAATAAACAAACGCCAGGCCAAAAAGTAATACTCATTACTAGCTGCTGCCCCAGTGTGTAACCAGTTTTACCGCAAACGAAGTGTCATGGGATTCGGTGCTTGCTGCCTTGCAGGTCTGTTATTGGCTCAGAGTTCACTTGGGCGTATCTAAAAAATACCCTGATCCAATTTCAAACATAGCATAAATATACGCGTGATCTAGGTATAGCTTGGCCTAAAATAAATTCGCGAAATTTTCCAGTCACTACTTATTATACCGTTACAATCAAAGCAACGTAACTCGTTTTAAAATTAAAACAATACTAAAGACTAAATAAGTGAAGCATTTATAAATAATTACGAAGAGTTTTTTATTTTGATTTATTTAGGAATCTCTTTTGTTAACATTTAGTTTAGAGGGTGAAAACGATAACGTGATGAAACATGGCTGCCGAAAACGAATTTGCAAGAAGCGTGTTTAAACCACTTCTGTAACCGTAGCCCTAATTAGTTACTTAAGTTCTTCTTAAAAATTGGTACACAGACACACAAGTTCTCTGCTCAAGGTGTAAATGTTTTGATCATCAGTAACATGGAAATTAATCACCAAAAAATTAAACTATTAAATGTTCCGTTAACTTGATGACTTTTAACAAATACTCTACACATTTTTCTTTGGTTACATGATTTTAATGAAATTTCCTTTTGTTTTATTGATTTTGTAATATTTGCTTTTTAAATGTTTACGATATTTCTACAGTAAAAAACTTATTTTGCTTTTTATTTGCAAGTCTAACTATATGTTTTATTATGTCCAGAATGTTGTTTCTCGCAGTAACAAAAAAAAAACTCTCGTCCCTTAAAATATTATTTTGTACGCGAATACAAAATAGTCCCTCAAGTTTGATATCACGTAACACAAACTTGAATATTTGACTACTGCTCTTTAACAGGCTGCTATAAAATGAGAAATTTTAGCATTTTCGATCATTAAAAAAGAAAAGGGAATTCTGGTCGAAGTCACTTATCAATATGATAATAGGGTTTGAAAAAGTTTATCGAATACTGAAAAATATGTGCGATACTTGTTGCACTTAAAATAATAACCTTAATCTAAATTAAATGTTGAAATTGAAAATAGCATGGTTTTATTTCATTACTGTCCCGAAATCAAATTTTTACCAAATTTCGTAGGATAGCCATTTTGTGAAAGATGAATTATGGCCATCCTAACAAAGGGCAAAAGTAATAAATTTATCCAGCCTCCAAAAAAAAGCTGGTTGATAGCGAAACAGCTACATTTTTTTTCCTTCATTACAAAATACAAATATGCACCCAAATAAATGGAATAGATAACGGCATTTTTCACTACAAATGGCTAACGAAATCCGTTCAAGCGCATTTTCCTCCAGATTTCGAGCATATTTAATGGTTTCGAGTTATGGTATCAATGGCGAAATAATAAAAATACACACTAATATAAAAATTTAATTAATACTGATTTTTAGCGTAAATATAAGAATTTTAATTTGAAATCTTTATTCGTATGTATTCCTTAGGAATGGCTTGGAATTCCTTGGTTCCCTCGCGGTAATGGTTTAACGTTTGGCTATTTTGAAATTAATCTCAAAAGTTAAAATAGAAATACGGTTAAAACAAGTAACAAATTCAAAGACATTTTTCTTGATGTCATTCTGATTACATGAAAAATAATTGATATCTGTACGGTTACGTATTAATTTCGTTCGATTATAATATATGCAAGGAAAACAATATAAGTTATATTTAAATGGATCCCGTTCTTTGCTTTGTTTAAAAGTAATTTCCCAAAATGGTCATACGTTTTCTTACATTTATTCATTTTACAACAATTTACCATATAAGTAAATTGATATAAACATGGAAAATTATGTTCTACTTTTAACGTTCTTTTCTGAGAACTTTTCAAAACCGTATTTATTTCCTTTATTTCTGCCATTCTGTATATCCTTCTGACACGTAGAACAATGTCACCATGGACCAAATAACTTTTACTCAGTCCAGTGACGTAGTGAGATAGTTAAGAACAGGGGCGTATATAGGCTTTTTATTTAAGGAGGGCCAAGATGGAGGGATTTTCGCAGTCGATGAGACAAAGTTGCAAGTAAAATTCCTCATACGGGCTAATCGGAGTCCTACATACGTGATTTAAAAAAACCAATGCCCTTCCTAAGCTTACTTTTAAGAAATTTAAATAACGACATTAAAATAAATTAGATTTTTGCATCAGGCCAATTTAATTAATTTCTAAAGTCAGAACAATCGCGAATTGAAAACTTTGCTTGGCCTCATGGCTGGGTAGGTATTTTTTAAAAGTAGTTCGCTGAAAACACTGTATTAACAGTTGGAAGTTGTGTTCTATCACTATCTTTATAGTAAACGTTTGCCATATAGCTAGCAGGGTTCCTTTCCAGCAGACTGAAGCCTCATTGTCGCGACCAACGCCCCCTGCCTGCGTCATATCTGTGAGTGGACAATTTACTTTCAGTAACGGTGGGTTTAGGTCTGTAGAGATATTACCTTCCTTTACGTACACACTGCCACATTATGCGCTGCAGACATTTTATAATACGTATTGAGATTCTGAACCGTCCACACCTTCTTGTTATTTATCATTGTCTACATTTCGGGTGCAGCTAGCGCTGTATCAGCCCTCCCCCTAAAATACGTCCCTAATGAAGAATGTAAGTCTTGGCAATATTACTCCAGTTCTCACTGTGGTGTGCTTAATCCCTACAGTAACAGTGTCCTTTATAGTTAGCGTTATAAACGTAGTGACGTTCAAGATACACACTGCACACGGCAAAAAACCGCATCGAAACGTAGGGGGAAACATTGATCGTCGTTTTAGCCTACATTTGTAGTCCCGTATGAACAAACACAAACTAATTTGTGTTTTTTCCCTACGTATTACAGGACGCGATACAGAGGAAGTGAGGTTCCTCACCAAAAAGGGTTCCGAGAAACGCCCAAAATTATAATTTTCTATACGACTGAATGAGTTTGTACGAAATAACACTTGAGCTCCATTTGCCATTACGTCTTTAAATTTGCGACCATAGTGGGAGTCAATCCAGAAAAATACGACGATTGCAAAACCGGGCGATACTGTTTGGCATTGCAACTCCGAATCTATCGTCTACGTTCAAAATTCAATTACACCACTCGATTTCCAAGGATCAAGGAATATGTTACATAGAGTGAGGACTGCGAAGAATCGATCATGGCAAGGGGGGGGGGGGGGAGTCACAATTTGGAGTTCATTTCGCCGAGTCTCATAACTTCCGCGTAGTATAACTTTTGACTAGAAGAAGCTACAATGCTCGTTTAAGTTTCAATCGGCAACTTTCGCCGAGTTAAATCGATTGCGTGTATAAAACATTTGTGTGGCGTGGTTATGGTGAAATAGTGTGCGTTTACTCTAAAAAATTAATAAAACATAACACAATTTCGGCCTATACTCGTCAAAAAGCCAAGTCTAAGTACAGAAATATATTCGGTTGGAAAGAGAATCTCAAAAGCAATCCAGGGATATCCATAAAATCCCATAAGATCGAGTGAAGCGGTGCCGGGAACGTAAAAAAAAACGTCAAGGCGTCCGAGCGCGACAACCTAGACGTATCCAGGCAATACAAACGGCCGTGTTTCCAACATAGCCACGCCCCATTTTTGGTGAGGTGTTAATTCATAGCACAGATTTCCTTCATTTGGTGTCAGCAGTGTTTCTGAAACTAATCTGGCCAGTGTTTAACTTATTCAAACCCCGTGTTCATAACGCACAAGATTATTTCTGGTCGGTATTTACACTCAAAATCTCAATGTTCAATGACCTTCCTTGCGGATAACTGGATCGTCACCCGTGCCGCTCCTCTAGATTGGAATTGGTTCATTGCTACAGCTGAACACGAAATCACTGGTTGTGAACTACTCTAGTATATTACTCATCATAACTCTAACCATTAATTAAATAGGGTCCAAAGGGTTAACTAATGATGTTTATTTTCCAAAAGTCCGCTTCGAAATGGTAAATTAAAACCGAGCCAGGTATAATAAAAGGAAGGAGAGATATGAGAAGGCTTGACCACCCCCCCCCCCTTCCGTTGCTATGTGAGACATGCGCAGACCCCACACAAGCTCGGGCTACCTGCCCACGATTTACCTTTCTTTCCCCCACTCCACCAGTCGACATCTTCACAAGGGTCGAGTAGTAGACAATCAAGACCGACCTCGACCAGTTCCAAGAACGAACCAAGCCAAGCCCTTTAGTGGCCCCTTGACGACTCAATAGCGCCGGTTGGTCCTCCACTAGGAGAAAAAATAAACAAACGGAAGACTTTCCCTTAAATCACGGCCACACATCATCTGTAAGAGAAGGTTGTAATACCTTAACTTCGCCACAAAAACAAAGACGTTAAACGGAATCCCAAGCAGGACTTTCAAAATGGCTCTATCAACCTCGAACAACCCATATCAATGCTGAAGTTACACTCTAAACTCGAGTCAGTGATATCAGCCGATAAAATACTGGTCTCTGAGAGTCAGTCAAGAGGAGGCTGGCTGCTACAGCCTGGTCAGTCAGTTGAGTGAACGGGAAATGAATGTCACAGTGTGGCATTCATTGTCATCGTTCTAGACACGACATGCTCACGACGGGCAGATTGACAGTCTTGTATACAATAAATTACATGGAAAGTACTTTTGTCAATATTAAACAAATAATTTAATTTATAATACGTAAATAATTTAGGAGGAGGGTGGGACAGCACCTTCGACCAAAACCAGTGGCATGTGGTGAAGTGTTGCGAGGTAAGCTGGTGCTTGCTCACTGCTGTACATTATCTGTGCATGCAGCAGGAGCCAGTATCCACCGTGCAGCCTACGGACACTGTGTGCATGTTGACCACTCACAAGCGAGCAGGCAAGGGACCCGCTACACAGCTCCTGTGGCGTCAGCTGCAGAGCTGCGTTCCAGTGGTGGAAGTGTGAACTAGCTTACAACAGGATACAGCACACAGCTAATGACAGCTTACCTCGCAACATTTCACCACACGCCACTGCCCAAAACAAAAAGACCCCAGCACGTCACATGTCCGCAACACGACCACTATCGTCATCATTCTGTTTGTCAATTTTACGTTGAATTAACACATACAGTAACAAACGAAAAGCAATCGTTTCACTATGTATGATGTTTGATACGTGTGTAGAGCCAATTCAAACCGCAGCTTTTTAAAAATTCAAAACATACCCTGATTACAGGTATCGGCCATTTTATTGTGTCACAATACTATTTGTAAATCAATGAAATTTAGAACTTGTTTGCAATCTGTAGGCTGCAACGGATTTTATATTGTACCATTTTCACAGGTTCTCGCTAATTTGGATCCATTTTTACTATTTCAGTTTTACAGTGAAAATAAAAGTATACCTTGCCATTGTCAACACAACACTTTTGTACCCAAACTTAGCAAAATTAATAATGTCCGTTTGTATAAATTATACGCAGAAATTAACTAAGCAACTCTTGCTGTTAACAAGGATAAGAGAATATAGTTATACGTCTCAGTGTCTCATTAAAAGTGTACTGTTAAATTTGTGGATTTCAAATTAATTTCCTTTAGTTTTGTATACATTAGAGAAACAATTGACATAACTGCATCTTTTTAATTTTTCCACCAATATCATGGCTGTCACTAAATCAATGGGTAGAAACTTGTCAAATAAACGCCAATGTTTATTTTGTTTAAGTACTTACTTAAGTAAACATTTTTGAAATAAACCTTTAAAAATAGCGGGGCCACGGTGGCTGAGCGGTTAGCCTCATCGGCTCTCAATACCTCGATGTTAAGACCTCGCTTCACTTTAAAGATAGCCCCTTAACTTCATATAGAGTATGCTACCTGCCGTACATCTGGCATGCAGGCTCGCAGTTTGAATGGCTGCGGATGAAGTAAAATAGTTCCATGTTTTGACGTAAGGCGAATTGAAATTTACGACAAACCAAGTTGGTGTCTTTTCTTTATACCTACTTTATATTTTATTCTGTAAACAATATATTATTTATTAATATTAGTAACGCATTTAGAGTCCTAACATTTTCAGATTTCCACTCGACTAGCGCATTAATAGAGGCATTATGTCAGGTTCATGGTTATGTAAATATTTTACATACTGTGGGATAATACAAAATTAGGATGAAAAAAGATCTTAAGGAGAGCATTCAAAAATAGTCCCTTTACCATGAACAACCTGAACAGATGAATAATCCCCAACAGGAAACAAGAAGAAACTACATGCGCGCCTTTCAAACCTGTTCTCTAACAGCATCTAATCATTTATAACGCAAGTTCCAACAAAACGTAGCTGCTAATGATTCTCGACTACACGTTTAAATTTCAGTCGTAGCATGCCACTCAATCATAGATAAGACACTGCGTAGTTATAATTCTCACGTGTTAGGTAACCTGCATGTTTTACTGACGTTCCCGATGTCATATGGGTTGCTCATCTACACGGGATACAAGGACTCAAAACCCTGGGTCATTACTTTGTGAATGTGCAAGCAAGCCCATAGCACAACTATACGCGTAAAGTAAGTTATCGCTAGGGACAGATGTTTCTCGCGAAAAGATTTCAAAACCAGTTGTACTTGAAAACATTTTTGTTCATATGCATTTTCGTGGTTGGAGAATTTTAAATTCCATGTGCCTCAAGCGTCTGTTCGTGAATGAGATGTAATAATATTTTTCATGTAAACTATTACTTACTAGGCGTTACCAACACAGATGTTTTCTTAGTGTTTGTATTGATATTTCTTATAAATTATATATTATAATCTATAAATAAAACATAGGTAAAATTTATATTTAAATGAAAATAGGATAGTTTTACGTTAACAGACGTATAAAAAGATTGTAATACATGATACGTTTAGTGAATAGCCAAAAACATTATACGCAGGGTGACTTGTCAAATGTTTGCTTCAAAAAGTACGAAGAAATCGTGAATAGACTTGAACCTTGAATGGACTACATATGTCAAGCGGAGAGAGGCAGGTAGCTGCGGCTTGGTTAGTAAGGCCGCGTGTAATTCGTCGCCGCTAATGATTGGTAAAATTCGATAACACGATACATGCAGCCGTACTTGGTTCTTGTACAAGCTTCTACAAGCCCTGGTGCACAAGCCGGTATACCAGCCGCTATATGAGCAGCCATGGAAGACTCAAATTACACGACAGCAGTTCGCGTACTAATATTTCGCACCCTCGGTGGGTGAGCAGTGTGTGATTTGTAGTACATATGAACTCAATTCATAGAACTGCTACCAGTTAGTAACTTGCGTAGGTCTATGAAAAAAAAACTAGCTAGCACGTATTAATATTGCTGTATTACTGTTCTCCTTCTACATACATCTATTGCTTACCATAGGCTGTTCACTGTAAAATGAGCACTTTTGAAAGACCTGCTTTGGTTCTGCTTGCATGCACGTTGTGTATTCCTCCACGTTATGTAAAATTAACATTGGCATGGGTCTCATCACTTTATTCATACGTCGGTCAATCAAAACTACGAAATTATTAGAAAAGTTAATATTTTCTAAATCTGCTCATTTTTACACTTCGAGGCACTAAAATAAACAGAAAGTGAGATAAATAATTTAAGTTATCACAAATGGCACCTAACACTTTATATTCGACGTTAAGATGTGGAACTACTTTCCTTCCATCATTACGAACTTTACTGGACGCATGTCACTCAGCGCTCCCGTTACGATATATGCGAATAATAGCAGTGACTTTTTTCTAAGGTTTATCTCTAAAGTGCTCACTTTATAGAGAATACCCTTTAGTATAGTTTATTTCATTTTTTTGAAAATGACTTGAAGTCATTAGAGTACGAGTGTGTTATTTTTAATTTTGACGAAAATTACCGACCGGTTACAAAATATAGTTTTTTCTTTGTGTACCGAGATATTATCCGCATGCAAAATTTAATGAAAACAAGAATTTGGGTCCGACGGAGTTTTAAACTCACGTCCAAAAGATATACTTGTGTAGCGGACGCCTCAACTTTACCACTGCACTACCAGTTCATACGCTACATTTAGAGCTTATATATAGTATATACGATAAATACTTCGAATTAATATTTTCTTAGAGTACGTAATGTTTTAAGCATTTGGAACGGTTTTGAACAGTAGTCAAGAGCGCAAGCTTTTACGGAATGTGGTGTGGTGTCATATCGCCTTTAAGGGGGGTGTTGAGGGTCAATGTTAGCCCGGGGTTGTAGTAGCTCGTGACGTCACGGAGAGGCGACGCTGAAGATCGCCGCTCACACTTGGTCGACGCGACGTCGTGGAATGCCTGTCGTAGCTCTCCACACGAGGATGTATCTATCTGCCGGTCCATCTTTCATTCCTCGCCACAGCCTCCTCCCAACTCCGAAACTCGTCGACGAGCTATGGTCCAGCATGCATCTCCCTCGCCTTAACACGCACCGCTCTTATAGGCTGTTCACGGTAAAATGAGCACTTTTGAAAGCCCTGCTGAAGATCTACTTATATACTCGTTGTGTGTTCTTCCGCCTTATGTAAGATTGACACTGTCATGGGCCTCATCACTATATTGATACATTGGTTCAGAGAAACTGTAAAATTATTACAAAATAATTTTTTTTTACGAATCTGCAATATTTTTACACTTCGAAGCATCAAAAACAATAGTAAACGAAATAAATAATCAACCTAACACTTTTTATTCGAAGTTAAGATACGGAACTACTTCCCATCCATCGTTACCAACTTTACTGGGCGTATGTCACTCAAGGTACTCATTAAAATATATGCAGGTAGGAGTAGTGACTTTTTTCTAAAATTGATTTCAAAAGTGCTCACTTTATCGTGAACAGCTTTATACGTTCTGCACAGTAAACTGTAGGAGGCGCGGTGGCTGAGTGGTTAGCCTTCTCGCCTCCCACCTAGGCGAACCGAGTTTCAATCCCTGACCTGGGTCACTCCAGCATTTTTGCAAGTGGAAATCGTGCCCGGCAATGCCACTGGTCGGCGGGTTTTTCGGGAATCTCCCTTCCTTTCATTCCGGTGTGGCTCCATACTGTCCTCAATCACCCTCATCGGCTCTCAAGACTCCACTGTTAAGAGCCGCCCAAATCTCTTCGCTCACTCACGGAAAACTGAACATTTTTGAAGGTTCTGCTTACGATCTAATTGCCTGCACATTGTGTATTCTTCCACTACATGTATGATTAACATTGACATGGGAGTGGGCACTTCGTCCATGCGTCAGTTAAGTAAGACGGTGAAATTATTAGAAAAGCAAAAAAATCTCAAATTTGCTTATGCTGACACTTTTGCGTATTAAAACAACAGAAAGCATTATTTCAGTATTCGCTAATGTTCTCGACACTTTTAATTCGGCGTTAAAACACGGAACTACTATCCCTACGTTGCTCGGCTCAGTGTGCAAGTTAAAATATACGCACCTAGGGGCAATGACGTATTTCGAAGGTTGAATTCAAAAGAGGCCACTAGACAGTCAAAATCGATTTAAAATTTAAGGATTAAGATTAATCGTTAAAATGAACGTAGCATTAAACTTATTAGTTAATTTTAAGACAGATGAAAACTTTATTCAACTTTGCAATTGCCTGTAGGGCGAAGATGGCAACGAAAGATATGCAAATGCCATTGATATCCTGTCAAACTTCTTTAAAATCCACAACAAATTTTACGACTTACGAGCAACACAACTTACCTGTGACCAGAGTTGCAGATCATCGTCAGTCACACACGATTGTGATGTAAGGAAGTCGATCTGTTGATACTCTCTCTCGAGACGCAAATATCACAGTTGTTGGTCCTCGCGCGGCTTGCGGAGTTAGATTGTTTTTTGTAGTCACTTCACTGCTCTGGTTTCGTTCTAAGTTGTGTTAAAAGAATTTAGAAGTTTCATTAAAAGTGGCTTTTGTAGAAGGCTATTAATTCATCATTTTAGTTTATATTATTACGTCATCACCGTGGCCGGGCAGTATATAATTTTTGAACAGGCCTACAGTAAAGGAAATGCAAGTGATATGAGCATATGAATAATTATATGAATAAATAAATAACACCGAAGGAAAAAAAACATTTTAGGCTTAATTATAACTGTTAGCATTTTTGTGGTTCCTTAGTTTTTAACTTTAATCAGTTAAATTATTTCGTTCACTTTACCACGGCGACTGTGGTCGTTACTACCGAACATGGGATTGCGCACCGGTTTCTAGACCTAATTTTATCAGCTTTTAACTTCTTCACACTGACAAAACGGTTCTGTTGAACAAAAAAAGACGAGCGCTTGTTTGGCGCAACCAAATTAAATGTATTTTGTTGTCCTCCTTTGGGTTCCTCAGACAAAGATTTGGTTGGCACAACCAAAGATTTGTTTGGCTGTACGTATAACACACAGATTCGGTAAATATAAAAAGAAATTGAAACGCCACAGAAATTCGAACCAGGATTGTTTGCAGCCGAACGCTATACGAACGAGCAACCTGGACTTACAGTAAATGACTACAGATGAAATATGAAAATTTCTAATATTTACACTCGCAATACTGAACATCGTACGAAAATAAATATTTGAAGTTATACAGCTTTACTATTGACTTTGTTTCATTATGTTTGTACAATTATTAAGCACCAATAAATGATATTTTAATTGTAACAAAAGTACAAATAAACTCTCGAGTTGTTATTTCGAATAAAGGCAATAAATTAGTGGCCTAATAAATATATAGAACTGACAAAACTAAATAATTTGTTGACAGTATAATTTATTTCGGCCCAACACAGAGGCTTCGTTTATTCGAGTGTGTATTATGTTAGCTGTACGAAATTAATTTTGCTTTTTCTTTTCAAGTTTTGTTAACTCAACCAAATATTTTATTGTGAAAACTATATACATATTTGTGTCCCTATACACACATATATTTTTTTGGCTTTCATGTCAGTGCAGTCCTCAGCGCATTTACAAGTTCAAGTGCTGCTACCGTCTAATTATTTGACGTGGGCTGCGCTTGTGTCTGGCGTGCTGTTTGCAACCAATGAGCAATTTGCTGTGTGTTTCCTCCTGTAAGCATTAACCATTCACAAATGAGAGATGCAGAAACATAAACAAATCAGATTTCTCTCAAGGAAGACATGAAAACCACTGGACACTCATTCCTAGAGACAGGAAAATTTCGCGTTTTGAAAGATGAATAAGCTATACAAAACTTTTCTATGTATTATAGAGCCTCAGCTTCCTGTTGATTGGCTATCGATGCAGTATGTAGTCAGTCTGAGCCGGTGGCACGGGATTGGGTACTTGTTTCCTTGCAGGTCTGTTATTGGTTCACGGTTCGCCTGGGCGTGTCTAATAAACTGTGATACAAAAAAACATAAAATAAATGTACGAGTGTTTGAAAATTAGCTCGTCCTAAAATGAAACCGTGATTCTTTGTTGTGTACAGTGCAGGCCATCGATATCTATCACGTGCAACATGTCTTCTCTCACTTACGCACGGCCCAAACTCTTCCGACAGCGTTGAAAAGAACACGTGTCTTTGCACAACTGTAACTAGATCAATTAAGCCCATGCATGTAGTAATGTCAATGACAAACATGAGCTTCAAGAAAAAAACTTATTACTTTACCCAGAAAACATTTCGTCTACAACTTCGTTACAATTTTACATCTATAATTAAGTAGTGTCTGTATATAAATTCTTGCCAGAATCACAACCATCATGAATTTTTCCAGTAATTAAAATAAAACGGACTCGATATACTTGTGCTGTAAATCATCCGATGTCGAGACAGATACGAATGTGTTCCTTCTTGGAGTTTTTAGCAACCCCTGTTTGCTCGACTACGCGATGTAGTTTAAAAACCAAATTATGTATTCCACTATTCAAGAAGCTTCCCTTATTCGATGTAATTTTTTTATTGTGTACAGTGAAAATTTTTTATATCACTTGGTGTGCGACATCCAGTGTACAGACAACCATATCAGATACCGTGTTCCCGACCGTAGACACTTGTCACATCTATGTCAGGTAGGTAACACACGATGTTCCGGGTTCGAGTCCCGGTTAAGACATGGATGTGTTGTTTTGAGATGTACTTTTGGCCTGTGTAAAATGTTAGTCGTCCCCAAGTCAGTCACCCGGCATAAAGCGCAAACGTTCGAAAGCAATCATTAGAAAGAAAAAGTTACGACCTTCGGGATTGCGTGAAGACCATAAATGATTCGGCGACTGTGTAATTACATAATTTATTTTTAATTGGGTGAACGTAACGCATGTCGGAGATAAGCAACAAGAAATCAGATTGGAATGTGCTTTTATCATGTTGCCAAGAGCGGCCCACGCCAGGAGATTTAGGCACCCCGCAATACAGTAATGTTCACACGGTGGCATAGCACTAGACCCGCACAGAAACACACAATCAGTGCGAATTTACATTTGTGCGAACGTTACGTACACAGTACGAACTCCGTCGTCACGTGCGAGGTGTACGCCACCTCACGAGCTACTTACAGAGGCAAGTCTTACAGGATTAGCTTTGGGTCTAATCGGGTTTAAGGCAAAGATGAAAAATTACACTGCTGGGCATGACAATCGCTGTACCCTCTTTCTCTACGAGCTAATTTTAGTTAACCATCACCAATTGATAGACGATGTTGGATACCCTATTATTGTAGACTAAGACTCTGAGCCAAGGTAGAAAGCATAGAAGTAAATGTTAGTTTCACGTTTGTCATTAGTGCTGCATCGTCGGACACCCCCTGCAGAACACTGGACCAATAGTAAACACTGAGTGCCCAGGTATCTTTAGTCCGTGTAGCAGAGTGAAACAGGAGAGTGCATTGTGCCTGCAGTGACCGCCAATAAACAAGTTAACTCGGTTCGAGTATGTAGTGGACTGCGGAGTCCAACTTGGCGCCGTTTTAAAGAGCTAAACGGGAGGGACTCTAATAATAGTACAAATGAGTAGTGATTAGTCTCTCTCGCACTGTTAAGCATCTGCAAAGCAAGCGTTCAATATGAAGAAGAGCCTTCTCTCGCAGTTCTACATGCAGTTGTGTGACAAGGCACTCCATCATAAAGGTGGCAGATAGTGTCATGAGTAGAGACCCAAGGATTTCGCTGGTTCATTTCTAGACATGTTGGAATTCACACACATGTAGGTTCTTGTTACGTTTGTAATTGGTCGACGTGTTTTTGACACCTCCTCGAGATAAATAAGCCAACAACAAACATGCAAGAAATTCTGCGCCCAACCACCGTCTTTTACTACCACAACAATCGACCTATAAATGGTTGATATCTGTATGAGAGTATATAAGGCTGTATAAAGTCTAGCCTAGAAGTCATTGAACTCGCGAATTTCTCAGGTCTCTAGTCCTGTGAAACTTCTTGCAACTGCACACGTAGATAACCAAGTGTTTGGGCAGGTGGTTGGTATATCACGCACGTTTTAGATAGGTGACAAATCTGGAGATATGGCAGGCCAAGGAATTGTGTCCAAATCACGTAGAGCCTTTTGTGTGATACGAGCTGTACGGGAACGATCATTAACATGCGCACTTTTGCCTTCCCAGACTACTGTACGACCAGTTTAAGCAGTGGGTACTAGCCACAAGCTCCCCTACATAGCGTGTTGCAGTGACGTTTCTACAACGTCAATTTAACTATTTGCATTGCGAAAATTGCTACTGCATGTGATCTCGAATTTTCTGCGAATGGATGACACCTGAGTGTAACAATTTCCGAGTCCAGTAGTGTATTATTCCTTTCAGTACCTAATTAATTAACAGCGTAAGTGTTGCAATAGTTACATTTTTTGGTGTGCACTGTACTTGTGCGGGACGTGCTTCTCGCAGCTGGTAGACAACGTGCTGTGTGTTCACTGAAGTCAGCATTAACCAATCACACATGACAGCTGCATCAACTTCAACATGTCATGTTTCTCACAAGGGAGACGCTCGGGCCACTCATTCCTTGTGTACAGTGCCGACCATTAATATTTCTCGTGCGCGGCATGCCCTCAACCGTGGAAACTACGATCAAGCGGGTAAATAACGCCCTTAATAAAAAACTTAAAAGCTAATTTGAGATGGATGCGGAGGAGAAAGGGCGTGCAAATTAAAATATCATAACTTGCAAGTAAAAGCAGAACCACGCATTTTATGGCTTACGTGGGGTTCGAACCCAGTATCACGTTAACCAAACAAATGCCTCTGCGACCTCGGGCATGAAGGTTGGCACAATATTTTGCATAACGAATTCGTAAAAAATTCAGGATAAGGTGAACTGACCTCCACGAAGGTATAAAGCATTGCATTATGACTAGTGCCATTCTAAATATTAGCTCTGTATAAAGAGAGGGCGAAACCGTCAACTGAAGTTGTAGACATATGGCTGCATTGGCTATGTTTTAAAGGTATATAAAGGTCATTTAGTCATAATGGGTATCCCTAGGTGTCATGTGGGGTTCATTGTAATCAGTTCAGTATCTTCTAATTAAAAAAAAACTTAGGAATAATTTAACGTAGATAATTTTTCAGATCAAAGATGAAAGTGGATATTTTGTTGCCGATTTATAAATCTGATTATTGAAACAAACATGTACTCGTTGGGAACAGCCAAAGTCAGCAAAATTCGCTGCAACCAGCCTGCCTCCTACGTCTACGAGATGCATTCTTCTGTAAGACAGTCTTTTAAACTCTATCGACAACGCTGTATCTTTTCGGGACAGATTGCTGCATTGAAACTCTGTTGTGAACGCTTAAACTTATGAAGGGACAGAAACAGTGGCGAAGCTTGTCCTAGTAACTCCAATCGCTATAGTCACAGTGTTTCTTATGACGTCCGACATGATGTGGCCTTGAGGCATCTCCTTAAATATGACGTCCACATTTCGTGTTATTATTTGTCACTACTGATATACTTCGCAGTCGTGTGTATATTGACTGCTATGCTAAGCCATCTCCCTTCTAAACTTACAGCACGTCATTCGTTCCACCACTGCAAAGTGCTCATTCGTTGGCGCACATGCAATCATGGCATGTCGAATAGAATGTTGTCCAATGACGTATGTAGTACTTGCGCAAACGTGCTTTAAGTATATCCTGACGAGCTGAATGAGACTCAGTATTTTTTAAATACAATATTATAAGAGAAACTACTGAATGTTTTAGCAATGTTTCCTAACCAAAATAAGTTACATTTCGAGCTAGCCGCGATCACTGTTTTCAAAATGTGTAGGGTATTGCAAAGAAATTTCAAAATGCCAGCAAATCCAATAGGTTTTATTAGCATCAAAGTTTTCCTTGGGTACATTTTCTTTTTCGGCTTCGCTGTCACGCTGTAAACCCTAGTTCGAACTGTTAACATTTTATCAATATACTACGACTTGTCACAGCATTTTCACACCAAAGCACACTTATGTCTACCAAATGCTTCAGTTAAGACACACTGGCTGCAAACTACTGGTCTCGATGTCCGTACAGCAAGTCTAGAACATCACTATTCAAAGTTTTTTTTCATCTTGAGAAGTTCTTTTATTTCTCCTGAGGCACCAGAAAATTGTACAATTAAGCGTGACGTGTATTTGTGCGTGTTGCTATATAAATGAGAGATTAAAAGTTTTCTTATGTCAATCTGAGGCGGTCTGCTACAGCCGCCTTGTATCATTTTGCGGCAATGGAGAGACTGAGTCTGTTGCTGGTGGTATGTTTCCTGGATGCGAATTGTGTTTATCAATCATAATCTATTAATATTTAAGTGTAAAGCTTTTTGAAGTGTTTTCAGTTATTAAATGTTAATTCATAAATTAGTCCATCACCTAAAATAATCGTCCCCTTTTAACATTGTATAGCTTGCTATAATGTATCAGACGGCATCATTTGCATTTGTAGTTGGGAAAATAAGTGTAGAATTTCAGAAATAAAGTGTATCTGTGAAAGTAATTACCAGGGTGTACAGTACTGCCGTATATTTTACCACCGCTACACTTAAAATGAGAGCACAGGATGTACAAGAGCGATTTTAATAAACTTTTCACGCCCATTAATAAAACTGCGTGGTTGTCGCTTTAATTCCGCGGTTGCTAACATCACGAACACAGGGCCAGCTCAGTGCCTTGTACGTGGAGGTGATGGAGCACTTCGTGGAGATACAAATCTCGCTTTCAGCGGCATCTTGCATTTGTGCCTAAAACGCAAAATAACTACATTATAGGCTTTTCACGGTAAAGCGAGAACTTTTGAGGTCTTAGCTACTTTTTCCTTTAAGCCATTTTTGATATTTTCAACCACCTTTTTACATATTGCCACGTAAGTAATAAACACAGTGTAGTACATATACCACCACACTTGTAAGTTTAAAGTCTAAGACTAAAATATAATTTATTTATTGGCTATTATTCCAAATGAGGACTTTCAAAAGTGCTCACTTTACCGTGTATTGCTTGTATAATTAATTGACGGCTACTTCACACTTTTCTGAAGCCCCGCTAATGTTCTACTTGCAGAATATTCCTCCGCTTCGTAAAAAATTAAACTTAACTAATTCCGGAAATTTACACCAAAGGACAACCCACCGCATTCGTGCGCACTCAGTTGTAATGATATTATGCACGAAGCCTATTTCCTAATTGCCGACCTCCCGTGGCGCAGTCGGTTGGTGCGCCACCGATCTGAATTGCGGGACGCCCTGGGCTCGAACCCCGGGTAAGGCAGGGGCATTAATTTAAGTTAGGCTATAAGCCGCCCCCCGCCACGCCCTCCTGCATAAAAATCTGGGGACGTTAAAAAGCCTTTTACAATATAATACAATATTTCCTTCTAGGCGTTACCAACACACATAACTCCCCATTATTGTTATTCGTAGCACTTATTTATAAATGAAGCATTATAATTTATACTGCAAATAAAATACAAATACTACGTCAATTTAACCATAAAAAAGGTCCTTCATATTAAAACGAGTATAAAACGCTTGTGATACATGACATAATAAGGAATAAGCCATTCACAGTAAAGTGAGCACTTTTGAAAGTTATACCATTTGGAATAATAGTCAATAGGATAGATGTTAACTTTTGAGTGCGGTGGAATATGCACACTGTGTTTTCTTTTTACTTATATGGCAATATATATTTAAAAAGGCGTTTAAAGGATAAAAAAAATGGCTGAACGGAAAAAGTAACCAGACCCTCAAAAGTGTTCACTTTACCATGAACAACCTATAATAACTAAACACGCCTTAGGCTACATGGGGTGATTATTCAAATGTTTGATTCAAAAAGTGTGGAGGAATAGCGAATAGACTGCAGTTGGGGAACCGAATGAAGTACACGACGTATCGCTTCACTTCTCCGACAGCACACAAAGTGTAACTCGGAAGTCAGAAGTCAGAAGTCGGAAGTCTGGAGGGCGGCGGCCGGGGTGTGGTAAAGAAGAGTGGAGAAGCGTCGGGTGCAAACCTGTTTTCTCTTCTCGTTAACGACGCTTTGTGCGCCGCGACGCCCTCCAAGATTAGAACTCCCACCTTAATTACTTCAAGTGTTCGGGTCATTCAACTGGAAATAATGTGATGATGGATAGCACGACCATGCACGGCACGAAAGTTAGAAAGCTGCACCATTGAAGGTCTTAAATTGTATACAGCGCTTGGTACAACAGTACATCGTTACGTGTACTGGCAGTGATGCCACATGCTTGAGCCTAGCTATGTCCGTAAATGGATTTCCTACATCAAATGAGCTCACTATAGTATCCTAATATTTGTCATACTCTGTTCTTACGCCGAACCAATCATTTCGACACGTAAAAAAGTACTAAACATTTATTTTGAGAATTGCTACCGTCTGGCGAATTAATGGTGAGACACCTATCTCAATAATTGTGGTTCCTTTCCCGCGTTCGATGAACCCTAAACGACGCTACTCGCCTTGACTGGGGCCAGTAGGCCATGCCACGCAGTTATCTTACACGTCTACGGGAAATTCTCAACAACCTGAACAATTAATTTATACCTAAAACACCTTATAATTACCGATAGTTAGAGATGATGGTTTATAGCGGGAAATTTTGACTGTTTACTAGGATTCAACATAATGTACACACATTCTAACAGTTTTCTCTCGCTATTGACTGTCATACATGTGCGAAGCTACTGTCCCATTTCACTGGGTCAATAAGGATACTGATACTATATGGCAGAACGTTCGTAATTGGTCTGCAAACATTTTAGCCGAGTCAAAACCTTGTTTATCAATTCATGTTGGCTCAAAAAATTTACGCGTTTCCAATTATCTCTACGTATAATTACGCGTGTTCAATATTATTTGGTACCTTAGAGTTCTGCGAAGAAGCCTTATGTTCGCATAAGGTGTCACCCGACAAGGGAGAGCGCCAGTATATACACCTACCCGTCACCATAGCTAGCTCGCCACTGCTAAGCAAGCGAGAGTTCTGCGAAGATGCCTTATGTTCGCATAAGGTGTCACCCGACAAGGGAGAGCACCAGTATATACACCCACCCGTCACCATAGCTAGCTCGCAACTGCTAAACAAGCAAGCGTTTTGCGAACAAGCCTTATGTTCGCAAAAGGTGTCACCCGACAAGGGAGAGCGCCAGTATATACACCCACCCGTCACCATAGCTAGCTTGCCACTGCTAAGCAAGCTAGAGACCGTTTTTTGTCTGGCGTCCGTTGTGGCGCGCTGCTATACTGTCTCGGCGTGGCGTAGCGCTGGCAGACCGGACACGTGGCATGAAGACTGTGACGTCACTTCCGGGGGAAGTGCTGCTGGCACACAAGTATTGAATATTGTAGAATATCGAAGACAATTCTACGACTGCTCATTGGTTGTTGATTATTGAAACCTCTCTTGGGGCTCATTGTATTTTTGGGTATTTAAACCCCGCGAACTGTTTCATTCGAGGTGAACAGCAGCTCCGGGGATCTTCAACAAAGAGAAGTATAGGCTATTCATGGTAAAGTGAGCACTTTTGAAAGCCCTCTCATTTGGAATAATAGTCAATACTGTAAACGTATTTTCTTTTATCCTTAGATGTTGACTTTAGAAGGCGGTGGAATATTAAGTGTGAGGTATTGTGTAAAGCCAATTGAATGTGTGCCTCTGTTTTGGTTTTGATTTCTTTACAGATTGGAGTTGCCCGGGACGCAGCACAGATCTGCAGAAGAAATAGAAGAATGAAGATTAACTACTGAAAATTCGAGACTATTTGTATGTTATTTTATGTTTGTTTTAGAGTTCGATAATATTATAATACTTTGATGTTTTGATATTGTTCTGTAAATAATGTTTTCATGTTCTGTACATAATGTGTTCATGTTCTGACTGGATGCAATAAATAAATAAAATTAAAATTAATACACACCCTCTGTTTATTATTTAAATGGCAACATTTATTTAAAAAGGTGGTGAAAGGATAAAATATGGCTCAAAGAAAAAAGTAACTAGGGCCACTTTACCGTGCACAGCCTATAACATGGTTTAAAAATTGGAAATAAAAGATAGTACGGCCCTTCTGGTCAAACAAGATGGCCATGCTTTATGTTCAAGCTGGGTAGACTGTAGCTGCCATGCTGTGCGCAAAATAATAATTTTGAGAATTTGTCTTTTTCTGATGATAGTCAAGTAAATTGTTTTAAGAAAATCTTGTTACTAAAATGTTGCCGATTCTAAATGAAAACTTGGATATAGACTCAGAATTCAGCCATAGTAGCTGATAAGAAAAATAATGAAATGGCTAGTGTTTGCCCGTACAGCCATGAGTATAAATTTACTAGGTATCTTTTTTTAAATTCCAAGCTGAGGTTAACCATATCACGGGGAAATATAATTTCGAGATAGTTCAAATTGATGTACATGAAATTTCGAGACATTTCTTGTTACTTGCCCAGAATTTTAGAGATTTTATTGAAAATAAAGTCATTAATACACAACGAATTTGAAGTTCTTTGTAAAGACTTTTATTGAGAATAGAAATTTTGCGCTTTTACAAAATGTAGGGGCCTATATATGGTGGTCTATACTCTACTGTCTTGGTTATAAGAATATATTTTTCTATGTTAAATTCTTTGCTTATTATAACGAAAGTAATAAGAAGGTTTTGTAATATATATATATATATATATATATATATATATATATATATATATATATATATATATATAGAGAGAGAGAGAGAGAGAGAGCTTTATCTATGTATGACACTGTTCGTAATTTTTGTGGAGATATCATCTTTTTGAAAGATCTAGTAAATGAAAATAACCATAATAATTCATGTGTTATTTGTTAATAGTAGTTTACCTTGTTCTTGTGTCACCATTGCCCTCTCTTTAAAGAAGATTTGCATTCTTTTTGCTGTTTCTTGTTGCATGGCTGGTTTATTAGCCCCTTTGCCATGTCCTTGGGTTTAAGGGCGCAGCAATGGAATGTACTAAGTATTTATGTAAGAAGAAGTACGATTCTCGGTATCTCGGTAAAAATTACCGTGCACTCAGCAACAGTCTCTGAAACAATAGACAGCAGAACAGCTGACCCTATTGAAAGTCCAAGTACACTGGTTCGGAGAAACGGTGGTGCAGTGGTCAGACAACTCAACGCCCACAAAAGCGAACCGGGTGCGATTGCCGGTCGGATTGTTTTTGGATATCCGCAAGTGGGAATCGTGCCGAACGATGCCTCTGGTCGGCGGGTTTTCTCGGGGATCTCCCGTTTCCTCCGTCCCTTGCATTACGGCGCTGCTCCAGACTCACCTCGCTTCACCCCTTTTCGGCTCTCAAGAACTCGATGTTAAAGCAGATTCCCAACCGCCGTTATGGAATTTTGCCATACTGTGGAAATACAGTTTTGTATCATGTTTCTTTGGAACAACAGAGCACAGAGCATTGCCTAGTACATTGTCTAAGGTCAGTATTTTTTTATTACTGTTGACAACGTCGCCTTTGTAATCGTTCGCAAGAAATAATCTCACGTTTCGCCTCGACAGTAACCAGCTAAAAATTAATTAATGTAGCGAAGGTGTTGCAGTTCCATAAAGTCTAGGGAGCTGTTGTTTAGGATGTCATGCGGGAAATTTGAATACACCTTCTGAAATAGAAGATTTGGCAAACAATAGATAAACCCAATATGGCGGGTGGGAATCCGCCCTAAGAGCCGCCCAAATCTCTCCACTCTCATTCCCACTCCGAACTGTGGCAGTAGACGGGAGGCGGGTAGTCTAAACACTACTCCACCGCGAGGTGGCGGGAACTGAGAGTGAACGGGATGTGAGTATGTGTGAACAAGCACCCTGGAGTGTGCAGGATGCAGCGGGCAGCGAGTGTGGAAAGTGCGGTGCGGGCGAGCAAAGAATGCGGTCGACCTGGTTAGCGCAGCGATATGTCTAGCGCCATGGCGCTACGTCCGGGCTCCCCAGCTTTCACTGACGCCACTGCAGCCTCGGTGAGCCGGGCTCTCTACCCGCCGCAGCGTAGCACCCCGAGAACACACACACACGCACCCTGTTTGTCTCGCCGGCACAGAGAGGCAGGACAAATCGCGATCCAACAGTGTCCTTCACCTCTTAACATATTACACTGAGTGTACTCCTTCACGTATGACATGTTGCAAAACAGGTAAAGTAATGATCGGAGCTGTACAAGGCCAGAAGAGAGCACCAACACAAACAGCGTATTTTTCCTTGTTAAGGTTATTGGCTGTTGCTGGCTTACCGACATTCTTTATTGGTTGTTGCCAGAGTCGTAGGCCAATAGAAATTATTTTCATAGGTTCTATCATATGAATCACTACAAGAAATTCGTAAGTACTTGTCGGAACAAAAACCTCCCCTTTTGCATCTCCTGAAACGAAAAATTAAAGTGTAAGTTAAGGGTTTAGGGACCATGGTATTTGAATTTACTTATAATATGACACGTATCTAAGTTTTATTTCTGTCAAACAATAAACATATATAAGTTCCCACCTATAAAAAAAATACTTAAAAGATTAATAATGTTTGGTATTATGGAGCAAGGTTCCGCATAATTGTTTGTGCGGACTCTGGCCTTAGGAAAATTACTCCAACAAACAAGAACAAAGTAATTCGCCGACTATATTTCACAGTTGCATGATTACAAATTACACGTTTATATGACCACAAGCAAAAAACATACCTGTTACGTAAATGAACAGACATATTCTTCGACAGCATTAATTCGTGGCAGTTCTGCAGGCACTTCTTTAACACAAGTAAACTGCATCAAAAGTCACTACAAACCGATAGTTGAGATCGCACTCCAATTAATGACGGCAGGGGGCAACCAGCCATGTCCGGTGCGTGGAAAGCATTTCAAAAATTCCCAATATGAACGTTGATGCTATCTAACGGCGACTGCGAGAACTACGACGTCGTAGGACTCTAGCCCCATGCGTACTCTTACCCCACATTACCCTACACGCGTCACGGCGAAAACTGTCGCGCTTAGCGGCGAAGGCGCACTTAATGCGCGTGTCAGTGTAGCCCTTATCGCCCACGCACTTCTGACACTCAAGAACAAAATAACTTCAGGTAGGGGAGGGCTTTAAAGTTATGTATCTAAAATATTATTAGTTATTCAAATACGTGAAGAACGGCGAAAGAGAGCGAATATACGAGTGGTATTAGGGAATCAAACATGCATTCCAAGCAAACGTTGTCTGGCCTGCCACGCAAGTGTAGATGTACCATGAAGAGTCAGCAGGTGTTTATATCACGGAATACAAAGGTTGAGACGATCGTTAAGATTAAGAGGCACGCAGCACTCACTCGCCGAAGGAGAATGAAACATGTAGAATGGCGAGTATTTGGAATGCCAGCCATCGTCGGGAGGCATGAGCCGGAGCTAGGGAAACAAAACGACGTGGGGAAGTTAGGGAGTTAGCGGCAGGAACTATGGCCTCCGTACCCAGGGAACACAGCATGATAAGGAGAAGGGACATTCCACAGTCACACCACCCACGGCGAACACAGGCACTGCGCGCCACTGATTGAAACATCAGCCCCCCGCGCGCTGCAACAAGGGCACAAGGCACGGCGTGGCTCTACCAATCGCCCGGGCCGTGCTCACACAGCGACAATCGTCTAACGATCCCTACTTTAACGCGGAAATTCTTCTTCACGACTATTCTCTCGGAGACACACACACTAGCGTAATAGTTAAGGATAGGAAAATTTCGCGAATTCATTTCGGAACAAGATAGCCGTCAAACACATATACAGTGAAGTCACCTTTGGAATTCGATCGAAGTTTATTAGAACCGCACTGCACGCGTCTTAGCCAACAGCAGACTTGCAAGGAAACACCTTGCGAATCCCATAACTGCCAGGTGTGGGATAACAGCCAATGAACACACAGCTAAGGACTCCAGTATGCAGAGGACTGAGTAGTATAGCCTACAGGTCACTGAACTCGCGAATTATTTCTATCACTAGTAATAGTGCATTCATGGTTACGTCCAACTTTCCTGAAGCCTTGCTGAAGTTCTACTTCCAGGATATTCCTCCGCCCCGTGCAAACAAAGCTGAACAATGTTTAGGAAATTACACCAAAGGGACACCGCTCTGCGTTCGTGCGCACTCACGTTAATAATATTTTGCATGGGAGCTATTTCTTAATACGTATTACCAATATACCTATACACTCGCTTTTTTTATTTATATTAATTATAAACGTAATGCTATAATAATAGGCAAAATACAAGTAAAATCTCAATTGAACCAAAAATAAGGTAGGTACTTTAATGGGAACAGAAGTATGGACAACTTGTGTTCCACGGCATATTTAGGAAATAACGAAACACGTCATACATGGACTGATTTTTACACGCGAACTTCAAATGGCCAGCGTTACGACAAGGTCCTTGATTGGTCTGTGAAATCAGGAACAAATTCTCAAGCGCACGATAACCAGTAAGAAAATTATTGTTGTTAAAGGCTGTTCACGGTAAAGCGAGCACTTTTGAAATCAACCTTTGAAAAATTTCACTGCCCCTACCTGCGTATATTTATCGGCCACTGACTGTCACGCGCCCAGTAAAGTTCGCAACGACCGTGAGAAAGTAGTTCCCTGTGTTAACATTAAGTTACAAGTTTTAAGAAAACATATGTGAATACCGAAATATGCTATTTTACTTTTTGTTTCATTTTAATGACCACGAGTGTAACAATAAAAAAAAATTTGTTAAACATTTACTTTTCTAAAAAAAAAAAAAATTACAGTTGCCCTTGATCGACGCAGGAATAAAGTGGTCAGGCCCATGGTAACCTTAATTGTTCATGCATATGGTGGAATAATACACAATGCGCATACAAGTAGATTTTAGGCAGGGCTTTCAAAAGTGCTCACTTTAACACGGATAGCCTGTACTAGAACAGCATATTTAAAACTAAGTAAACAGTGAATTTTTTAGCACAATAAATCAAAGTCTGTGTCAGTTAGTAATGTGTGGTGTGTCAAATTTTCCTGGAAAATCAGTCCGAGATTTGTAGCTTAGCAGTTCATCCTTCAAGGCTGCTCACCAATCTCATTTCAAAGGAACGCTGGTCAGAATGAGCGTCTCCTCTCTTGACAACAAACTTGATTGCTTATAGGTAGGGCACCTGAATTTAGCGAAAAGGTTTCACGACCAGTTCTACTTCATAACTCTTTAGCTCAGAATCACTTTCCTGATTGGCTAGTCAAGTACGCATCAGTTTTCTCACAAAATCACGCCGCCAATCAACAAAATAAAACTGCTGGTACGTCCGTAGAGTATTGAATACTAGTATGGGCGGAAATCTTTTCGCGAAATTCGGGTGTCCCTACTTACAGGTGTGTAAGTTTCTGTAGTTAAATTTTTAATGGCTATGGAGAACAATGTTTTCGAAAGTAAGATACTTTACAAGAATAATGTTATTCCATTGCACGCATGTACTGTACCAGTTCTACGGGAATTTTCCAGCTATAGGCACCATCGCCACTTCTGCATCTGACCGCCAAGGATTTCAACAGAATAGGCACCGCCGCCACTTCTGCATCTGATCCCCAATGATTTCAACAGGATAGGCACCGTCGCCACTTCTGCATCTGATCGCCAATGATTTCAACAGGATAGGCACCGCCGCCACTTCTGCATCTGATCGCCAAGCATTTCAACAGGATAGGCACCGCCGCCACTTCTGCATCTGATCGCCAAGCATTTCAACAGGATAGGCACCGCCGCCACTTCTGCATCTGATCGCCAATGATTTCAACAGGATAGGCACCGCCGCCATTTCTGCATCTGGTCGCCAATGATTTCAACATGATAGGCACCGTCACCACTTCTGCATCTGATCGTCAAGGATTTCAACAGGATAGGTACCGCCGCCACTTCTGCATCTGATCGCCAAGCATTTCAACAGGATAGGCACCGTCGCCACTTCTGCATCTGATCGCCAAGCATTTCAACAGGAGTCACCTTTCCACAGCCAGGACATTCTCCAGTTCCAGTTGAATCACTGCCAAGGTCAAGCTGAAAAAAAACGTGTCTCTAGGCCTGGCCCTACCATATCGTTGAGGCTTCTCAGGAAGAGCTTATATTGTTTCAAGACACCACGCCATGAAAACAACACTGGTTCTACAAGGACATTACTTTGTCTTGTAGATACAGTGTTGAACATTATCGAAACGTAATGGTTACTTTGGTTATGAATAACAAAACAAAAATTAAATTATGTGCTCACACAGGAGACAAAAATTATAACTTTTTGTTTTTGTTGCATTAATTCCTGTTTGTGAGAATAACGTTCTCTCAGGCTTTCAAAATATGCATAAAGTTTGTTTATTGTGATTGATAATGTAATCAGAAATCACAAATTAAAGTTTTAAATTAAAGTAATCAACATACAGAAACATTCACAAGGCTTACTGGCTGGTCAAGCGTTACATATCATTAATTCCATCAACTCGTATCTGTGTTGCGAAATTCGGTGCAATGACCATATCTAGACGGCCAACGTGTGCCATCATATTCGGTCGCTATCGGATGATTCATACGCTTGTCTGGATGATGAGATACACGTCGCCTGCTGTAATATTGCTTCAGATACCTATAACTATACGTTACATGACACTGATGATTTACGACCAGCATATGACTCTACAGTCTCGTTTTCGCAAACGTTTCAAAGCGGGGTTTGACTCCCTCAGGACTGCAATGTTTTGAAATGTACGACACAGCAAAATTTAAAAACTAAAATTTATAAATTCTTTAAGAAAAATAATAAATTTTTAAATGGGCAAGATGCGCTAACAAATGTCAGGCGGTTTGTGATTTTTCTTTTCAAACTACTACTGTTTTTATTATGATATAGCGAGACAGGCAAATAACTTTTTCTCGCGCCATGTGAAACACAATGAGAAACCAAATTTAAATGGTTTATGTACTAATTTAGCTTTTTATCTTTCCGGCATAAAGCTAGGGAGTAAAAATTTCAGTCCTACCTAAATGTTGCTCTACTAGTCTGAAACTCCGCCGATGGATTAATTTAAATTAACTGTTTAACTTTAAGATGTCCGGGTTAAAAGTGCATTTCGAAAATATCGGTGTACCGTTTACTTTTTCACTTGTTTTGTAGCTTTTCGTATGCACATATACAATAAATATTCAAATGGCACGATTACATGTGGTCACATATCAATGTACGATACAGTGAAAACTGCTACCAACATAAACAGCAACCTAACGAAATGATTTTGCCCTCTACAAATTTAAGAAGTGTACTTTCAACGCAACGTTATGAGGCCATTTCAGCCTTTCTGGGGGCACTGCGCGACCTGTCACAACCTTGTTCACTTGAAGACTCGATTGGTTTATGGCTATAATCAAAAAACTGGACGTCAATCGTAGATTTCAGAAGCCGTCAGATAGGTAGCGAATACACGCTCACAGAATTATTTGAATTCAAACATTTTGAGATCTCTACATGTTTACAATAGCTTTGAACTTCTTTACGTCACAGTTACTTGTTGACCAAAGGCAGTATTCGATATTCTATTAGACTACAATGGAAATAAAAGGTGAATTGTATTGACAAAAAAAACAATCTACTCAAATAAGTGTTGGAAGAAAATTTGAGTAATAATGGAAACATATTTTTGAGGTTGCGGTTTGCTTTTGTTTGCAGTCACTTATAGAGGTGCATCCACTGCAACTTTCTCTTGGCAAACGAGATCAAAAATGGGTTAAAAAAATGGGGTGTGGCTGTTTGTTTTGGGTGAATTCGTCTACGTTGACGCGCTCGGACGCCTTGATGTTTTTGTACGTTCCCGGCACCGCTTCACTCGATCATATGGGGTTTTATGGGTATCACTGGATTGCTTTTGAGATGCTCTTTCCAACTGTATACGATTTCTGTATTTCGACTTGGCTTTCTGGCAAGTATAGGCCGACATTGTGTTAATTTTTCTTAAATTTTTACATTAAACTGATACAATTTCACCATAACCACGCCACACAAATGTGTTTATACACGCAATCGAGTGATCTTGACGACAGCTCTCGATTGAAACTTAAACGAGCGTCGTAGCTTCTCCTAGTCAAAAGTTATACTAAGCGGAAGTTATGAGATGCAGCGAAACCAACTCAAAATAGCGGTGCTTCACAGTCCTCACTCAACGTCACGTATTATTTGATCCTTTGGCAATCGAGTGGTGTAATTTAATTTTGAATGTAGACGACAGATTCGAAGCTGCAATGCCAAACTGTAACCCCAGATTTTGTTAATATCGGATTTTCTGGATTGCCTCCCGCTGTGGTAGCACATTTAAAGACGTGTTCACGTCAAAACGTGTTTGTAGGGGCCTACTACTCGTGTGACCGCGCCTTATTCACGAGCTGTAATTAGTTTGTTCACGTTAGTTGTGGGTAAGCGCTCGTGTGGGTGCGAGTCCTTCACCCTCGCGCGCTCTAACTGCGCCTTTTCTTCTCCTCTGTACTGAGGCCTTGTCTTGTCACTGCGCTACTTACTCGTGTTATACCAGCGTTCACTAGCCAGCCGCCCTAGTGCACATTCACGAGGCGACAGCCGCCAGTAAGAAAGCGTTGTGACGGCGGCGACAAGATACAGTGTAAACAAGATTCCGCGTGTTCTGTTTCCTCGCGGTTGTAAGCGGTGGCTGTACAGTTTTAATACGGCAATCTGTTCAGAAGATGTGCAGCATTGTCCCTGCACTTTGAAACACTGTTTTACTGGAGAATGGATATCGTAAACAAAGGGCTACTAAACGGCGACCACGTTTGTGTTTCAAAATCAAATGTGTGAATTGTTAGCAAGTTATCGACTTTCGTATAGTTACTTTCTGAAAAAAATATTTAGATTGTAATACTCTATTATTTTCCTAATTATAATATACACAAGCGCTTGCAATGAGATCCGAGTACATACTAGAGAAGCGCCTTCAAACCTACAAACCTCCTCGCAAAAAACGTGTGCTCTGACTTCAGCCATTCAAACCTTTACCCGAATACTTCCTGAGGGGCCATTGCCAATATATGTTGTTCTCGTTGCTTGTCGTGCTCTTGTAATCTTGTATCGATCTTGGCGTCGAGATAAATCCATGCTCAGTTGTTATGTGCGGTTGGTTCGCCTTCGTGCTCTTTCATTCCCGCCTCGAACGTGCGTGACGTCACCGGCCACCAGTAGGCAGAGCCGCGACTCGGAGCACTCCAACACTAAGCGAGGTGAATATGTATGGAGTAGCGTTGGAATGAAGGGGAAAGGGAAACGGGAGATCCCCGAGAAAACCCGGAGACCTGGCACGATTCCCACATGCGACCCCGCCAGGAACGGAATCCGGTTCGCCTTGGTGTGAGGCAAGTAGTCTGGCCACTGTGCCACCGCGGCCCCAGGAGGCCGAGGAATGTACGCGCGGCTGGCGGGCACCAGTTAATGACGCGATGCTATCGCCTCTCTCGCAGCTGGCTCTCTCAGCTCGCTGCATTACGTATTGATAGTGCTAGCGGCCCGAGGACACAGCCCCTACTCCCCGTGTCATGCGCCGAGCTGAGCTGGTGTTGCTCACTGTACACTATAGAAGAGTCTCGCTAACTCCATCACACAGCCAGTCTTCATGTCCCCACACTCAACTGCTTCTAAAGCCACACGTCTAGAGAGAACGGCATGGCTTGGATTTTAGGTTAGAGTGAGTGAGTGATTGAAGAGATGTGGGCGGCTCTTAACAGCGAGGTCTTGAGAGCCGACCAGGGTGATTGAAGTTAATATGGGGCGGGGGAAACGGAAGATTGCCGAGAAGACCCGCTGAACAACGGCATCGTCCGGCACAATTTTCACTTGCGAAAATCCTGTGACTCGGCCGGGGATTGAACCCGATTCGCCTTGGTGGGAGGCGAGCGTGCTAATCGCCCAACCACCGCGGCCCCCTTTAGGTTAGAAAACTGAATTGTAAACACGCGCTTAGAGATGTTTTTATACTTCCTCCAGGCAATTTGTAATGCAGTTTGACTAAACTTAAATTTATATAAGTATTTTATTAATATAATATTGTTTGTGACCTAAACATTTAAATATAAGCAAACAAGTCCATCACTGTTGACCATGTGACTTTGATTGGGGTAGGTACATTATTGGGATAGGTCAATGTTAGGTACATGCGCAGAAGACGAATAAGCGGTCCACCTCATCTGTAGTACATGGACTGGACCAGACTGCCCGGTCACTACTAACCTACTACAGTCTGGTCAATGTTACAGCTTCCCTGGAGTCCTCGGGATATTGTTTTGCCTCGTGTAAACATACCTTGACCGCGGAGTAAACAAGTACACAGCAGAGCCGTTCCTTTCATGTGGCCGTGCTCACCCTCTGATTAGCTCAGAGAAGATAGCTGGCAGCTATTGGCTGAGCTGATGGATGGCAAGCAAGTTCCCAGGCGCTGATTGGGGAACGGCATCCCGACATGCTGCTGGAAGTGGCGCCATATTGCTGGCCAGTGTGTGCGGCTGCACTTTCAGCTCTGTATTCTCAGGTACTGTGCGACTTTACCAAGTCTAGACAATTTCACCAAAGTGACTACGTATATCATTCGTGCGCGCTTATCTTAATAATATTTTGCATGAGAACTACATCATACTAGGCATTGCCAACACGGCTATTATAGATAAATATTAGTAAAAGTTCAATTTGAGAAAAAAAAGATAGTTTTACGTTAACAGAAGTATAAAACGCTTGTGATATACAACGTATGGAGTTGTTTGATTCAAACAGTTTGAAGATACTGCGGATAGGTTATATAGACTGTTCAGGGTTATTCGAGCATTTTCGAAATCAACTTTTGAATTATTCAATGCTCGTACCTGCTTATATTTTAAAGGACCCACTGACTGGTATACGGCAGGTAAATTTCGCAACTACGGAGAGGAAAATAGTTCTATGCCTAAACTTTGAAATAATTGTGTCGGGTAAACATTTATGAATATGGAAATTATTTTTCTTTCTTTCTGTGTTTTCTTTATGCATATAAGTAAAAGGATTGCCACATTACTAAAATGTTTACTTTTCTACTAATTTCACAGTTTCTCTTGACTAAAGTGACCAGACCCACTGCAGTGCTAATGTTACGTATGTTGGACTTACCTTGCAACACTTCACCACACACCACAGCCGAGAAGATCCGCGTGAAGAAAATGCACCGCCACCCGCCTGGAATATCTTTGGGAAGCACTCTCAGTGTACTCTGCCGGGTTGGAACCCAATACCTCCCGAATGTGACGTCAGCTATGGAGTTATGACAGAACAAGCTTAGTCACGATTTTAATCACGAGGAAATACTGAACACGTTTCAAGGCTGTTCTCGGTTAGTAGAGCACTTTTTAAAGTCGTGCTTAAGATCTACTGGTACGCTCGGTGTGTACTTGTTCAAAACATGTAATATCGCAGTGGGCCTTATTACTTGATTCATGTGCCGGTCCAGTGAAATTGAAATTAAAAAAATATGCTATTTTTTACACTTGTATGAGAAGAAAAACCAGAAATGCATTACATAATTTTATATTCCCGAATGTATACCGAACACTTTCAATTCAACGTTAAAACTGTGACGGTTTGTGCCAACGCACGCTCGCGCGCGCACACACACACACACACACACAGAGAGATAGAGAGAGAGAGAGAGAGAGAGGAGAGAGAGAGAGAGAGGTCTTATGTCTCAATGTCTCTTCAATGTAGTTGGTAAAATTGAAAAGACCCGAAACCCTCCCCAACATGTTCGAAAGAAGTTGGGTTTATTACAGTGAAAATGTTTCTCACACATTCGATTATCTTTTATATATCTCTTTAAACATTTTACAAGCTTTCCCCAAGAATACAATATAAATATTTGGTAAAAAATACATTATAAAATTCTGGTTAAAATATGTTACCTTTATCATCTCATTAACCCACAATAAATATTAAAAGCTTACATAAATAAATATTTATAAAATGATAAAATATATTTTAAATGACAGCAAACCCAGTCAAAGGTAGGCCGTGTGCCCACGGCCCACACTTGCAGAAACGGCGGCTTTCTATGTTGCGCAGGCTTAGGGATAATTCGATGTGTGGGGACAACCGTCACAAAACATGGAACTACTTTATCGCCGTCGATACTAAACTCGCTGGGCGCCCGCGAGTCAATGTGCCTGATAAAATTAATGCAGGTAGAAGCAATTACATTTTCAGAAAGGCGACTCCAAAAGTGTTCATTTGACCGTGAACGGCCTTTAATGAAGTATATAATGTAAAAAAAAAAGTTGTATTCTCCTGTAATTATATCTCAAAATCATTCACTTTATAGGTTATTTGTTTGGAAGGTACTAATATATATTTTCTCGTGGCTACCGCGAGCCTCCCACTTCGGCGGTCAAGGTTGTAACTTGGAGAAACCAGTCCGCGTTAACATATGAAGAAAACGTGGCGGACGATGCCGATGGCAGGAGGTTTCCCCGGGGTACAGTGGCGATTGTTGCCTATCAGTTGCAACTACTTTGTGTCGTCACTCATGGGTGATGCCTAGCGGCACCTGTTTTCCCGAAAAACTTTCAGGACAAGTTGTGTTTCGGCGCACCCTACTTCAGAACCACTTACAGTACGCGATTGGATATTTGGAATTGTTCGCGTGGCACCTGTCTGCCCGCGAATCACGGACGGTCAGTATCGGTAAAACGTCATTCTGATTAGCTCACTCATGTAACACACTGTCTTCATACATAGACAAGCGGGCAATAGTCCAATGAAGACTACAAGTATGTATGTACATAGGATATAGAAGTGTAGCCTCCGCGTAAATATTTTCGCGAAAAACAGGTGGCCCTAATGATGCCCCTTTTGTGAATTATTGGATTGAACTGGACTGGAAAGGGCGTATTAAGGTCCCCACGTGTTATGTCTGAAGGTATACAAACAACCTTATTACCTAACTTACACTAATACCCACGCCTTATCTGAATTCGAACCCAGAATTTCCCGCACCCCAGACCAGCGGCGTACCAACCAACTGCGCTACAGAGGTTGGCTGTATGAAGTGCATTGCCATGTAGAGGTGATCTCTGACATCCTCCCACGGTATGCATCGCTGCAATTGATTTTCCTTGCCTGTGATTTTTGAAGAAAAAAATATCTATACACTGTAAACTTCAATTCTACAAGAACTCAATAGCAGTTTAGCTATTGCCATATATTGCCTATTTGCTTGAGAAAGCGTTTTCATATTTGACCAGGCCACTCAAAATTCGGCAACATCGGCACAGTTTCTACGTGATTCGTGTTCAGGCAGTTGACACATGTCTAAAAGTAATTCAGACCATCAAGATAGGTTATACGACCCCCACAGTATTTTGAAATATATCTTGTCTTCAAAGCTTTACGCGAAATTTCACTACCCCTTACTTACAGCCCTGGTTGCCGGTGCACTACTGTGCAGTATCACAGGACGTAAGGCACAAGTGGTCTCACAATCAGCATCACAGAGTAAATAATTTCTCGGAGACGAAGTGTCGTGGGGGTTCCTTTGAAGTGTGCGTACTCACTCTATGATTGGCTGCGCGAGACTCTGGGAAACGGTGCTTGTGTGTGATTGGTTACTGCATGGTGCGAAAGGCCCCCTATTTAGCTGGCCTGCCAGCTGGCGAGTTGTTAACGAGGTGGTGATTGGAGAACGTCGTTCCAACATGTCGTTGGCCAGTGTGTGCGGCTCTAGTTCGCGGTATAAGAGCAGATGTTTCACCTCTGTAATATCAAGTGCTCTGTGGCAACATAAGAACGTAGGTGTGGACAAGTGTACATCAGTCTACAAGCGGTTGGCAGCAAACCCTGCACTTTTGAAAGCCGTGCATAACCCTTTCAGATCCACTTTAATTTACGGTTTCAGGTGTTGCAAATAAAAACATATATGATGCATGCTGTACTTTAGTCTACGCGACATTTGTTTCGTTGTCTCAGCCCATGGGCTCTATACTATTATGTTCGGCTACAGTAATATGAACCAATTATAGCATAGACCAGTAAGACGATTTGCGAATCATTTACCCAAAAGTAAGATCATCGGTCACTGAGTTTCGCAGTGTGCAACACAGACCAAAAAATCACCTACACGTGCGTAATGTACACAACTGTGTACACTGGGTGAGAATGGATTAAGAGCTACTAGAGAGTACATTGCGTATGGCTCAACCGTACACTGAGAATGACTGAGTGAAGAGATTTGGATGGCTCTAAACATCGAGGTCTTGAAGCGAGGTGAGTATGGAGCAGTGCCGGAATGAAGGGGCAAAGGAAACGGGAGATCCCGAGAAAACCCGCCGACAAGCGGCATCGTCCGGCACGATTCTCACGTGTGAGAATCCGGGAGCGACCCCGCTAAGAATCGAACCTGTAACGTCTAGGTGGGAGGCGAGTAGTCTAACCACTGCACCACCGCGGCTCCCTCCGCACACTGAAATACTATAGGTTTTGGTTTGGTGCAACCAAATTACTTGTTTGTGTAGAGGCAATGAAATATTTCGTTGTTAATCCCAAATTAGTTTGTTGTTATTATTTGGTTGGCCCCAAACAAAACGTTACACGATTGTGCCTCTAGACAGGCAACGGAACGAAATTTTGTGCGCATTTTGTGCCCTGCAGAGGTAATAGAACGCAACTTTGTTTTATAAAGAAAATAAATGCACAGTATGGTCACCGTAATAAAAAAAAGTTTACACTAGTAAGATGACATACGTTTAATTTCTCAGACGATGAAGACTAGGATGCTCCCATTATGTGTTTATAAGGATTTCGCCATTATTTTTTTAAGCGAGGTGTAATAGAGCGACGTCTAAACCCTAAAATCGAAACAATTAAATCTGCTACAAATCAGCAGAGAACTCGACTGAAGGTTTATGTCGAGACTGCAGCTCTACTTAAATACGCGCGTCGAACTCTACTGATCAATCTAGTTGCTGGCATTCACTGAATAGACAGCGGCTTCTACTGATTACTTGCGAGTTTCAATCATAGACTAAAGATGAGTTAGACCGATCTCGCTGGCTGCGCGCAACCAATCACCGTGTCCCAACATTGAACTGCTTTTCTACCAACACTGGTTTGGATTTTAGGTTAGAAAACTATTTTGTAAACAAGTGCTTAAAGATGTTTTTATACGTCCTCTAACCAGTTTGTAATGCTTTTTGATTAAATTCAAAATGGTAAAGGTATTCTATTAATATAATAGTGTTTGTCATTTAAAATTTAAGATGTAAACCAACATGCTCATCACTGTTATCATGTGACTTTGACAGTTGTGTAGGGGTGGGTTAGGTCAATGTTGGGTAGAAGACGAATAAGCGGTCTACCTCATATTTAGTCTATGGTTCCAATGGCCTAGGAGTTAAATCTTTAGGTAAGAATTCATTAGCTGAAGGTTCAGTAAAATAATTCTAGTGATCGAAATCACTGATTCAGTTTTATGTCGTAGGCGGTACGAGATGCGGTGGAGAGGTTGTTGGGCCACAGAACCGTCAACTCAGCAAAATTACTGTCTGTCGTCACGGTTATTGATCAAAAGTAGCGGTGTCAGGCGCTCCTTCACCCATCCTCCGATATCATCTCCAGAGGGCGCTCTTGAACGTAATCGCTATGATGCCGCGCTAACGTAGCTGGCAGGCCAGCCCCCTTCCTTCGACATGGCCAGAAACACCCATCTCCTCTCTGCGATCTGCAACTTGTTAGTAACCCACGAGTACTACTTATTTAATAGCAGTCGTTAGAAATATAAACACTGTTATTGGGTTGAGCACGAATTACGTTTCGTTACAAGCATTCTTAAACAATCACAGTATTTGACAGCGTATTGTAATTTGTTTCAAGTATTTTAAAGTAAAAAAACACTGCAAAATACCAAATGAAATTTTCAATTGGGTTTTGAGGCCCATGGATTATCGCCATAAATAGGCAATTCTGGATATGATTAATAGTTTAGGACCACTTAGTGTACCTAATTTAAAGTTAGCTAAGTGTCACTCCCAAGAAGTCACTTGGCGTAAAGTAATATTAAGTTCGATGAGTAATGAGTTTGATGACAAGTGACGGATAAGCCAGTGATCAAGCGGAACATTGCAATAGCGACGTCCCATACATGCTACCCCTTTCTGTACAGAACAAAAGGATGGCAGTATTCTCAGGACTCCAGTAACAACACGCAGCACAGCTGCTTTTTGGAGTCCTTGAATGTGACTAGACCGGAGAACGAGCAGTATTTAATCGTGACAAAACTGTTACAATGTATCAGTGCGCACTACCGCGGAGAGAATAGGAACTTAGGTGTTTTGGAGCTCAACGTTGGGCAACACACGTTTAACCATTGCAAGATTACCTCCTCCCCAACCCACATCCGTTACAATCGACAGTTTAGATCTTTTCATTCTCTTATGTTTTGGTCAGTTGCAAAGTCTGTTAGCAGTTAAATCTAATAAGGAATACTTGTGTAGTCAACTTACATATATATGCATACCTAAACCTAAAAATTGTGAGGCATACATATGCCTACACTGATGTCTAGCATACATACTTTCACTAATGTCTAGCATATCTATACCTACACTAATGTCTAGCAAATCTATACATAAACTAATGTCTAGCATATAGGTACTCCTACACTAATGCTGCCAGCAAATTACGGAACGTAGTCTTATAGTCGAGGTCGTAAATGTTTCATCTTCGAACCAGCATTGAAGAAAAAACTGCTGTCAGATATGCGAAATTGTGTCGTCGAGTTGCCAAGTACATACGAAAAAATTTAGTACATTATTAGAGACCGGGAAATTTCGACAATTAATTTGAGGACAAGCTAGACTGCAAACGCATATACATTCGACTTCCTTTTGAAATTGGATCGCATTTTGTAAGACACATCTGGTCGAATTAAAGCCATTAACTAACCTGCAAAGAAACAAGTACCCCATTCCGTGCCATCTGCTCTGGGGTAAAATTGGAGCATCAGTCAACGAAGAACAAACTGAGTCTTGAGTACAGAAAGGATTGTGGAGTTGCTTGCTGTCGACTGAATCCGCGAGATTTCCGTGCCTCTATACATTAGTCTACTAACATGAGAACAAAGTGTTACATTTTTGATGCATTATTTCATAAATATTTCGCCAATTATTTAAACAAAAATATGCATTATTATATTTTTATATTGACCATTGGCCCAACAAAAGCACTTAAATTGTCTGTAATTAGACGTAGGAAATATCTGATAGTTTGTAATATATATATATATACACCACACACACATAAAGTTCAATTGTAGAGGATTGATCTTAGTTTGTAATATTTATCCTTCTGCATACTCTACTTCGTCTGAATGTTGGGAGCCCGTTACATATTGTATAATTAAAAATTTCGGACATTTTCTTTGCATTGTCTCATCTAAGTTTGCCTAAGACCCGTTTGTTGTAATCACATGCTCTTCACAACATACCAATATTTTAACACTTTGGTTTATAATTTTGGTGATGATATATATAGCGTAACTGTTAACACACTTTTGATAATAGTAATGACACGCATTTTAATAATGCTTTGTTTAGGAACGGATATTTAATTAAATACAGGCATAGTAAATAGTATAATTATTTCGTACACGAGCTTAATCCCAGGCGAGAGATAAAACGTGTTGTGTGAGTGAAAGTAATTATTATCATCATCAGACATGAGAATGTCCAGTTATAATGTAGCACGGCACGGTTTCATAAATGCAGTGATAACACTATTGCCGCAATGACAGTTCTTTCACTCACTGATAACGTTTTTCCTGAGGGGCCAAGGACATCTTCCATCATTTTTACAACACACGTGAGAGGTAACACAGATTTGTTCACACGAGAACTGTCTATCATTATTTTGAAGACAATCACGTATGCGAAACATTGTTATAGACATAACAAATGCAGAGCATTGCAAATTTCTAAGAATTGTCTTCCTTAGCCAAAGTTCAAATAGTTACCAACAATCCGCATTCACGCAGGCTATATTTTTATTACAGGTCTTCATATGTTACCAGTGCGAATGTCTGAAATAATGAGAAATAAATATGTAAATCCAGTAATGATTGGTTTTCTTACGTGTGTGTCTTTAAAGATATTCCATAACAAATTTACTTGAAAGCTTTATTTAGCTATGAAACAGTCTGGTATTACTCCTATAAGTTTCTATTTTTCGTTTTAACCTACTGAAAATATTTCAGAATTTTATTTTTATTTAATTTTTTTTTAAGTGGGGATTTTGTCTTCAAGTCCCAGCTCTGCGGTTTGCGATACAATATAACGTTAGGCCCTTTTATCGTTTACCGATTTACATCTGCTTCTGGTATTTTTATATTTAGCACAACTCTAAATAACAAATCGATCATAGTCCAAAATTTAGTGAAATATTTTCTTTAGGCTTCCTACATTTTTGAGTCATTCTTATGACACAATTTTTGGCAAAGACACTCTAATCAATCACCGTAGAAATAATTATGATATGACGAAATTAAATAAACAATGGTTGAAAACCAATTAATTTGAAACTCGCTGCTAAGGAAGAAATTTTATTTAACAGAAGCAAAAATCGTGGGTTTATAGCTGCAGCGTGCACGAAAGTACTATGAAGATGTTTAATCGATTTTATACTACCATAAAACGCTGTAACTAGAAACGTAAATGTTTTCGTGTTCTATGAAAATAAAAATTTCATATGCTGTGTACGTGACTATTCATCTTTCAAAGGGTGATACACGCCTTTGAAGTTGGAAGTCTGCATAGGTATGGTGATTATTTTTAATTTGTGCTTAGCTGTGGAAACTTGAGCTGTGGTTGTCCATTGTCAGCGAACTTAAAACAATGCTATCTTCTACGTTAGTCAAACGCTTCTCAGTTCCTATAACTTTTCATATTTACGTTCTTATTTAGCATACGATGTGTGCTGTAACTGAGTATTTAACCTGCTGTGAATGTTTACGAGAGAACCTTGGTACGTTTAGCTAAAGCGAACTCCGCACAGAGGGATAGTATTTTATTTCACTTCTGCGAAATAAATACTTGGTTTTTTTTTTCTTACGCATAAAGTAATGTGCTGTGTAATTACTACGAAAGAGGGTGATATATGTTTTCAAGTACTTGAAGAGCCATTACAACCGAGCTCACAAATAAGCCAGGGATTCAACAAGGAGTTGGGGCAGTGCAATTAACGTAATGTATTTCCCAGAGGACTGGATTAATTCTCTTGGGCTAGAAGCAAAGTAGGTGAAGATTTATATTATTCTCTTATAAACGCTTTATTTCACACATAAACATACGCATAAGGACGAACAAATACCTACAAACGAAGACCTTAGCGGTATTACCCACTTTGAAACAACGAAACACAAATGTTTTCGTAGGGGAAAAGAACTTAAATGATCCTGCCTAGTGTCCAGCAGCCAGGATTCTCAACGTCCGTCCACATAAACGGACACCGAGCCAACGTAACTTTCTTCGTCGTCTCACTCTGGCAAAACGAATTTCCCCGCTGGCCTAAACAACTGGCTTTTTTTTTTCTCTCCGGAGAAGGTTTTAATATGCTCGCTAACAGTCTACATGCGCCAGTAAATTTGATTTGCAGCTGCCAGTGTCTACAAGATCCAAGCTGTAAAAAGAAATATATTTTGTAAAGTCGCGGCTGGCTCCACAGCGCGGAGATTTACAACGGCTCTGTTCTAGGTTTAATGGTTTGCAGTGTGTATTTACGCCTACCTGTGTGATGGCGAAGTGCTCTTCGAAACGCTACTTGACCATTAAAGTTCAGCCGCTAATTATGTTCGAGAAAGAGAATTATCCCAGCATTAACATTTTGTGACTACGTGATGTTATAATTTAAAAAATCACGCTTAGCTTTGGGCAGGCAACTTGCAAATTACGCATAATTACGCCTTCGCTGACAAGCTGTTCGTAATGGCTTACAAACGCTTCAAGTCAATGTGGTTACATATTACAATATTTCTTGCATGTTTGTCGCTAATATCATCTGACGTAGGCACATAGTTTTCGTCCATTGTTTAATAACTTTTTTGAACAGATTAGGGACGTAAAAGGTGTTTCTCGTCACCGCTAAAGTCTGGAATGCATAAAATTTGATGTCTTAATTAAAATATAAATTTTCTGGATGAACGTTAGCATGGATAATGCTATCTTAAATCAGTAAACTAATATATCTGTTTATTCATCATACCTTTATAAATGGTTTGGTGCAGTGTAAAAATGTAGATGTAAAAACGTTTGCACTAAATTCTTACTACATTTACCTTTTGGCCCCATCGAATTTTGATCAACTGTATCCTTGAAACGTAATTAGGCGTAAATTAGAGCACAATCATAAATGTGATGAAACATGTATTTTTATGACTATTAAAAAAAATCAGCCAAAATAAATGCGCTAGTGAGATATTATTTTGAGCCTATATGATTTATCTTCACATAAAACCACTATTTTAAGTAATGCAACATTTCCTGGTGAATTTTTTTCTTGGGATGCACTTTCAACGAAAGTTAATAAATTTGAAAATTATAACTTATACTAAAATAAATATTTAAAAATGTAAAATATATCTATTTTTTAATGCAATATGCATGAGTGTATCTATTTGACAAAAAAAAACTTTGTGTGAAGTACAAATCGTACAGAGAACAGTTAGTGAATATTCCTGTGCAGTATGGAAACACAGTTTACAGAACTCATTTACCATGCAAGAAACCCGTAGCAGGAGAAGTTCTACTAATTTCTTTCCTGGGATAACATTTATATTTTCTTTCTGCTTTAGTATGCGGTTCGATTTATAACCACACGTGTGCTTTACAGGAACTTACAGTAGTGAAAGTAAAACATGCGATTCCAAATATTCGAAGGTGTCCTTAACATAGCATTTTCAAGATACTGTGTTTGATTTTTCATGAATACCGCCAGATTGGTTTAACATATATAAAAGAAGCTCTGTTACCTGTGACCTGCAAGTCCGAAACAATCACGGGTATTAAAAAAACGGCTCACAAACGAACTTTTCAAATGAGAATGGAATGCTTTGCTTCAATGATATCGAAAGTTCGACGAATGGTTTTACTAAATAGTCATCGTGATATCAAAATGAAACTGCAATGTAACAGGGGGCTTCAACACTCTTACGAAACGCACACAAATCAGTTTCAATTGAGCGTATCTTAAAAGGAAATATAGGCTGCTTTCTCTGAGATTCGTCTAAACGTAGTCACTTTGTGACTATTCGGCCAGCACGAAAATTATTAGCGCAAAACCACTTCGGAAGGAACAGAAAACTAACAAGGATTAAGATTTCAGCCGGTTTTAAATTAGACCAGGGGAAAAATTAAAGTTTCACAAACGCCCGTGGGTTAACTAACAGGCATGTATTAACTGTTATCCCTGTATCAAACAGATAAATAAAAATCAACCTAAATGTTTTCATGGAAAAAAAAAATCTCCATCAAGTCTTTGCCCCAGGAACTGTAAATTTAATTTCCACGCTCCGTAGGTGAAATATCGTCCACAATTATTCGCACGAGATCATAACTCGTGTGTACAGAGTCTTCAGGATGTGTCTAAAGACATGTTCAACATCCTGTAGCAGCCGCCAGCAAGCATTTGCCGGGCAGAAGTCTCGCCAAGTGGATGTGGCGCGCGGTGGCTCGTCAAACGTTCGCCGACGCGACGCACCAAAGGTAACGAACTTCATTTTAATGTTCCGTAGGTTTTAACTTCCACTGATGTCCAGGGATAGCCGTCACACAACAATATCAATGTAACGACGACATAAATGGTTAAAGAAACGCGTCAATGGTAATTTCTTTGTTGCAGCAATATCAGACTCTTTCTCTGTACAACCTCGCACTTGCGATTAAGTACCTCCCGAAGTATTGAAACACGACCCTGACATAATGCTGGTCGCAATACCAGATAGCTCGCGGAGCCATATCACAAATGAACTGACCAGAAAAACTCTACTGACCCTACAGATCCCACATCCCCATGCCAAAATATCCCTCAACATCAATGTACAGACACTGACATATGCAAAATCTTCGTACGTGTGAGTAAAGGCCAAGAGGGCCATTCTTTCCTGGCTCATGTCAGAATGAATATATATCTTCAGTGTTTTCAACACATGAAAATTTCTGTCTGTGCCGTGTTAATCATAAGCAGAAGCTGCACCTTTACGACTTTATATTTTAACTACTGTACATGTATTGTCGCAGTACATCTCTGCGAAGAAAAAAATATTGGGGCGTACATTTACTCTCAGTTTTAGGCTGCTCTGAGGACCTTCGAAATTTAGTGACACCAGGGTTGGAGGGGGTGGAGGGAGTGTTGTTGCGCCTCTGAGTGAGATTCTAGAGAAGGGATGCGATTGAACGAATTGGTAATGTAAAGTCCAAAGGAAACAACACGCCAGTCAATAACGTCCGCCATGATTTCCACGATGTTTCCGCGGGCGACGAAGCCCGCTCTCGGTATGCTTACCGTACCTGTAAAGGGACAATGACTCCCGGCAAAAGTGAGTGAGTGAAGGGATTTTGGGGGCTCTTAAGAGCGAGGTCTTGTGAAACAATGAGGGTGATTTAGATGAGTATGGAGCATCACCAAAATGAAAGGACAGGGGAACGGGAGGTCCCTGAGAAAAACCGCCAACCATCGGAATCGTATAGCACGATTCCTGGTTGGATATTGAACGCAGTTCGCCTTGCTGGGAGGCGAATAGGGCAACTGCTCAGCCACCGCGGACCCTTTCCGGCAGAAGCTCGGCCTGGCCTCACCACCTCCTCTTCCCAGAATCAATCCTCAATGGGGCATACTGCGAGCACTACTTTAATTCTTGTGACGCCTCACCCAAAAATTGATGTCTTTTTGAGCACGGAGTTTTCTTCGAAAAATTTCTCATCGCGGAAAAATTTCTAATTTTTTTAACTGCCCGATTTTTGTGAAGAAGACGTAATTTTTACCGCACGCCAGCTATTTGTACCACTGTTACGACGCAGCCCGGAGGGAGGGGGGTGCACCATTCGACGGCGCCACCATAGGCGTGGTTTTCTGCAGCAGTTCAGGGTATCGACTGTCCACCAGCTCCTAAGCATGTTTGGCAGGAGCCCAGCAACTTGGACGTTGGTGCGCGCATACTAGCGGCGCTCCGATGAACTACTGCTTCTGTCGTCACATTCAGCTGGCTAATTGGCTGGGCGCGTGAGTTTCGCGCGCTTGTGACATCACTTCCTACAGCCTGCTTGAACGCCGGGAGTTTTGTGACGTGTGAGCACGTATGCGACCCATATTTGGACATGTCGCGGTCCGACGAGACCGGATTGGACAGCAATAAATCAACCCCTACAAGGAGTAATGCTTACTTTCAACGAACTTTTCCCTAAGTGGACACATGAAATTCTATTGGTTGTGGTATCTGCACCCCGTCTCGGGATATTGGTTTGTGATTTGTATAAATGGTGGGTGCACCTCTGGCTTGGGGTCGCATTCTGCCACTGCCCCAGAAGGAGTCACCTCGCCACCAGTTAAGTAATGTTCAATAAATAATTGAAATAGGGACTCTTGGTGTCATAAGTAGGAGAGAGGTGCCATGTTGGCGAGGAAAAAAAAAAAAGACAACAACAACAACAACAACAACAACGTGCTCGAGTTGAAAATGTTAACACCGTGCAGTATTTTTACTTGGCAGCAATTTTAAAATCAATCGTTTAGCTGTTTGCTAGTTATGCGCTAAGATTTACTCTGTTTTAAGATGGGATTTTTTAAAAATGTTTTCCCATAAGTTTTACACGGTAGGTTACATTTTAAAATTTTAATCCAGCTAAAATTTGTAATGTAACTGATAGGTCTTGCTGAATTTGGCAAGGATAAATTAAGAGCCATAATGTTTGTCGGCCTCGTAAAAAGCATATAAAGCCATATTTAACTACGTAAGAGATTTTGGAAAGATAATTTAAAATAGAAACATTTTCCACTTTAATGTTAGCCAGAAGAAAAGATGATGGGAACTAAAGAAAATCTTGCTATCAGAAAATAATAAAAAATATTAACTTTGCAAATTTTTGAGCCACTGGTTACTTTGGCGACCTAGAATATTAAAAATATATAATTTTGGTGTGTAATCTCTGATCATTTGTGGGTAGAGAAAATTATTTATATTTTCTTATGGATAGTAAAGAGTTAGCTGTCTGCATTTTCTTATGTCTGGAGGAAATTTATACTAGGACAGCAGTATAAACAAAACTTTTCCATAAAATATAAAATTTAGCAAATATGATTGAACTGCTCTAGGTATAGAGAATCGCCCTGAAGTGCGGGTTGCTTATATATTTACTTGAAATATTTTTTCTCCAGTTAATTAGCATGGAGGCTTGTAAGCCAATATTATTTTGTGGTTTCAGAAATAGTAAAATCTAGGATACACTTATTGATTTTTTACACGATTGGTGCCTTTTGGCTAAACAATTCATTATCTCAATATATTGTTCTCAATCAGCATTATAGTGTTTATGTATAATTGTATTTCCAATGGAATATTGCAATATGTGTAAATTGCAATATTTATAAGAAAAAAAAACAAAAGAGTTACAGAAACGAAACAAAATGACTTCTCTTGAAACCACTCATGAATTTTACTGGTTATAATATCTTACCAAGTTTTAAACATCATGTTTATTTCCGTTGGGAGTTTATTGATCTACGGACTTTTTGTCAGCCTTGCCACGTCCTTAGGGGGAAGGGCGTTGCATTCTTGTGCTAATCATGTTGGGATCCCGGGGAATCACAGTGATTCGGAGCCAATCAATTCATATTCACGAAAATATATTTCTTCCTTATTGGAAAATCAGTGTTGTCGAATCATTCCATGCCATCACACAATGTTTATATCAATACTGGAGTTCTCATACCAACTTCCAATAATGCCACTCCATAGCGTTAGCCACATCCATCATCCAAATTACACTTATTTTTCATACGCTTAAGTCATGCTGTGTAATTTGTCTATTGGGTGATCACTCTTAGTTGGGAATTAATTGTCACCATTAAAAGGTTGACTGCAACTTCTGTTTCAGTGTCATCGTGGCAAGGTGTTTGACCCAGTCCATATTTGAGCACGTAAGGTCTAACAGAAGGACAGACACGGTAGTACCTCGTCTTGGATAACCTGTGGAGGGACAGCACGCAACAGGAGAGTGTTCCCTGAAGACGAGCAGGCCAGGACGGCTACTAGAACAAACTACGACGGCGAGTGTGTTTGGACAGCCGAGCGGAGAACAAACGATCGGGCGGCAGCCCACGTCAAATATTTCTCCGGAGCTAATAAGCAGCTGGGCTGGGGCGGGAAGAACACTGCTTCCACAACAGTATGGACACTTAATGACTAACGTTTGGGGCGCACGTAACGCAGGGCACCAGGGGGTGGGGGAGGTGGTGTTTACTGCCAGCAACATCACATAAATCTGGCGGGCCACGTTCCAGGGTTCAGTGTGCCGGGAGGTTTTTAACCGGGCCGTAAAAGCCGAGGCGCTCGCCCTGCATACCTGGCCGATTGGTGCCTGATGCATGGGGAATGCCGTAGGTGTCGAGGAGGGAGGTACCCGCCTTCCATCAGCCCTGGCAGTGACGGCGCCATCATTGCCTCGCCTGGGTCACTGCCCTCGGCGACCTGCGACACTTGCTACCTCGCCGCTGGAGACAACTTTGCGAGTCGTCTCCTGCAGCAGTATTCCACGTCTTCTCATGACGGAACCACATAGCTTCGACGAGCGCAGCACGACACGACAAAAACAGCATCCACGACCATTTTCAATGTACCTGCTCAAATTTACAGCACAACAGTGTTTACTGACACGACCCGAGCAACATTTTTCGTATCCCTTTAGAAGGCACTGATTAACTACGCTAGTTTCAAAGGCGGTGGGCAGACGGGAAATTTGGTATACACGATGGCGACAAAGTTTCATAGCTAATACACACAAAGGTAAAACTATCATTTATAAGAGTTAAATACAAAAATTTCCATTATTTGCTTTCTTTTAAGCTACGTATTCCCTATTGTAGGGAAAGCTTATCATAAAATTTCATTTTTCAAAGTTGTACACTCTGTGCGATGTGCCGCACGACACGACGAAGAATAGAAATAATTCCTAATCAAAATTTAATGGTCGGGCGATATAATATTTGGGCGTGCGTCAGATCCATCTTGTATTCATTGGTTGTTCAGTGCCGTGTCCTGCTAGCGGGATCGTGTTGGTCGGGACTATGTGATTCCAGCATCACTCGCCGGGGCCGCGGTGGCATAGCGGCTAGCGCACTTGCCTCTCACTGCATTCCATTCCCAGGAGCGTCGCTTCCTGACTTTCGCGCGCCGGACGATACCACTAGTCGGCGTGTTTTCTCAGGGATCTCCCGTTTCTCCCCGCCCTTGCATTTCGGGCGTTACTCTGTTGCCACCTCGTTCTGTTCTCATCGACTATCGTGATCTCGTTAAGAGCCGCGCAAATCTCTACACTCCACTTTCACTTGCCTGCCTCGTTTATCACAACTTGCGTCGGTTTTGCGCAGTTTTACCTCAGGTAGATTCACACTGCAGTTCCTCAAGAAAATAGCTGATCGAGGTGGTGCAGTGGTAAACTCCGAACCACGGTCCTGATTGTAATTTCCCATCATTCCGCCTGATCACTCCAGGTCAGTGCTGAAATGGTTACTTAATGTATGCTACTGCAGACTACATCCTCGTTTCTGCTTCTCTCGCCAACTTGATCCGTTACTAATCATATCGTTGTCGACGAGACGAGACGTTCAGCCCTGTCTTCCTTATGGCTGTTCACGGGAAAGAAAAATTCTCTACCCATAAGTATGTACTTGTATGAGTTCAAAAACAAACTAGCATGGAGGACACTAATTAAGTTGGCAGGTCTAATACGTGGCATCGTATTAAGAGAGCAATTTTTAAGTTTATGTCTACTGAGGTCAATTTTCTTATTTTACTGATGTAAGAGCAGAAATATTCATGTTATTGACATATTCGCCTTCCTAAAACTCCCGCGGTTTCACTTTAATTGCGCATGATCAATGTAACACGGTAAATGACAAATTAAATTTTACATTCAGCAGAAGGATACAAAATAAGGAGAGGCGTAGGTCCCATAACTTAAGAAACTGAGGACACGTTTACACATCGTATCTTCTAGGAGTACTTCTAAAATTACCTTTACTTCCTCTACAATCAATTTAGCACTGTGGACCCAAAGTTCACGATAGCCCTCTGGGCACTAGCCATAAATTCCAGGCTTACACTAAAACTTGTGATTCGCCCTGAAATCCTAGGATAGGCCAGACCTGTTTGATCAAAATTCCCACAGTTATATTAGCTTTTCAGTTTACTGCTTGTGGTTGATTTAATTGGCACCGGTATATTGTTTACAGCCGCTAATGGTAAGTCAGAAGTTCAAGGACGAAAGGCACGTATGTCGGTAAGAGTATATAAACAGCGGGATCTACATCCAATGAGTGAGTGAAGAGATTTGGGCAGATATTAACAGCGAGGTCTTGAGAGCCGACGAGGGCGATTGAAGTGAATATGGAGTGGCGCTGGAATGGGACGGGGAGTCGGGAGATCCCCGAGAAAACCCGCCGAACAGCGGCATAGTACGGCACGATTCCCTCTTATGAAAATTGTGGAGCGACGCCGCCGGGAATCAAACCCTGTTCTCCTAGGTGAGAGGCGAGTAGTCCCTCCGCTACATCACCGCGGCGCCCGTACACGAAGCGTTCTCCTCCACTCGAATGAGAAAATGTTTGTTGTTGTGGGAGTCAGGGTGTCCACACCAGATTCCTTATATTCTCAGTTATAGAAAACAATCACAAACCACTTACTACAACAGAAGACAACACTTCAAGAATTTTAAGGATGCAAAAGTTGCAAAAAATGAGTTGTTATATACGCTAAAATATGCACGTCACTTTAGTAAACATGAAAATCCGGTAGCTGTTACCACAATGTGATTTTTTTAATTTATTTTAGCACTGCCATTAGAATTATGAATATGTTTCGTCTGATGCAGGATTTTGTAATTACGACAAGGGGTGGTTAGTTTAAATTATTTAAAAATTATTTTGTAAACTTGAAAAAGTAATTTTATATTGCTGCGTCGTTACATAATTCATATATGACTGTTAATTGATTCGGTGGCACTGCAGTGCAGACGTTACGAAACAAATGTTTTAAATTGTTTTTTAATGTCCTCGTGGCGAATACAAACCAAATAACGTGGTTAGCAATTACATATAAAATGTTTTTTACTCAAAATAAATCAGTAATTTGCATAAAATATAAAAATTACGGTATCATCACACAAAAAAAATTGTTGGTCGAGTTTGTATACAAAAGTTAGCTTTCTAAGCTTAGGGCAGACAGCAAAAAGTGTGTGGCTGGACTGTGGCCAACCGGCATGCTGCTACCCCCCCCCCCCCCTGCCTCACCCAGCGGTGCGGCAACCCTTGCGGCTTGGTTAGGCATGTCCCCTGCTAGAGGCCCAACCACATGAGATCACTTGTCCAGCATCGTGGTCCAGCAAGGGCTTGCTTTCCGCTCTCCGGGGGTTTATCCTCTCTCGCCATCCTCTCAAACCCACACAGCCAGCCCGCAACAAAGAGCGACGCACGCGCTACGGGTTTGTTTATATATATATATATATATATATATATATATATATATTATATATATATATATATATATATAAAAACCAGCGGGCTAATGTAATATTCAGTGGGCGCATTAAAGGTCAGACATGAAAAGGAAAACTCGTACAAGTTTTTAGTATTTTTGGAGATTAAAAAAAACTTGCAAAAAACAAAAGTTAAGCACTAAAAGCTGGAATGTGATACGTCGTAGCTCACGTATGTTTTTCATAATAATTTTAATGAACGTTTGTAGCCCACACATTTCCAGAGCGAGCTTCATTTAATTTTTCTATCACGGTTGGTTGAACACTTTTGAAAGCCTTGATTAAATTCTTCTTCGTCCCCCTCTCTGCCCCTTTTCACAGATCCCATGGTAACCTATTCCATTGCCATTGGCCACCGAAACAATAATACCAACACAACAACAGTATTTTACGTATGCACATTAGCGCCCACATTAAAATGAACGCAGTCATAATGTACGTATTTATTTTTAAAATTAGCTTTCAAACATGATCGATTTCTGCGAATCAACGGTAGAATGAACGTTAAACATTCGTACTGATTGTTCCCCAGCAACAACTGTAAGAGCATCGATGCTGCAAATCCTCATGGTCAGGTTGACCTTATGGGCTGTTCTGTTGCCATTCCTGTGATATGATGATGAAAATCCATGTCTAATTACACCAAAGGAAAGACACACCGTATATGTGCACACTCACTTCAATAATATTTTACATGAACACTATTTTCTACTAGGTATTACCAACGCATGCGTTATTTCTCTGTATGTATACTAGTTATAAATGAAATATAATTAATATACAAAATATACGTAAATGTTAAATTTACCCAAGAAAAAGGTACTTGTTATTATAAACATAATTATAAATCGCTTGTGGCACACGGCGTTATTACGAAACAACTAAACACTTCCTACATTATGTGATTTTCTAGATGTTCGATACAGAAAGCGTGAAGATAAAGCGAATAAACGATAAGAATTTACTGCTAAATTTAAACCCAAGATAAACGAGCTCTCTATAAGAGCGGCGTTCCAAAACTTTACTCCGAGAGTACAGTACAGTAACAGAGAGCAACAGCATAGGAAAACAAGAGCAAGCGTGGTTCTGGAATGAGGAAAATGTAAATATGACACATTGTGTTTAAAAATATGTACAGTTTAAGCATCTAATGTAAATCCCAAATTATATTTATCACTTTCCCCAGATTCTTCTTCTCTCTCTATAAAATAAAAGTTCATTAACAACTTTACGTACAGTAAGTTAAAGATAAACATTACTTTAAAAATGCAACATTTATACAAGTTAACTTTAAAAAAAAAAGCGCGAATTTTAATCACTTGTCCTTTGTAGATAATCTTCCAGTTTGTGTCTGTAAGGACAATGTCCACATCACCATTCCGTTTGTTTCATTATATTAAAATTCCCACCATTTTCAGTTTACATTTCGCTACTCACTAAAATATTGCGTGTGAAGGTTTTACTCTGACAAGATGCTCAGAGTAATACGAGGCCGCGGTGGCTGAGTGGTTAGACTGCTCGCCCCCACCAAGGTGAACCGGGTTCAATCCTCTGTCGGGTCACTCCGGATTTTCGCAAGTGAATAATCGTGCCTGACGGTGACTCTGGTCGGTGGATTTTCTCGGAGATCTCCCGTTCCACCCGCCCCCCTACATTCCGGCACTGCTCCATACTCACCTCGCTTTAACATCATCGGCTCTCTAAACCACGATGATAAGAGAAGCCCAACTCTCTCTACAGTTTTGGGAGACTGCTAAGAGCGAGTAATGACAGATTGCACCAACATCTTGCCCGATCCGAGATCGAATAATCCTAGCTCCGAACCAGGATCCAGTTTGATTTTGATTCCAATGTAAAAGTGTAGCTAGCAGCAACGAAATGTTTTGATTCTGGATATCCGATTGGTCGATCTTGGTTCCAAAGTGAGAGACTGAGATTAAGTATGAGACAAATTTTACTATTGGTTCGTAATATGTGACGTCATGGAAGAAGGCGTATTTTTCAATATAGATAGAACTAGATGTGCGATGTTTTATCTGTTTTAAGTGAATTATTGTTGTAGGAATTTTACTGAATAATATTCAAGTGCGTACAATGTTGTTTTTAATTTCCCAAGAAAACAATCGACCGTAGTTCTATCTGCTGGCGTATTATTAAACTACATTTGTCGACGATGGTTGCTGATCTCGGATCGAGATTTCGAACCGCCAATTTCGGCGGTTCGAAATGAACTTCATCTCTATCTCCAGTCCAGCTCTGAACTCGAATGGTGCAACAGTTTTCCGTGTCGATCTTAGATCCGATCTCCGATCGAGTTTTGAACGACGATGGTGCTACCGGGCATAGGACGTCTAGAGTGTGTAGGGCCAGGCAAAGCGAACAGTTTTCGTCGCAGTGTAAGGTCTAGCGAGGCCGCCAAGCGAGCGGGGGAAGCTGATGATATCGCTACGATGTGCGACACACGTCGGCAAGTGTCGGCGGCGCCATGGTCCGGCTGCCATATCGCCCAGGGGTCAACGGGTCACAGGCGGGGCGAGGGGCCAAACTGCTTGATGACCACGAGCTGGCTGTTTACAGAGGAAGACCCTCGCGTGGCGTGAATCTGGCGCCACGCTCCGATACCACGCTATAATCCATTCACAGTTACTTCACACTTTTCTGAAACCCTGCTGATGTTCTACTTCCAGGATATCCCTCCGCCTCGTGCAAACTAATCCTGGAGAATTACACCAGAGGGACGACGCACCACTTTCGTGCGCACTCAGTTGTAATGATATTTTGTATAAGAACTGTTTCTCACTAGGCGCTACCAACATACCTGTTATCGCCCTGTTTTTATTCAGATTATTTACAAATGAAACGTTATAATTTATAGATAAAAAAATCAATAATATTTCAATTTAACAGGAAAAAAAGTAACTTTTATGAACATAAGTGTAAAATACTTGCGATACAGGAGGTATTTAGGAAATAACTAAACACGTCATACATGGGGAGATTTTTCAAAGGTTTGATTCAAAAAGGCCGAAGAAACAATGCATGGACTATACCCACACTATCCCGTGTATTTCCCCATGGCCTACTGTACGTCTCCGACTTAACGAGAATACACATCTACAAGCAAGACTCTAGAAGCATTTTCTTAAAAGGACTATCTGCGGAAATATTGTCTGTGAAATCCTTGTTTGCGCGAATACGCGTGTCTTGGTAAATAAAATGTTCTGGAAATAGGATTTATGGCAGTAAAGGTAAAAAACAATTACCCAAGTCCCTGCCTTTTCACTTTTATCATATAAAGTGTTCTCACGGAGTAAAAACATCGAGAAAATGGTCAAATATCGCATTTGTAAAGCTTGCCTATGCAGTTGCCTTAAGCGGTAAGAGAGAACTGTGTTTCTAATATGCGTGGTGTCTTGAAAGTAAACGACATGCACAATTTTTTTTTTTTTTTTTTTTTTTTTTTTTCGTAGTTCAGCACATTGGGCGCACGATTAACAATTTTGTGGGGAAAAAAAAGAAAAGAAAAAAAAGCATTGATTTCAAACATTTCTGAACGCTGCCCGAGCGCCAGGTAGATGGGTTCGTATAATATATTTACAGTTCAAAATAATAATGTAGGTGGAACAGTTTTATATCCACAAAATGTCTTACACCAGCAGATTGTCGAGCTACATTATCCTGCGCGAAAGTATAAGTGTACGTATTTAAGTTTTAAACATTTACATGTGGCAGAGATTTATGTACTACATAATGTAAGAAAATAAATAAAAAAAAAAAAAATCTGATTATTTTGAGTTGTAGCACTGTTGTACTGAGCTATCGATTTTTACTTCTCTGATGAATTTCATTTTGGTGCGATAAAAATCTAAATTACATGCTTCGTGTAACATAGAGAATGTCTGTAACTCAGAAGCGTAACTGTATATATATATATAAGTATGATAAATACATCATAACGATTCATCAGAGATTGTATACAATATATCAGCACACATCTGTGTACAAAATTAATTTAGGTGATTATTCTGAGGGGCAATCCACACCCTGCCCCTTTACTTCATAGTAATCACGATAGTGCCAGTCAACTCATAGCAAGGCGTCTTTTGCAAGTCTTCTGTCGTCCCAGCTCTTTACTTCGTTTCCATATTTTACTCCACTCCGGATTTCTAATTACCAGGCAAGCGGCTCTCACACACACAGGCACTTACCGGAAATTAAAACTTAGATATACCATTAAAAATGTCCCTCCATTCAAGGGAACTTATTTAGGAAAGTACAGTGAATGCACGGAAATGAGCTCCGGTTTAACGAAAAAGGATGTTCGCTGCGTAAATACACAACACGACGACCTGCCCGTATTTCTTACAGCCTCGAGTTTCACGAAAGGACAATGCCGAGACTACGGGAGATGTTTTTCGCCGCCGTGATGTGAAATACATTCCATGAGAAAGAAATTCGAAAATTTTTTTGTTATGTGTGACCGTGGAGAAAAAGAAAGGAAATATTTTCTGAATACAATACATTTAATTTTCCTTCAATATTATTTTTAAAATACTTAATGTTAACATGGCAATAAGTTAAAGTATACTGGCACTCAAGCATAGTGTTAAAACATATATTCCGGATTACCTTGTGGAATGAAATAATAATAACAAATATGTTAATTTTTTTTTGTATTCAAGACTTGCTTGGGTTACAGGGAGAGGGAGAAAGCCAAACGCTTATACACGTGTATTTTCAACGTTTACCTGCAGGAAACAAAAACTACAAGTATGTTCTGCTGTGTGAACGAAGTTAATAAAGTGAAGGAAGTAAAGTACAAAACAGTTTCCCGAGAAACTCGGAGCAACAAAAACTCAGCGGCCTATTTATGTTTTTTTTTTCGGATGTATCATCAAGACGGAGCTTAACGGCAGTTAGTTCCTGTCTCGCAGCCGCCGTCTGATGGGGTGCGAAGGCCGTAAGGGCGAAGTGTTCGCTGCATGGGCGTGCTATGACCGACTTTATCGGCCGTGGCAAAGCAGGGTGCCCGCGGTAACAGTATATAAACCAGGAAACGGCGCCTGCGAAGTCAACTTTCCGGAACGACCGTTGAAGCTAACACTGCGTGTCGCTGGGGGCCATCTTAGCACAAAGATACAGCCATTACAGTACACTACCTCTGCTTGCCGCACCAACCCCGTATAATGTAGCCTGTTCCGTCCATTACGCACCTATTCAAACTCTAAAATGTTAAAGCACATTACCACACAACATAAAATATACGAAAGCACAGCCGACCTCCCATGGCGCAGTCGGTTGGTGCGCCACCGATCTGTGGTGCGGGAGGCTCTGGGCTCGAGTCCCGGGCAAGGTATGGGCGTTATAAGTTAGTATGTAAGCAGCTCCCTGCCAAACTTTCAAGCATAAAATCGGGTGACTATTTAATACCTTAACATTACAATACAATACAATACAAAAGCACACTGAAATTGAGATTCATTTTCATGCATGCTACAACAAAATTATAAATCAAAATAACTTTTAAACACCGAAATACATTGTTAAACACTTGGATATTTTTAAAAGTATATAGTAATTTGATAACACAGCTGTAATGCGAAAACTGGAAATACAATACTGCTGTATACATAAGTCGTTACGTCTACAGAATCTATACGACATATTGTTTTATGCGAGGAGCTACTAGCCTGTAGACGACAAGCATTAAAATAACAAGAGAATTCTGAATAAACATATGTGGTATGTACGTGAGTTATCGGCATCTTGTAAGTGAACCCAACAGCTAGTAGTGGTGTATATTGGGCAGTGTAATAGCTGTCTTTAGTGGACTAAAGACTCCTATGGCAGTGTACGTTTCTAGGCCCATTACACTCTTGATATCCAACACTGGTAAGAATATAAGAATTTCGGACGCTAATAACTGAAGGAAGTTCAGTTCATTTCTATCAAGGCACTGTGGTTTCAAAGGCTAAAATCAATCTGCAAATGGGGACCCCGGTGGCTGAGCGGTCACACTGCTCGCCTCTCACTAAGTCGTAACGGGTTCAATCCCCGGCCGGGTCACTCCGGATCTTCGCAAATGGGAACCGTGCCGGACGATGCCAAGTTTTCTCGGGGATCTCCCGTTTCCCCCGCCCTTGCACTCCGGCGCTGCCCCATTCTCATTTCGTTTCACCCTCATCAGCTCTCAAAACCTCGTTGTTAAGAGCCACCCAAATCTCTCAACTAAATTGGGAAATGTTTGATAAGCGTGTTAATACAGGATGTATCTAAATTAGTCTGACACACTTTGACAGCAGGTTAAGCACGAATAAAGGAGAAAACATATATTCGAACTTATAGTGTATAGTAAATCGTAAGGGTATTAAACACACCTTCAAACATCGACCTGAGGCATAATTTTATCACAAATAGTGCAGAAATGATTTAAGACTGAACAATGAGTACCTGCGCAATGCGTAAAATTTATTATGGCATGCATATTAACAATCCATCTTTTAAACTCCTGAGTATGCTACAGCGCCATGTATATGAAGTCGAAATAAGTGTAATACATGATTATTTCCATGAATATTTTAATGTCATAGACAGACTGCAGGTGCTGTGATGTTTACAGATCTTTGTTCCGTTACACATTATCCAATTTCAAAGACGTGTAACGGCCCAGCGAATCACTGTTAGACCATAGGTCGTGATATGTTTTCGCCTTCTTTTCTCCTGATTAACCTGCTGCCGAAGTTCGCACGTCTAATTTATGTATGACCTGTCAAATGCACTGACTCAACGAGCGTAATGTTTCGCCAGCTTGCAAGACGAGATTACCAGTAAATCCGGGGCACTGACGTACTAGCAGTTTTTTTGGAACTTATCAAAAAAAGGTAAAATGTGCGAGCGTGCGTTTTGATAAAGGATGAACATTTCAAATACATTTTGTAAGTAAAATGAACATTCTTGCAGCTGAACGAACAAGTATGTATCACGTGCGACTAGCAACAAGTTCCCCAGCAAAACCGCCCGAATCTCTGTAACCATCAACATATGGATATGACAAATGTTTATATAGACGTTATTTAAATTACAATTTCCTAGTCGTCTATGGTGTTAACGTTTTCCAGCAATAAATTTGTTTCGCCTCAAGTGTTAGCTATATGTGTGATTTGTTGGTGGCACAGAGCTTTGTCAGAATTACGAATATCTAACTTTTCAAAATGTTACCACAAATAATTAACTGTAACTGCCTTAACACTTGTCATTTTTGACTAAAGAGTAATATAATACATTTTTGGCGATACTGAATATTTTATAGTAAGAAGATTGCGCAGATTTATTAGGTACATCTGTTAGGAAATTCAAATACGTATACCAATTTACCACATTGTGCATATTTAAGTGCCTTTTATGTCTGACCTTATTATGTGATTCCTCTCATAAAGTGAATCAAATAAGCAGCATTTTTGGGTGGATTTGGGGGGGGGAGGGGTGTACTGCATATTCCTATGTTGGAAATAAATGCATTATATATAATATGTTGCGTATACATAATGTTTAAGTAAGTAAAATAGTTACTCAAAATAGTAAGAATCTTGGTCATCCCATTACGAACAATTGGCAACAACACCTTGCTTACAGTTAATCGCGAATAAGAAATAATCATGGAAACCGAATGATTATAATTTGATTTTAAAAATACGGAAGCAATTCGTTAGCTGTTGTGACGGCTATCCCTGCACATCGATCGAAAGCTAAACCGACGGTGCCATATGCAGTTGAGATCCTGTTGGCCGTTTGGGACGACTTGCCTTCGCTGCGACGGGGGTGTGTTTGACGAGTTCCACACCTCACGTCCGCTGGGCGGGCCTGCTGGTCTGCAAGTATGGGCGCCGTGGGGCCTCTGCCGCCCACGAAAATTATAACTGCCTTCCCCTCCCTTGTACGTCACCTTGACCACGTGGTGCCAGCCAGTCAGTCACGTACCTCCAAGGTGCCCTTCCAAGACTTCCGGATATCGACGAAGTGAAGATCATTTTGTAATGTTCTCGGTGGTTTTGAATAAGCTATAAATAGAGGTGTCTCTACCAGGTTCGGGGAGGCAGCATAGAGTTTTCACTTGGGCAGGAACTACTGTTCCGTAAACATTTTAAAAAGGGTAGCTTGCTGCCATTTTAAGTTAAGTATTATGTAAAAGAAAAATATTTAATGTAACCTGCACATAGCTGGAAAGAATTGTATTATATATATATATATATATATATATATATATATATATATATATATATAATGTAATTGTGAGGAAAGTTTTTATACAGAATTATACTATATTATTTTATACCTATTTTTATTGTGATATTGGGGGAAATTTTTGTAAATGATTTAATGCCAATATAAAAGCCAAGGCAACGACTAATTCTAACCTTTTCACTGGAACCAACGTAACTCCCTTTTTTGACATTATTTGGGGGAGGGGGGCCTCTAAGCTGTTTCAAACTTTAACACCTACATTAAGAAAGCACCGAGACAAAGGCCTCGTCCTGTGTGTATTGGCAAACACCGTCACAATGTATTGACTTCAGGGCGTCTTTAAAAGGTCATATTTATAATTAGATTCTTTAATTCACAAACAGACTTCTTGTTGTTCATGTATTTCTTAGTAAAACTTCGGAAAAATTTGACGTTGGTTTAAATTACTGTAGCCTACATAGAATACTGGAGTGGGAATGAAAACCAGATACTTGAATAAAAATGCATCGTCGCAAATGTATGTACTGTACAGACTGTGTTAGATAATGTAAAATGTTACAAAGCGTATAAACTAAATCTATCTGTAAATACACGCAGTACTTTCGAATAAGAACTAAGAACTCTCTGTAATAACTTAATCTCGGAACGTGTTGCATTTTCTGGTTGGAGGCGTTTTTTCAAGGTATACAGGATACCGTCCGCCTGCTAAAATATGAACAAGTCATTTATGTACACAAATTGATGCCTGGTCATTCTTTGACGTCTGCGAACATGTATCCACCAGCAAGAGAAAAAATGCTATATGAACAGTATTGTTCACAGCGGATGTTTATCTTTCATGAAGTACACTGAAATACGCCTGATTCTCAAATAAGTGTTACACTGAAAGTATGTGCTACAGAACCACAGTTAAAAGAACGTATTTCACACAAATTTATATATATATATATATATTACAGTATCTTCTTCCGAAACGAAAAAAAAAAAAAAAAAAAAAAAAAAACGTGAACTTCAGCGTATTTGAACAAACGTGAATCCGGCATTTTGATGACAACATATCTTTCTTAAGCACATTACTACGAGTTTGTAGCATTCATACAGAATATGTTTTCTCAACTTGACACTTAGTTAATGCTTATTTGTACGTGTCTTTCATTTATTTATCAAGTTTTGCGTTGGATGTCGTAGTTTACAAGATATTCACCACTCCACATTATTTTATAAATGCATTTCCTTATTTTACCACATTAAATTCTACGAATATTTTAAGTGTAGTATACAAAAATATTTTTTAATAATAACTACGTAGAATAATCTCGGACATAAATATATTATTTATTTATTGATACATCGCACAAATTTTTCTTCACTTCAAAATGTTACCATTTTGCATTACTTTTGTATCTAATAAAAATCGGTATCGTTAGGACCAGATCCAACAATATTGCAGTTGTGGAGGCAGAAAAACGTTCACAGAAGTATTTGTAATTAAATTAAGTTTAAAAGTTTATAGAAATTACATTAATGAATATTTATTACTATAGAAAATATAATATTATTACTAATGAATACGGAAAACTTGGGGTTTGAAAACCGTTCTACTTATACAAATCACACTATTAAAATCATGACAAATGATTTTCTACGGTCAAGGGATATCAATATTTTAAAATTCTATGTTTTTATAAAAAAATCTTTATAGTTATATAAGTTAAAATTATTTTATTGTCCCTATAATATAACGCTAATTTGTTATATTTTTCACTTCATTCTCAGTTCAGACAAAAGTTGTTGTGTAATTTAACTACATATTTTATTTGTAATAACAAAATTAAGGAGAGTTGAAAGAAAAATTACTTAGTAATTTTTATAATGGGAAGATAAAAAGGGAATGATTAAGCATGTAAGAATAGGAAAATACATACTTGTAAAAGGGATTGTATAAATTGTAGGGATAGTTTGTAGTTCTTACAGTAGGCCATGCAATCACTTTCAGCATGTGTTAATACATACATGATCTGGTGGGCCTAATGTCTGAACCAGCATCGTATGTGAACACTGGTAATCAAAACGAGTCGCGAATAAATGCGACTTGAAATGAAGACGAGCGTGATCATGTATAATACATGTATCGCATTGTTGGAAACAGGCAGCTTCGATTGACTACAGTGCAGTGAGAATGTGGCAGCAGCGATGCTGGGTGAGGTAAAGTCGTGGAGTGTTGTTGTCATCCTGTGATCGGTGCGCTGGCCGCGGTATTTGCCTATCGTGTTTGCGTTTCACCAAGTGTGCGTCGTGTGCCATTAACAACGCGTTAAAAGTACTTCCCGCCTCAGCAAACACCAAGAAATATTAACGACGTTTTGAAGGAGCCCGCAGACGGCCGGAGGCTCCGTCACGTCGTAGCTGTAGACACCCAGCTGACCCACCGAGTGTGTGTAGCATTGAGGCGTCACACCAGACTACGTTCCCTTGAGTCTTGGCGGCTTGCATAGCTGCCACACTGGTTTTCCATCCCCGTTCCAAACATACCTCAGCGTATTTCCTCCTTGCCAATTCCTTACCCATAACAATTATGTGCATTACAGTCAACAAACTCTACTTCTGTTTTTCCAGAGCGTTAACTCCGTAAGAGAACAGCAGTAACCATAATATATAATTAAGATTTTTAACCACGTAAATCATGACATGCAATATATAAAAATATCAGTCAATGCGTGAAGGTAAAAATTAAACTAAATTTATTATAATTATATGGCATGTTATTTTGATTAACGAAAATTTCCTCGAAAATGTGTACCTAATGCTGACGTCTTTATCCGAACATTAGTGTACACACTTTTCGATTGTACTTGTAATTCTTGAGCTATTTAAAGGGAAGTTGCATTTCCATTCAGTGTATGTTACACAGCGCAAAAACAAGAAATATAAAAGCTCAAAAATTAATTCCGAACTGGAACTATATCATTATAAATAGTTTATTATTATTTTTAATTTACTGTTATTACTGACACCATTTCCTACCGACAGTTTAACTTGTCTTCTTCTTCAACTAACTTGGTCATAGATATAAATCACTCACATCAAGTATTAGCTGGGATTCTAACCCACAATCGCGTTGTCTACAAGTACAAATTTAGTGACGCTGACCACGGAAGATAATTTTGAAGTCCATGCCATACACCCTCCCCATCTAACCTCGCGGTGTTTCGCATTTCTGTAAGTCAGAAGCGAACAAATCAAAAACGTTCCTTTTCAGGGAACAGGTTCCATCAGAGTGGAACAAGTTGTTACTCTGGTCGCGACTAATTTATAGAAATCTATAAGCAAGGTCACTTCAAACTATGGTTATGCCCTCTACTTTGTTCATGGAAACTGTCAATGATGGCCGCACACATATACTGATAGTAAAACTGGCCCCGATACTTGCAAGTAGTTTCTGGTTGGATGTTTTAAGATGCTATTAAATCTGGTCCCTCTAAAACAAAGTCGTGTGAATATTTAACATAAAATTATAACATTCTCAGTATGATTTGCACTGTAAGAGGTGGTTATGGAATTCTCTAGGCGCACTTATCAGTACATTAAGTATCAAAGCACGTAAGACAAGATTTTCATTTTCAGATGCATGAAGCAATAAAAAAAGACGGAAGGTATGTTTTTTCTGAAAATACAATCCTTGTAAAAACAGAAATAAAGAGCCATAAAATCAAAAGAATGAAAACTTTTAAACAAATTTGAAAAAATTAGATAAGTTTATTAGTTTCAAAGAAATTGAGGCTAATCGGTGTGTGAAAAAACCACGAGTCTTTTCAAGTTATTGGACAGGAAACTGGAAGTCCCATGACTAAAATTTTACTATACCATTGCCATCAAAATATTTCCTCTAAAAACAGAATATAATCTTTGGATAAATTATTTAAAGATGTTTTCACCACACGTCGACGAGAATACAAGTTTAGTAATCACTGCATACTTGACTCTGATATCAAACTGTGTTTATCTCCTGCGGTCTAAATACTTAAAACCTCTTAGATTATATTACATAGTGGGACTGAAGAGATACATGAAATAGCATTTGTGCAATTTCTCCGAAGAATCCCCAAGGGCATTTGTCACGTCTCCCAAACTAACAGCAACACTTGTGGGCTCTAATATAGTTCTTTGTTTTAAATATGACTTGACATAATGGACACGAAAAAGTAATTGTCATTTCGGTCTGAAAAATATTATCGGAGCCACTTCATAAATCTTAAAGTATAATACATCATTCAAATTCGAGTAATGTACTTAAACCGAAACTAACGTCAACTTCGAAAACATGTAGCAGTGAGACATTGTTACGATCGTTTCAACACGAAAACCACGTTCGCCCGAAAAGAGGGCAGCAGACGGTTTATAAACACTTTTCAGAAAACACAAGCGAAGTGTCGAAGGTCTATACAAGCTGGATAATCCGCCGAGTTAACGCCAAAATATGAGTCTAGCTGACTATTTAAAGTGACGACAGATTATCAAACATTTGAAGCTAAGCTCCACGTAAAACCCACGGCAGAACCAATCACAATCATGGTGCGGAACGGCAGAAGGAATGGAGTTAGAAGTGTGGACAGGACTCCGAACTGGCGGAACATCGCAGTCGGCGGACTACCAGCGGTGAACGTCTTCCTCTATCCTTGGGATCGCCCCTCTCAACACCTCGATGTTAAATGTCGTCGAAATCTCTTCCCTCACTCTCTCCCTGGGTGGAGAGCGGTAGCGAGTTCCAGATTGGGCAAGTCCCTTTCCTTATTATCCTTTTCGGGCTTCCTTATGGCTTTTTTTTTTTTTTGCAATAGAGGCTGCTGTAGGTATAATAAATAGGGATATATCTGAAAAATTATAATTTCTTGAATTTTCTTTCAATAATTATGTTTCACTTTACTATTTTATCTCTTTAAGCTCTCACGTCCCAGCCTGTTGATGAACATAATTTTATTTATTTATTTATTTAGTTGTTGTAGGCACCCCTGAAAAGCGCAAGGCCCTCGTAATCAAACACGATATATTTAGGGGATGGGGCAGGAGTCAGTCAGGGCCTGCTTTGAGGAACCACCCTAACATTCGCATGGAGTGACTTCGAGAGACCATGGGAAACCGATCTCAGGATGGCAGCGCGACCAGAAACTACAACCCGGGTACTCCCGAATGCGAGTCGAATGTACACATAACAAGAGACGTTGCCACAAAGTTGTGTGTGTCGATGACATCGCCTTCGCCGCTGGCACAGAGCTGTCTGGTGTCAACAGTCAACAGTCGGCTCAAGGCAGAGCATGTGTGTGGAGAGGACGGGGAACGCGACATTGCGTGCAGGCATCGCGTGATGGCGCGCAGTTCGCGTCGCGTGGCCGCAGAGAGAGTGTCGAGGGTTGTACGGAGGGGAGAGGGAGTGCGCCAGAACCACCACTGCCCCCCTACTAACGCCGTCCACGCTACCTGCACGCAACTGCCAGCCGCAGACACAAGCGACAACAAGCCTTCCCTTCGCCACGCCTTAGCCTACACCAGTTGGCATTTGTACATGCATCGCACCCGCGGAGTTGCTTGAGTCTGTTTGTAAATAACCGCATTCCGTGATCGAGCAAGCATCAAACACGAACTTCATGTTGATGACAACGTCACGTGGAGCGACATTCTGATAAAGACTGTTCATGGTAAAGTGAGCACTTCAGAAATCAACCTTTGGAGATCGTCACTGCCCCTACCGGCATATATTTTATCGGGGATACGAACTTAGGTGCGTATAGACTTGAGAGCTGAGGGTGAAACGAGCCGCTCACAAGCCTCTCGCGGAAAATATGAATGCTCCAGCCTCCAACGAGCACCGTGTGAGCCACCATTGCTCGCGAGCAGAATTTAGTAGTGCGATGTCTTCTGAACAAGTACGTCTGTTTGCTGTAATGGTAGCAACAGGCGCTAGTATGTTAATGGACAGTTTAGATATGAACAAGAGAAGGAAACGCCGTCGGAGAGCTGGCGCACTGAGCTGTACAAAAAACGGAGTGGGTCTGAGTTAGAGGTAATGCTGAATACGAAGTTCCAGATCATCAATGGGCAGTATAAAGTTTTTACGAGGATGTTGCCTACAGATTTTGAGAATGTACCGAGCACAATATCTCACGAAATCGCAAAACAGGAAACATATCTCCACTCACTTTCGTCTCAATACAGGTCTGTACTGTAGATAACTGACAAAAGGTTATCCATTTATAGTCATTACACTGCAACGTGTTCGTTGCGCATGACCGAAGATTTGAACTTCCCATTGAATTAACCCTGCTTTCTTAAGGTTTTAAGGCACCCTCTATACAGGACTGTGACAGTCGCGATTTGTCTTAGCACTGCTTTGTTTTAGTATGACCGCCGTCATGATCGCCGCTCTCGCGCTGACCTCCATGTGATGTCTCTTTCCCCTTCCTTAATCCATGGCTTCCCCTACCCCCTTTTCCCCTCCCGATTGCGTTTACCCCTCTGTCGGCTTCGGTATTAATAATATCTCCCAGTGAAGGCACTTCTAGATCGACCTCAGGTGTAGGCAGTCTGGCCTCAACCAAGTACTGCGATCATATGATATTCCGATAGGCCTGTGGGGCTAGCATCTTGTAGCTACTAGTGTTTCCGTCGGAGCTTCACCAAAATGTAATATCGATTCTATTGAGAATTATTTCAATGTTCTTTTCAAGGTTATTCTAGTCAAGCTCATCGCCACATTTCGCTATCAATGCATTAGTTGTCAACTGCAGCTTCCACTCATTACTTGTTTAGTAACCTCTTTTATTTTATTGTTTCCATTTACTGGTTAGGGCTTTAATGGCCTGCTGTTTTAATTTAATTATTTTCAGGTGACCCTAACCAGTCTGTAAGGGATTACCCCTTTTAATGTAAAGTTTTAACTTGTATTTCCGTTTCACTCTTTGACGGGTTGCAGGCTGCCGCCTTTCGGTTCGTCCCTTTGATTTTCTTGTGACATCTTCGAAACCTTTTTATTTTAATATTGGCGCAGTGCCTTCTTTGTAGATTGTTAAAGTAATTAATGTTTTTGTATTGTATCCTACCAAAAGTATTACCCCCTTGTGCGACGCTCATGTACTTTGGCGTTTGGTTCGCCGCCTCTTCGAATTGTTCCTCGATAATTTGTCGCGTGTTATTTTTCTTTTATTATTATCAGTGTATTTTGAGTACTTAAAACGCGTAGCCTTCTTTAAATACTTGTGTTATTTTGCATAATTTTTGACTTAATAGTGGTTTTGTTTCCGTCGCCTGTTAGACGTGACGCTTTGAGACAGCAGCCTGAATTCTCGTCACTGCGAGTGGTTGTTGAAAAGTCAACGACTGCGTTCACTCGAAAATTATTCTTATCACGGGTTGATTGAGACCTTAGGTGCCTTTAATTTAATCTGTAATTAACTCAATTACTCTGAGATTTGACCTTATCAATTTGTCAAACTTGATAATGTCTTGTTTTGGTTGTAGAACTGTCCACGAGGTGGCTTGATGTAGTGAGCTGAACTCACCTTAGTAAAATAAAAGTGATTAAATTCGAAATGGATTCTTAATTCACATTTTTTGGTGTTAATTCCCTTTACATTGTAGAGTTATTTTGCATATAGTGTAGGATTTGTGCCCTTGGGTGGTGCAACACTTATGTCATGTTTTCACTTTTTCATTCAGGGATGTGCTATATGACTGATGTATGCGTGTACATACAATTTCAGGTGAGCGGTAACTTTACAATTCCTTGCCACAGGTGATTCATACACTAGCCTACAACACCTGTTTAGAATATCGAAGCAAAGCATAGGACAAATAATTCCAGAAGTCTGTGCAGCACTTGTTGACGAACTTGGAGAATAAGTGAAGGTAAGATAAATTAAATTACTCTATTTATTTATGTTTCACGTGAAATTCCACAATGTAAGTCATAAAAAACAAAATATTCTGGTACAACACTTGAGGTCAAGTGATTATGTAAATGAAGTAAACAATAAATCAAAGTGTACAACTGCCGAAAGGTGTCCGCTTAAACATAGTCGTCCATATCATCAGACAACATTGAAAACTGTGATTGTTCAGAAGGTGACTGTACAGGAGGTGCAGTAGAAAAAGAGCCATGAAAAGGGAACGCAGAGTAGGTTGGTGCATCTATTGAAGGAGCAATCGCAGAAACTCCTTGTTGTGACTGTCGTTGGTGTACAGTGGGTCGTTGCGTCAAATGCGGCAGCGAACAGTAGACAGGTATTACAAGAGCTGACGGCTGGGTCAACAGCTGAACTTGGCTGTTGATAGCCGTGAAAAGCATTTGCAGGTGTCAAGTTATAGAACCTTCTATCAGCATTCATTAAAACTCGAGTACAGTTTGCTGAACACCTCTCCTTGTGTCGGAGGGACATGCCTTGACCTTCGCAGTAACATACGTAAAGAAGGACGTTACCTCGTCGCCTTCAGAGGGACGTACATTAAGTTTACTTGCAGCGTTTTGTAGTATCTGGAAAGCGTTGGCCATCCGGTTAATAATCTGGTTACTTCCCTTGGTTTTCCTTCCCTTAGCAGGATTGGGGGTGGCATTGGACAATTCGCGTTGAACCGCTGACCGGATTTCCTCTCCATCATTCGTGTGTATGTCTGTTTCTTCGTTATCAGCACCCACCGTCTCCTAAAATAAATATACACTCTACACATTGTGTTACATTACGAGTAAAGATGTTTGGTAACTACACATTATAGTATGTGTAAAGTAAAATAAGAACAAAATTAGTTGTAAGTTACTTACATGTGTTTAGAAAACATTATACATCTAAAGATCTCCGTTCAAAATACAGACACGTTCAGCGTTATTAAAAATATTAACAAACGGATGTACATTTATATAATGTATAAAAATTTGCAAAATACATAAGTATAAATTGCTTTTAGTTATATTAGAACAGCACCATTTAATTAACAACATACTATAAGTTTAATTGTTGTTGTAAATATCTGTCTATTGTCTAGTATTAGGCGTTTTTGTATACAATTTATTTTTTCGCATAGTTAATTACAAAATACTTTGTTCCTGTACAAATACACCAAAACTGGTGGGAATACTGCTACCGCGTACACTTAGTGTACAATTACACAACATTTCTTTATAGTGTATGCATAATATTTATATTTCATTTATTTCAGCTTCCCAAAACACCCATGGACTGTAAAGGTGTGAGCAACACATTTGACAAGGTTTGGAATGTACCCTACTGTGTCGGCGCCCTCGATGGCAAGTATGTTGTGTTGCAGGCACCAGTAAAGTCAGGCAGTCTTTTCTATAATTACAAATGTAACTTCGGTACTGTGTTACTAGCACTAGTAGGCGCAAACTATATTTTTATGTTTGCGGACATAGGCTGCCAAGGCAGAATCGCGGATGGTCGTGTTTTAAGAACAGTCAAGTTAACTGAAAACTCGTTGAGATTGGCGTTTCCAGAAGAACTTCCGGCTCGTGGAATGAAGTTGCCGTACTATTTTGTAGGCGATAGTTCGTTTGCTCTCAGCGAAAATGTGATGAAACCAAACCCGGGAAATCATATTCCTGGAAGTAACAAGCGAATTTCAAACTATCGACTGAGTAAAGCTCAACGAGTGGTGGAAAGTGCCTTTGGCATACCAAGTTCTGTTTTTCTAGTATTAAGGAAACCTGTTCTATTGGAGCCTGCCAAAGTCCAAATCATTGTAATTGCAGTAATTGTTTCACATAATTACTTGAGGACACATTCGCACTACTTGTGCACTCCACCCTGTTCACTAGACCATGAAGCGAACGGCGAAATTATTGAAGGAACACGGAGAAACACACAAGGAGTGACCTACATGAGACACGTACCAAATATTCCCAGACGATCTTCGGCTTACGTACACGCAATTAGAGATGAAGTTGCTGATTATTGCATGAAAGAAGGGGCTCTCCCATAGCAAAATGTTCATGCTTGAAAAAAAAATGTACTGACAGTGTTTACTTCCGCCTTGGTTCATTTCTTTCGCTCAGAAACCCCAGCGCTTCATATGCAAACCAGCAGCTCTTGTAGGCTTCCTCTGCTCCTTAAACAAAACAAATGTACTGAATGTTTATGATCACAGATAGTATACATACAACCTATTGAATAGCAACGTGTATTAACTTGTATGTTTTAACTGTAATATCTAATTTCATTACTTGCTATAACAATGATTCTACAAACTACAAGGTTAGTCAATAAATTCACAAAAGACAGTTCAAGGTTTATTTTATTTAATAATGTAAACCTACCTATTCCGGTAGTGCGGCTTATCTTCTCTTTTCTCGTTTCCCTCCGGTATGAACCCGACACAGCAAACCATTTTCGTTTTACATTCATCTGCAGGCCGCCTCATTACTACACCAATCAGTCTCCAAACATCCTCTTTCCGATATTTTTGAAGTTTTGAAGTGGTTCTCGTGTTTTGGATTCCATAACCCTGAATGTGGCCGATAATGATCGATTAGTGCTAACACGTGTTCGGCTCGCAGAAGCACGCACAGACTTGCGAGCACGTTCCTTTGCTGTCCACGCTGTCACTGGAAGTGCCTTTGCCTTCGCCGGAATACAGACTAGTGGTAGCTCAGGGCGAGCGACTCGATGTCCGCCCGCTCCAAGTACGCTCATAACACTAGCGACGTTGCTTGTGTGAGCATTTGTGAATACTGACACTACTTATTTGGATTTCTGCCATTTTAGTGCTAAAAGTGTAAAAATTACCAAATTTGTAAAACATTTACTTTTCAAATCATTTCACAATCTCGCTCGACCGACGCACACTGTTCAAAATTTCCGTAAATTTACGGATGTTTTACAGAAATGTACAGTGTATATACGGAAAGGCTATCCGTAATGACGAAAAACGGACTTAATTCCGTAAATACAAACTACGGAAAGTCTCTGTATTCCCTTTGGCTTCGAGATACGTGGACGAACAATGTCTATTCTACACGAAGCTTTCTTCGCCACTGTAACAAGGAAATTATTGTTTCTGGGTCAGTTAACGTTATCCTTGAGACTATGACCTATTTTTTCAAACATTAAAAAAAAATATCAGGTGTCTGTAACATTTGGCAACACTAAAAATACACTATATTTAAAAGAAACTGAATTTTTTGCTTTTGTCTTTTGAATATAAATATAAATATAAATGTTATACCACAACTCTCATGTGAGAGTTGTAGGTGAATGGTTAGAGTCGTGGGCTAGTATCTTTCTTACTCGGGTTCAAACCTCGCTTAAATACAAAATATGTGACCTTCTTAAATATAATATTTTATACACGACAGAACACCTACATAACGAAAATTAAAGATATATCCATCATCTCTTTTTATTTTAAAAGGAAAGTACAGAAAACTAACTTGGAAATTAACGGTGAGGTTCCGTGAAATTTACGGAATTCCGTTTCTGAAAATCAACGTGTCCGTAATTTTACGGAGAGTTTACGGACACTTCTGGATAAAAAATTTTCAGCACTTTTCCGTAAAATGAAGGAAATGCTTTTTTACTGTGCATGAATAAAGTTGTTAGGCCCACGGAAATGTTAATTTTACCTATAGGGGAAGATTACTCAATGTAAGTACAGGCGGATCATAAGCAGGGCTTTCAAAAGGGCCCAGTTTACCGTGAACAGCCTGTAGCGACCGAGAGGCACCCAAGTCTCCAGAAAGTCTGGTCAGCACTTACGAGGAGCACGCTCCAAGAGAAATAAAATTTCTTCTTACGAGTTCAAAGTAACCCCCCCCCCCCCCCTTGTTTGTATTGCCTTATTTCACACAATTCGATCGCTTAGTACGGTAGCTAAAACATGCGGATTTTTCTCAGGAGGAACAGTGTGATAGCAATAAAATTCATAGCTCCAGCGCACTATCATGCTACATTATCCCACGCAAAAATATAACTTAATATTTAAGTAAATACCTTTACACGTAACATATATTTCTGTAATATATACTGTAAGGTAGTTAACTTAAAAAATATCACCACAAAACAAAGAGCTATAAGGTGGACAACGGGGGTGAGGGTGGAAATATTTCACAATAATGTACAAACTCAAGGGAATTTATCAAGAAAAGTAAATGTTCCCTACGAATGTTTTATAGCTTCATTGTAAAAGTATACTTAAAGCAATGTATGTACAATTTTATTATATTTAGTAAGTCCATAAAATTTCCGCCGCTAGTTGCGCAGTGTTTCAAAAGGTAAATTTTAATAAAACATTTAACAACGTGAATAATTAAAGAGAAATATTTTTTTAGTTAGGAAGTAATTTTATATTTAATTTGTGATTATTAAAATTATCCTGTTGTATTTAAACGTAGAAAATAGAGAAAATCTGGACAACATGCGACACTAGCGCTTACCTAGAGGCGAAAATGTTGGGCTGCCAAACTTGTAACATTGATCTTGCCAGCGTGCAGTAGAAGTAATGTTGCCACGACTAAGTAATTCAGCAATGCAGATGTAATGGGTAATCGTGGCACCTCCTTTGACAGACACTTAGGAATAGCTTTAGACAGTAATTCGTTATGTTTGATAATTTTCTCGATAGCAAAATAGCTAGTTTATCAGTGTTGTCCAGTGATGACCTCAAATTCGCAAAACCATCTTCGCTTATGACAAATCTCACGGAATTTTTCGGTTGTTTACAAAACGCGGTGAAAAATCATCATACCTGAGAGGTTTAATTTTTTATAAATGGGTTTTTAAATGACATTCATTATCAACATGAAATGAATCATCACTGAAAGAGAATTTATTTTGTTTGCAATATTTGGTTCGCATCTACAAGTTCTACACATGACGAAACGCAAAATAAAAGACTTTTAGAGATTTGGGAGGCTCTTAACAACAAGGTCTTGAGAGCTGATGAGGGTAAAATGAGGTGAGAAAGGAGCGGCTCCAGAATTCAAGGGCGGGGGAAACGGGAGATACCCGAGAAAACACGCCGACCAGCGGTATCGTCCGGCTCTATCCATAGTTGCGAAAATCCGGGAGTGACCCGGTCGGGGACTGAACCCTGTTCGCCTTGGTGGGAGGCGAGCAGTCTAACCGCTCACCATGGTCCCATCGAAATAAACGAGGTTGGTATCTGAAGGTGGATTAGTCCCCGCCATTTTGGATTTTTGGAATTGTCGTCGTAAATTGCATAACAGTTTTTGCATTTTATTTTGGGCCTCGACAAAGCGTAGGGCATTACATTGTACATGTTCTAAAACATGTATTGCTAGACTATTGTTTCCAGGCCCATTTCTGTAACCGAAAGTAAGAAAAAATTATTCATTTCTTGCCTTTAATCACTAGTGAAAAAATTATGACGTATATAGGAATGTAATATGTTAATTAAGCTTAAGGAGCTGATATTCATGTCGTGTCGTGAGAAAAGTTTCATTAAATGTTCTTAAATAGAACTTATGGCAAAAATAGTGAAAATCCAAGATGGCGGTGACAACGACGGCATGCTCAGTGAATGGTTTGACAGATGACATATCGCTCGAGCCTGAGGCGATCACTAACACGGCTCATCATCTTGATTCCAGGTTGAAGTGCGAACTGAGAAGATAATGTGCATGATTAGTAACGAGAAGACGTAGGCAAAGTAAGTACGAGCGAGCGTTTCCTGATTGTACTCCTCGACCCTCTCAACCGGCAGGCCGGTCGTAAATAGCACTCCTTATTTTAATTACTTATTTTGGTTTAACGACATAATGAGACCGATGGAGTATCGCGCCGTCCATTACTCAATTCCTGAATATATATCTTTTTACGTCACACTGTGTTATGAAACTATTACGATAACGGAAAAACGTTAACACAAAAAAAAAAAAACGAAGGGGCAGTCGTTTTCTTTAAAACAACACGTGTCAAGGAGAAATTGCAGACAGTATCTGAAACTTGAATCCTACATCCTGGAAATATCAGCGGTTAGTAAAACTTATTAAATATCGCATAAAAATGCACTAAGAAAACAAGAGTACAGAAGAGGGCAGGGACAGGAGGAAATAAGTATTTAGCGACCTCCTTATAAATGAACCTGATGTGGAATTTTTAAAGCTGACGGACTACATGAACTCGCTCTATGTGAAACATGACATATATACTCGCTCTTTCTTTTGATATATATATATATATATATATATATATATATGCTTGTTTTTTGTTTTTAAACAATTGTTTGTGAAGCTTACTTAGTTGGCAAGAGTATTTTTGTAAAAATACAGGCAAATTAAGGCTAATTTTACAATACATGTTGAATTTTAACAATGAAATAATGTAGATTTCATGGCACTATACATATGGAGATATAGTTGATTCACGATAACTTTGGCCTTTTCTGAAGCCCTGCTAAATATCTACTTATGGCTACTAATTACGTACCCTTCCGCTACACGTAAATATAAACACTGCCATGTGACTTCTATTTTTATAACTGTCAAATGCGTTGGTTGCGTTTACAGCTGTTTAAAGAATACTGTCGTATTTCCTACGAATGTTCACAATTTTGGCATATAACAATATTTAGGTCAGCTTCATAACTATTTGATACACACGATATAGCACGTTACACATAATACACATTAATATTTTGCCACGACGGTGTTTGTTACAACTGTGGCGGAAACAACGGTAGTATTTAACATGTTGTTATTAATATGTGTTTGGAATAAAAATTAAAACGAAGGGACAACCAGTCCAACGAAAAGACGCATTAAATTCAAGCACGCAACTTGTGTCTCTTATTTATTGTACATCGACAAACGTAAAAGATAGTGGTGAACATGCAAACACATAGGCCTACCGTAACATTTATTCCACTAATATTTACATGCATTGGTACTTACTGGTTTGTAGATTTATTTTATTATTTATTTTATTTTATCTGGGTGGGCTTAGTATTTCGTTGAGATTGTTCCAGACATTCAAATCACAGTTACAAAACTGTTTTTCAAAAACCTAGCGCAAAGGTACAACGTTGTGATAAACAGACGCGAATATAAATAATTAACTTTATCATAACATCAGGGCATGATTAAAACGTATAAATTTTGCACATATCTGAAATCAACACACACACACCTGGACTGCGTAATGATTACAACGCAGCCACCACGCCCTTTTGTACACAACGACAACAACACATTACACTCTGCCGTGGAAACACATATTTATCACAACATTGTAACTTGCCTAGGATGTTTAAAAAAAACACGATAACGAACTTGACGCTTCGTTAGGAAACACGCCGTATCATTGACATGTCGCCACATCACTGTCAGTCGTAAGGCCATGTAAAAACTGGATATAATTGCCCGCCATATTGGGACAAGCGCGTGGAAGGTGAAATTCTAGATTCTCCCTTCCGCACCACTTCTGCCAACTTACTAGATTTGTAAGCGTCGCGCGTCGCGCCATCGTATCTAAATAACATAGGCATTTAAACAATAAAATCTCTTTTCAGTTGTAAATTCCAAATTAAAAAATCATTATAATGCTGCAATAAGTACGAAATATACTACAATTTTAAACATGTATAATTTCTATTTTATAGCGATGGGAAATTTCCCTAGAGATAGTGACATAGAGGGAGAAAGAGAGAGCGATTAGCTCCGGCCAGCCAACAATTTCGTCGGTCGAAAAAACAAACACCATGTCACTACGGCCTACGTATGTTAATTTGCGCTGTTATTTTTAACTGTAACAATGAAATATGTTTCTATCGGGGCTACCTATATTGAAATATTTCAATAGCAATATTTAATTTACAAAGAGTATACCAAAAAACTATGTTGAAACAATATTTGAACTGAGAACTATTTCTTAATAGCCGTTGCTAATACACCGCTGCTCTCGCTGTTTTAATTCGTATGTAAAACGAAATAAAAATTACAATTTATAGAAGACATTCAGAAAAGTTTCATTTATTCAAAAATTCAGTACTTTAGAGTTAATCGCAGTGTTACGAATTTGTGGAAAACAAGTGATTGAACAAACCAGGTTGACATGTTACGCCTAGGGTGATTTTTCAAAGGTTCGATTCCAAAAGGTTGAAGAAAGCGTGAATGGGCTATACACAAACAATTTCATGTGTTTCATAAATTAGTCTGTTGTACAAAATACAATACTTTTCTTGTAGTGTTACAAGAAAGTTTTCGCAACTAGTTCGCAAAATTTGTTCGGAAAAAGTATACACTTTGTTTCCTGTGTTGGTGGCACGGAAAATGGATATCTTTGTGTTCCACAATGTTGCTGGGAGGAGGAGAGAGGTCGCCTATAATTTGACGGTCATTTATTCGCCGTGCCAATCTTAAAAACAATCGGCCTCATATCTCAAGTTCACGAAGAGGCTTAGTCGACGTGCACGCGAACTTAGCTTGAGCAGGTGAGGATGCTTCTTACAAGCTTCGTGCAACTGGTTAAGAGTTTGGCGCCACTTCGCTCATTTAGGAACACTTCGAGGGCGCGATAAGTGTGACAGCGGCCCGCGTATCGAGTTCTCCATTGCCTCTACACACTGAACTGCTACGCGGTGTATGTTTACAGTTGTGCTGTATCCAACTACGGAAATATATACCTGCAACCTTATTATTTCATTGGTGTAAAGTAGATAACAAGTTAGATGCAAATTTTTAAACATGTTTAAAAAATATTGACGTCTTATTTTTTATAAGGCAATAGGAAAAATTCGGTACTGTCTATTTCGAAATAAGCACTAACTAAAAATTATGCTTTCAGTTAGCGAGATGTCTTCTTGTTAGTTGTACTGCCGGCCATTTTGAAGAGTGCGTTCGTTTAGTTTAAAAACAGACTGCGAATAATGTCAGCAGTTTGTTCAAGAAACGTGTACTTCAACCGTTCTGTACGCAATACTGCGTCATATGGTAACCGATTCCATTGCCGTGCAATAATACGTTATTACTAGTCGTGAAGTCGCTCTGAAATAAATGCATTTATTCACGTCGAATCAACCTTGTTTCCCATTTCCGCGATACTCACGTAAACGTAATTTACGGACAAGGAAATCTCGAGCTAACAATATAAAAAATTACGGAACAGCTACCTCGCCTATATCCCATCTCTTTCTCTCAGGAGGGGCCGCGATGGTTGAGCGGTTACACCACTCGCCTTCCACCAAGGCGAACCGGGTTCACTCCCCGGCCGGGTCACAGCCGGATTTTCGCAATTGGGAAACGTGCCGGACGATGCCGCTGGTCGGCGGGTTTTCTCGAGGATCTCCAGTTTCTCCCGCCCTCGCATTCCGCCGCTGCTCCATTCTCACCTCATTTCGCCCTCATCGGCTCTCAAGACCTCTTTGTTAACAGCCGCCCAAATCTCTCAACTCAACAACTTTCTCTTGCTCTCATTTTTCTATTTAATTGCTTTTTTCTGCGAAATGTTGATTTTAATGTTCAATTGAGCAAGATTTCTTAACGAGTCAGTAAGGAAAGCCACGTGGAATCTGTTTGAATGAGTTACCATGGAAACGGATGCATTGAGAAGAGATTTCTCTAACACTGATGTCCTATATAAACTCGGCGGCTGCAGTCTTAGTAGTCTGAGCCCTAAGGGACGCTGACTACCTGTTACTTGAATTGTGTTGCTGTGTGTTCGTAATCCGCGGGTTTTTATGAAACCACTAAACGCGGCCCCATTAAACCAATTTACAAAAGAAAATACACTTCAGACAAAATACAAATAATACTCTCAATACACAATGCATATTATAAATGCTATTTCGGAGCCCTCCAAAATATCTGATTAGGGCTTTTTCGCGCTGCTCTACCTCATAATATACTGGTCGGAAACAAGTGAAACTATTGTAGGGACCTGCATTGAACTTTGTTCCTATAGACTTTCCACCAATACAATAACAGGGTCACCGCTTAAACTCCCATAGGTACACGAAGCAGCAGGACGGTAACACTACACATCAGTAGAGCGCCTTGCGCGTAGGTGTGACGGACCACTAGGCACGCGTGTCAGTCTCGCCCTTATCGCTCCCGCACTTACCTGCCTCAAACACACTACAAATGCTCCAAGCAGGAGGAGCCTTTTTCTGCGACTGGCTGTTGCAAAACAAACGTGCATGAAATGCGACGCTCGCCAAGACACCACTTGCTGCAGTCTACAGTGCAATGTTTCAGCTGCAGTGACGAATCCTATTAAGTGTTAAGTGTTTGTTGCCAGAGCGCAGCTGCACCGTCACAAATACCTTATGTGACGAAAATACCAGCCACACTACCTCTTCAACAAGACAAAGTTAAGAAACCGACGCCTCTGGATCTAACATCGTGGGACAAGTCAATTTTTTATTATTTTTCCTTGTAGTATGTTCACTTTATCCACTAGTAATAAGGTAGTAATATTATACTGAAGATTTTTCTTCGTTAGATAATGAAAGCAAATATTAACAAAATAATTCACTATCAAACGTGTGCTGATTAAGCGTGTCACCTACCCCAAATCGTCAAATTTAAATAATAGATGTTATAATTTTTTTTTGTGTGAGTCACAGCTATGTTTGCTTACGTATACCATTTTTATATCTCCCTCGTTCCCTCAGAGTGTTTGAAAGTGTATTTCTAAACTACCTTAACCAGTTTTAGTTACGCAAATTCGGACGCAGGAAATTTCAAGGAGATTAGCAAATATTAGCATACCTTTATCCTCAGTATTACACCACAAAATGACCAGATTGTTGCTGAAATTTTCATGGAAAGTAGTTTCCGTCAAAAAGACTGCTCGTTGGTTCAAAATCTTGCCTGTGGTGATGACGAAGCATGTGATGGCACATGCTTGCAACTGAGGTTTAAATATTTAACTTCCTCTGTGCTTGGGTGTTTCATGGTTGGTACCTGTTCGCGTAATAAACAAATTAAACATTTTAAAAATTCAAACTTAAACAAATCTATGACCGCAACAAGGCATAATTCCACGTAAGAGAGGAAATGTTCCACTGGCACATACATGAACGTCTCTGAAATTTTATTAGAACAGTTATTTATACGTACAGTTACTAGTTTCTTGTAAATATATACAAAAAAATACAGGAGCGTTTTTTAAGATCCCAGATATTTGGCATTACGGCGTTATGACTCATGAATAGAGACCTGGAAAATTCGCGGTTTCATTTCGGGACAAGCTAGAATTCAAAACCTTGTACGTTTTTATTGCGCATGCTATTGGCCCACCCGTTAGTTTACACCTCATGAACATCTCTGAGCCCATTATAAATACACAAAAAATGCAGACCTTATCACTGTCTTCCGCTAATACAGAATGCAACCAATTAACAGTGATATTTGCATGATTTTGCATACGACAATGGAGTGTTATAGCCCACAGGTCATTGAACTCGCGAATTTTTCAGGTCTCTACTCATGAAAGAGGAGCCGTTCTTAATTCCAATGTAAACACAGCTACGATTCTATTGAAGAAAAAAACATTAGCATTGAGTTAAAGTAAATTTCAATATGAATAGATATTTTTAGTGATCTGCGTCATGTATGCAGAAGTCCCAGGTGGTGACGCCCTAAAGACCCTGTCAAGTCAATATTCTCTCAGATCAGAGACTTTTTTCCAACACCATAAATGTAATGAAAATGTATTCATGCATAAAAATCGTAAAATTCAGATCAACCAACATATCTGTGCTGAATTTGCTACTGTTAGGTGGTTAGAAAATAGATTTGACTTGTAGCATAAAACCAATTATACAAATACCATTTTGTGACTTCTTGCAATCGTTGTACAGATCATACCCTGTACCAGTTGATGCTTTGTGTAATTCCTACCATTATTTTAACTGAAATCGTTGATTTTCAAAAGAATTTTAGGAGAAGGGCGTGGAAAAATAGAAAATAATTCAAGAAAATGAGGCATCGCCGGTCTTCACTACCCAATAGTAAAACGTATTTTAAATCGGGCCTTAAAATTACGTTTGCCAATTTTATACTGGATGAACAGTACGAAAAAAAAACATTAATAAATATATATTCACCAATACTTGTCTCATAGTAAGATTACAGTAGGTAGCCAATTAAATAAATTTTAAAGTATACAATACTGTGCAATATGTCAGTAATTTTACGTATTTTTATATGTATGTACTTTTTCTTTCAACACAGCTTAACTTTTTAACTAGTGACAATCAGTAACCCTTTAGCAAGAGAGCGTGGGAGCCATGTTCTCTTTACGGCAATCTAAGAGTGAGATGCCGCACCGACAATGTTAACATTGGCGAAGAAACGTTCCTTAGATTAGTTCATGTTCGTGTTCTTCTGTATGCGTTCGTTTTAAAGGGTAGCCAGCTCCCGAATTCTTAGCTTTTCATCGTATTGATATATTTTCACGAATATGTTTAAGTTAGTTATAAAAAGTGACACGTTTAAAATTCGTAGCTCAAAATAAGAGCTCTACGCAGTACATAGAAATGTCACCTCTACACTTACTTGCTCTATGGGGTGGCCAGTACTGGCAAATGCAGGCCAACCGCGGGTCATTTGAACACGCCACATTGTACCCACGTAGCGATTCAAATACTTCCTATAGGCAGCTCTAGAAAGAGCAGGAGTTGATTCGGTACATTCTAATGGTTACTTCCGAAACGTAGAAAAATAGGTAATTGCAAAAATAATTCGAAGTAGGCAGTAGTTCTAATTGACAAAATTTAAATTCTTGTAGCGATTTTACTTTTACTGAATTTCGCTTGTAACTATTCAAATAATTTTTACAACGCGAAAGTAATTACTTAGGGAAGCTGGCAAATATGAATTAGCAGATCGTACGACTGAAATTTTACTCAGTAAAATATAATGGTAGCACTGGAAAGGGCGAATGGGAATAGATGAAATCGGTCATATAAAAGTATTTGTACGGTTACAATACTCAGTTTTGGAAATAAGTGGGAGAAGGATAAAACTGATTTATGATAAGGAATTTTTTACCTTTTACTTATTAACGTCACGTTTTATTTTCATCATAATTAAATATAAACCAAACAGAACTTTCTAAAAGACATTTTACGAAACCCTGCTCGAATTTATTATTAAGAGCAGTATTTCGTCACTATAAAGCTGGAAACCCCGCTTTTTTATTTGCAAATTCATAGATGGCAGCACTGTGGCGTACTGCATTTAGAAACAATTGCTCAGTATTGAGTTCCCAGTCTTTCACGTACAAGTAAGCTATTCAGGGTACAGTCAGCAGGTACTCTTTAAAACCGTGCCTCAAAGTTCCTTGCAGCTTATTTATATCCATTCAGCAATTGTTAATATAAAATTTGCACGTGAATTTTAAACGCAGTATGCTTATACATTTTATATTTCTCAAATGTTAACGTCTATTGCGACAGTAAAATATAACTTTCCCGTTATTGTAGGTGTGTGTCCGGTGAGCAGGGCGGGGATAAAAAGTGCCCACTTCACCATGAACAGCCTATGAACGGTCGTTGGTGCTATGGACAAAGATGGGATAGGCCGATTACTCATCTTCTGCACATCTACCCAACATTAACCTATCCCAATGAAACACAACTGTCAAAGTCACATGGTCAACAGTGACGAACCTATTTGTATCTTAATTTTCAAAAGACAAACACTTGTAAATGGATAAAATACTTTTACCAATTTCAGTTAAATCAAACTGCAATACAAATTGGTTAATGGGAGTGTAAAAACATGTCAGAGCACCTGTTTACTAAACAGTGTTCTAACCTCAAATCCAGCCCACGTGGTTTTTGCTACTCATATTGGGAGGTGAGCAGGTGAGTGTTGGGACATGGAGGGAGGTTGTGCGCAGTCAGGGAGATACGTAGCTCTACCTCGTCCTTAGTAATATATTGTCAGTGCAGGCAGAGCGGCCAGCAGTAAGTACTCACCGTTGGGGAAGGACAATGTTGCGTATGAGCAGCCGACGCCGATCACGAGCAGTGCAGCAGACAGCATGTCGACCCAGGCCGCAGCTCCTGCACACACAAGCACACAGCCCGTCTCACCCTGCAGTCTCCACCTCGGAGAACACTACTATAGGCTGTTCACGATCAAGTGAGCACTTTCTAAAACCCTTATAAATTTTTCCTGTCATCCAATTTCCATCTTGTTGCTGCTTTTAAATATAAACATTGCAATGTGAACCAATAAACACAGTGTATACATTTCACCATCGTCAAAATTTAATGCTTGAGGCTGCAATAAAATATATTTATTAGCGGCTAGTGCCTGTTGCGAGGGCTTTAAAAAGTGCTCACTTTATCGTGAACAGCCTATACTAGTAGAGAGTAGCAGTAGAATGACACAGCAGTACGCTGTTCATTTGTTTGCCGAGGCAGCCCCAGAGCTGAATTTACAATTTCAAAATACATGCGTTAAGAATGTAGCAGTAACCGAGGTTCTATCACGTGGAACTACGTCTTCTGTATTTATGTCATTCACAATTCACCAGATAATTCTCCATTCTAGCTAACTGAGACGTGTCACAAGCCTGACATGTTTACTTTTGTTCACAACCTAACCTCGTGTAATACAGTCACATTTAGCACATCGTACTTCATAGCCAACATTTTCTATCAGAGAAGTTAATTTTTGTGAACAAATATAATTGTAAAGATGTGCACGCATATACACACGGCGATCGCAAACCTTTTCAATATTTTTTATACTTGCATTACTGAAAATAATAGTTTCCCGCCAACAACACCGACTGATCTGTTGTGATCGGTCGTCACCTCACAAGTGTCACTTAATATATAATATATAACTTTTTCTTTCAACCCTTAAGGAAATCCCAGCAACTCACATTACCCAACAAGTTCCATTGGAAACCTTTACATAAGATAACACACTATCATTTCTCCTGCACCCGTTATTACACATAATTTAACACTTAAATTTTCTGTTGTAAACCTAGCTGAAGTAGGTTCTACGATACTGCCAACGTTACAACACAAAGTACACTACAAATGTTCACTTTTTAAAGTTTGTGGCAATATCGATGACCTCCCCAGCTATTATTATTTTTATATTGTGGCTGGTTTGTGTTTCCTGGGCAATATTATCGGTGCATCACTTATTCACAGTTTATTCATATCACAAATACATCTGAGTGAATGTAAAGTGTAATCATGAAGGTGAAACACTACTTTACAAGCATTTTTATGCGCATATTCATGAAAAAACACGGATAAATAAACGTGAAGGGCGCGTAAGCAAAGAAGACTGAGCTACCACCATGAAAATTAACATATGCAAATCTAACATTTGTTTACACAATATTTAAAGAGAGAAACTACATGATTGTTTATTGTATATCTACACTGCGTGAATATATACTTTATGCAATAAGTTTATTCTAATTTTTGAAGTTGTAAGAGCATAGAACGTTGTATTCAGGTATCCCGGGAATGGATACGTTTTCTTTATTCAATATACAAGGTCCTCTTCTCCACAAGGCTCGCACACCCACAGTAAGCCACGCCGCGTCAAATGTAGCAATTCAAAGTAAATTTTATCTGTGGAATAAATGTTACACACCCGATCAAAGGAGTGATAAGAGATGGCGAGAATCCTGTCTGCTTGTCCTAAGTTCCGTCATTTACTGCCAACACTGCTACGAACCGACTGCCATGCAGGCGACGAAAATAATCGTCTGCTTGAAGAAGGTATTCGGAGCTATTCTTCGTGAAGAATTCGAGCATCTTCACCATAACGACTTTCCCCTCTCCAAACTAGTCAAGCATTAGTGTCTATGCACACGTTCAACAACGTACAAACAAAATATTACTAGACCCACTCGTTTTAAAACTGCACAAATCTTTTAAAAATACATTATTTAAAGACACAAGAATGAGATTTATATTTTGTAGTTCGTGAAAAAATAGCATTTGATTACAAAAACGTTTTTCTTACAAAAAAAAAGTAATATACAGTTGTATTTGATTTTGTGGTGAGTGTGAGAAACTGTGGTTGGTAGCAATGTAGAACTGTGAATATAATGTTCTTAGATGTCGATGTTTGCGTGTTACGGACGTAGGCTATGGCAATAACTACTAGTGTCTGTGGTAAAGAAATTACTGCGCCTAGGTTAAGCGAAGGAAAGTTAGCAACTTACAACTGTGAATTTAGCGGGAAACTATCCTGGCTAACAAACAGGTGTTGGAATAAGTGTACCATATTGTACACTGTAGAGACATGACATGTGATCATGTTTAATAAATATAAAATGAATAACACTGACAGTGTCACTGGCATCATAACAGTTTCTTAACAATACTGCTTAACTCTTACCCCATATAAAGTACACTGAATTTTGTGTGAATTAAATAATCTTCCACCCTTTTTACTACACACAAATCCTCGAAGTACTAAACTCAAAACGAACGTCTCGATGATTACAACTGTTTACATAGGCTTACATACGCTGGAAAGTCTCTACTAAAAATATTTTTTTCCGCAAAGGGAACATAGGCCTTATTAGGTACGTATATTTCGAGTGTATTTGCTTCGTTCGTTTTGGCCTCAAAGTTAGATTTAAAGTTAATAAACTACGCGAATTTAATTATTCTATTCTTTTAGAAATCTATGTAAGGAATTATTATCACTTTGAGGCAGAACATATTTGCAATATTAAATATTAATCGTGATCCATGTTTGTTACATTCGGTGAGTGAAAATACAGTAAGTCTATATCATATTATTATAAAATTTGGACTTTAAATTTACTTAGCCAGCCCCGCAACACTCCAGACTGTCATTAGGAGCCAAACTGCAAACCTACACAGCCTGTAACTTAATGTTCTCATCGTTAGTCTATTATTAATTTACAAATTGACAGAAGCTGTCCTTATAAAGAATTTTGTTACTATATGTCAACACAAAATCGTATTTCACGTATTTAAACAAATTTCAAAAGAAATCGAAGTGTGAAGGTTTGATATCAAAACATAAAACTACTAAGATTACTACGCACGTGATTTAACCACTCGCCCATCCGCACTCACTTTGTACTGCGGACAAATAAACTTCTATCTCCGCATGTGTAATGGGACAATAATAGCTTATTCAATAAACATATATAGAGAAATATTCGTAATTTATACGCTCCTAATAATATTGCACACAATAAATTGCCTGCATTATGTTGTGTACAATGTTTAAGGACACATGAGATGGGTATTCGTAATAATACAACCAAGATTTTCACACTTGTTCGTAACGTAAATGTATATGTATAAAAATTGTAACTCCAAATAATACAAACGAGTACTGCATTGTATTCGTACTATGAAATATTTATTTCCATATCGTTCAAATATACGGTCTGCCAACAGCTCCTTAGTAGTTTGTACGTTGCAATGCTGAACAACGAATACTGAACAGTGATCTGGAGCCGATAGTTATAAAATAGCTATTATTTTGTGGGAAGGAGGAGATTGCAATGACTCCCTGGTGTCGCATGTTCCCATTCGAAGGAGCCAGACGCCAACGCTCTAACTTACATTGCAAATGTCGCAAGTAGGTAAACACGTGAAGAATTTTCCGCGGTTTCATTAAGGGGCAAACCTAGACTTCAGAAACACGTACGATTATATTAGCATTGCAGCTGGTTTACGATTTTTCAACACCTCCTGGATGACTCTGAGCCAATAAAATACACACATCATACGGGCTCAACAACGGTCTCTCATTCTGATAGTAAGGGACCAATGGCTAGTCCTTACCTGCTTGCAGGTACAGAAATGTATGTGAAGTCTCTCCTACAGTCACTTAGCCATATCTTCACACTTTCATAATCAAACCTTTGAAAAGTCACTCCGTTATAAGATGTGTCCTGCTGTTCCTACGATCGTAGGTACCAAGTTCGAGAGCATTGCAAACACACTTTCTCAAGTGCAATGAAACTGACAAATAAAAATTAAAACTAAATTAAATTTCATATTTGTCGCGTACGTGTTGGGTTGTAAACAAAGTGCGAATTTAACTTTAATATCCTACGTCATTAACAACAACTTCCTTTGATTACTGGCCGCGTATCTACGTGAGAAAACATGTTCTTATTTAACTGGGCCAATCGTAATAAATTACTCCGATACTGAACGTCCATGATTCGCGGACAGAAACTTGAGGCACGTAATATTTAAAACAGTCCAACCCCGAAAGTGCATATGAAAAACTTTTGGAGTACAACTGGTGTTGAAATATTTGTGCGGAAAACACCTATCCCTACTTAAGGTTATAAACAAAGTGCAATGTAGCCTGTATCAAGTGTGTGCCTGGTGTTGCCCAAAGGCGACAAGAAATTTTGCATTACACTAAAATCGTGGGTGTTTTCAGTCAGTTTATGTTAGTCACCTGTGACCTCGCGTTTTCTCGTCAGTAGGCTACTCTCCATCTGAAGTAGGCATCAAGTCTCGTTGGTAGGCATCAAGTCTCGTTGGTATCACTTGTGCGTGGAAACGATTTGTCTCATTTATCATTATGCATTACTTCTTCTCAGGGAGGGGCATCTCTTTAGCCAGCGAAAATGTTTTATGAGACGAGAATTCCCTGCGACCCCCTCCCCCGCGCCCCAACCAAAAAGAAAAAAATTGACTCGCACACATGTTGTAAACCGTTAGTGTTATTGTGCACAGCAAGACCTCTCTATGATCACACTAATGCACTTCACTTGATGCACAATCTTTGATGCACAATGAATTACATAATCAATCTCCACTGTAAGTTCGCAACCAAGTTTTATCATAATATCAGATGTAACCCCGAGGCAAACCTAAACTCTTTAAATACAACGTATAAAAACAATTTTGATGAGCCAGATAATTTATGTATAACTTTTCCTGGACATATAGACAATGATCGACACTATACAACGATCAATATCAAATAATCTTTGAAATGTATTAACTTTGAGTGTTCAAGAAAATGTTTTGCGCAAGACATATTTCATACATGTTTACATGATTATAAAGGGAAAGAAAATATAATTTCTAAATAATTTCTAAATATAACATTATTTTAAAATAAACATGTTGATAATAATTTAATTAGAAATCTTGTCAAACTATGTGCAGAGACACTAGAATACTTACACGCACACACGCACAGTAGGACGTTACTCACTTAGCCTTTCTTTCTAAGGAATGTAGAATAATTACTAATGTAGTTCGCTCGTAGATAAGGGATAAATAAAATTTGACGTCGAAACCGCATTACACAGGAAGATGTAACGTAGCTTGTATACAGCTTCCATGTTAATGCTCGACCTTGCGCGCCAAGAATTAACGTGCTATTGGCAACAGTAACTCAGCAGTTAACACTCCTGTGACTCAAACAGAACTATAGTTCTCATATATGCCCTGCATTGTATTCTTCACTGTTTTGTCCTAGAGGAATCACTGTTTCCGGTTATTATTATACCCGACAGATTAGTCCAATTTATGATACTAAATTGTATTAGGCGATGGTTTTACTCCCAAAGAATTCAGATGTGTTTTCTAAATGTTAATAATACGATTTTATTTATGGATTTTTATTTGACGTAAAGCGAATACATACACCGTCATTCTTTTACTTAAAAATGATAAAGCTTGAAATAAAAAAACGATATTATTATGGAAGCTCATCCGCTTCGAGGTATCTAAGGTCACATTCACGTAACTGAAATCTCATCGTTTCTCCAAAGAGAGTGAGCGTGTGAGATATTAATTAAATTAAGTACTAATTGGCGGAGTCGTAACGAAACGAATATTAAAAGAAACATCACATACGCCAGTTCAGACTAAATCGTGTTCTACAAAATAGTTGTCCTGCCTAAAAGCCTTTTCTGTCAAATACCTTAGCGGCAAAACACATGCCCTGCCAAAAAATATTATAAACACGTACTGTCCAATGCCTGCTGAGCTAGACGCCTCTTCTGCTAAATATTTCTTCTGTAAGAAGTGTGACCTGCTAAATATCTCATTTACCAAAACAATATTCCTACAAACTTCACTCTACCATATACGTTCTCTTCTAAATACTGATTACACCAAAAGCCTCTTTAACAGAATTTGTAATTTTCAAAAACCTTCTATTATACAACATATCTTCTGTTAAATGCATATTTTGCCTAGTAACTGTTCTGCCTACATTCTTTTCTACCAAAAAACTAATTTGCCAAAAGCCAGTTCTGTCTGACAAGCGCAAATCCTAACAAATGCCTTTTCGGCCAAATGTCGTCTCCCTTAGTTATTTATATGTTTGTGTCCATCCCTACATATGAGAGCAGTTTATAAGCTCCCAGTCGGTAACAAGTGGTTCGAAAACCCACTGCAATAAGACAATTTCATCGCCTTTGGCATTTCTGTGCGAAAATATGGCATAATTATTAAACCAGAGACACCAGTTACTCAATCATAGTTTGAAAAAATAAGTAAATGCATAAATGAATCACAGATCAATTAATCAGATGTGAAAGCATATTGTTACGGGCTGCAGCTGGCACCGGCGACGAGGAGGAGGAGAAGGTAGTGGTCGCCGCCAATACAGCCGTCTCAGGAGAAGTCCAGCAGTTCTGCAGTGTGGGTACGCCTCAGCCAGGGGTGGGTAAACATGGCGTCACAATAAAGCCCGCCCTCTACGATGGACAAACACCTTGGCGCGAATACTGGCACCAGTTCGAGATTTTGCCGCCCTGAATGGCTGGATGGAAGAGAAGAGGGCGTACTACCTGGCGGTTGTACTGAGGGGGACCTGCTTTGAGCATGCTGCAGTCGCTGCCAGAACGACATCGACTAGAATACTCCACATTTTGTGTTGGCTTTGAAGCTGCTATTTGGCGACAGATATCTGCGACATGCCTATCATGCCCAACTGCGAAGCCGCATCCAGCGACCAGGGGAGCCGCTGCAGGAGCTGGGGCAGGACATCGTGAGGCTGTCACACCTGTCTCCAGAAGGGTGCTCTGAGGAGGCACGAGCCGTCGTTACAGTCGGCTTTTTCGTGGATGCTACTACTGATACAGATATGCACCGAGCTGTACGCGAGGCATCGCCAAACAACATGCAGGATGCCCTGGCCGGAGCATTGGAAGTAGAGTCAGCGAAGCAGGAGTCGACGTTCCGACATGCAGTACAGGCAGCTACCTCGTGCAAAGAAGACCATGGAGATAGCATCCTGGATGTCTTGAGAAAGTAGGAGACCACAATGAAAGACATTGCTTCCAGATTTTGTGTAAGGAAACCAATTTTTTTGTCCACCTAAGCGTCGGGAATGTTGGGAGTGTGGCCAGACCGGACATTTGAGAATCCAGTGCCCGCAGAAAAACTGCAGGACCCGGCAGCCAGATGTGAGTACTACAGAGAGATTGTTAAGAACACTGGAGGCAGCGGTGGAGGAACTTCTGAACTCCGTATAGGCGGTGACACCTGGTTATTGTCGACGAAGACGGCGAGAATGCCGGAACTGAGGAGGGGAGGGACATTTACAAGCATTGTGTCCAGCGGTCCCTCCCGAGACTAGTCATAGGAACTGGCCAGGAAACAGCTGCACGAACAATTCGAACTGACAGCCGCAGTAATACCTATCAAAATCACAGGCCCATCAAAGCAACTGGCAACATCCGATCTGAGTGAATGGCGAAAGATCACCATATTGTGGTAAGAAAAACAATGATACTAGAGTCGGACCGAGTAAGAATTCACCCCGCATTTAATGCAGGCGAGCAAACGAGAGAAGTCCAGTTTACAAACAGAACTGCATTATGCGACTTTTGCAGAAGGAAGACAGCCAGGGGCAAGGTACGAACATATGCCGGGGTCTAGTGGCATCAAGAGAAACACTCAATGTGGTCCGAGAGTTTCAGACGATGCATTCAAGGAAGGACGGCTAGTGTGACTGTTTTTAATAGAAGACACTTTCGGGGTAACACATCTCAGTACTAGGGATGTTGGGAAGGCCCTTGACAAATTTTGAAGCTAGTGACACTTTCTTGCAGATCTTTCACCAGAACTCCTTGAACTAAAAGTCTTAAGTTATACACATTGACCGACTGGCTCTCTACGAAGGTTCTCATATTGGAGAGTCTGTTCGGGATGAACAGACTTAAGCAGGGGGCAGTGTTACGGGCTGTAGCTGGCACCGGTGGCGAGCTCCTGTTAAGCATGGTCCGGGGTAACCCACATCGTCCCTCCCCCTCTCCAACCTGACGCGTTCGCCTCCTCGTTGCCGTCCCCCTCCTGGGGAAGCCTGGGAATGATTGACAGCCGCGAGATCTGGCTGGCTTCATGGCGCCTCCTCCTCCTCTGCTCAGGAACCGACGAACATACAGGAAGCGCAAGATCTGGGAATTAGGACAGTCGGCGCAACTAGGGAATTAGCGAAATTTCTGGATGACGGCCATACCTTAAGACTGAGTGCGGTAACCAGGACATGGTGAAGAGGACAGACGACAACGGGAGACTACGAGACGGTGACGGACGAGGTGTTCTTGGTGTGACTGGACGAGAGGACGTGAAACGGGGCGAGTGCAGCTTACTGTGCGTGAGGGAGCTCGGAGAAGTGTAGAACATTGCGGACTGGCGGGACATGGACTAAAATGAGGCGGGACTGAATGAATATGTAATACGGATTTAATTGAGAATATTAGAACTGTCAAATTGACATTTAATTTATAAAATAACTGATTATATTGTGATACATTGTCTATTAGGACTCATTTTTAATTACTTAATTTCAGTGATTAATTTGGGATAATTATAAATTGTATTAATTTAAGTCATTAATTGTAAGCAGTAAGTGATACCAATTTACTGTGAGATGCTGAGTCGAGAGATTCGTTTGTAGTTATTTAAAACAAAATTTGGAAATAATAATAAACTCTTTTATTTAATCAAGGCCTCCATCCCTTAACGAACTTGGTTAGCCCACTGAATTTAGAGACAGAAGTTGTAATAATATGTTGGATTTTCCATTAGCGGATACAAACATGGGCCTTAGTAGAGTCTATCGCAAGTTATGACTAGAGCTACTGATTTTTCACTAAAAAAGAGGAGTACACGGTAGACTTCCGTCGTACTATAAGCACACAACAGCACTTGGTCTATTGCCATTGGTTACTGTCATTCTAAGAAGTGGTTTCCTAATTTGACCGGGCCACTCAGAATTCGGCAACATCGGCACGGCTCCTACGTGATTCGTGTATAGGCAGTCAACTCGTTTCCAAAAGTACTTCAGCCAATCAAGATACATAAACGACCCTACTGTGTATTGAAATATAACTTGTCCTGTTTGTCCTGAAATATTTTCACGAAATTTCACTGCCGCCAGGTATGACGTCGTGTGGATTGGCCACAGCTGATAAAGAGAATTTCTGACGTAAATTCACATCACTGGCTCTCAATAAGTGGAATTATCTAAACAACTGGAAGGAGAAAGCGGCACGTGAAAATACTGGTGTGAACGGCTGAAATTCTATTACTTTCTCTTTTAATCTTCTACTACAATAGCAAGTTACATTAGTGGCTGATTTACATTAGTTCAGTTTACTAAGACGCGTAGTCGTTTTAGAGCGCTTTTTTTTTTTTTTTTTTTATCAGAATACATACAATTTTTGTTAATCCCGACACAGACAATCCTACCACTAAGAATGTTTAATTTTGCAGTGTTTGTAGGTATAACTTATTATTTTACAGTTTATTTATTAAGATCATTTTTCCTGTTTCTATTGTATAGACGCTCAATAACATCATAAGTCGTAAATACTAGAAAAATATCTCATGGGCGTAGTTAGGCATGCCGTACAACTACTTATTCTTAAGGCTGTTCAATTGCCTAATTAATGTTTTTAAGATATTTCATGGCGTTGTAATATAATTACTAAAGAAATAATTTTCACCTACTTTTTGTAGAGTTATAAAAATTTCAACCACAAATTTTGTAAAAAACAAATTTCAAAAAGTTATACGAACACAATGTTTGATTCATCTGAACAGCATTCTAATTCTTAGAATGACACAACAAGTCTGCAAGTTGGCTTTTGTTGCCTGGATAAGTTTCAGGTTTTAAGAACTTTACTAAATAGTTAATTGTAATAATTTGTGAAAGTTATATAAATTACTGGATTAATTCGTCACACTGCTTAAAATATTTTAATAACATTCTTTACTCTGTGGCGTATTTGTTGCTACGAGACTTACAAAGTAAGGCGTTTTAATTGAAAAATCAATTTTAAACCATTCATTATTTTCTTTATGTAAAGAATTCTTCAAATACGAATACAAAATAGTAAATAATATCATAAATGACTATATATATAGTCAATATATATATATATATTGACTTTAAGCAACTTTTTCTCTGATACAGAATTCTTGATAATTTGCCTTTAAGGCAAATAAAAAATACATAGCCACCAACAGGCTAATTACAAATGACTAGAATATCCTTTCTCTCACATTCAAATTGTACATTACTTTGATATGTCTAGGGATGTACCAAATGCCATAAAAGGCTGCCTCGTAGAATTACACATACTATAGGTTGAATAAAGAACAATATTAAAATATTTTTTAAAAAATGTTAAATGCCTCGAAATGAGAGGGCACCAAGCCGGTCAGTCCTAGCCTCCTATTTCCACAAGATTAGAAGCAAATATAATTACACAAAATGTGGTTGAAATAAATGTTAAAACTATTACAAATTACGGGATCTCGGGCAAATATGCCTCGCTAATGACTGTGTCCCAAATCAGATCGATACACGCATAAAAGTTCCCTACTACTCAATTGCACAAACAAAAATGAGCGTATATGGAACACTCTTAAAATCTCTAATATTATGTTTCCACTTCATACGTGTGTCACTAAATGCATGTCACATTAAAGCTCTGTTCACGTAATATCAAACCACCTAGGGCAATTACTTAAAGCTTTAAACGTGAATTAAAGGGATGTTTATATGTTTCCACAATATTAAAAACACCTGATAAAAAAGTAAGCTGACCCGCAAGACATTAAGTGCAGTGTGAAAAATAATCAATATTTTCCAAGGGCGGTGCATACTAAAGCCCATTTAACCATTTCAAGTTACAATATTTTTTTACGTATGGAACAGACATTCCAGCTGTAATATCTGACCGTACTTGCGAACGCCAAACATCCACGGCTTGCGCCTCGCTGAATTGCACGAAAAGTTCGGGGAACTCCTGTATCATGCCTAACGTGGCCTCCACTACGTTGTTTTCGACCTCAAAGTCCGCAGGATTGTAAATGCGGGACAATACACCCGCCACCTGATTCTCAGCACCACGAATATGATGGACTTTAACTTTGAAACGCAACAACTGTAACACCCGTCGGCCCAGTTTACCGATTTGGTTGGCGTGATTTAGTACCCAGTTTAATGCCTGGTTGTCGGTAAATAAGTCGCATTCGACGTACTCGACATAAGATACAAATTCTTCTAAGCCGAACAAACAGGCCAGCGTTTCTTTTTCGTAAACAGCGAGATTACGTTCGGTTCCAGACTACGTTCTGCTCACGAAAGCCACAGGAGCAATATGACCATTCTCCCACTGTCCCAAGGCAGGACCTAAAGCTACAGACGAGGCGTCGACTTGGTTCAACGAAACGTTGCGAAAAACCTGGTAGTCTCAAAATTGGGGGAGAAGAAAGTTTCTTTTTCAAAAGCTGAAATGCAGATTCTTGATCCGGACCCCATACAAAATAATGTCCTTTTTTCCTTCGACATATTTAAGGGGGCCGCCAACTCTGAAAAATGCTCTGTAAACCTTGCATAATAACCCATCAGACCCAGGAACTTTTATACACCTTTGATGATACGTGGACGAGGAAAATTTACAATAGGGAGAACACTGTCCGGATCAATTAGCAAACGCCCCTCAATTAAAACGTAACCCAAAAATTTAACTTTTTTGGAACCCAAAGTGACCTTCTCAGGGTTTACCGTCAATCCTACTTTCCACATGCATTCAAATACTAAACGCAAATGTTGCATATGCCCTTCAAAATCGTCGCTATGAACGATGATGTCATCCACGTAGTTGAATACGAATTTGAATTTAAAGTCTGACAGTAAATAATATGACACCCTGAATAAAGCTTGACTCCCGAAATTTGCTCCCATAGGGACGCGTGTAAATTCATACTGATTCCAGGGGGTATTGAACGCCATGAATTTCCTACACGAAGCATCCAGTAAACATTGGTGAAAGCTGTTATTGAGATCCAGTATTGAGTAGAATTTAGCTTTGCTTAGATGCTGTAACGCACAGTCAACAGTTGGTAATGGAAAAGGGACAGGGTAAATTTTCTTGTTCACTAGGGCGTGATTCACTACTAATCTATACTTGTCTCCATCCTTTTTGACCAAGAAACCCGGTGAACAGTGTTATGAGGTGGACGGTACAATCACTCCCTCCTCTAACAGCCAGTTTATAATCCCACGGAACGCTTTAGTTTAAGAGGAGGGTATCTAAAATGTCTATCAATCAGCCTGGATTTGTAAGGCAATACATCGCACCTCCCAACTTTTGATGTAATTACGTCATGAAATTCTGATTTTAATATTAGAGGCAAAACCAAACTATAAATTACCTTCATCAAAATTCTCCAAAGCCCGGACGTGTCCCAAAAGTTCTAATCCCAAAACAACTTGATAATACAAGGGCAGTCAAATACAAAATGGGAAAGTCCAAGCAAAATGACCAATTTTAAAATTAAGTAAAACAACTTCATTACTTTCAAAATTTCCCCATTTGCAATACTGAAATGTAACTCTGAAACAGTGTGAACCTTATAACTGGTAACCACTTTATTCTTTAGTTACTGGTCCAAAAATTCTTTATTAATAATAAAATAAGTAGCTCCAGTGTTAGTGAGGGTATGAACCAAAGTCTTACCACAGGTGATTTGCAAAGTGCACTTTTTATGAGACGCGGTTTTGTTTGTTTAAAACCGGAAACACTGCTAACATTCCCGGTTAATCGCAGTTTCCCGAGTGTGGACAATTAGAGCGCAAGTGGCCAGGTTGCAAACATCGAAAACATTTATGCTCCTCTAAAGACCGAGCGGCTAGTTTACATTCGCTATGTAAGTGACCACGTACAGAACAGTTACTGCAGCGGCGGCTATTTCCTTGTGCATCACAAGGTCCACTTGACCGCGGTTGTCTGCCTGAGAACATTTCACAAGCGGAGGAAGCAAGGGCAAGGCAACTCTATATTAATTTCCCGCGACCGCACGTCCTTCAACTTCGACCGCTTAACCACGTAATTCCTGCACGGTAGTAGGAGCAGGAAGAAGTGCACACAAAGCCCTAACGTGAGGTGAGACGTTATCAAGAATAATCCCAACCAATTCGTCTTCTGCCAAGTCCACAGACAACGCATACAAGGGTTCAGCGGGTTTTTGTAATCTTAACACCAAATCGCGCTCGTGTCCACGCCTAACACGTGAAGGGAAAAGACTGGTCAATACTTTATTTTTGAAACTCTCAAATGAGCCTCCATTCTCAGAATTGATTTCTTCCGTTAATAATTGCAACGGTAATCCCTCACATTTTAAAGACAGACCTTTTAATAAGTCATCTTCACTACTATGTCTAAGATGATGATCTTGGACACGGCCACAAAAAAAATTCAATATACGACTTGGTTAAGCGGAAGACAAGATAGGGACATTTTCCAAAGCTTTTAAGGCAAGTTTTTTGTCACCGGTGGGATTGCCAACACTCGCCGAGGCCGGCGCTGGAGGTTAGTGGGCCGTCTCACTGCGTCCATGACAAAAGGAAACCGCAGCACGTCGCAGATATACGGCCGTTGCGTCGGCACTGAAGTCCACATCCTGATACGACAGGGATTCTTGGAAAACTACTTTCTTCATCATATATATAAAGAAAATTCCCCCATGGTGACTTTTGTAGAGCGCTAAAAATTAACAACAAAACTGAGTCCAACTTATGACATAGCAGAGGAATGCGCAGCTAAGCTGTAGCGTATTTGTTTCCACGAGACTTACAAAGGAAGACGTTTTAATTGAAAAATCAATTTTAAATCATTCATTATTTTCTTTGTGTAAAGAATTCTTCAAATATGAATACAAAATGATATACAGTATCCAAAATGATTATATATATATATAATAAAAATACAGACTTTATGCAACTCATTTGTCTCACATTTAAATTGTATATTACTTTGATACGTTTAGGCAGGTACCAAATGCCATAAAAGGCTGTCTCGTAGAATTACACATACTATAGGTTGAATATAGAACAATATTAAAATATTTTTTAAAAAATGTTAAATGCCTCGAAATGAGAGGACACCAAGCCGGTCAGTCTTAGCCTCCTATTTCCACAAGATTAGAAGCAAATATAATTACACAAAATGTGGTTGAAATAAATGTTAAAACTATTACAAATTACGGGATCTCGGGCAAATATGCCTCGCTAATGACTGTGTCCCAAATCAGATTGTTACATACATAAAATTTCCCTACTACTCAATTGCACAAACAAAAATGAGCGTATATGGAACACTCTTAAAATCTCGAATATTATGTTTCCACTTCATACGTGTGTCACTAAATGCGTGTCACATTAAAGCTCTGTTCACGTAATATCAAACCACCTAGGGCAATTACTTAAAGCTTTAAACGTGAGTTAAAGGGATGTTCATGGGTTTCCACAATATTAAAAACACGTGATAAAATAGTATGCTGACCCGCAAGTCATTAAGTGCAGTATGAAAAATAATCAATATTTTCCAAAGGCGGTTCATACTAAAGCCCATTTAACCATTTCAAGTTCGCACCAGGTATTCTTACAAAAATCCAATAACAATAAATCCAGACAACATACTGTAAAGCGGCTTACTGATACTCAATTTGGAACGGGAGGCCTAAAAAAAACACAATTTGGTAGTTAAATCTTTGCACAGAAGCTCTCTAGAAATATTAAATACTATCCCTCGCACATAGTGCTACAGCTCACGTCTCGAAACAGCTAACACTGCCCAGATGACTTACCTAAGAGTTAGCGACGCCCCTCAACACATAATACTTCAAAATAAGTGTGTCATACCACGACGGTATCATGTAGAGAAGTGATCGAGGCCCAGAACAATTCGAAATTTCTCAGGTGGACAGGCTTCGAATACGCATGCGCGTGGAGATGAGGTAGGTTAGTACATAGAGGTTGATGAAAGGAAGAAGTGAATGTAAACGACAGAGCGCAGCACCGCTGTCGAGAGTCGAAGCTGCTAGCGCCGCGTAGGTAGAGACCAAGTCATAGCTGCGCAAAACAGCGCATCTCTAATAAAAAAAAAAAAATTAATCTATTGCTAAAAGTGCTGATTATTACAAAATTTTATAATTGTTATGGTAAAATATATAAGGTATAAATTCTGTAATTAATTTTTGATTTTTGTTTATTTTTAATAGTAGCAATAATCCCACAAAATATCCAAAAAATATAGGAATTAATTTCTTTAATACCCTTAAAATGCAGTGAACCATCGTCCTCTGTACGTTGTCTCTCGTATTCAGTTCCGGTGTCACTACCACAGATACGGAAAACCCGTTCTAGCAGAAGATAAACTTGTTGCTCCTCCACATGAGACTTAATTTCTACTCCAGCTCATTTACCGTTAATAGCTGCCGCTTTTGGAAGTGTCTTGGGCAGCGCTTTATGCAAGAGGAGTGCGTCGATTTCCTTTAACAGCTATGTCCACAAGGACCTGTTTCAACAAGCTCATCAGTGACTACTTAGTGCTATTAACTTTAGGAACACACTTCAGGAGCGAATGTGCGTGTGTGCGAACGCTACATAACATGGAGACTAAAAAAATTTCTCCCCAGGTCATTAAATCTTGTTTTAAATACTGCCATGCAAATATTTGATTATATTGCCCGTTATATCGTTGGAAAAATCTTATTTCGTCTCGGAAATTATATATATTAATTAATTTATATATATAATATAAAAATTGATTGGACTCTTCTTCTGGAACAGAAAAATATGCATTCGCCAAATTTTTTTTGATGGAATGTGTATTTTGTGTTTGGTTTTCACTATTCAAAAGTGTGATTCTTACATTCACGCTTTATTTTCCCGTAAATCACCATTCTCCTACACCTTTTCTTTTATATTCCACTTATCTTGTATTTTGATAAATTCATTGTGACTATTCAGCTTCAGGGTAGATGTTCTGTCTGAGAATCCGCCTCTGAAATGTAAGTAAAATACATAAGTAAACATAAATAATTTGCAGCTAATATACTCTCTGTATTGACGCTCACGTAATCGTGTGGAATTTTACAGACGTAGATAATTTTATTAATTAAAATGTAGAGTTAATTTATCGGGTATTTCATAGAGTGTATATCGTTAATCTGATAAAACAAAAATTTTGTAAGTTTAAAATTCACCACATTTGTCTGGTGGTTTTCAAAAGACTAAAACTGCCGGTTGGTAGTGCTGTTTAGTGTGGAATTTTGCGAGGCATGTTTTGTTACGATGTTAGGCACACTTTGCTTAGCTGGGAGGCAGGCCCAGCGTGGTGTTATCGCGATCTAGACACATATTCGCCACTTCCGCGCGAAACACTCTTATAGTAAGATATTTTAAGAGACCACAGCAGTGCATGCGGGCGTAGCAGTGTCATGGCCTCAAGTACGTCATTGGTAAATGTTTTAAAACAGGCCCAGACAGTAGCTGCTCTGTATCAGAAATAACATGAGCCAACAGGAAGTGTCTTACAGCCTCTAGACACAATACATCTTACATAATTACTTATGATTAAATGGGTGTAACCGGGAATTAAAGATGATCGATGTTTACTTTCATGGTTGATTTGGGAAGATAAGTTTTACATGACGAATTTTGTTTTCATATACTTTTCGTACTTTGAAAAGTCAAAAAAATATTCAAAGAGAGCACATTTACATTAAAGAAAGTACGGCGCTCTAAGTAAATACGTAGAGCAGTATAACAAAAGAGAAAGTTCCAGATATGTTTAAATCTACCAAAAACATACATCGAAAAGAGCTATCGAAGTTATTTGGTTAGAATAGTGCAAATATCACACACTGTTCTAAATACTGGTTTTGATTTCTAGAATGTAATAAATTTGAAGCCAGTGGCGGATCTCAAGCATGACTGTACAATAACAACATTTTGAATGCTCGGTGATTGAAGACTGCGTCCAAGAGATTGATAACGACAAAAATCTGAGTGCGTCGTGTCTCACTCTTACATTGCAGTGGCTAGCTAATCAAACAATTATATATTTATACACAACTATACAATTTGACAAATTGTCTTACGTATTTCTGTACGTATGAACTTATTCTGTCAACACAGCGCAACTTCTTGGGTGTTGATAATCGCTAGCCATATGGAAACAGCTCGCGCGATGCACTCTCTACTGCAATCTATGAGCGAGACGCACTATAGCAACGGGTTTGTCAATACCTGGCCGCTGCGGAGTCCACTACTATAAGATATTAAAATTAATAACTTTACCGTTACAAACATAATAAGGCATCCTTTTAACGAATGGTGCCTTAAGATACGCCAATAATGTGCATTAGGAATATTCGTGTGGGTAGTAATTTTCGTGGATTTTAGCTATTAATTATTTCGTAATATAATGGTACATTAAATTTTGCCTAAAAAATAATATATTTTTTATCTCTGGAAACCCCAGTAGTAAAGCGTGGTTAATAGCGGGAGGTACTCTTAAAATACTGCAAGAAGACAAGACAAAGGACCGGATAAGATAAGCGTAAGTACCAAGAAGCATTTGCGTTGGCCCTAACGTTACGGGACAAAGGACCGGATAAGATAAGCGTAAGTACCAAGAAGCATTTGCGGTGGCCCTAACGTTACGGGACAAAGGACCGGATAAGATAAGCGTAAGTACCAAGAAGCATTTGCGGTGGTCCTAACGTTACGGGACAAAGGACCGGATAAGATAAGCGTAAGTACCAAGAAGCATTTGCGTTGGCCCTAACGTTACGGGACAAAGGACCGGATAAGATAAGCGTAAGTACCAAGAAGCATTTGCGGTGGCCCTAACGTTACGGGACAAAGGACCGGATAAGATAAGCGTAAGTACCATGAAGCATTTGCGGTGGTCCTAACGTTACGGGGTAAAGGCATCAGAAAGGCATCATTTTTATTACGACCTTCTCTCCTTCTGGCCAACAAGTGAGCAAGCCGGATAAATACACATTCTTTGCTATCAAAAATTAATTGGTTTGCTGTTAGAGTAATTTGTACCTTATGCAATGAGTTAAATCGAACTGTTTGCGAAAGTGTAAAAAAAAAGCGGCATATGTGTGTCGACGGGGCTTCATTCAAAGCTTGCTAGGAGGTTAAGTCGGTAGTATTCAAATTTTAAATCCGCAGGTCACCTCGTGTAGCGGTAAACGTCAGTTATTGTAAACTTCATGTAAAAATACGAGCGTGGAAGGAAAGCCCCAAGCGAGGCTGTCAACGCCTTCAAAGTGTCGGGTGGTCAACATTTTCTTAATTTTCGTTCGCACTCGGTCCTGTGTAGCGGACGCCCGCCCAAGGAAACTCACACGGCCTTCACACAGTCGATACGAAAATCATGATTCGCGCTATCTGTAAAGATTACCGCTAGTTGGGACGATCAACCCAGCTAATAGCTCGCCCGAGTGAAGGCAAAACCAGCAGTAGATTGCAATCTTCCCGCCTGATGACCGCATCAGAGACGGCTTCTTGCAGGCACTTGTATTACATTTCCAATCTTCGCGAGGGAACTCACCTAATCTTCCTCCTCAGTTTGCTCGGCGCACAAAAAAATGGTAGCGATTCATGTTGACTGGGTATGAGTTTACGCACGAAAATATAAACGGCGTCAAAATATATATTAGGAAGTAACGACTACAAATCTAATTAATTAACTTAATCTGTTTTTATTTATCATAATATTTTGTTAAATGCACTCACGACCCAAACAGAAATAAAAAATACAAGTTAAATGAGTTAATTCCTAATTCTATAATATACAGCGTGACAATCAACTTTCGGAAAAATGTATATTAATCGATGGTGCTTATAATGAGAAAAAATTAAAGCAAAAATGTGTTAAACTATGTGTTTATTATTGGTCAATAAGTAGTAAAATTATCACTCGTACTATGGCTCACTAGAACGACCATTTTCGAGCAAGTTCTGGAGAAAATTGACAAGTGCTACTTGTTTATGATTGTTGAGAAGTAGCTTCTTTACAACTTCTCGTGAATGTCATTTCTCAGATTTAAGTTTAATACAAATTATTATTATCGACAATTAATGCAAAATTTTCACATCCAATTACAATATAACCTAAATAAAGTAGATAACATATAATCGAAATCCAGAAAATAGTTCAAATACGGTATTTAATAAGATAACTACAACATAAACAAGAGTATTTTTTATACATTTTTTATCTGCTGCATTTTCCCTCGAGTTATTGTGTACTATACCATTGCGTTTACCCAATAAATTCAATTGTAAATAACCGCATTTTAGATAATATAGCTGAACTCATCTTGTAGATTTAAAAACATGAAATCCAAGCGAAATCGGTTTAGCAAGAACCGATAGACAAGGCGTCTAGATAAAGAGGCATGGCGGTTATCACACAAGCATTTGTTTTCCAATAACTGCAGACATGAACGAAGAAACACCTATCGTTTTATAATGGCAGTAGAATACCTTGCGATTGTTACTAACTCTTGAGATATTTTTCTTGTAACATGCCTGCATGTCCGGAAGCAACATGGCTGACTGTTGAAACGAGTAAATATGAAGCCCACAATCATAGCGTTTACTTACATGTCTCGTGACTCGGCGCAGTCAATTGTTCGAAAAACTTTCTGAACATTCTTTAAACATACAGCTCATGCGTATTTTGGGGGCATTACAACTGCATTAAACGATGCAATTAGAATATTTCTCAATCAATATTTACTCTTAAATTATTGGAGGATAATAATGAGACTTTCAAGGTAAAATATTTACCAAAAATATCGTGAACAAGAATTAGCGAATACAGCACCTATATTCTTTCAAGTGTAATAGGAGAATGGTGTTGCTGCCATATAGGTTGTAGCAGTTTAAACCTTTTTTAGTTCTTTAAGTCGCAGGAATGGTGCACAGTATCACACTCACATATATGTGGCTGATATTAAATACTATACAGTTTTTTAAACAAGTTTCTTAGAATGAAATCAGAAGATGTCACTCGCCAATCAGTCATCGTCTACGGTTGCTTCAGGTTACTCGAGCACGTTTTACTCCAAGGCGAACCGGGTTCGATACCCGGCGGTGTCGCTCCCGGATTTATTCTCGTGAGAATCGTGCAGGACAACGCCGCTGGTCGGTCGTATTCTCTCGGGGATCTCCCGTTTCACCCCGCCCTTGCATTCCGGCTGATCGATATTCACCTCACTTCACCCTCATCGTCTGCCAAGACCTGGATGTTAAGGGCACTGCCTATCGGCCGGCAGCTGCATAATCTAAATAGGAAATCCCATGTTAAGAAAAATCTGCCTCGGCATGTTAATTTTAATGATGGGCGTTTCAAACAAATTTAATTCTTCGCGAATTTATTAGGAAAAGTTCCCCACAGAAGAGATGTTTCCATAAAATTTATAGCCTGTTTGCAAGTAATTTATAAAAATCACGTTTTACAAAATAAAGTACATTCTACCAATCTATTTTGAAAATATATGATCGTAGGGATTTTCTCCTAAAAAAAATTCGTAAATAATTAATTTTATTCGAAACGCATATCTTTAAAATTGACGCACTGAGGTGAAGTTTCCTTAACAAGTGATTTCCTTTTTAAAATTCGCAGCTGCCAGCTGATAGGAAGTGACGTTAAGAGCCACTCAAATCTCTTCGCACACACAGTCCGTCAGATTTTGTGCACGGGCGTCAAACTGACTTAAGAGCGTGGAGTTGGTTGACCTCCCGCGACACGAAGCGACGTCAAACTGCCAGGCGACAAGCGACACTCTGGCTGCAGCCAAGTCGTGTTTCTAGGAACCTCCTCCACAACCTCATCCTCAGAAGCTCCACAAAGAGGACATTGTTCCCCGTCCAGAGCTGCTGACGACTCTAGGTGCAGCGAACACGGCTCGACACCTGCAGCTGCCCAGTCGTGACGTCACTGCACGTCCTTGCGGCACGTCACGTCTCATTCGCCTGCCAACTGTTTGCTCATAGAAGGAGAGTGACATTATTTTTAAGAGAATGGTAAAATAAATCTATAAAACACGAAATGATGCACGCGCCTTCAGCTTTCTATTCCGAAGTTGTAAAGAGGCCCACTGGAAATTTTCAGTTTGAGCAAGGATAGAGGACAAGACAAAAGATAAAGAACAACAAACAGGTGATCTGACCCGCTTTAAGAATTCGTCACGCCTAGCCCCATCCTACCTTAGGCACCATGTTCGAAATGTCTCACTGTAATACTGTCCTTAGCGTCCTCTTTCTCTGATAGCTGTACGATTTTACTTAAGATAGTTTTTGTATTTTTTAACTTATTTATAAAATACATATACATATAGTTAGTCCTAATCGCTATGGTGTTAATAATTGGAAACAAATATAAAAGTTTCCGTTTAAAGAAACAGGGTCAGCAAGGAATAGGCCTACATATATTTGACTGGCACCAAGTGAAGTCCTGTCTTTCTCGAAGAACATACGTGTAATTTGTGGGGCTACCTCTGTGGGCTGATTATAATCACATACTATATATTTTCGTTTCTAGATAAACTAATTCATACATATTAACTACAATGAGAATAAACTTCACAAACAACTACTAGATGTGATACAATAGTTCGAAATGAAGGGGAGGGAAATAGCAAAGTCTTTGGACAACTTTTTTGTACATTTTTACTTCCTTGCACATTTCATTTTGGTACAATCAAACATCTCGGAAGAATACATAACGTAAAAACTATAATCGGAGAGAGAAAAGTAAAAAAAATAAATAAATAAATAAAATTTATACACTTACTTCCTTAATACACAGTATTCATTATTTACGGTGTCGTGGCACCCTTTCCGAAATCTATTAAGGACGGGGGGGGGGGGGGGGAGAGAATTTGGCCGAGTATTTTCGTGTGTATCTAGTAAGATAGTATTCATTGCCCGGCTAACACTGCAAACTGACGAACGGAAATAAGACCCAGAATGTAAGAGACGACCAATAAGAACTTGCCACTTTTCAGCTTTTTCAGTTTGTTTACCCTGGTAGATACTTACTTAGACCCTGCTCAGTAATGTATAAGTTAAAAGGCTGCAAACGAAAACCCAATAGCTCCCCACGCGTTTCCAAATACTTATATTAAGTTGTAGCTCCACAATGTTGATGCGAGGACCAATATGCTTTGACGTGACAAATTTATGTTACGGGATATGTTTAGCGAATGAAACACAGCAATGTGGTTCGTGTCCACTGTATTAATTTCGTGTATAGGCTGTTCACGGTAAAGGCAAATAATTACGTGAAATAAACATCGTAAATATGTTTATTTCACGTAATTATTTGCCTTCATTCAATAAAAGAAATATTTAATTCGCCACTGCAGTTGGCCGTCACTTATTCAATAAGTGAAATTGTTTTACGCCACACTAATTCAATCAGTGAAATGTTTTCACTGAAACAATCAGTGGTTTCCCACTGGCTCTAAGTGGAGCCATTTCTAATGGTTAGAGTAGTTGAATTTCGCTGCGAATTAGTGGTTTCGCACTAATTCGGATTTAGAGAGTACAGAGTCAAAATATTACACTTGTGAAAAAACCTGCTGCGGCAAAATACGAATTTTTCCGACTGATATATTAACACAAATAGAACGCCAGACTGTGCCTTCTCGAGGACTATTCCAGAGCATCCACCAATTATTTATTGTCCGCTATTCCTTGCTATCCATTTTGTCTTTGACGTAACGAAAACTGAAAATAACGTAAGCTTTCAAAATTGCTAGCCGTTACAATTAAAACGTAACTTTTCTGCTTGATAACAAGGTTCAATCATCTAATTACACACATATGTATTTCAACATGTATAGTCTGTTCGCAGTAAACTGAGCACTTTTGAAAGCCCTGCTTAAGATCTACTTGTTTTCACATTGTGTACTCTTCCACCGTATGTAAAATTAACATAGCGATGGCTCGATCACTTCAGCCAAACGCCTGTCAAGGGGAACTTTGAAATTATTGGGAACGTAAGTGTTTTACCAATTTACTTGTTCTCACACTTATGTGCAATTAAAAAAAGGGTACCGTAAAATTATCTGACAATTTTAATTGAGCGTCTGTTCTGAAACGTTTTCTGTGATATCGTTGTTTGCGCGTAAACGCGTATCTCGGTAAATAAAAATTCTAGAAATATGACTTTTTGTCAGAAAAAAATATAAAAAACAAATATCTAAGACCCTATATTTCAGAGTACTCTATTATTGAATAAATGAAACTTTACCTTAATATCTTCTAGAACTTGTAATGTTTATTTCGTATTAAATATGAAAAAACAACAGCGAGAACAGCAATGTGTTGGCAACGGCTAGTAAGAAATAGTTCACAGATAAATATTGTTTTAACCTAGTTTTTTGGTATTCTATCTGTAAATTAAACGTTACAGTTTAAAATAATAGCGCAAAATATCGTGCGTAGGCCCTAGTGACATAGTGTTTGTTTTATCGACTGAGGAAGTAACTGTCGGCTGGGCGAGGCTTGTCGCTCACTCTGACTTTTTTCTCTCCCCCTCGAGAAGTTTCGCATCTTTACGTAGTAAAAATATTATACATGTTTAAAATGTTAGCATATTTCATACTTATTACAGCAAAATAATGATTTTTGAATTTGTAATTTACACCTGAAAAGAGATTTTAATTTTTGAATACTTATTTTAATATATTTAGATATGATGGCGGGGCGGTTACCATCTGTGAAGTTGGCAGACGTTAGCGAGCCATGACATGGCGTATTGATTTTTGCCAAACGAAGTGTAAATTATACTTACTCCGAAAAATACTTCAAATTACCACATCATGTTTGTAGACGTTGTGTTTTTTAAACCTACCTAAGAAAGTTACGATGTTGAGATAAATCTGTGTTTCCACGGCAGTAATAAATATACTGTTACGTGTGTTTAGTTAACCGCTGCATGTGAAATGGCGTGACGTTGCTGCGTGGTGGCCATTTGGCTGGCCCTGTGTGCATGCGTGAGTGATCTCAAATATTTTATGTGCGTTATTTATACGTTTTAACTGTGAACATTTTTATGACGGAGTTAATTATTTACATTCACGTCTGTTTATTTATCACAACGTTGTACCTTTGCCCTAGGTGTTTGAAACACAGTCGTGTAACGCGATTGGCCACAGTCCCAAAAATACTAAGCCCAGCCCGATAAATTTCAATAAACCTAATAAACAGTAAGTAATAAACAGAAATATCACCCCATATATGACGTGCTTGGCTGCTTCCTAAATACGTTCCTTCGCAAACGTTTTATACTTATGTTAAAATAAAAATACGTTGTTTTCAGTTAAATTGAACTTTACGTATATTTTATCTATAAATTACGATATTTTACTTATAACTAATATGAATAAAGACCAGAAAATGTGTGCTGGTAATATCTAGTAAGAAATAGTTCTCATGCAAATATTGATAAACAGAGTGCGCACGAATGCGGTGCGTTGGCCCTCTGGTGTGATTTTCTAAGCTTTGTCTGAATGCGGCGGAGGAATATGCAGGAAGTAGAAATTTAGCAGGGTTTCAGAAAAGTTAGAAGTAACCGTGAATGGACAATATAAATGCAGCGATGCAACGAAGCAACCAATCACACAGCTGGCCAATAGTGTCGTGATCCACGTGTTTCTTCTAACTACATGCTGTTTGCGGCGGTAAACTGAACACTTTTCAAATCACTAATTGAGATCAACTTTTATGGACGTTGTGTATACTTCTGCCTTATGTAAAATTAACTTTGCTATGGGCGTCATCACTTCATTCATGCGTCGGTCAAATGAAACAGTGAAATTATTGGAAAAGTATATATTTTACTAATCTGCCCATTTTTATACTTGGATGACTTAAAAAAAAAAAAAGGCGCAAGAAATAATTTAAATTATCACAAATGTTTACCTAACACATTTATTCGACGTTAAGATACGAAACTACTTTCCCTCCGTCGCTATCAACTTCTCTGGGCGCATGTCACTCGGTGCGCCCGTTAAAATGTATGCAGATAGGGAACCACAGGGACAGGGATTGAACCCGGTTCACATTGGTGTGAGGCGAGCAGGCTAACCGCTCAGCTACCGCTGCCTCAGGATTCATAATTGATGGCACCCCTTAAATACAGGAGGGAAGACAGGGCTAACAAAATTAGCAAAGGCAAGATAAAAATAAAAAGCAGTAACAGCAATACAGATGATGATGATGATGATGATGATGATGATGATGATGATGATGAACCCAGAAATAAACTGGATTGTAACAAGAAAGCCCAATAAATATATACTACTAAATACATACATACACAGGACTTTGGTTCACATACTACAAATCATAGATGAGATTTAACCTGATTAGTGACAATGAAGATGATGGCGGGGAGGATGAGGGAGGGTAAGATATGAAAGATAAAACCCTGTCACCTTCGGCCCAGGGTAGGCCTACCATTCTGCATTTCAGTGGCTTGTGGTGAAGTGTTGCAAGGTAAGCTAGTGCTTGCTCACTGCTGTACATTCTCGGTGCATGCAGCAGGAGCCAGTATCCACCGTGCAGCCCAGGGACACTGAGTGCATGTTGACCACTCACAAGCGAGCAGGCAAGGGACCCGCTACACAGCTCCTGTGGCGTCAGCTGCAGAGCTGCGTTCCAGTGGCGGAAGTGTGAACTAGCGAGCAACAAGGTACAGCACACGGCTAACGCCAGCTTATCTTGCAACACTTCACCAAACGCCACTGCTTCGTTTATTTGAAGGCTACGGATAAAAAGTAAACTTCTTACGTTATTCGAAAATACAAATGCCGAAGTGAAAAACTACATGCCATTACCGCACTCCGAGCTTGAATAAGTGAGCATTGAGCCAAATCAGTGAAAACGGTGAGAATTGAGCAACAGATAATCAGCGACAGATAACTATTAATATAGTGGTTGAATTTCACTGATTTATTTGTGATTTCCCACTGAATGCCACGATTTTCACAGCAATAAATCACTTGTCCCCAGTTAATTTGCTCGGTTTTCGCCGGTCAGCCGTAGCTTGTCCACCGACAATCAGTGAAGATTATTTCACTGATCGATCTCACTGATTCGGATCTAGAGTGTGCTAATGGCATCCCGCATCGAGGGCAAACAGTTCTTTCCGACTGGGAGTGTCTCGGGGCTGACTCGACAACCAGGCATCCCTTTGCTCTGTATGTGCAGACATCTGAATATGTATGGAACCGGTTCAAAACCAGTGTTGTCAGTAAAAGAAATTATTTGAAACTCACCTGATCATGTTACTCCCGTAGCTACATGGTTGTGAGGTCTCGACTGAGCCTTCGCAACTACTTGAACACGCAGTCAGGTTCGATCCTGGCTAGTGCAAAACGGAATTAGTCCTGGGCAGGAAGTAAGCGAGAGAAGATCAAAATACTTCTTTCTTCAGACGATTCCTACGGTGCTTATTTATGACCGAGGTTACGTACGAGTATATGGCATTAATACCATTTTTAATGTAGTTTAATAATTTTTATATCAAAATTTTAAGTAGTTAAAGGGGGTAAGTAATTTTGGAATGTACAGTAAAATGAACAAGATACACACAGCTAAAATTGACAAAATTACGACGAATATAGCTACAAAAGAAAACAAGGGAAAATTATTAGTACTGACTATGGATTTTGCTGACACTGTTCTAGGCTGACATTACAGGATATGGAAAGAAATGTGCGGACACGAGAAAAATAATAAAGACACCACAAAAGTTGATACACTTGAAGTTAAAGTATTTGAGGATTTGAGATGGAATTGACATGTATGACTGAAAGTGGGTGGCATACCAAGTTTATAGATTATGCTCTAGTGCAGATAAGAAGCAAACCTCCTAGAGGAACACGTGAACGCGACGTCAGAAGAGCAATGACTAAGAGGGACCCACACGCTGATGACTGCACAAGTAAAGATCGTCGTAAAACGAACCGCGAGAAATAACTTGCAAAAAATCGCAATTAAAAAAAAAAACGCAAACAAAATTATGTTCTATTAATGATTCTCTCTGAATTTTTCTACATTTTGTTTATATATATATATATATATATATATATATTAAACAGGATACATTTTATGTAACCCAAATGTGTGTGACTCTATTTATATTTAGCGGCTGTCGTTAACTTTAACATGTATGTAAACTTTGCAAAAGCAAACGTAAATTGCAATAAAACTGTAAAATGGTATAGGTTCTACAATCTGAGAACTATTTTCTCATAAAGTAATTTACAGAATGCAAAAAGTAAAAAATAAATTAACTTACAAGTGATATTGGTATTGTCATCAAGTGATGCCATGTTGGATCTATATACGTAAGATGAGATCTACTGCTTTTGTCTTCTGCGCATGAACCTAACGTTGAACTACCCCAAAGGAACATAACTGTCAAACAAATCACATGATCAATAATAATGAACGTGATTGTGAATATTTTAATTTCTAAATGACAAGCACTATAATACCAACAAAATACTTTCGCCAATTTGAATTTAATCAAACTGAATTACAAATAGATTAGAGGATGTATACAAACCCCTCAAAGCACTTGTTTACTAAACAGTGTTCTAACCTCAATTCCAATCTACGCCGTATTTAGAAGTCGTGTTGGCAGGTGGGCAGTTCAAAGTTGGGGCAGAGAGATTGGTTGCGCGCCAGCGAGATACTTAACTCTACCTCATCTTGAGTAAACATACATGGTTGTAAGACGACGAGTGGTGACTGAGCACAACGCGCATACAACTACCAGAGACGTCACTCAACGTAAAGCAGCGGAACTCTTTATTATTTTGCCCAGTACAATTGTGCCAATCTCAAAACAAAAAAAAAAAAAATGGTGTTCACGGGTTGGCAATACTACACGTGAACAGGCTTTTGCATAACATTTCAATAGTCTAATTCCACATATTTTAATTAAAATGTGTTCAATATTCACATACAAAATATGTAGAATTACATCCAAAAATAAACGGCCACTGTGAGCTGTCAAGTGTCATTACACAACGCCAAATCGTTGTTAAAACTCTTAACTAGCTCACATCAACGAGAATGCACGGCCGTACGACAATGTAACGCTCACATCACCACCAACTTCGTAAAAATAAATGCGGATTTATATATATTATTGTACTTCAGTCTCTACAATTGAATCAATATAACTACATACTTATTTTCTATTCTGTTGAAAAATACTTATAAGACTATAAGCAGTTTATTTACATAATATCAAATAATTCAAGTAATTTTCCGTTGTTATATTGCTGATATTGGACTGGGCAATTAAAGAAAAACCGAATCGCAAAAAAATTAAGTGTTCTGTTTACTCCTATCCAGTGTGTAGGGGTTGACTAAGCAGATGGCACCTTGTAGTCACTCTCTAGCACACGACAGCAACGCGGCCTAGAGGGGTCAGCGGTGACTCAGAGCAGGACAAACACCCGAGCCACTAGCGCTGTGAGGTTTCCCTCGGCTTGGCTTACATCACAACACCGACACCAGCGCCAGCTGATGGTGTCATCTCGCTCTCTTCCAGCTGATGCTCACTCGCTGCTCCGTGCAGGTACCTATACTCCAGCATATTCGCGCCTCCTTTGCACTTTTCCAATCGAACCTTTGAAAAATCACCCCATTTATGACGTGCTACGTTGTTTCCTAAATATCTCATATATCACAAGCATTTTATACTTGTGTTAACGTATAAATACTTTTTTATTTTATTTTATTGTACTGCTACTTATATCTTACCAATGAATTGTAACATTTTATTTACAATTAGTATGAATAAGAAAAGGAAGAAAATAGGTGTGTTGGTAACATCCAGAAAAAAATAGTTCTTATGCAAAATGTTATTACACTAAGTGTGCACGAATGCAGTGTTCTAGTCCTTTGGTGTAATTTTCCAGGCTCGATAAAGATTTGTTTGCATGAGACGAGGCGATAGAGTGTACCTATACTGGAAGTAGAACCTAAGCGGAGCTTCATATAAGTTGGACGTAACCGTAAATTGGCAACATTATACCGGTACACCTTGATTATCCAACAAGTTAGTGGTATTAAATTTGTGAACGAACTGAGTTCTGGGAAATATGGGTGAGGCATGGTCTTCCCGCGAGCAGAAATTTGGGCATGAGCTCTACTTGTCAGAGGGGACGCGATGGTGTAGTGGTTAGTAGGGGCGTGCCGGTTTCAGGAATGCCACCTTTATTGATGTCAAAGAGTTAGCTTTATCGAAAGAGTTAATAAAAAAATTAAAGGGTTAATTAAATTTAAAGGGTTAAGTTTAACGAAATGGTTAAATTTGATTGAAAGGGTTCATTTTTTTCTTAAGTTTGTACTTCTTTGATTTTGGGAGAGGTTAGCAAGAGCTCTGTAAGATGTTGACGCTCTGGTGTCTAGAGGCGATGAACAGAGTGGTGTGTTGCAATGTATTATATAGGTGTTTAGTTGAGTGCAAGAGTGTGCCAGGGGTCACTTTTACTATTTTTTCTAATTTTGATGTGTTTGTAGGGATGTTGGTGGTAGATAGGCGGGTTTTACGAATATATTTAACACACAAGAGAATTTCTAAGAGTGGTGTAAATGTAATTTTTTTTTGGGATATATTGCTCTTAGACATTGGTGGGAGATAGGCCACTTTGAAAGATGCGATTTATGTGTTAGTAATGACAAAATATTGACGACTGTTTATGAATGCAATTAAACATTAGAGCATTTCAGAGTGTTGTATGTTTAAATGTTTGAAAAATAAAGGTTAACTTGAGTATTTGCTTACTTTGTAATAGTTAAAAATTAAATAAAGATGATTGTTTGTCATTACTTGCAAAAAATGTGCCTTATAGTTTTGTTGGTATGAAAATTAATCAGTGATTAGTTAAAAGTCGTTGGGAAAAAAAATGAATAATGTTTGCTGGAAATGGGAGAAAAGTTTGCTTGAAAATGGAATAAAGTATTCTGGATATGGGAATAAAGTTTTCTGAATACAGAAGTAAAGTATGCTGGATATGGGAGTAAAGTTTGGTGGAAAAAGTTTTATATTTTTTAATAGGAGTCATTGTGTGATAAAGACATTTGGAATGTATTGCTTAATGATGACGAAAAAATACATTTTTATCTACAGGACTTAAGAAATTTTATTTAGCTGGAAATACGCCAACCTCTTGCGACTAGAAAAAATAGGTGGAAGTTTCAGTTTCCAATTCAACGCAACAGTTTGTAGGGAGGAGAGGAAATAGTCCAGGTCAGTTCAAAATCTGCTTTCTCCCTAGGGAAGACGTCGCTTTGACCTTGAAGCAAGCCTCCATACATAGCCGAGGTAGCGCTCAGTGGGTGAAGGGAGGGGAACAGCCAGTTCCCAAGATATCTGAAAAATGCATCACTTGAGTGCTGTAAGGGAGAAGGTAGTTTGTGGCTTTGAATCGATAGCGCCCTCCGTGGACAGGGACAGTCAACCTAAAAAACTATTTCTGACCTTGCGGAGGCCAGGTATAAGCACAGCATTGGAAGGAACAGTTCTTGGCTTGTCTAGGTGGAGGGGGTGTTTGCCGCTAAACAGATTCTTGCAGTGTTGGATCGATACCAGGGTGCGTGTCCTGGAGCTTTGGAAACAAACTCTGCTTTGGCGGGCGGGGGGGAGGGGACATATTGCCGAAGACGCAGTCATTGAAGAAGGGCTGGGGTGTGTGAACTGAGCATTTCTCCGCAAACTCACTCAGGCAAGGGGGGTGGAGGTGGTGTGTAGGCAGGTCTGGAGTGGTTGGCCTTGGGTAAAGCGATGCGGAGGTTTCTCGAGGACTTCCACCATCTTAGTATTTCGCCAATCCTCATGCTGCATAGACACTACACTGGATCTCTCGACTTCACCGGGTTTCAGAGAGTGGTAACTGCGATTAACGTTTTATAGTATACACATTTTAATATAAAACTATTTTATCGGGAAACAATTTTTTTATAATTTATCGGGAAAAAAATCTAATTTTTATTTGATAGTGCATTTATCGTGTAAACCCCGTTTCTGTGTTCGGTATGTGAAACTTGGTATGATTTTCAACTTTAGTTTGTGTTAACAAGTGCCCTCTTTTTACCAGACTTTACAGAAAAAAAGTTGTAATACGTACATTATTTTTTTCAATAATTCACTTTTACATGTTCACATACTTGTAGGACGAACCAAATCGATAATAGTATCTTGGTATATTTTCTGTGAGTAATAAATTTCTACTCAGTAGCCTTTAAGATGCCGCCTGCACTACACATATATAAACAGGTGCACCTCATACGATCCACTCATTGATAGATTGCCCTCTGAGGTGGACGGATGTGTTTTCGGGGAGCTCCTGCTGACATTTCATTACGTATTTTTTTTCTAATGTGTTTGTTTAAAATTCAGCTAGTCTATTTTATATAATAGTATGTGCATCGTAAACACAATTTTTATCCATTTGTCAAGTAAATCGTATTCACATCTATTTCCGAGTAGCTATAACCTTAGTCGCATGTCAGCCTCTGAATGCGCTCCACATATATATTTTCAGGCTCCTGATGTAAGATTGACTCAGTGCTTCACTGAGCTCGCAGCCGGATGGACGTGTTTTGGGAGGGGTGCAATTTTATTATGTGTGTTAATCAATTGATTAATTTTTTACGCATGGATTACATTCCTCCTCCCCAGTCTCACAGGTAGGCGGACATGTAAGGAATGTGCGAGAGGCGTCATATATATCATTTCGTTTAATTTATAGGCTCATTTTGTTGTAGATCATTAATTCCATACTCACACAATCGTGCTATACTTCTCTCTCATGTAAATTATATTTCTAAGCTCGGGGTAGTAAAATAACATTACGTTTAATTCCACACTGGAGTAATTGCACTTATTATTCACATAGTCATTTGAAATTTGTGATTCGATGTGTGTAATTTGTTCATACGTACAACACTCTGAAATTCTCTAACGTTTAATTGCATTCGGAAACAGTCGTCAATCGTTTGTCATTACTAACAAATAACCTCATCTTTCAAAGTCGCCTATAACCCACCACCGTCTACGAGCTATATCCCCCCCACCCCCCCCCCCCAAAAAAAAAAACATAAAATTTACACTTAGGCCACTCTTAGAAATCGTCTAAACACTCTAGAATTTTCTCGTGAGTTAAATATATTCGAAAAAATCGCCTATCTACTATCCAACATCCCTACAAACACATTAAAATGAGAAAAAAATAAGAAAAATACCCTTAGCATACTCTTGCACTCAACTTAGCACCTATATAACACATTGCAACCCACTACTCTGTTCATCGCCTATAAAACACCACAGCGTCAACCTCGCACAGAGCTCCTGCTACCCCCCACCACCAAAAAAGAAATAAAGAAGAACATAATCCAGAAAAAATTAACCCTTTCATTAAATTTAACCATCTCAATTTAATTAACCCTTTAAATTTTTTATTAACCCCTTTCAATCAATTTAACCCTTTAATATCGATAAAGGCGGCATCACCTTGTATCTGAAAGTGGCACGCCCCTACTACTTACTCGCCTCGCCGCAATTGAGTTCGATTCCCGATCGGGTCACTCCCGTGTTTTCACACGTGGGAATCGTTCCAGGCAATGCCACTGGTTGGCTTTTTTTTTTTTTTTTTTTTTCATGGTTCTCCCGTTTCCGCGGCCACCCTTGCATTCCGGTGCTGCTCCATACCACGCTTCACGCTCATCAGCTCTCAAGACCTCGATGATAAGAGCCGCCCAGATCTCTTCACTCGCTCACTCACTGCGCGCTCCAGCAAGAGACTGTTCGTTACGTCAGAGGTTTGTTTGAGAAACGCGTATTTCACAGGTCGTGCAACGTAGTAGAGGCTGAAACACGTGTCGCTCGAGGCCCATCGCTTAGCAACGACGCAGGTTCGTGTGTTTCTGAGCCCCAGGCGACGGCCAAAGTGGTTTTAAAATTGGGGGCGTGTGGCCTGCTTCCGAGCGGAGTGCCCCCCGCCCCCACCCACCAACTTACACGGGCTGCTTGCTGCTTGTCGGGCGCTCTGGCCACAGAGGTCAAGTCTCACTCCAACTCTTTCACTCTCTTGAGCCGATATTACACGATACCTGCAGTCGTTCTTGGTTCTTGCACTTACAAGCTACTATAAGCTGTTCACCGTAAAGTGAGCACTATTGAAAGCCCTGCTTACGATTTACGTGTGTGCGCGTTGTGAATTGTTCCGCCTATTGTAAAATTAACATTGTCATGGGCCTCATCACTTTAATCGTGCATCGGTCAAGCGAAACTGTAAAATTATTATAAATTAAATATTTTACAAATCTGCTCATTTTTATACGTCGATGCATATAAAGAACAGAAAAAGGAAGAAATGATTTAAGTTTTCACAGATGACGTGACGAGTTGATCGTCACTTTTAATTTTTTTGTGCCTGGTGGCTGTTTTTTTTAAGTTGCTAGCTGTTCATTTACTGTGTTGTTCACTACTGCAAAGTAGTTTTATACTATTTTTTATGCACCGGTGCAGTATATTTATTATTCTTAATTAGCGGATTTATTAAACAATATTTTGTATTTGCGAAAGTATAATAGTGCTTGAAATAGATTTTGTATGCTATAATCCGTTTACTATTTATAAAGTTTTTTTTTTTATATCTGTGTTTGTGGGAGCTACCGTTCGAGGGCGCTGGTGGCGCGGAAGAGGCGGTGCGGTCGGTCTGAGAAGGAGTGAGACGCGAGCCACGACCACAGCAGGTTGTATTTGGGAGTTGCTCCGACAAAAATGTTGTCGCGATGTATACGACGGTTTTTGCGCCGTGTACAAGGATTAACGAGTTACGGCGCCGTGGACAGCTGTTTCGAGACATTTACGCCCGTTTGTCTCATGGCCGGTTTCCTTGAAGACGACTTACTGATTTATACAAATTAATTTTTTGATATCGTTTCAGCGCCGAAACAAAACGTGGCTCCCCCTTTTTGCTCTAAACTTTGATTGTGATTGTAACGTAATATCCTGCTTGTGGGCATACGAAAGAGAAAAATATTTCACACAGAAATTTGTTCTTGAAACGTGTGATGTTATTCGGAACTGTTGTACGCAAGTGGCGTTTTATAGGAAACTGTACAAACTATTTTACGCATGTGCCATTTTTAATTAAAGGTATTAGCGTGTATGGAAAATGTTTTAAAATCTTTTTTATGAAGATGGTTGTAAATTTGCGTGAGTATTTACCGGGAGTGAGTTTATCAATGTTGCGTACTACCTTTAGCTACCTGGAATTAAATATTGAGCACAGCTGCCACAGTAAAATGTATGAAGAAATATGTGTTCAACTCAAATAGTATCGTTCCAAATACAAACATTTTCCAACGGAGGCCCCTTCTATCCTAGGGCTAGTGATTTGTATTTCGTTAAGTTAATACGGCTAAGTGAGGTAGAGGTGACTAACCTGAAACCTTTGTGGTAGAGGGCATCTCAATGGTTATCTATCACTTTTTATTTTACGTTAAGATATGGAACTATTTCCCACCCATCGTTACCAACTTCACTGGTCGTATGATACTCAGTGTGCCCATTTAAATATATGCAGGCAAGGGGCAGTGATTTTTTTTCTAAGGATGATTTCAATACTTCTCACGTTATCGTGAACAGCCTTTACAAGTCTTGATGCACGAGCCGGTATACCAGCCGCTATATGAGCCGACATGGAAGATTCATATTACACGACAGCAGTTCGCGTACTATCATTTACCACCCTCGGCGGGTGTTCAGTGTGTGGTTTGTAGTAAATATGAACCCCATTCGTAGAACTGCTACCAGTTAGTAACTTGCGTAGGCCTATAAAAATACTAGCTAGCACATCTTAATATTGCTATATTACTGCTCGCCTTTTACATAAATTGGTTGCTTACCAGTATAGTTCCAATCATTTTCTTGAAAATGGCTTGAAGTCACTAGAGTACGAGTGAGCTATGTTTAATTTTGACGAATATTACTGACCTGTTGAAAAATTCAGTTTTTTCTTTACGTACCGGGATGTTATTAGCATATCAAATTTAACGATAAAAACTCGTTCCCGACGGAGTTTTTAACTCACGCCCAAAAGTTACACATATGTAGTGAACACCTCAACTTTCCCATTTTACTACCAGTTCATACATTGCGTTTTGAGTTTATACACAATAGATACGGCAAATAGTTGTGCGCACGTTTTAATATATGCAGGTAGTAATAGTAACTTTTTCTAATATTAATTTGAAAAGTTCTCACTTCATCTTGAGCATATATATAATATATATATATATATATATATATATATATATATATATATATATATATATGTGTGTGTGTGTGTGTGTGTGTGTGTGTGTGTGTGTGTGTGTGTGTGTGTGTGTGTGTGTGTGTGTGTGTGTGTGTGTGTGTGTGTGTGTGTGTGTGTGTGTGTGTGTGTGCTAGCTGATTTTGGTGCCAAATGAAAGCTATCGTCCAGATCCATTGATTCAAGCCCATACAAGCGAAGTATCAATTTAGTTACTTTCATTTCGTTCCTGTAGCGCAAAGAAAATACTGTATTACCGGCTAGACCACTGGTGGTCTCTAGCTAGGTCCTAGATGTTACCAGGTTGATATCAGACTTGCGAAATCAACTGTGAACCAATATGGACGTCGATGTATGTCGTCTTCACGTGATGCAGTTCGGGACGGTTCGATGCGCGTGGCTAACAGAACTTATGCACAAGGCGTTGAAGTGCGTTTTCCAGTTCAAGTAACCTGGTTCAAAGACAGGGCAGCTCAAAGCAAATCAAAAAGAGTGTGCGGTAGTTACATATTATCCTATTTACGTATTATCGGATAAATGAAACGTCTTGTTTGTTTATCTGGCATGTTTGGAGCACGTTACTTTGTACGCAGTCATAATTTCTAATGCGGATTTGTGATAAACGTAGCATACAAAAAGAGATAGATTCATAGTCATAAAAATTACCTGTTTTGTCACTAATTTAGTTTCTCGAAATAAACCAAATTAATCCTATTTATGATCTTTAGATACGTAATTGCAATAGCTTCTTTCCCTACAGATGTTACTAAATTATAAGTAGGGGGATTTAAAAACTTGAATATGACTCATGCCGTAATATTTAATCTACAAAAGAGTAAAAGTTGTGTGGATGGGTACAAAGATATTTAGCTAATTCCATTGTACAAAATAGTTGTTAAAGAAACTACGAGTAGATTACAAAATAAAATTTTCTTTCAATTTTTATAATGCGGTTTATTTGTAGGCACCGTTTTAACGTAACACATATATTGTTTTACACCGAACAAATGTCCAGCTTTTTTCAAAGTTGAGCAATTTTTAAAGTAATGCATAAAACTGGTAGTTCGGTAAGTGCTATAGAAACTTACACCGTCCACAAAGAAACGTCTACTGTTTCCTAGTTCCTATTGGCTGTTTCAGCAACTCCCAGGAGAGGAGCGGGAGTGATAGGGGTTTTATCACGTAATTTACGATACTGTTAAAGCCAAGTTTCATAGAACAAATTTCAATGAAATGGAATCTCATCAAAACCTCCACCATAATTAATAGACTCACTCCATGGATTTCCCTTCTCCTGCAATAAATTTAAAAACAATTAAGTGTAAGTAGACGTGTAACGCCCAACCTAGCGCAGCAAGATTTTTCTGATAATTTTAATAAAAAATACAACAAAAAAAGCATCAACTTTTTCTTGCTATTTGTAACGAAAGTACAAGAAAAAAACTCAAAATCTGAAGTTTAGTGAAACAACGCTAAAAAATCAAGCAAATTTGAGCTAAAAACAAGCAAATTTGCCGTTTTCAAGCAACTTCTCACACTTCAAGAAACAACTTTTTTTGTTTAAAAAACAAGGAATTTTCATTGAAAAACAAGCAATTTAAGCCTAAAATCACACAAATTTTGCAATATTTAAAAAAAAGGGCCCTGCAGAAATTTTGATGCTATAAAAACAGACAATTTGCACCTAAAGAACAAGAAAAATACCATGAACTATTTCTTGCTATTTGTAATGAAAGAATAAGAAAAAAAATCTGAAATTCAAGAAAAACGATCAAAAACAAGCTAAATTAAGCTAAAAACTAGTGAAAAGATACAAATTAATAGAGTTTATATATTTTATGACAACTCTAAATCATGCATAGATTTACCATTTTCTATTTCTTTTAAGCCTTTATACGTTATAAAATTTCGATTCTCGTTTAATAATTTTAAAGTATTTTTATCACACAGACTTACATAGCGATTTGATAAAGTAATTTTAAACTTTGAATAAATATTACAACTAATTTTATTTCCAAACTTAGAATCATATAATTGAAAATCTGTAGCAACATACTTTTTATTTATTTCTAGGTCCTGTAGTTTTAACTCGAACGAGTTGTTAAACTTGACGTGTAGTGATTCCATCATTACGTTTGTTTAAAAGGAAAAAAAAATTAAAAATAAAAAACTAATTTTAATATTTTAATTTTATTATTTTATTATTATTTTAATCTCATTACTTAGATTATTATTTTATTTTATTTATTATTTTTATTCTCAAAAAAAAATTTAATTTTTTAAAATGTTTTCCTTTTAAATAAACATAAAAATGGAATCGCTGCATGCCAACGAAACTGAAAATAATACCACATCTAAGCAGTGTATAAAGTGTGGCGAAGTATTAAACATAGACCAATTCTACTGTAATGAATACGCAAAAGATAAGCTTTATAACATCTGTGAAAAAATTGCTGCATTGAGAATGATACAAAGCTTTATGAATTAAATAAAGAAAAGGTATTAAGCGAATGTGAAATAAAATGTTTATAATACATCTCTCAAAACACATAAATATTCAAAATTACACAGTACATACATGAAACATACACAAAAAAGCATTTCCCAGAAGAACACATAAATTTAGTTACTAAAAAAGTTTTTAACCACATTATTATATGGATAGTGGGAAGAAATTAGAAGAAACCCAACTTCCACCAGAAAATGAATTTTATAATAAATTAAATTATACTGACATAACTGATGCTGATTTTGAGCACACAAGGCATGTAAGGAACCAATTTAATATTTAAAATCTTGGCAAATACCATGATTTATATTTTTAAAGTGGCATATTACTATTTGTAGATATATTTGAAAATTTCAGAAATGCGTGTATAAATGCATATGATTTAGATCCTGCGTGATATTTTACTGCACCAGGATTATCTTGGAATGCAATGTTAAAATTAATTATCAACTGCTAGAATTATTACATTTACTACAATATGATTTTAATGATTGAAAAAGGAACTAAAGGTGGAATATCCCAATGTTGTAAACGATATGTTAAAGCCAGTAACAAATATTTAAACAATTTTAATCCAAATCAAGAGTCCAATTATTTAACATATTTCGATGCTAATAATTTATTTAGTCGGGTAATGTCTCAATATTTACCATACGGTGGTTTCGACTAACCTAATTATACATTATCTGATTTAGATTACTGGAGTGAAAATATTAGATTTGGAGGGTGATTCTGAGTATGGTTATATATTATAAGTTGAATTACAATACCTGCAAGACCTGCATAATTTACATCAATATCTACCATTTTGATTTTGTCCAGAAAATAAGATAGTTTCAGGAACAAATCAATCTAAATTATTTACAATGTTATATAAAAAAGAAAAGTGTGTAATACAATATCGTAATTTAAAATAGTGTCAAAATAATGCTTTAAAACTTACCAAAATAATAGAATATTGACGTTTGATCAATCCGGTGGTTGAAGAAATATATAGATTTGAAACAGAGATGAGAAATAATTGCTAAAAGTGACTTCGAAAAAGATTTTTATAAACTGATGAACAATTTCTGTTAGGTAAAACAATGGAAAATATAAGAAACAGAGTTGATATAAAATGGATATCAGATGCACAAAAATGTGAAAAATTAGTAGCGAAACCAAATTTCAAAATAAATACTATTTTTAATGAGAATTTTGCGACCTTACATATGAATTAAACAAATATAAAATTTAATATGCCTATTTATGTAGGTATGCCAATTTTAAACATTTCGAAAGAATTTATGTATAATTTTCATTATCTCATAATAAAAACAAAATATGGTGATAACATTGAATTATCTTATCAAGATACGAATTTGTACATTTATAACATAAAAACTGAAGATTTTTATGAAGATATGAATATGATGATAGAAAAATTTGATACAAGTGATTATCCAAATGACAATATTTTTAACATGCCTCAAATAAATAAAAAAAGGTGTAGGAAAAATCAAAGATGAATGCAGGTGGTAAAATAATGAAAGAAGTTGTTAGTTTACAATTAAAAAAATGTATGCTTATATGGTTCACGATAAAGAACAATATCGAAAGGAGTAAGGAAATGTTTTGTTAACAAGCAAATAACATTTGAGGACTATAAGAACTATTTGATTAAAGAGAAAATACAATATATAACAATGAATCTAATAAGAAGCAAACAGCATGAAATATATAATGTATAAGTAAAAAAAAAATACATTAAGTCCTTATGATGACAAAAGAATTATATTAGAAAGTAAAATAGATACTTTACCATATGAATATCAAAATGAATAGTTATTAATTAATTTTTATAATATATATTTTGGGGCTATTAAAGCCATTCAAGTGACAACTTTAAACTTCTTTCGTTTCGAAAAGAATATCAATATCAGCACCATGGAAATTAATCCGTTTACCATTTTATCTCTAATTTCCAAAACAATATGATCAAAATGTTCATTTTAATTTTATAAAAAAATGAATATGTGGGCTCATAAATAATAGAATTTCAAAATCTGCGCATTGTTTTCTGGTAGAAAAATACTCGTTATTATATCTGTTACTAAATGGTTTAATTAATCATATTTGATAAACATACCATATTCCAAATTACAGTGAACATTTATAGTTTTAAAAGGGTCCAAATTAGGAACTTTAGAACCAAAAACAATATTGTCTTTTTCAGTAAGCGTATTTCTTTAAAAACCAAGGATATCAGATAATCGATCGTCAAACTTTATATCGAACTTAGATTTAATAGATACTCTATTTTTTACATTATCTGCTGTTAATTCAATGATAATATTTGAAATGGGACGATTCAATTTATATTTTCATTTAATGATTCAATATCGTATTGGCCTCTAGGAATAGTTGTAATTTCATTTTTATCACCATTAGGACTCATATGTTCACTTGTCATTATAGTGTTGTTGTTTATATTTGGATATAAAAATTTTGTATGAAAACTAACCAAAGCAATCGATTTTTCGCTATGGATAAATTCATAATGAAGTTTCTTCTTTAGTATAGAACTATTGTTTGTTAATTTAAATACTTTGTTATCCATTTATTACAAAAATTATCATATTATATGAAGAAAGTTAAATGGGGTGTCGGTGTTTTAAATCATGAAGAAAATTCCGAAATTATAAACAATGGTGAATTATTGCCTGATAATTTATGGGCTATAATAGTAGGTCCAAGCAATACTCAAAAAACTTATTTCATAATAAATTTTATTTATAATGTAGAATGAATAAATTTTAATAAACTGTGTGTTTGTTCAGAAAGTTTAAATCAACCAAAATATATTGACTTACAAAATGATTTTAATATGTTATTCAATGATCTTAAAGTTAAAGAAAGTGGCATACTTTTTTAGTAATAATGATGAAATGACTCCTTTAGATCAATGTGAAAATGATTCTGTAGTTATATTTGATGATTTTTTAGACAATCAATATATAATTCGCGATTATTTCACTAGAGGAAGACATAAAATTTAAATATATTTTATTTAGCCCAAACATATTCAAAAATACCTAAACAATTGGTAACAGATAATAGAATTTTTTGTGTATATTTAGACAAGATTAAACTATGTTAAAGCACATCTATAATGATTTTGTTGGTAGAGATATGACTTATGAAAAATTTAAAGAGATCTGTGCAAAATGTTGGGACGAAGATTATGGTTTTATAACAGTAGATTTTAGCTAAAAAATAAAAGAAGCAAAGTATAGAAATAAAATTAAAGACTTTATAAATTGCATCTAGATATCTGTTAAACATTGTTATGTTTTATATTTGTTTATGTTGCATGCTTATTTGTTATGTTTTGTTTTACATTAGTTCGTTTTTTTTATGTTCATTTGTTATGTCCTATGTTTGTTGCATTTGAAATTATCATGCACGACAGTTATTCGGCACGGCAGTTATCCTTACAAAAAATGTATAATTTCACAAAACAGCTGTTTTATTAATCCAAGAGTTATAAGAATTATCAAAACCTAGCCATTTTACATAATTTTTATCATCTTTAGTTTTTAAGACTTTTTCGACCAAATATTCATTGGGACAGTCTGTTTTCATAATTTCGAATTCATAAAAACTGCCTTCTATTTCTTCTCCTTTAGTATCTTTTAATTTGTAAGTAGGCGCATCATAATTTAAAACTTTACAAATAGTAAACATCTCTCTTGACCAATTAGCAGTTCAGCCCTTCTCAAAAAATTATTTTTAGTTTGCTCACATGGATGACATCTCCAACTTTGCATTTGGGTTTAGTAAGCATGTTTACAAAGTTTGTTTGCATTAAATTTTTTTCATTGGCCTTATTAACGTCAATAGGTTTCATCCCCATAGTTCTACTTTTGTGTTGTATTCTTTCACTAAATTGTATAGTATATTTTCAAGACGAATTTCTTCCACATTACATTTTTTTAAAGTTCGATTAAATATTTCTAGAAAACTTTATTTCAATTCGCTAAAAGAAGAAAAGTGATTGATATAATATTATTCTGTAAGTTCTTTAAATGTTTTATTATAAAATTCCGACCCACTGTCGCTTTGTATAGTGTGTGGTTTCTTTTTCATCAATAAAGATTCTAAAGCATTTACTACATTATCTGCTGATTTGTCTTTAATTGGTATCGCAAATGCAAATATTGAAAAACATCGATAATTGCCATAATATACTTGTGTCCATTATTTATATGCGGTATGCCTTTCAAATAGCCGTATCCATTTCAAAAAGATCGATTGGCCATAAATCATCAATACTATACGAAACTAGTTTTCTTCTTGGAAATTTTTTTTGCAGGTTTATATTATTCATTGATTATTTCTTCTCTTGCATTGAGCAATTTTTTTTTTTTAGAGATGTTGATTTTTAGAATTACATATTGTTACGAGTGGCAATGTTTTTATTTAAAGATTTTATTAAGGATTACCCAAATATATCCGCCATTTACTAACATGGAAATTATATTGTGAAACTTAAATCCTTTCGAAATAAGGTGTAATACAATTAAACATAGATGTCCACAAATAATTAAATTAAAATTCTGAAATTGATCATCATTGTAATAAACATTGCTATTTTTAAAATAATTGATTAAGTTACTATGAATATTGCTTCCAAATGAATCAAATAGTAAACATCATTATTTTCTCTAAAATAGTGACCACAATGAGTTCCAGGATTAGATAATATGTCAAAAATAACCACTGCACACTCATTTATATCGATATTAGATAGTGGGTATTTCAGATTTTTTTTGGCTTGCCTCTTTTTGCAGCTAAGCCTTTTCCCGATTTATTTTCCATTGCTAAATTATGTCTATGTTGTTCTAATTCTTTTTCATTTTTCATGTTTGTTCGACAGAATTGTAAATTGCAGTAAACCACCAAGTGCACCTAAAGCAGCAAGTACGATGAGAATAATTCCTCCACGATATAAACCACTACCGTTTTTTCTTTGGTCATATTTTTTACTGTTGACATTGATAAAGTTAATTTGAAACTTTTGCCTTCTTTCAGTTTTTTATGTTTTCTCATAATTTAATCATCTGTTAAAATTTTATCTATACCCAAATATTTTAATTCCTCAAAGGGGATATCGAAAGTTACATTTGTTACCGTCATTTATAAGTTATGTGTGTGTGTGTATATATATATATATATATATATATATATATATATATATATATATATATACAATAAAATATTTTAATTCCCCTAATTAATTTTCTTTTTGTAAATATTGTTGAGGCAACAGCAGCAGAAAATATTTTTTCACCAATTGGTGTATTTTTATATAACATTATTTCTTTTGGTCTCTTTTTGTAAGGTTTTATCAGCTTTGTGTCTAAAGACTATATCTTTATGATATCTATAGACAATATCATTATATTTCCATGCTTTATCTTATTTATTTATTCTTGTATCGCCTCTTTCGAGTCTTTCATCTAATTTTGTAAATGGACCGCAATAAATATAGCCTGGCAAATACATTTAGGGTAAATTTAAATTGTTTAATGCACAGTTTATAATGCCTTTATCACGATGTTTATAATTTCAGAATGAGTGTGGAATTACATTTAAAACTCTTATTAGATAAGGAATTCCTTTCGGATTATTTATTGCAAAATCAGAACATGTATTGTTTAACACATACACTATGCTTACTTTTTCATTCTAATAATTGTTTTCTCCAGAATTTTCTTCGCCATGAATAACTAATAATCTGTCAACCAATTTTCTAACATCCTCCATCCAGGCATATTCTTTTGGCAAACTATTGTATTTTTTTATGCCATCACCAGTTCTAGGAGAATTTGTAGAACTTGTTATTTCTGGTGTGTTTGGTGCTGATCTTGAATGTCATTCTTTTATATAATCATCATATATTGGTTTAATTATCTTTTTGTATTTCCAACCTACACTCGAAGCTACCTTTTTATTAGAATTATATTGTTGGAATGCAGTATTGGCTGTTTTAACAATTTCTGAATAATTTTCATAATCCTCATAATCAAATTTATTCTCAACGGCTTCTTGTGAATTTTCTGTTAACAAATTACAAAGTCCCAGTTTTAAAATATATTATTTTTCTTTAACAAGTAATGTATTAATATTTATTGTTACTTGTGTATCACCAATGTAAAAATTTTCCCCAACCCTACATAAACAAAAGTATTTATTAATAACATTTATTCTTTTTGCAATTTCTATTCCGAGATTTAAAGCAGAAACACCTACTATAGGTGGCAAATCTTTTAATGGAATAATACTCACTTGCTCTTCCAAATCAGAAGATTCCTCTTCTGCAAATAATTCTCTTTGGAATGATATTCCTTCTGGTGTTGGTTCTAAATTTTTTACTGCTACAGGAACGAGTGTTGTTATTAAATTTGTATTTTCTTCAATTTTTCCACTTTTTTTAACCAATATTTCGTAATTCGTCGATCAAAAGTTGCCCTTTATTCTTATTTTTTTCATATTGTTTTTCATGGCACCTTTAATATTTTTTATATCTTTCAATGAGTAATTTAACCCACGAAACTCCCTTCGATTCTGCAACTTATATATAATTTTTTTACTTATAAATGAGTTATAAAAATATTGAGAGTTTTGAGCGGCAGACTTTTCCTCCAACTTATCAAACTAGCGGGAATTTAAATATTTACAATAATTGAATCGAATTTGATATTCGTATAGGAGATGCCTTTCTTTCCCATATGATGCTTATATTTATGAGCAAATTAGTTTACTAAAGAGAGATAAGGTTGGAACTGATTCAAAATATGACGACTCATATAATATTGATGTTTGTTGGAACTTTTTTCCTTTTCAATTTTCTAGAGAAGAAATCTCGAAACATGGAAATATTATTGAAGCTGTTGATAATCCAGGTACAACATCAACAATGATGAATGCTTTATTAAGATCACCAAGTGAAGAAAATTATTTAGAATTTACTGGTGTTGATAATCTATATCGAGATAAATCAGTTTCTAGTAATATATCAAAAGAGATTGAAACTGTTTTTTGTAATAAAGCAAATGAAATATTCTATCAGCTGAGATACTTGTTTCGTTTTATTCGTGATAACAATTATGTTTATTGGAAAAGTGACTATAAAATTACTTTTTTTCGTAATTCATCTGATAACAACTGTTTATTTCATTATGAAACATTAGATAAACATGATAAAGTTACGAAAAATCGTCCTGATCCTGGTAAAATTGTTATTGAAAAATTAGAAATTATGTGGCCTATTGTTGTATATGAATCTAACACCGCCATTGCAATTAAAGAAATAATATAGAAAGATCCGAAAATACCTATTAGTTTTGATTATTGGCAATTTCAGGAAAAAGTTCCTAAAGGAACAAGTGTTTTTAGCTTTGATATAAAACATCAATTTAATAATTTACAATGTAACATGCCCGATTTTGTAATTGTAGGGCTTTCAATTTAAAAGAAAAAATCGTGTTGAATAGCATAAATACGCTGCTATGTTTGATCATTGTAATGTGAGAAACATTTATGTTAAAAATGGTAGAAATGAAATTTTTCCTAAAGAAAACTGGAACCTAAACACTGAAAATGGTGTTTATCTTAAACAATTTCTTGCTTATACTGATGTCAGAAATTCAAAAACCAGACTAGATACCGACTATAGAAATAATGAACTTTATTATAAACCAACTGTAAACTTTGGTAGTGATATTAATTACTATTCATGTTGGGGGCGAAGGCGTTTATATGTTATTTATTGTTCATACAGAAAAACAACCGTAGTTAAAGAAAAAACAAATATAAAGAATTTATGTTGATTTTAATAAAAATTTTAAGAAGCAGGTATAATTTGTAATGTTGTTTTAATTAGTCGAAGGAATCTTGCTTACGAATATTTTAAAGAAATAATTGCTGGAGATTTATAAATTTTTAATATTATTAAATGGAGGAATCAACAAATTGTTCCGAAAGTTTAATACAATATTTTAGGCTTATAGTTCAGTAATTACATTTAAAAGTTTTACGAATTTTTAGAAATGTAGATGAATTATTTGATCAAATAAAAAATCGTAATTATAATTAAAATTTTCTCATAGTATCACTTTTATAAAACATATATAAATTTTTTATATTGTAAATGGATCAAATTATAGATCTTTTAGAATGTTGGGATATTGCGTATGAAATTATAAAACAGCAACATCCATTGATAAAGAATTACACATTGTGCATTTCAAAATTGTTTTAAAAATCAATAAAAATAATCTCAGATCATATAAATTTTCTAATTTTAAAGAAAATGTATATGATTTGGATTGCTGTGATGGCTGGGATCATGGTAAGAGTAATGGCTATGCTTCAGATTTTTCTTTATTTTTAGACTTCAAAAAGTCTTATAGGTGTTTTACTTTTGTTGAATAAATTAAATTATATTAATTTGTATCTTTTCACTTACCTTTAGCTTAAATTTTCTTGTTTTTGATCGTTTTTCATTAAATTACAAATTTTGAATATTTAACTTTTTTCTTGCATTTTCATTACAAATAGCAAGAAATAGTTCATGTAATTTTCCTTGTACTTTTGGTCCAAATTGCCTGTTTTTACAGCATCAAAATCTGTTCACGGCCCTTTTGTGAAATGTTGAAAAATTTGTGTGATTTTAGGCTTGGCTCGCTTGTTTTTCAATGGAAATTGCTTTTTTTTTTTAAACAAAAAATTGTTGTTTGTAATACTGTGAAAAGGCTGCTTGAAAACGATATATTTACATGTATTTAGCTTAAATTTGCTTGATTTTTAGTTTTTTTTTTTTTTTTTTTTTTTCTCCAATAAATTTCAGATTTTGAGTTTCTAATTTCTTCCTGTACTTTCGTTACAAATAGCAAGAAAAAGTTGGTGCTATTTTTTGTTGTATTTTGGTTAAAACTATTATAAATATCGTACTACGCTAGGGTCGGAATTGTACATCTACTAGTGTACTTCATTTTAATTGTATATTATCATATTTTCATGCTACAAAAGTGTATTGCACAACTGCTGACACTGTCATAGGCTTCAAGTTCGTGGATCCAGCAAACAGATAGATTCTATCACCTTCTCTCATACGAATATTTTTTTGTTTCAAACAGAACAGCACAAGGAGTTATTTGAATTACTGGCTGGCCATCACTGACTGTACACCTTACCATGAATTTTCTGCAAGCAATTATATCACTTGAATCGAAGCTGGACATATTTTTCACATTTTTCTAATCCACGTACTTCGACTGGAAAATAACTGCTACTTCTGTCTGGGTAAGTATAAAATCAACTCTGAAATTAATATCTGTATAAGTATCGTTAGCTTCAAACACTTTGTTTGATGAATAATGGGAAATTAAAAAATCTGCGAGTAAGCCAAAGTTTCTCAGAGATGGCTGCCTTAAACAATGAAAAAAAAAACTTTGTGGCTGCTACTAAATTGTTTATTGGAATACACACAGCTAAATCATTTTGTGGTGAGCACAAAATATTTTGAAGTCACCACGAAATAAATTTCTAGAGGCCACACATGTGCAAAAGTGACAAAAAAGTTTTGTGTTCACACAAAATAATGTGGCTGTGTGTATACCAACAAAACATTTTGTAGCAACCACAAAGTATTTTTTTTCAGTGAACAAATTTGGAGGTAACATGCACACATGAAACAAACTTACTAACTTCTAATAGAAGCTGATAATAATTACAACTTTTAAGTAATGCTCTTTTTCTACAATTTCACTCAGACGACACGATTAACAATTTATTATGAAGTACAAATAGCAAGCTTAACTCGCGAAACATTTTACCGTTTTACTTCAAAATTTAGTATATTTGCGTTATCTATAGAAAACATTCGCCTTTCGTAGTTATCAGGTCCACGGTACTTATCATTTCTCTAAAAATTTATATCGATTTTTAATAAATTTAATACGTAACACGGACATAAACAATATATCAGGACAAATTTTATGTTGTTCGTCTTTGGTTTTTCCTGTGTAAAATGTTATACAGGTTCGGTCAAACAAAATAGTTCATGCTCCTCTCTATAACATATATACATATATATACATACATATATACCTTCGGGCTGCAGCTGGCACCGGCCGCCAACTGCCGTTATGTGCGGCCGCGGGTGACCCAACTCGACTCTCCACTCATCCAGAAGGACGCACTCGCTGCTTTGTCGCCGCCCCGCCGCCCCTCCTCCCCCCAACCTCGAAAGCCCGTGAATGATTGACAGCGGCGAGACCTGGCTGGCGTCACTGGCCATCCTCCTCCCCGCTGAGGAAGCTGACAGGAGGCGCAAGAATATTCTGGGAATTAGGACACTCGGCGCAATTCGGGATTTAACGAAACTTTTTGGTGATGGCGAAAGTCCCTATAAAAACTGCCGCGGTACAGCGGCGAGAGTCTTGGCGGAGACTATCTGGCCGAGTGCGGGAGCGAAGTGGAGTACGGACCAAGAGACGACGCCAACGGACGAGGTGTTCGTGGTGTGAATGGGCGAAAGGACGTGAAACCCGACAAGTGAAGGCAACTGTGCATGAGGGCGCTCGGAGAAGTCTAGAACATTGCGGACTGGCGGGACATGGACTTAACTGAGGTGGGACTGAATGGGCATGTAATACGGATTTTATTGTAGATATTGGAACCGTCGAATATAGACACATAATTAATAAAATAATTACTTCGGTTTTGATTCACTGTCTATTGGGACTGATTTTTAATTATTTAATCTCATTGATTTCTCTGAAGTAATAATAAATTTCAATAATTGAAGTCATTGTAAAAAGTAAGTGACGTTTTTATTGTGTGATGTTGTGCCGAGAAAATAATTTTTGTAGCTATTGTAAACACAATTAGGAAATTATAATGATCTATTTTATTTAATTAAGACCTCCATCCCTTAACGAACTTGGTTTAGCCCACTGAATTTTGAAAGATAAATTGCAACAATATATTTAAGGCAGAAGAAAATTAAACGTGAACTGTCCTTGAAAAAGTATAAAATATTAATATTAATTAAGCATTTAAATTTCGTTATTTCTCACGCGCATGGACACGTAATGCCTTAAATAAGTTTGAAAGAATCAATAAAAATTAACTGTGCTTTCTTCATGTAACATTTAGTTAGTTTAAAGTCGGACATACGTTTTTGAAATGATAATTTTGTATTTCCTATTTTGTTATTTTACATAGTATGCTGTTGTAAATTTGAAAGTTTGATACTTCAGTTCTATTCTGTGAGATGTCGTAGTAAATTCGATTCTATGCTAACGAAAAAAAAAGAAAACAACATAACTACAGTAACTATAATGATAAGTAAGTACTATTACCATGTGTTAAAAAGAGATTTGAAATATAATTGCTAAGTCGAAATACTCGTACGACCGAAGTTATAAATGGGAACCAGAAACGTTCAAGCAGCCTGTGGACGATTACGAAAATCTTCTTTCTATTCAGTTCACATAGAAGAGAGCAATTCAGAAACACAGTGAATGCTATTAGATAACTTCCCTCTGAGGCATTCAATGCCAGCAGCGATTACGGCCGATGTTAAGGCGATAATTTGGGTCTGACGCGACAAAAACTCGGCAGCCCGTGCCAAAGGCGAGCTACGTAATTGCGTGCCCGCGGAGTGGTCGATTGTTATATGGGGGGGGGGGGAGAGAATTAAAAAAGGGTTATTTGAAATGGAAATTATTTGAAAAGTGTCTTTTACCTAAGAAGCAGCAATTTATTCAAAGGTGTTTCTCGTTTCACCGGTTGTAATAGTAAAATTAAGAAAAAAAAAACGACGGGGAAACGGTTTCGCAGAACAGTCCACTTTCAGAAAGTATACAAGACTCTATAAAGAAATCCTTGTAAATGACAATTTAGAAAAAGGTAATTAAAAAAATAAATTAATGAGAACTACGACGAGGCAAGTCAACGCAAGAGGAATTACCATAGAGATTTAGGAATTTCGCAGAACGCATGTTGTTAACTTAGAAGCTGAGGTGTTATCGCTGGAGATGGATGAGCAAGTCCACTCTTGTTGCTAAGATGTACAGGGGGGGGGGGGAGAGAAACCAGCTCTCCAGCTGGGATGTGTTCCGAATTAATTAAGGCGGAGCATGTAGGTCCCTGGCGGCGGTGGCAGTGGTTATGAAGGAGGGGCTGGGGAGGGGCAGGCTACATCTGGACAGACCGGTGAAGGAAGACCAGTAGCTACTCCTAGGTACGTCGTGTACAGCTCTGTCCAAATATATAAATATATAGTCCATTCACAGTACAGTTTCTTCTCAATCTTTGAACCAAACTTATGACAAATCACCGCATATATGACGCGTTCGGTTGTTTCCTTAATATGTCACGCATCATAAGCGTGTTACACTTATGTTAACATAAAAGTACCTTATTTTTGATTAAACTGAATATTATAGTAATATTTTGTCTTCTTCCGTTAGGGTCTCCTAGGGACCACGAGCCAATTTCAATGGTTCGTCCTTTGTTGTTCTTTCTTCTTCCTCCAGTACTCCTTCATCTTCTCACTATATCATTTTCCTCTCCTCGGACCATTTCGAGCCTGTTTTCTTTTCCTTCCTCCCTTCGAATCCTTCCATTTTGAACACTTTTTTCTTAAAAATTTCTTTCATTGTTGCTTCTTCTTCACTTGTATAGATTCTTTCCATATATTAGCTTCTTGAATCCAGATTGTTGTTGAGTTCTTGTTCCAAAGATATTTGAAGATCCGTTTGGTTAACCTGTTGCCATCCATTCTATATAAATGCCCAAAAATAGCAATCGCCTCTGCCGTATTGTTTCTGTAATGTTTTCTATGTTGCGATATATTTCATCATTACTTCTTAATTTCCAGAATTCTGTAGTTGTTAAAATGACCAAGTATTTTACATATAATTCTTCTTTATATTACCTCCAATTTATGCAACTTGTAATTCAGTACTAGACATTCACTTGCTTAAATACATTCCGGTTCGACTACTGTGATGTAGTGCTGTATTTTAGAATTTTTAGAAAAATATTTTTTTGTTGTAAATATTCGTGGTTATAGTTGATATGATTTTAAACAAAGAGGAAGTAGTTATGTTGGCAATGCCTAGTAGGAAATATTTGTTATGTAAAATATAATGAAAGTGAGGCCGCACGAATGCGGTACGTTGTCCGCTTGGTAAATGCCTGGGTTCAGCTTTACTTGCATGCGGCGGGTGGATAGTTTGGAAGTAGAACCTGACTGCTTGAAAGAGCAGCGCGTATTAGAGCGCTCATACAGCCGCGTGTACCGCCGGCTACAGCCTCACACGACGCGCCACTGACCTACAACCTGTTTCAGCAACATTCACCAATCACCGCCCGGTAACTGGTGACGGCCACAATGAAATATCTTCAGCAGTCGAATTCGTTGTATTCGAATACTCTTGTACGAATCGAAAATTTTGTATTCGCGAGAACTGTTCAGTTCCGTGGTGGTATTCGTCGATTCGAATGCGTGATTTTTATGTCCGCCCCCTCCAACCCTTTTTTTCAATCTTGTGGCGAACTGCCGCCAATCGCATTATTATATTAAGATAAGAAGATGCAGTCGAGGGGTAGCGTTTGCCAATTCCAGGTAACTACAATGCAAATTTGAATCAGTGAGAATTTTAGTGTTTCAATCAGACAACAGTATCTAACTGTTTCAACAGTCACTTCAGTGAATTTAACTGACGTATCAGTGAAAAACTGCAGGATTTCTTTCACTTATTGAATCAGTAACATGTTCCACTGGTTCATCAGTCATTTTTCTCACTGTTTTTCAGTGGTTTGTTTTCCACTGATGGATCAGTTAAACAGCGTGTAAAAGTGGCCGTCAAACAAATTACCGTTAAAAAACGTTTATCAAGAGAAATAATAACGAATAAACTAATAATACCAATACAAAATACTTTCTAAAATGTGTTTCGTCTTTCAAAACACAATTTCACGAGATAATTATGAACACACAGCCTTTCATTCTGTTTTTACGTATTTTGTTTTCACGTAATCATCACAGAACTCTGTTTGAAGGTTTAAACTACATGCAAAGTGGTAAAGAGAGTGCACTCATATATACTATTCGTTTTAACAATCCTAACGCTACCAATGAAACCAATAACCAAAAGCAAGGGCATATAATTCAACAATTAAAGGTTACGACAAAATTCTAACATTTATAGTTTCCTTCGTTTTTTCACTTCATTTTGTAGCTCAGATGCTTAGGTAACAGCCTAAAAAGTAGGGGAAAGGGTGTGTGATTTGAATACGGGCCACCTCAGAAAATTTTTTTTTACTATTTTATGTAATATGTAAATTGCGCAATATAAATAGCAAACTGCCATAGCAAACTGTCGCAAATATGTTTATTTCAAGTAATCATTAGGCTACATTCAATAAAAACAATATTTCATTCGCCACTGTAGTTGGCAGTCATTTATTCAACAGTGAAATTGCTTCACGTCACTAATTCAATCAGTGAAATTTTTTCACTGAAACAAGCAGCGGTTTTCCACTTATTCTAACTGGAGCCATTTTCACTGATTCGGGTAGGTGATTTTTACTGCGAATCAGTGATTTTTCACTGGTTCGGATTTGGAGTGTATATAAGTATTGTGGACGGCAATGAATACAAAAGAATGCCTTAAAAGCCAGAATAGACACGAAACAGTGTATTTTTAACATAGGACAAACACAAGTGCACTAAAACTGAACCATAAAACACGTGAGAATACTTAAGACTATAGTAAAATAACTATTAAATTTAAAAAAAAATTAAATTATGTCTGCAAACATTCCAGAACAAGTGTGAAACGTATAACATAACTAGAGATAATTGAAAATAACGAAAATTTTTCGAGTCAACATATCTTCTATAATATTTCAACTAGTTTTTTTCTTTCATGGTTGGAGGAACAATGTTTTGACTGGGCTAAGTTGCTTGCAGACCAATCACAAACGTTCTACCCTACAGTATGAGAATCCTCACAGGCCCAGTGAAATGGCGCCGTAACTTCATACATGCATAATAGCCAATAAGGAAAGAAACATGTCGGACATGTGTACAGTATGTTGAATCCTAGCAAACAGTCAACTTTTCCCGCGATGAACCATCATTAGAGACGTGTAAAATTCGCGTTATTATTTGGGGACACGTTTTGACACGCCCTGTGTAACACTGCGCCAATAAATGAACACTTCACATTTGTGTAGTCCAATCACGTGTAGTCCAGTCAGAAAGGGTGTGACGTCACATCTACGCAGCAGCCAGTGGAGAAACGACTCCAGCTCGAGTGTATACAGTGGTGTGAAGTTTAGCCTGATGCCAAATAATAACGCGAATTTTGCAGGTCCCTAACCATCATCTCTAAACATAACATTAACACGAGGACTCGAGCATGTCCGGGACGTGAGTTGAATACTCAGCACTGATGACTCACTCAGCTAGATCACTCGGTATTCGAACACGAGTAATCGCATACTTTGGCGATCATTCGATAAGTCTCGAGAACTCCTATAAATCGAACTCTTTGACATTTTGAACTCGAATACTCCCATCACTTTTGATAATGTACTCGCCAGCCAGAAGCGCAGCCAATAGGGAAGCTTCCACAGCATGCTGTGGCCCATGAGATAGAAGGAAGGCACGCTCCCAGAGGCTCGCGCAGCCAATCAGAGTGTAGGTAAGCCCACATCACAGGAGCCGCTACGCCATTCCGCCTGTGCGGTACGACACTGTTGTGTCACCTTCAACCTGCGACATGCGACTCCCTTGCGCGTTCATACAGTTTCGCGGCTATCGACACTGAGAACAACGAACTGTCTAATCAACCAAATAAATAATGTTCACATTTATTTTGCTGTTTCAAACCAACTATTGTTAAATCAAAAACTGGATTGTTGAATTAAATATAATGATCTTTTTGTTTTCAACAAATAATTTTGTTGGTGTGTTTTTTTAAAATCAAACGATTGTTTTGCTGACCATACCATATTTCTCATGTATGGTATGGTCAACTATTTATCTATATCAATTTTGAAAAATCATATATTTGTTTTTAAAATACCTACACATGATTGCTTTTACAAAACGATTTATTTAAATCAACTGTATATTTGCCAAACTATTCTGACATGGCAAATTTAAACATTTGGATACGTCCGTCTGAACAACGAGCTTGGTTGGTGAGCGAGTGCAAGATGACAGACCAAGAAACAAGAGTTCTCGTAATTTCATGGGAATTCGTAAATTTTACACGTTTTTGAAGGTATGTGAAGTTTTATTTTCTATTTCCTATTTTCAATATGGATTAGGTTCAGTGATATTTCAAAGTGTTTCAAAACGTTCGCGCTATACTGCCCTTGTTATAAACATAATCTAGATTTAAAGTAATAAAATTACTTTCATTGCGTTTCGAAATAACAGCGCTCAGAAACAAGTAGGAGTAAGAGACGGGAGCTAGATATATTAGAAATATTGTTTAAAAGAACATAGTTTTGTTACGTTGCCAAGGTGTGTAAACAACAGTACTTGGAAACATGAGGGGATTAGGTAATGTTATTCGAAAACTGCTGCGAATTCTTAAAATTCGACACGTGGAGTTTACGGCACATGAAGGGACGTCGTTCCCTTGACGGAAGGGCACACACATTCATATTTTAAAAAATGATATGGTTAAAAAAAGTAACACTAATAATTAAGTCGAATAAATGCATGTCTGGTTTTACTAAATGATTTGGTAAAAAAAATATCTTAGTAGCCATGCCAAATAAATGCACGTTTGTTTTAACACAGACATATATATGGTTCAACAAAATGATTTGGTTAAAAGTAATTGTCTTATTAGTCAAGCCAAACAGCTGCTTGATTGTTTTAACACAGACATGTTGAAAGAAACTACTGCTCTGGTTCTGCCAAACCTGTGAACTGACTTGATTCAGCAGTGTATATCGGTTAGTACTGCACCAATATAACATTGTTGAAACAAGTAAATAATATCAAACAAATAATTTTCTTGCACCAAGCAATGATCTTGATTGCTAGTAGACAAATATACTATTTGGTTGTTTCAAACAAATTCCATTATATTCTACCAAAGATTCTTCTCAGTAGAGGATTTATCCTCACTGACAATCACATATCAAATTTAAAAAAAAATAGAAAGTAAAAGAAATCCTTTCAATATTCACGAATGTACCTAACTTTTCAGTTCTACGCTAAGGCACGGAACTATTTTGATTAAGTAGTAGCAAATTTTACTGGGAGCAGGCCAATCAGTGTGCCCGTTAAAATATACGCAGGTAGGTGGCAGTGACATTTTTCAAAGGTTCATTATAAAAGTGCTCACTTTACCGTCAACAGAATTTGCATAGTTTCAACTGGGCACGTTCTAACTGTAATTAAAATTGTCAAAGTTGAAAACTAAATAGCTTTGCGTAATCATATATGTATTTATTGCTTAAGTAAAAGAAAGTACAAATATATTTTCTTATTGATGTGATAAATCATGAAGACAATCGCTTTCTTTTTCTCTGCGTTATTGCAATTTAGTGTTGAAATTGTGCAGGTGAAGGGATCACTACACAACTGTATAGCTATAAGTAGAATTACAGCACTGAATCAGTAATGAGAAGTGGACTCCGCGCTGTAATTCAAATAAACGCACACGGCAGATGCTCATGGTTCATAAAGAACATGCATGCTGCACCAGACCCAGAGAAGCTTGCAGATAATTAACAGAATAGTAACATCCGTTTGATAAATATTACACACCTATGACTCTCTTTACAAGGAGCGATATATATGTATACGCATAGGGGCACTTAAATGAAGATAACGATGGTTATAACATAGCGCGGACAGGAATGTGTGTGTGTGTATGTGGTTATAATGGAGGATAAACGTCGAATAAAGAAAGTCTGACAGGCAATTGAAAGAAAGTTTTTTCTTACACATTGCAGATTGACACGCTTTCTCAATGGCGCACATACTGTACATGAATATAAGACCAACGTTTATTTGCATGTGAAATACATGGTGGTACAGCACCACACTCTGACCTTGAAGCATAGCGCAGCTCGGTGTACCGCAGTGAACAACGGGAACATAGGCTATTCACGGTAAAGTGAGCACTTTCGAAGTGCTCTTATTTAAAATAATAGTCAATTAATATATTTTATGGTATCCTTAGACGTTTACTCTAAATCTGAATCAGTGAAATTTTCACTGTGTCAATCAGTCAAAAATATCTGACATTTAAAAGTCACTTCAATGAATTTAACTGATGAATCAGTGAAAAAATGCCAGATGTCTTTACTTATTGACTCAGTGACATTTTCCACTGAGTCATAAGTAATTTTTTTTACTGTTTTCTCAGTGGTTAATTTTTTACTGATGGATCAGTTAACCAGCGTGTAAAAATGACTGTCAAGCAACGTTTAAAAATTGCCATTAAATCACGCGCATCAAGTGAAATAACAACGAATAAACTAATAAAACTAATACAAAATACTTACTAAAATTTGTTTGGTCTTTCAAAACTCCATTTTATGAGGTAATATGAACATTGAGCCTTTCATTCCGTTTTTACGTCTTTCGTTTCGTTTTCAAGTAATTTTCACAGCGTTCTGTTTGAAGGTTTAAACTGCATTTAATGTGATGAAGAGAGTGCACCCATATATATTATTCGTTTTAACAATCCTAACGGTACCAATTAAACCTAACACGAAAAGTAAGAGCAAACAATTTCAAATTGGCATGGTGGCGCAGGTAGTAAGGTAGTGGCCTTAATTCGAAGTAGAATAGGTGTGCGAATTCAATCCCGGCCACCTTCGGATGTTCTTTTACTTTTTTTAAACTACGGTAAATTGCGCAATATAAATAGTAAACTATCGCCAATATGATTATGTTACGTAATGATTTGGCTACATTCAATAAAAGCAATATTTTAATCGCCAAGTCGGCCGTCACTTATTCAATCAGTGAAATAATTCCAGGTCACTAATTGAATCAGTGAAACAATAAGTGGTTTACCACTGATTCAAAGTGGAGCCAATTTCACTGATTCAAATGGTTGAATTTGACTGCGAATCAGTGGTTTCTCACTGATTCGAATTTAGAGTGTTAACATATAAGTCCGGTGAAATATATACACTGTGTTTATTACTTACAAGGCAAAATTTATTTTTAAAAGTTGTGGAAGGGTACAAAAAATCACTGATAGGAAAAGAAATTGCCAGGGCCTCAAAAGGGCTCACTTTATCCTGAATAGCCTACAGAGATGTTTTCCTTCTCGAGGTCAACAGAAGCTTTCAGCTTGCACTGAGAACGCTCCGAGGTCTGGCGTCTAGGTTCATTCACGACGGAGAAAGAATTCACTGCGAATTCGCGGTCCAGGGCAGCAAGAAGAGGCCCGAGCATTAAGGCCCTTGCACAATTGAAAACTTTAAAATTTGACTTTACGTTTACTTCCAACATGTTGTTTCTTATGGAACTTGGCACAATGGAACTGCCACAGGTAAAGCCAAGCTCTTGACTTTACGATTTCAAAAATGGAAATGTAAAGTCAAAGTCAAGCAGCCATTTTGCCGAGACTCTTAACAGAGGTTATGTGGAAAGTGCGTTCTTTATTGTAGGGGGATTTTATTCTCGGTTTATGAGACAAGGCTCGTCTTAAACTAAATAAATGGCAAACAAATATAATGTGAAAAGGAAATGTATGAATTGATATATTTTAATAAAGTAAACAAGTTGAGTTTTTTGTTTTGAAATAAACTTTTAAAGTAAATTTTAAGCCTATGTCTTAAAAAAGTATGTAAAGTGCATTCCGGGAAAACATCATAATTATTCACATTGCAAGATACACATTTTTACGAAGCTCGCAGAACCGATGTTCAATTGTCTGAACTCTGACTTTAGAATTGTATTGTGTATTGTGGGTTTCGCCAGAGGAAAGGAAACATAAAGTCAAATGCTAAACTTTTCTATTGTGTAAGAAGCTTAAAGGAACCATCTGTTATGATTAAGGATAGGAAAAATTCGCGAGTTCAATGACCTGTAGGCTAGACTCCACAGACCTGTGTCCACTCGAGCCTCAGATGTTTGTTCATTGGCTGCTGCCCCATAGAGAAGCCAGTGTTACTTCACACCTGGCAGTATGGCACTCGCTACTTGTTCCCTTGCAAGTCTGCTATTGGCTCAGAGTCCCCCAGGGCGTGTCTAACAAACTGCGAGTATTGTGACGTCCGCGGTTACACTGAAAAGGCAGGAAAGCTCTCGAATGTGATGCCTCTCGGCCGCGGTGGTGTAGTGGTTAGACCGCTCGCCTCCAACCAAAACGAACCTGGTTAGATCCTCGGCCGGGTCACTCCCGGATTTTCGCACGTGGGAATCGTGCCGGACGATGCCACTGGTGGGCGGTGTTTTCTCGAGGATCTCCCGTTTCCCTGCCCTTGCATTCCGACGCTGCTCCATTCTCGCCTCATTTCACGTGCGTCGGCTCTCAAGAACTCGTTGTTTAGAGCCACCCTAATCTCCAAATCAACCCAACAACGTTCAGACCGAAGGTTACACAACACAACACGCTCTCTACCTGAGTTTCTGATCTCCGCCCAGTGGCATCGACCAGGTACAATCGTAGCGGAGGGCAGTATTTATTTCAGTACAGACTTTTGGGGCAACCTTGTATTAACAGGGCAACTTCGTTCCACCTACATAATTGTTTTAAATTAAGGCTTGAAAATTAACTTCACAATGACATGTTTCTTATACATGGAATATTTAACAATGGAGTAAACATCTAGTTGGAGGCTCTAAATCCTTATTTATAAACGCAAAAAATGTGCTACAATGTTACCCTTAATTGGTATAAAGTCACCCCAAATGACTGTATAGAGTAGTTGAAATACAAGCGACTGGCACCCAATTGAACGTTTGAAGTGGCTGCCTGGCTGCAAGTGTTTTGCACGTCCAAGGACTAGAAGCAAAGAACCAATAAGGACGACCCAGACATACGCACCACACCTCGTCATAGCCTTTAGGCGCATATCACTGAACTGGCGCGCCGTCTTCAAATCGATAAGGCGCATCTATGAGACTTTCAGAGTCGTGACCATTATAATTCTACGCCATTATACTAACAACAAAAGTGAGCTGCACTTGTTGCCTTTTTAAAGATTCTGCACAGGGATGTCCATAGGCGGACTAAACAATTAATGCGAAATAACACCCTATTTAGAAATGTTTATTTGCAAAATGATTGGCATTGGTGGTAAATAAAGAACCTCTAGTTCATATACACACGCGCAACGTTCCCTAAATGTTATTCCTAAGCAGACTTCTCTTAAATACGTGGAGCAGTTTTGTAATACGACGATATCTGCCGAAGTTCTGCACACCGTTTGGTGGCTTGGGATACGGCCAACATAAGAAGAAACCTCTTTGATATATTAATATGATGTTACCTGCAGTAGAAAATTAATTTAAAATATATTCAACCAGTTACCAATGCCAGTAGTGCGTTTGCTTTGTCCAATTCTGCGCATAAATATTTTTAACAACTAATAACTAATTAGACATTTGTGTGATTACTTATCATAATTTATAAATTTTAATTTTTTGCATGTAGGATCTACGTTACGGCACTTGTTCTTCGCAGCACTTTGTTTAGCTTGGTTCGATGCAACGGAATATCCACACACGAGAAGAGCGCTCAATATTTCTGCTCTTTCCTGGTTCCAAGAATATCTGCTGATAAATTGAAAGTATCCAGAGCGTTAGGAATAATCAGTTGGGTAATGTAAAGAGAGAGAGAGAAAAAAATATATAGGGAGAGACGCGGGGAAGAGACAAGCAGGTATAGGTGCCTTTCAGGGACTATGGCGAAGTGAAACGCAATTCTTGCTAATAAACTTGAGACACGACGTCACAGTCAAATGTGTCTAAATACTTGTAACAAGATTACACTATGGAGTGGGGAGATTTGGACTATGGATGAGGTGAGTGTGGAGCAGCGCCGGCATGCAAGGGCGAAAGAAATGGGATATCCCCGATAAAACCTCCCGACCATCGTCCGGCATAAGCCCCACGTGTGAAAAACCGGGAGCGATCCCGCAAGGATTCAAACCCCGTTCGTCTATGTGGGAGGCGAGTAGTCTAACCACTACACCACCACGGCCCCGCTACACAGTGGAGAAAGAAGGGAGAAATATTTGCAGTTAGACATAAGTCACAGGCTGTGGGAACGTGAGCAACACAATATAGTTTATAGCCCCATGTGCATTTCATTTAATACGGAGGAAGTACTTGGTCCCTCCAGCTGTTGACTTATGGTGGGCGATGTCCCCACCTAACCCCTTGCCTAAAGTATCGACGTACATGATTGCACCGCACTTGTGAACTGGGCTGCTGCTGTACCTACTTCACGTATGGCCGAAGCCATCAGAACTCGGTTGCAGCCGGAACTTGACCTCACAAAGAATGCGCAGGCACTGCTATCCAACGTCCGTTAGCTTTCAGTGTTGCCAGCTGATATCACCTAACCAAATATAAACAGCGGGAGAGTCAAGCACTGGTCTCGCTCCACTCGTATCACAGCTGGAGTCGACCAATCTCAACAGCCTTGTTGACTAGTACATTACAGTTTTAAATCTTCTTGAGAGCAATCGCCAATACGGCGTAGTATATAAATTAACGTAGATTGAAAGTTCGTGTAAGTTAAATCAGGTCGAAAGAAATATTTTTGAAATTATAACACGAGTCGATCCTGAACAACGCTGTTGTATAAATTGCGGTCGGAAGCATTCTGTGCTCAAGCACACAACTTTACAATATTTTCTTAGATGTAATAAAAAAAATTTAGTTGTTGACGTCATACAGTACTACACGGAGTTACGCCTCACCTGCTGAAACTAATACTCGACGGCACGTGTTTTTCTCGAAAAGATTTCAGGACAGGTTGTATTCCAAAACACTTTAGTTCAGAACCAGTTTCTCAATTGGATCATTTGAATTGTCACGTGTCTGACCTGTCTGGTGGCGAATCTCAGACGGTCAGTATCGGATAAAATTAATTCTGATTGGTTCACTCACGTAATAGACGCTCTTCACATAAGGACAATGGGCCAATAGCCAAAGGAAGACTAAATAGCAGATTGAAGTCTAGCCTCCATGTAAATCCTTCCGCGGAAAACAGGTGCCCTCACTAATGCTAGTTAAAGTTATAAGCGTGTTTTGTAGGGCTGCTCTTTCCTATGTTTCCTGCAGATACTTCTAAACATCTATATGATGCCATCGGTGTATAAACGGCCATTTATGCGTCACATGGCTCGGACATCGACAGAACTTACGTTCAAATACCACGGGGAAGGAAAATAAGACTAAAACACGGCGTTATTTAAGAGGTTACTAGCGAGCAGTTGAACAAAGGACACTATTGCATTGCCTTGACCGGATCTATAAAAAATAAAAGTGCCGTAGTGAATTCCAGCTAACACGGCAACTATCGCTGAGGAGAATATGGTTGTTAAGGCGTCGCAGCTATTGCGTTTATGATAATGAAGGCGTGGTTGGACTGCATAATTGAATGCAGTAATGCAGCCTTGTGGATGTTGCACAGTGAGATCCTGTGCGGGTCCTGCAGCACGGCTGTAAGATCTGGTAACGACCTCTAATAATCATAAATTACGTATGAAATATTTTATTTCTTTACAAAAAACTACGGTGTCCTCTTTTTTATTATTGCATATCAGCGAACAGAAATCTATCGTGATAGTTCCAACTCTCTAAAAAAACTGGATCGTATGTTCAATCGGGGAAATTTTAGGATGTCTACAGTGAAAGAAATTGTGAGTGAGTGAAGAAATTTGGCCGGCTCTTAACAGCGAGGTCTTGAGAGCCGATGAGAGTGGATGGGGTAAGAATGGAGCAGCTCCGGAATGAAAGAGCGGGGGAAACGGGAGATTGCCGAGAAAACCCGCACTACCAGGGGCATCGTCCGGCACTATTCCCACATGCGAAAATCCGGGAGTGTCCAGGCCAGGGATTGAAGCCGATTTGCCTTAGTGGAAGGCGAGCAGGCTAACCACTCAGTCACCGCGGTCCCGTGAGAGAAAGATATAGTTGCAGATACCAAATAATTTTACATGAACTTGAAAGTTATTTGTTTACATTGATCACCTAAACTGATTTTGTTCCAAACATCTGAATTCGTTCCCTTGAACCAAATAAATCATTAAAAATAATCTGTTGATCATAAGACTTATTTTGCTGTTGCAATATCGTCTACATGTGTGTACTTACTTAGTACACACAACATTGTTACAATACATAAAATTAATCGGTTTATTAACCGTGAGTATTATAAATATCAAGGCATGAGTCAAAATAAAATTTTGTTTGGAGTGAAAAACCACTTGTTTAGGTGTTACATAGTGGTATCTTTATAGTATATGTTTATGTGTATATTTTTATGTTTTATGTTTAGGTGTAGAATGTTTTTAAGTATACTAAATTTTAAAATCAAACCATTAATAATCATGCGCGAATAGCTTCAGCGAATATATTTGTGAAAGCAATATTACAGCTTGTCCACTGCTAATTTGCGTACTTTACAGAGCCATGTTTACTTTCTCCTTATTTCCCTCACAGTTTGTTTTCTCCTAATGTAAAATCAACACAGCCATAAATCTAATAACTAGAATTCTCGCTAGAATTCACGCGCTGATAAATTTGTAATTAGATGTTCTTATAGGGCTCTCACGGTAAACTGAGTACGCCTGTTAACCTTTGAAAAGTGAATCCCTGCCTATAATTGCATGTAATTTAACAAACACATTCACTAGCATGATTCCAGTAAAATTGGTAATGACAAACGAAAAGTAGTTCCATGTCTTTACGTAATATTAAAAGCGTTATATTTAAATTGCCGAACACGTTTCATTAGTTTTTTTTTTAGTTTTATGTTTCTGTGGGTTAAACTTGGAAAATTACTGAAATATTTATGTTACTGTCAATTTCGAAATGCAACATCACTGACGCATGAATAAAGTGACTAAGTACATATAAATGCTAATTATACGCACAGAAGAAGCATACAGAATGACCTGAAAAATAGATCGCACGAAGGGCTTTTAAAAGTGCTTAAATAAACCGTGAATAACTTATACTACATTGTATCTTACTGCAATTTTCACAAAATTTCAAGAGGCCGTCAATTTTTATTGCTACATCTTTAAAGAAATTCCTCTAATCCACCACGACACTGCTATTGACATGAAAATATGTATAGTTACGGGAAAGTGTATATGCATATGTGTGTATATACACCCATACACACATATATGTGTATACACACATATACACACACGTAATTCCCATGACAAAACCCCGCAACTTCATTTTATTTATTTTTTAGGTTCTAATGTCACTTTAATTTTAAAAATTTAACTGATCGACTACAAAATGCTAGCATCACTGGAAATTTTTAAAAATAATAATTAAACAAGAACAGATGACTCGTAACTCTACTCTCAGGATTAAAAAAAAAAGTACAACGCGAGTTCATCTTAGCGTTTGGGTTTACAGGTTGGTTACTTAAATTCTGTTCCAAAATTCCCCAACATTTCCAGGCCAAATTTGCATCATAGATAATTTTGCCATAATCTCTGCTTATAACCTATTTATCTTTTAAATTTTATAATGCTATAAGAACGCGTGGAAACACTACACTTTTAATGCAGCCATAATAATTCAATTCTATAGTCGACAGCCTAATTTTCACGAAATAATACTAACAAGCTGCTTGACGAACAAAACCCCAATGCTAGTCAGCATTTTATGTTGTAAGCAGATTACGCTTTAACAATGTGTGTGTGTGTGTGTGTGTATATATATATATATATATATATATATATATATATATATATATATATATATATATATATATATATATAGTTTGTAAGAGTTGGTGATACGCAGTCTTATCCCAAATATATTATATTCTTAAATAATTCCTTACATGCAACATATCTCACGTATAATTGTATTTCCTGAGAAAAATGCATAAAATATTACATTTGTTACATTTACTATCGCTGTGTTGTGTAATAATATTCTCTTAAATTTTTCCTTTTACATTGAAATTTGCCTTGGTAAACACAACCATATAGTGCAAACATTTATTTGGTAAAACAGAGTTGGGCACGTGAATTTTATTTTGAATAGTAAAAAATTGAAAATCAAAGAGAGTAAGATTTTTTTTTAAAGATGTAAATTCGTACGATCGTACGAGCTTAAAAATTTAAAAATAATTTTAGACCAAACCATATAACCTATGACATATTATATTGCTCAACTTCCCATGAAAATACAAATATTGGAGTTAACAACTTCACAAATAAGTGCACTACATAGATGGAAACAGTTTCTTGACAACCACTAAATAGCTAAAATAAATAGAAAACATTTTCTACGAGTTTCTTTACTATAAAAACTATTTCCCTAAATGAAAATATAAAAACCACACTTCAATGCTTTCCTAAAATAATCCCTCATTTTTTAATATAAATTTTGCACAATTCCCTGGGCAATATAATTCCTTGATTTTCCAGGTTTTCACTGTTGTACAGAAGATTGGACGACCTGTTAGTTAATAACCATTTTTAAAAGTGTAAAATTGGCTTTTTAAATAAAAGTTATTACGTTTTTAAGTCTCCGCTTTTTTGTGGGTATGGGGTTTTCCCCTTGGAGTAAAGATTTATTGGAAGGCTAACTTGAAAGTGGCGAGAGACAGCAGCGACGCACTAAGATGAGGGCGGTAGAGTCTGGTAGAGCGACTGCACAGAGACACGCCGAACCAGGCCGGGCAGATAAGCAAAGCACATTCACGCACGCGCAGTGTTCTGTTTACAGATTATCAGCGCGCATCGTCGCATTCCTCAACACTGCCGCAACTACTGTATGTACACAGACAGAACCGGCGCGGCGCTACAACACCTCACTGACTAAACATCGTAAAACAATCCTACAAACACAATCCTCACCCCCACCCCCTCCACCCTCCATCCACGGACTGCTGCACCACTACGAGTGGCAATTGTTTCCAGTCGCAGAATAAACGCCGTCCCCGGGGTGCTATTGTGCCTGGCTCACATGCAGGCCGATCGCGCGTTACACACTCGGCGGGAAAATACATCAACCAATCAGAAGCCTTAATACATTCGCGAGCAACCAGACCGACTCACCATGACGCGCGCATACAGACATGTTTTCCGCAAAAAAAAAAAAAAAGGCATAACAGATTCATGAAAACATATGTATTGTAAAGCCCGACAATTTAGCTTTACGTTGACAGTTCACATAAAACTCACTTCAGTACTTTTTGCAATAACGCCATTTACGTCAAAGTGTAGGACAAGCGGTGATTTAGGTAAAGGAAGTATGGTCACGTATTGTTCAGATGAATCAAACAATTGCACAATAACAAAGACAATTTATTGAATCAATACTGATGGCAGCTTGTAAACAATTTTCCATCGCTCTAATCAACGTTCTTACGTAGTTTAGAGGAATTCCGTCCTACCCATCTAACAACGCCATTATGAGCTCGTCGACAATCGAAGGAACTGGATTTAAGAACCGAACCCTTGGTTTAAGTTCGTCCCATACATGTTCGATCGGATTCATGCCTGGACTGAGTACAGACCAGTTCCATTGTCGGTATCTGTACGCACGCTTAGTGGGTGAGTCTATCTGGTTGCTCGCGAGTATAGTTTGCCGGAGAACTTGACCTCAAGCCGATACTTGTGCTCGCGGAAAGAGCAGATATTTCCCAGAAGTCACGTGTTTCGTATATTCTATTCCACCACTTTGTCGGATAATCATCGTACCTGTACTGGTATAGTAGTATGTATAATGTTCACGGTACACTGAGCACTTTTGAAATTTCGCGAGAAGATTTCAAGACCAATTATATTTCAAAACAATGTAGGGTCGTTTACCTGTCTTAATTGGGTGAATTACTTTCAGACATGTGTTAACTGTCTGTACACGAATCACGCAGAAGCCGTGCCAATGTCGCCGAATTCTGAGCGGCCCTGTCAAATATTTAAACACTTTCGCAAACAGACAGCAACCAATGGCAATAGATAAACTGCTGTTGGGTGCTTATAATATTGAAGTCTACCGTGTGCTCATGTTTTTTCGAGAAGAATCACTATCTCTACGGATAGCGCACGGCATTCCTGTGCAGTTTGTGTACTAATATTCTACATAAGGACTATTTCTTACAGGACATTACCAACACACATATTTTATATCTGTTTTTATTCATATTAATAATATTATAAATGCGAAAGTTTGTATGTTTGTTTGTTACTCAATCACGTCGTAAAGACTAAACGGATTTGGATGAAATTTGGTACAGAAGTAGATTATATTCTGGTTTAGCACATAGGGCACTTTTCATCCCGGAAAAACGAACAGTTTCTTTGGGAATATATAAACTATGATTTTCCCTTGGGTACTGAGTGCCCAAAATGTATATCTCTTCTCTGAGAATAACAAATCATACAATGTAGCGTATGGAGATATATTAGAGTAACAAAGACGAAAAATTAAGATAGAGCACTTGGTCATTATAATTGAGGTTTGGTTTTTACATGCGGGCGAAGCCACGGGTAACAGCTAGTATTAATTATAAGATAAATATGATAATTTGTAGGTAAAATGTAAGTAAATGTTTAATCTAACCAAAAATATGATGATTTTACGTTAACCAAAGTATAAAACGATTATGACACATTATATATTTAGAAAAGGACCGAACACGCCATAGCCTACATGGGGTGATATTTCAAAGGTCTGATTCGAAATGTTTCAGGAAACCGCGAGTAGACTATAATAGTGTCACGAGCTTGTTCACTCGAGTCATGCATTGGTCAAGTGAAACTATTAATTTATTACAAAAGTGAATATTTTACAAATTTGCTCATTCCTGCGCTTACATGTGTATTTCAAGAACACGAAGAAGATTAAATCGTTTCAGTACTACCAAAAGTATACCTAGCACTTTTAGCTGGACGTTAAGAAGTGTACATACATTCCCTGTGTTATTACCAACTTATCGTTCAAACATATGCAGGCAAGAGCACTGACATTTTTCAAATGTTGATTTCAAAAGTGCTCAGTCAACTGTGAACATCCTTTACAATAGTTCAATGTAATAAGTAAATATAATTAAGCGCGTGAATTAAAATTGTATTGTATTCACCACTCATATTCTAAAAAATGTGTTTCGTAAATGAACCGACATGTAGGCACTGTACAGTAAATAAACACTACAGATATGCACACAATACCACCCTCGTTGGGATAGCCACAAAGTATGTAATGTACCGGAGCACGTATATAGAACTTTAAAATGGTTGTATGGTTAGACTTGTTAATTTATATCTGTAGCGCATGTTGGTTGCCATAAACAGGTTAGTTGGCTGGATTTTCTGAATAGCTGACTCTGTAGTTTAAACATTATATTATTCTTGTCAGCTTCAGTAACTCCAGCCCGGACCAAACTGCCTATGGCACTTACGAACACGAGTGTTAGTGTTTGTGTGTGTGTATGAGTGTGGGCAACACAGTGATGGGCTTTGCTGTATTCTACAATCATGTAAGAACTAAATTTGATTTTCAATATGTTCACACGGCTATTATTTACAACATCAAACTATATATCTTCACTGTTACACTTGTTATTCCTAGTAAGCGCGATATTTAATGTCTTTCTCAATTCTAATCAGGCCGGCCCTAGGGCGGGGTGAACGGGGCCGTCGCCTCAGGCGCCAACATGAAGATGGCGCCAAAATCAGACGAGAAAAAATGTTTCATTTTCCTGCAATCGTAGTGGGAATTTGGCATTCACATGTACTGCTGATAGTGTTGACAGTCAATAAAAGGGCACAAAATCTAGTAGAGTTGACAAATGTAATGTGGTTGTCAATACTGAGTTGCACTCTGTGGTGAAATGGACTTACTGATGAGCTACTGAAGACACGCAGGATTAGCGCGTAGTGCACTCTGAGCTTTGTAGTTCACTACGTCATTTAGTTACCGTTTGGAAACGGGCAACACTCTCATTCGAGTGTGCTTTTTTTTTTAAGAGTTTAACTGCAATCTGAGAATTAGTTGGTGATTAGCCATATTTACGTATGGATATTGTGACCTCGGACGACATAATTTTACGATTGTCAATCTTAGCCAAAAGTGGGACTTCATTACTTGTTATTTAATGCAGTAGGTAAGTGAAACAAACGGTTCCCTTTTTTGTGTACGTACATAAGTTTTGTTTATAGCCTACGGTATTCGCGGTGAAGTGAACACTTTTTGAGACCATGCTTAGATATTCCTTTCAGTCAATTTTTTCTGGAACTTTTTAATATCAAAGTGGTGTCCGATGTGTGACTAGCAGTGTTATAAACACAATGTTTACATTCCACTGGTCTCGAAAGTTAACTTGCGAGGTCACCACAAAGTATATTTATTTTTTATGTTTATGAGTATGATATATACCTATTACCCTTTCACATGATGAGATTATCACTGCGCCCACTAATTATATTAATAGTGATTTCATAAACAATCCTACTGGAATATTCGCATAGTTGTGGGCTCTTTACAAGAGAAACCAATATCAATGATTACCAATTACAGTTATCCCAGTTAACAATATTTTTACAACATATAGACCCACAATCGTGCTAAAAAGGGTTTTTGTATAGACATATGAGTTAAAAAAATGCTCAAATATTAACAAAAATATTCAAAATTTTGATTTTTTTTCTGGTTACCCTTATAAAGCATTGTAAGATCATTTACATATGTCTTAACACAAACTTCATTATGTTTTATATTCTTTATATGTAGTATTGTTACTCATTTATCTATTATGAATATAAAATTAATTGTTTTTATTTCCGCGCAAGATATGGAATAGGCATGAAGAAATTTGGACAGAAGAAATTATCTGGGTCTGAAAAAAGTAAACGGAAATTCGAGACAGTTGCTAAAATAAAACAAGATGCGCACAGAATTGATAAATTCTTGTAACCTGTAACAACATAAGCTCCCCCTGTAGGTTCTTCAACATATTGTGACAATGCCAGCCACGACAACGTTCATAAAGAAGATCAAGGCGTCAACATCACTGAAAACATGTACAGAATTTCCCCCTCAGCAGAACCGTTCTCCCAAGTGGAGGTGGAGCTTTTGGAATCTACGCATTAAAAAACTCACTTAGAGAAAAAACTTAAGCTAGTTTCAGAAGAAAATGAAAACAAATCAGATTATTTTATCTATTTGCCCGATCCAGTGTTATGGCCTAAAGTTTTGCAGCCTTCAGTTATATACATGTTTATTTTAACTCGGCCTTAAGAAAGTAAAGATACAGTGTTTTCTTGAGATGCAAACAAGCGGCATTTTTCTACAAAATAAACCATTAGGAATCTAGATCATGGGGAAAAGTTGTAAAGACGATGGCATGTGTATTCTAATAGTTCGGACTGTGCATTTTGCTTTTACTGCAAGATATTCAATAGGGACTGTAGCTCAAAATTAGGAACAACTGATTTTTGTGACTGGAAGCACATAGGTTATCGCTCGAAAGAACATGAACTCACCAGATCATAAAAATGCTCTCTGCAAGTGGATTGAGCGCGAATCCAGAGACTGGGTCTCATTCAAGATATTGATTCAAAACATCAACAACTTATAAATAATGAAGTTCAACACTGGAAGTGTGTGCTCGAAAGCCTTTAGTATATTACTGTATTCTTGGTCCTGCATTAATTGGCTTTCAGGGGATCCTCGGACAAGCTTTTTACAGAAAACAATTGAAACTTTCTTGGTCTAGTTGAACTGTTGGGAAATTTTGGTGATGTTAAGCATAAACACCTCATTCGTGTTTCAGTTAAATCATCAAACGACCTTTATTGTGGGAAAACTACACAATATTGACATTTTAGGCGAAGTAGTACTCGAAAACATACACAAACTGCCTTAAAAGTCAAAATATTATTCCATAATTTCATACTACACGACAGATATGAGTTACACTGAAAATTGCCATACATGATAAGGTTTGTGGAGGTAGAAGATGACGTAATTAAAATAAATGAACCATTTTTTGGGATCTCGAAATGCCAGTAATTGTACAGGATAAGGCTTATCAGAACTATTGTTAAGAACTTTAGTCGAAAATGGACAAAGATCAGAAGAATGCCGTGGCCAGGGATACGACAATGGTGCCAATATGAAAGGTGTCCACGCAATAAAAATTCTTCAAATGAACCCAAGAGCATAATTTGTGCCTTGTGGCCGTCATTCTTTGAATTTAGCGGTTTCAGAAGCAGCTTCATCATAAAGTTTCTTTATTACACTGTTTGGTGTTCTGCAGAAATGTGCATTTTTCTCAGTTTCTGTTGAACGTTGGGAAATTCTTAAGAACCATGTGACCAGCCTTACCGTGAAACCACTAAGTGCTACACGCTGGGAAAGTAGAACTGATAGTGTCAAGGCTATTAGATATCAATTGAAGAATGTGTATGATGCTTTAATTGTAGTGTTCGTATCTAGTTTGGAAGATCCTGTTTTGAGGTACGAAGCTCACACTTTAACGGACCAGTTAATTGAATTTGAATTTTTTATTTGTCTTGTTGTATCATACGATATTTTGTATCAAGTAAATATTGTGAGCAAATCATCGCAAAGCCCAGTAGTGGATATTTGTACTGTCACCACTTTAATCAAGAGTTGTATGGAGTATGTATCTTCCTACATAAATTGTGGCTACCAAATGCAGTTATAACTGCAAAAGAGTCAGCAGATACATTAGGGGATGATGCTTTGTTTGGAAATCCCACACATACACGAAGAAAGAACAGTTAGTATAAATATGAAGGTCTTGACGAATCAGCCTGATTGGAACGCTGAGAAAAATTAAAACACTTCCAGTGTTTTGTAGCATCATCTGTGAAGAGTTTTACAATATATATAGAAGACACACATATGAGCACTACATATCCTAATATCTGGGTGTCACTTCGAGTATTGCTGACTTTACCAATGACAGTAACTGACTGTGAACGCAGTTTTTCGAAGTTAAAATTGATCAAGACTTATCTTCGATCTATGAGTGACAAACAGCTCTCATCGTTGACGATATTGCCCATAGAGAATGGCATAGCTCGCAAGATTGACCTTTCTTCGCCTATAACCAAATTTGTCCAGGCCAAAGCAAGGAAGGCCCCATTTTTATAGGACAATGAAGTGTACATAATGTGCAATTTTATTTGTATATTTAACATTATATTTTTAATAGTAAATCTGAGTGAATCTCTTCTTCATTGATGTTAAAGTGACCGCAAGAAAAATACAGGTCTCATTTTCCCAGGACTGAAAAAAAAAAACAGACTGTTCATAATGTCAAGTTCATATTTCCGTTTCATAGTAGATGTGTGTGTAAGAATTATTATGGAGCCGTTTGTTCTGTACTAACAAAATTTGGTGACAGCAGCAATATATACGGCGAATCAGACAAGGGTGTGACAATAAATTTAACATATTATGGTGATTACGTAACTGTGAAATTAGTTTTGTATATCAACGTTACATAGTAAATGCTAGAGTCACGCGAATTTTATTTGTAAATTTCTTAAACGAAAGTGCATTTATATTGCAATAATTATAATTTTAAATGAGAAAAATATGGGGGCCAATAATTTGCCCCTTGCCCCGGGCGCCGAATGATCTAAGGCCGGACCTGATTCTAATTAAATTTCCTTCTCAATGTTTCTTTATTTACAAATGTTTAGTGCAATAATTTGAGATGTCTGTCATTCACGCATCCAGTTCAGTAGTCCCGTCCGCCAATCTCACTCTTCACTGTAGCGATGCTCGAAGTCTGTACACTTTGCTCCTGCTGATAACTCTCGGCGCCACTCGAGGCTCTGCTGGTTCGTCGTCTCCGCACACTTCTCGCAATCCTACAAACTCTCACAACTGTCACCACGAGCAAGGGCGATTAACCAGAACATTATTCAAAATATAAGCTCAGAAATTCAATCCGCCCAAGATCAGGCACGCACAAGTCGCGATAGGCTCCTTGCACGCGGCGGCTTCCATTTGTAAATCTCCACGCGCTTCTTAGGTTATGGCTCGCCTGACTTCCACATATTCTTTCGCTATCGCGAGCAGGGCGAGCAAGGGAACCAATTAAGGGCAGCGAACATGTTACAGTATTTTCGTAAGTATAAAAATAATTACCGTCTCTGGAAAACAATTCACTAGAAATTCGTGCGACAATGGAAGAAATAAAATGAAGTTGAAACACGATAGCGTCTGATTTGTTGTCCATCATTTATTTTGGAGTATTGATATTAAAAATAATGGGCCAAATAGCGTGGTCGAAAACACTGTCCAACCAAGCAGCAAACTATGATTAAAAAATTGCAATTTAAACTAAAATAAGATACTTTTATTTTGAAATAGCTATAAGACGCTCATGATATGTGACATATTTAGGGAACACCCAAGACATGTCATACATAGGGTGCATTTTCTCAGGTTTCATTCATAAAGTGTGTATATTCAGCGAGGTTCTAGTGAGTATTCTGCCCCGCGACGTGAAGTGCAGAACGGAGTTTGCAGCGAGTGACGTGTTAGTGCTGTGACCTTGGCAGTAGCACAACCACAACCGGCGGAAGTGGTTCGATAAGTGCTGTCGACACCAACACCAAGGGCAGCAATGTTTCTGCCAGCTGGCCGCCTAACACTTCAATGGCCAGATTCCTTTCCAATTGCCGTGTCTTAACAGTCCCTGTCCATATATAGCTCTGCTTTCACGTCCACTTTCCCTCTATTTATTTTTAATCACACATAAGTAGGAACACTTTTGTGTTTCGTGTAAAGATTCACGCGGAGGGAACACTTCAATATCCTATGTGCACACTTGCAGCCTTCAACTTACTATTGGCCGCTTGTCTTTGTGTGAAGACAGTCTGCTACACGAGTGAGCTAATCAGAATTAAGATTCTCCGATACTGATCGTCCGTGATTCGCGAACAAACAGATAAGACGCGTTAGTAATTCGAAATATCCAATCACGAAAGTGGTTCCGAATTACTGAGCGTCGGAACACAACTTGTCTCTAAAATTATAAAGATTGTGTTATGAGAATATGAGATATTATTATAGGCGAATTGTTCAATAAAAAATCGACAGAGATTCACTTATTATTTTCAATAATGATAAAAACGAGAATATTACTAAATAAATGTTGGCTACATCCAGATTTAGTTCACCATGAATTGCAAGAGCCATTGTCACTGTCGTGACAATATTATTTCTTCATTTGTCAAATCACAGATAGCAGCATAATTGCAGTGTTTATATGTAAAGGAAAAGACATACCAAAGAGTTTCGTGGAAATAAAACTAAAGAGTATATGTATCCAACATTTCAAAAATATTAACACCAATAAGATAGAATGTAAAAATCCGCGATTGAGCGTGGGCACAGGTCCGTGTCATGCGTATGCACATGTATAGACTGTTCACGATAAAGTGAGCACTTTTGAAGCCTTGTTACTTTTTCCTATCAGCCATTTTTTATCCTCCCACTACTTTTTAAAATAAATATGTAAGAAATAAACACACTGTCTATATTTCACCGCACTCGAAAGTTAATATCTAAGTAAAGTATATTTATTGACAATTATATCAAATGAGAAAGCTTCAAGAAATGCTACCTTACCGTGAACAGTATGTACCCGTGTGCTCTAGAGATGAGCTAGAATAACCTCTTAAGATGTACAAGGCAAGGAAGCATGAGTTCCGAACGAACTGAAAGTAAAGATAGCATAGAAAAGGAACCCATATACAGGAGAAGATCAAAGGCCGCAAGAGCAAGATAATTCAAAGTAAACTACAAAATTCTCCTTGGGTACGGCCTTGAAATGGATCAGATGTAGGCAGTTTCGCAGAAACAACTCGGAGCTTCGTAATGTCTCGGGGACTGTGGTTGGTAATTGCTCCCGCTTGTGCGTGTGTAGTGGAGTGGAGAGACAAAGGTGAAATGAGGAGAGAATGGAGCAGCTCCGGAATGCAAGGGCGGAGGGAACAGGCAGATCCTCGAGAAAACCCGCCGACCTACGGCATCGTCCGGCACGATTCCCACTTGCGAAAATCCGGAGTGACTCGGCCGCGGAGATTGTACCCGGTTCGCCTTGGTGGGAAGCTAGAAGGCTAGCCGCTCAGCCACCGCGGCCCCGTTTCAATAGTGTAAACCTTCTTACTGTATGGACGGCGGTAAGATGAATGACTATTAGTGATGGCTCATTCTCGACAGCGAGTCGTTCTAAAAGAACGACTCGCGAGTTACTCTTCTTTAGAGAGTCGAATCATTCATGAACGAAGGCAGCTACAGGTCGGCGAGACGCTCCGCTCAGTCAGCCCTAAAGGCGACAGCTCGTCTGCTCGGAAGAGATAACAAAACTGCCAGTGTAGCATTTAACAATCGCGTTCAAAGGGCGTATGTCCTCTTTTCTCGAGCAGGCAAGCTGTAAAACTGTAGATATGAATACCATGAATGTGACCACGTATTTATAAGTGTGGACAAAAACAACTTTATAAGCGCGCGCGAAGTTTTTAAAATATTCTCATTAATTATTTTTTCTAATATTGCGACATCAAAATAATTTGGGAAGATTACGTAAATATCATTCACTGCATACTCTCGAGTTTTATACAAATTTCAATTCACCGACTTTTTTAACTCTCGTAATAATGTTAAAATTAATATACAAAATAATTATGCTATATTTAACGTTTTGAATGAATTAAAAAACAACCAAAATATTACGAAAATAATTACGATACCTTCAACTGTGTAGAAAATGCCATGTATTATACGATCGCATGTCTTTACATCAGCGCAGTGATACGAGCCAGAGCCGCTCTTCACATCTATACTCTCGGCTCTTTCAAACCCGACTGACTCGCGAACGAGATGACTGACTCTTTCGATAGGCTCTTATGAACGGCTCTCGACCATGAACGAGAGCGAGTGAGCTAGCTCTTTGGTCCGCCGAGTCTAATGACTGTCGAAGCTCATAGCGGAGGCAGCCCGGGCTCTTATGAGGGTGCTCTACCACCCAGGCAGTTCTCGTTTGCAATGCACGAGAAAGGAGAAGCTAACCCCCTTCCCTTCCCTTCAAAGTATTTTACGCGTAAGCTAGTTTATTTTAGGGAAGCCGAGTACTCCCAGCATACCTTGATTCCCAATGCTGCTCCCCCCTGCCCCCCAACAGACTGGGTAGGTTCGTGGAAGGAGGTGACAGTGAGGCTGTTACCTGGTTTTGTCTCTTGAATTACATTAATTTAGAAAAAAGCAGATAAATTATAGACTGGACGAGAGTTTGCTAAGACTCCCGGCCAGTCTTTCCCTGTATAAGCGGGAAGCTAAGTCTAAATATCCCGTGAATTTACTCGCGAAAGGTCTGGGTAAAGGCGTTGCCTGCAGTGAAATGAAGCAAGGTGATTGTGTAAATGACCTTGCGGAAATATACTAAATATACTAAAATAAGTTGTTCATTTAATTAATCTGTATTTCAATCAATCAGTGTCAATTCCCTGAGGCGCTGTAAGTACCCGAGACAGGCTGGAAACGTACGGTGGCAGCACATCTATGTTATAATATAGGTAAAGTAAGAAGTTTCAACTTATAAGTTTCAATAATTAAGATTTATTCTAGTGGTTATGTACTGGAGCGATAGCGTGGAGACCGCAACTCGAGATTGTTGAAAAGGGGGGGGGGGAGAAGGGAACAAGCAGTGATTGGTTGCACGATGGAGAGGAGGAGCTGGCCACAGCTGGGCGGTGACGTCATACGTGCAGGTGCGCGCTACTTCCAGGAAGCCGTGCCATGCGCCAGCCAGGTGCTTGCTGCGGGAAGAAGGCAAGCCCGCGTCGTCAGTAGCTACGCACTTCCCCCTCCTTCCTTTGCCTGCCCCCCCCCCCCCCCAAGTAAAGGCACACCAGGTACATACATACTACTAACTAAAGGCTGTTCACGGTAAAGTAAGCACATTTTAAATCAACCTTCGAAAAATATTACAACTCCTCTCGGTAGCCTATATATCCTAACGGATGCACTGAGTAACATGCGCACAGTAAAGTTGTTAAGGATGGATGTAAAGTACTGTAATTCCATATCTTAACGACAAATAAAAAGAGTTAGGCAACCGTTTGCTATAACTTAAATTAATTCTTTCACTTTCTGTTTTATTTATGTATCGAAGTGTACAAATGAGCATGTTTTTTAAAATATTATAATTTCACAGTTTCACTGGACCGACGCATGGATTTAGTAATGGGGCCCAAAACCAGTGTTAATTTTATATGGTGTAAGAATACATCGCGTGCATACAAGTAAATAGTAAGCAGGGCTTTCAGAAGTACTCATTTTACCGTGAACAGTCTATACTAGGGGATGATGATGTCCGGCCGGCGACACGAAAACTGAGCGAAGATCACTCTTTCGCACCTACTGTATATAATGATGCAACCCTATATAACCCTCACGATGGTCTTCCTTCGCCGGTACTTGCACACTGCAATCATCTTCTTATTTTGTGCTAAATGTATATCACATGATCTTCCCTGGGAATTGGTTCTAATTCATTCATTGCCGTTACTCAAAATACTACAACCTTGTAACATAGCAATTTATTTGTTGTATAATTAGTCCCACCACGTTTACGCGTGCCAGAAGTGAACTCTGGATAGTGAGATTCTTACGTTTAAGGCACTGTGATATTTTTTAGTTACTGGCTATCGCTAAAGTCATTAAAGACATGATTTCTTCAATCGTTACTAGACACTACAGTATATCTGAAGATATGTTTGCACGAAACATTTTTCACGATCTTCCAGAATATCTACTCATATCCCAGCATCAGAAACAGCTTATTTTCAACGGCAAAACACCACAGAAACAATTTTTTTTCACTTTCACGTGTTCGGATGAAATGTGGAGAACCCCGGAGTTCGCAGTTTCATTTGAGGACAAGCTGGACTTGAAACACACGTACATGTGACTTTATTTTCCAATTAAATCACAGCTTGTAAGTCCCGCACGTCCTGGACCAGTGGAATGCAGTGGAGATACTTGAGCGGCTCTTGACAGCGAGGTCTTAGAGCCGTTGAGTGTGAATGTGAAGTGGGGTGAGTATGGAGCAGCACTGGAATACAAGTGGCGAGGGAAACGGGAGATCCCCAAGAAAGCCCACCGATCAGCGGCATCGTCCGGCACGATTCCCAGACGCGACAATTCGAGAGCGACCCTCAGGGAATCGAACCCGGTACGCGTTAGTGGGAAGCGAGTAGTGATTTGACTGAGTAGTCCAGGGCGCAGATGAGAGTGTGCTGGAACTAAGGGAATTATTGAGTGAGTGTTTATGTTTGTCTAGTGTTTTATCATTTAAATTAAATAAAAATTATAAATAACACTTTCTTTTAGATAGGAATCATAATTTCCAGTAAATATTAAAGTCTTGCAGATTACAACAGTAGAGAGAAAAAGAGGAGGAGAAGCAGCAAGAAAGAGAAGAAGAAAGACAAGATCTGAAACGGATGAAAGAAGAACGGAAGGAACTGCGGAGAAGAAAATCTAAATGAGGGAAAGATGTGATTTGTGATAATATGTTGGTTGATATCTGTGCATGTGTCTGTGCAACAAATATTTAAAAAAAGGGGACGCCCGTAGGAGCGGATCTCCATTCCCTCGTCCGCCTGAAAACGAAGGCCTGGGTGTCCAGAAGGGGTACTTCGATGTCCTGGACGATGCTTAGGTTGGAGCGGAACGGTGGGCGAGGGAAAAAATTAAAAGAACAAAATATAATGGTACAGATAGGGAGGGCGCTGGGCTGGGGGCCTTCGGGTTCGTGGGCGGGGCCATTCGACCGTTGGGTGCCATGGCAGGCCGGCCGAAAGGCTAGTTAGCTGTGTGCGGACCCGACGGCGTCTGGTCGCTCGGGCGGATTCGTGGGAATCCCGGTCCCTGGTCTGTTCTGACGGGGGCGGCCGAAAGTATACCCGTCGGGGAGCTGTCTCGGTCGGGGCAGAATAGCTCACCACCTTCCTAGGAAGTGTGAATGATGCTTTTGAATATAAATAGAATTTGTAGCTTAAATTACGGGCGCCCAGACGAACAGCCGCCCTCCCACAAAAAAAATTGTGAATAAAGGCTGTTCACGATAAAGTGAGCACTTTTGAAATCAACCTTAGAAAATAGTCTCTGCTCCCACCTGTATATATTTCAACGGGTGCACTGAGGGACATGCACCCAGTAAAGTTTTTAACGACGGATAGGAAGTAGTTCCGTATCTTAACGTCGAATAAAAAGTGTTAGGAAAAAATGTATGATAATTTAAATTATTGGTTTCGTTTCCTGTTTTTTTTTTTTTTTAATGCATCGAAGTGAAAAAATGAGCATATTTGTAAAATATTTACCTTTATAATAATTTCAGTTTCACTTGACCGACGCATTAATAAAGTGATGAGACCCATGAAAATGTTAATCTTACATAAGGCGGAAGAATATACAACGCGCATACAAGTAGATCTTAAGCAGGGCTTTCAAAAGTTCTCATTTTACCATGAATAGCCTATATCTAATATACTGTTTGTTAAATTGTAGTAGTAATGCTAAAATTGAACACCCTGGATGGCTAAGTACTGTTAGTAAAAGAAATAAAAAAGAACAATAGTGTGACCAGTACACGCGCCACCGCGGGGCCGATAGGTGGCGCACTTGCAACGCGGATAAGGCGACGGCACATGAGCTGGGTTGGACAAGCAGTCACAACACACCAGCGTTGTCGCTGGACAAGCCTTCGAGTTGTGCGACGCATGTTCTCAAAGTGTGAGGCGTGGTTGCCATCCGGCGTGACTAGCATCTCCCACAAGCCGTCTGGCTTGCCTCGTGATGCTACGCCCTTGGGGGCTGCGCCACTGTGGCTCAGCGGTTAGTACGCTCGCCTCCCGCCCGGTCACCGGACTTTCGCAAGTGGGAATCGTGCCGGACGATGCCGTCCGTCGGCGGGTTTTCTCGGGTTCATTGCGGGTTAATTAATTAATTTATTTTTCGATGGTGCAGTCAAAATGCTTGTCACATTCTACGTAAACGAATTCACGGAAAACCGTACAGCCCACAGCTGTTGCATTAGCACGTCTCCTACGATCAGAATCTCCGGTTCCAGTGCAGCATGGACTTCCAAAAAGGCTGTAGGAAGATCTTTCTGAGAAGTTTGTTCGAATATAACAAGGAAATGCTTCATGTGTGTGGTAGAGCTCACCGTCACAACGTACGCGATTGGCGGTACAAAAAAAGACTGCTCTTCCTTATTAAAATATATATATATATATATATATATATATATATATATATATATATATATATATATATATATATACACACACACACACACACACACACACACACACATTCACGGATGCTCTTGTGAGGAACAACGATGGTCCTCGACAATGTTTGTTACGATGTCTAATTTAAAAAAAAAGTATTGATTTTTTTGTATTAACTAAAATATCTGAAAACTGCAAAAAAGTTATCGTTTAATTAATTTGCTCAGAGGAGCACAGTTGTGATAATAGCAAGAACTCGAGCAGTGCCGACTTCAGAAAGCACCTGTGTGTGTATGCTTCATCGAGCCACCATTAGCCTGTATATAATGGATAGAGTTAGTGATTTTTCGCGAAAAATATGAGTGCATGGCTGACTTCATTACTATATATACCCAACAGCAGTTTATTGCCATTGGTTGCTGTCTGCGTGAGAAGGCGTTTTCATATTACACCGGGCCACACAGAATTCCGCAACAACGGCACGGCTCCTACGTGATTCGTGTGCAAATAGTTAACACGTGTCTATAAATAATTCAGTCAATAAAGATACGTAAACGATCCTACAGTGTTTTGAAACACAACTTTTCTTGAAATCTTTTCGCGAAATTTCACTTCCCCTTAGTAATGTAATATCCATATTGGCAGGTAAGAGCGAATCATTTACATTTCAAAGATGTTGGGAATCAAAAGCCCTCAGTTTAAATGCATCCGAGTTCTCCCAATAATTGGTTAGGAAGTCTATTAACCAATTTTCCTAGCATAGCGTTTAAAAGTTACTTCATTTTATGGAAATGTGGTGTTGTAAAATTTTAAAAACTCAGTGAAAATTATGTACTTGCTGAATTTTCAACAATTACTTTTCGCGAATTGAGGACTTTCTGTGAATTCACGGAACCTTATAATAAATTTCCAAGTTGTTTTTTATGTACTTCTGGTACAAAAAGATATTATGATCAGGTCAGGTACTGACTATTTGTTACATGATCAAACACACTCTTTCGAGAGGACGTCGTGGATTTGACCCCGTCCTTTTACACTGGGAATAACTTTAACATAATGTTTTGAGTCATAATTACAGACAAACAACTTCGTCGTACATTTCGATAAGACAAGGTTATCATAAAACATTTATAACATTAAAATAGATGACACTTTGATTGTTGTTCACGTCCTGGCATAGAACAGTGCAGGAAGTTGATTCGGAAATGACATCCTGTACTCATATTTAGAGTTACGACTGCCACACGTAACATGGCACATGCAAACTGTCTGAACACCAGAAATCGTCGATGAAAAGTACAAATAAAATTTATGTTTTAGCACCGCTATCTGTACATATTATCAATACTGCTACGAGAATATATTATCAAAACAGCCAAAATATGTTTTCATAAAGCGGCTTTGTGTACGAATTATCTTAGCTGGGTGCAGCAAGGTAGATTCAATCGGCGTCCAGGCACGGATAATATTTTTCTCACGTCTCGGTAAAGACGAGACATTTTCTAAACTACTGCAGTCGTGTTTGATGCACAGATGCAATGCGCTGTTCAGAACGTGCACATTTCTAGTATCACAAAAGAAACACATAAATAGGCTCTCGGGACGGAACCTGACCAGTCATAATTTATAATTTTTCCGGCGAACACATATTTTCGAACGCACACCTAGCGAATGGCCACAGCAACAGCAGGTCTCGTGGGCGGTGCTTCTTGGAGCCCAGTGAGAACGACGAACTGTTCTCTTTTGAGAGCGGAAATATTATAGCGTTCTTAGCGCTCATAAGCAAGATTAAAATTACGAAAATGTTCGTCTTGTATCAGGCAACAAAGAAGCGCTGGTGAAAATGAATTGCTATAGGCTAATATTATTTTCACTTACCTACCGACCTCACCATTTTCGCAGAATATTTTTGTCATCACTATTGTATTATTTTAAATTTCCAAGTAGGTTTATAAATTTCATATGCTTTCACTTCTGTATATTTGTCTTAACTATTCGGGTGAGTTACTTTCAATTACTTTTTGATTGATCGCGATTCTGTGGAGAAAATATAAAATAAGTTATTACAGTATCTAAAAAAAATAACACTTAAGTGAACCTTTCCCTAGGTAAACATACGTTTAATGTGAACTGGATACATGCATTACCTTTAATTATTAAATTTCAATTTCTTAACTTACTGTGATTACAGCTATCATCAAGTAAAAAAGTCTCAATTTGCTGAGGCTAGAAGTTCAAACATCGTTTCCAAACACTCGGCTGCGGCCTGTATAGACGCTCTTTAGTGGTCATGTTCAACAACGTCGCGTATGAAACAACCCAAGAACATACAACACACGTTCCTCTCTCTGATATTCAGCACTGATACGGCAGATTTTGGAGAAGAAGAGTCATTATATTGGAGATTTTTGCAAGAAACTGTTTTGAAATATATTCGTGAGTGATTTATGAATCTCGTCAAGAAATATATATTAAGTAAAAGTCAAGTCGTTCGCAGCAGATAGTAAATATCAAGTCTTCTATGTTCGAGATGTTGTGGTTATTTATAAAACAAACAAAACACGAAGAAAAAATCACTATGGGCTCGCGTCAGCTTTGAGAAAGTGAAGCGAACCTCGTGGCACTTGTTAGATAAATAAGGGGGGGGGGGGCGATTTTGAATTAATATCTTTGAAACGAAATGAAATACTCACATGTCGCTTTGTATTAGTAAACAATAATTAAGTCAAATCGCCATAGAACACAAAATGTGTAAAAATACGAAGCAGCATGTTTTCTCTTTCCAATAATGCATTCAATAGGATAACACTTACGTAGTCACCTATACAACGTTTACCCAGACGAAGATGTGTTTCCTGAGATTGCTTCATCAGAGTAGTCAATATCTGAAGTCATGGCTTTTCATCGTACTGGTGTGCTTTGACGAATGTTATGTTGCTAAGGTAACTGTGGCCTGTGTTAACATTTCGTAGCTCAAGATAAGAGCTCGGCCCAATATCACTCAAAACAACTGACTGAACTACACTGACTGACACGCCAGTAGTGCGTTTAAATAGAAAGGATTGAAATTTTCTCGTTTGACATTATGTACTTGCTTCCAGAATTCTCTAGTGTGCTCGGGTGCACTAAAGGCGAAACCCATGGCAGATGGTTGTGCCCTTTACTTGCTACTCTGGCGCAATATTCATTTCATTTATTCTCTTTATGTTTATGTTTCTTGAGCCTATTGTGATGGGGGGAAGGGGAGGGGGGGTAATCTGTCTTCTGTCCCTCGCTGGGGTCCACCACCGATCTCTGATATGCTCCCAGAAGCGCGTCCTGTCGCCATACCAGGAAATGAAGATCCCATAACTTGTTAATTGGGTTTGGAAATCTACTTGCAGCCCGACAGACTTGGGTTAAATCTCTGAGTCGGGGTGGGTCTGCCGTGCTTTAGCTGTGCTTCGGGCCTGTGTTTATAGCTGTTTAACGACTGTTGGTAAAGGTGGTTCACGATCAAGTGAGCACTTTAGAAATGAATCTTAGAAAAATTTCACTGCCCCTGCATGCATATGTTTTAATGGGTGCACTGAGTGGCAATCGTCCCGTAAAGTCGGTAAAGATGGATGGAAAGTAGTACTATAATTTAATGTTGAATAAAAAGTGCTAGGTGACCATTTGTGATAATTTAAAATCATTACTTTCACTTTCTGTGTTTTGGGGCTTCGAATTCTAAAAATGAGCAGATTTGTGAAGTAATTAAATTTTTTAATAATTTCACATTTTCGCTTGACCGACGCATGAATAAAGTGATGAGGCCCATGGCAATGTTAATTTTACATACGACGGAATAATACAAAACGTGCATACAAGTAGATCTTAAGCAGAACTTTCAAAAGTGCTCATTTTACCGTGAAAGGCCTATACCTTAGTATGTTGACGTGTCTGTGTTATTGGCGAGGGAGTGTATAATCTCCTGACCGGCGTGTTGTGTCTGTACAACATGGTGTGGTGTTGGAGGAGTGCGCTCCGGGAGCTGTCGGCCTGCATGTGTGGCAGCACTGCGGGGTCGTCTACCCGGCCTGGAGAAACCGGGTGAAGGACAGCGCAGACGCGCCAAGGTCGCGCGACTACAGCGCCCCTGCCGGCCGTGCGGCAAACTACTGCCGCGCGCTCTCTCTGCCAGCCGTGCCACGTACCAGTTTCTTGGTATACATACCAGTTTTCATGTACCAAGACACTTGTGTCTTGAGCCGTGTCCGAATAGGCAAATGTGGGAAATTAGGGTTTAGGAATTTAGGTTGGATGGTTTCGAACGGCTCGTAACAGCGCTACATGTGACGAAGATGGAAACTACAGGCTTGTGGAATTCCAACTTTTTTTGTTTGTCACCCTATCAATACATAAAATAAAATAACTTTCTCCCAAGCATTTTCACGTAACCCTGTTGTCTTTGTGGATAACTGATATTATTTATTTATAGCCGATATCATTCTTTTCGCTATTTCTTCGCTCCCTGCAATAACATTCTTTTTCAAATAACAACCGATCGCCTTTTTTTCAGCAATTTTAATACAACATACGAACTTTATTTTAAAATAACTTTATATTGATCTCTGATATTCCATTTTTCTCATGCATGTATTGTGCAGCGTTTCAAGAACAGTACATACCGACGTTTTCACCACAAAGCGGGAAACAAAATGTAAACAAACAACAGCAGACGGTTGTACGGACATATTTGGGGATTTAGTGTGCTACTTCACCTCAGTAAATTCCTACCCTAAATCCCTAAATATTTAGGGCCAAAAATTGGTCACATGGTCGATTTAGTAACCTAAATAATGGTCTCGTAGCCGTTTCGAACATGGCTTTGGTACGCGAAGTATTTGCGATAGCTTGTAACAAAAAGCACCACAAAAGTATTTTCAGTCGAGTACTTTACTTGGCAAAAAATACATGTGTCACTGGATGACATCCAAGACTCTGTATGATGCTACCATTGGTCTAGAGGTAGACCAGAACATCAATGATCTTGAGTTCGTATTCGAAGAAGTTTGATTTTATGTTGTGATTTTATATTATTGAATTTAGTTGAAGTTTTTGCACTGTTTGTTATGTAGTAAACTACGGTAATTTTTCTTACGCGCCAGTGAATAGTTAAATGCAAATATGTGCATATTATTTTCCCAATTACTAACTTACAGTTAGCGTTTATTTTTAATTAAATGCAGAAAGAAAAGGACATTTAAAAAAAATATAAATAAGCAATGTTTTAGAATTTCAGATTCTTTGCATGGTTTAAAGTGTCTGGCATTTTGTTTTAAAAAATCGCCTTGTGAAATCATCTATTAGCCACAATATATAAAACAATGGCTTGGCTATTTTGTCGTGTGAATTTGCATATCGTACCAGTTTTTCGTCTAAAGTACCAGTTTTTTGTGAGGTCAGTACCAGGAGTTCCGGAGTTGTCATCTAACGTCCCCGGCCCAGTAGCATCGTCACCACACCCCCTGTCTGCCGCACAGAACGTAGTCCATTCACTGTTACTTCAAACTATTCTGAAGCCTGGCTTTCTCAAGTTCTACTTCCACGATATTCCTCCGCTTCATGCTAACAAGGCTTACAAGATTACACCAGAGGGACAACGCACCGCATTTGTGCGCACTCTGCGTAATAATATTTCCCATAAGAACTATTTATTACTAGGCATTAAAAACACACATGTTTTCTCCTTGTTTCTATAATATTAATTATAGTTTAAATGACATTATTTATACATAAAATATAAGTAAAAGTTCGATTTAACCAGAAATAAGGTACTTTTACGTTAACAGGGGTATAAGACGTTTATGGTACATGACATACTTAGGAATTAAGCAAACATGTGATTCATGAGGTGATTTTCAAAGGTTAGGTTCAAAAAGTGCGGCGAAACAGCGAATAGACAAGCTCAATAGCACGCCGGTACCTTTGATGTGAGCGAACTGGTCTCTCATTGGAAGTGCGAGGCTAGGGAAAACTGACCTAGACTCTGAATGGCTAATGAGTGAAGAGATTTGGACGGCTCTTAAACAACGAGATCTTGAGAGTCGATGAGTGTGAAGTAAGGTGAGCATGGAGCAGCGCCGGAATGCAAGAGTGAGGGAAACGGGAGATCCCCGTGAAAATCCGCCGACCAGTGGCATCGTCCGGCAAGATTCCCACGTGCGAAAATCCAAGAGCGACCCCGCCGGGTATCTAACCTGGTTCGCCCCTTGGTGGGAGGCGAGTAAGTCTAGCCACTATACCGCCGCAACCTCATTGGTGGACGATGTTCCCGGTATGTTGCCAGCCGGTGAGGCCATTTTACTGGACAGTATGGTTGTTTAAGTTCACAGTACACGCCAACATTTCACCTCTATACTCTCTTAACCTATTCAGGCCCAATGTACACAGTTGTGTACATTACGCAGGTGTAGGTAATTTTTTGGTGTGTACTGCACACTGCAAAACTCAATGACCATTGATATTATTTGTGGGTAAATTATTCGCAAACTGCCTCATTAGTCTAGGCTATAATTGGTTCATATTACTGAAGTCGAGCATAGTCAGTATTCATGAAACAAGAGACTCGTAGACTTAAGTACAGCACTGATCATATAGGTTTTTGTTTGCAATACCTGAAACCGTAAATTAAATTGGGTCTGAAAGGGTTAAGTAATATGTGATATTCTCCCTCGATGGTAATCTTGTAGGGAGCGATTAATGATTCGATAAAAAAAAAACTGGTGTTTCCGAGTCACTCCTGAAATCAAAACGTTACTTCTAATCTAAGTGGTAACATTCCATGTTGAAGACACAGGATAGTTAATGATACAGAGTTGGAATAGCCGTTTATACCGCGAACTCCACAACCACACACGCCACCAAAATGGCGTCACCGCACAGCAAGATGTCAGCACGCAGTTCACCAACCAGCGTCTGGTTCGCCAGTTTGCAGTCCAGCCAATAGGGAACATTTCACTGCATGCTCTAGCCAATCAGAGACAAAGCCCGTTCCTAGAGCCTCGCACAGTCAGAGAATCGGTACGCCGATATCAAGGAATCTCCACGCCATTTAGTCTTTGCGTTGTTATCTAATTTTGTGTATGTATGTAGGAGTATATGTAGGTATATATAAGCGAAGGTCCCTATGAACTTACAGTCACTATCCGAGTGAAAGAGAGAGGCAGAACGACTTGCAAAGCACCAACCACATGTAGCTGGCAAGCAGACACTCTCTCCCATCTGCCGAACCACCGTCCTTCAATTGTATCCTTTCCCGGGGAGAAGTGGCCCGCCATTGGCACAACTATAAGTTCTAAGTTACAGCGGCGCTATTATAGTTACTTCTTACTTATTGTAGACTACAGAACGAAACTCTGGGTCTGAGAGAAGTGGGCAAGTTGTCCATGATTATTGGCCCATTCCGCTACTTCTCTACGCATTCACGCATTCGGTCAAACATTATTTTCCGAGTTCAGTGTTGCAATCACGTATTTTTTGTGTATACTGTACTCGTGTTCAACGTTTGTCTTGCAACCAGTGAACTATGTGCTGCTTGCTGGATGGTGTTGTCACTAACCAATCATGTCAAGGAGTTGTAGACGATTCCACAAATCAGATTAGCTACAAGGGATACTGGACGCTTGTGCCTTGCCGTGTACAGTCTGTCCACAATCGCTGTGGACACCGAGACTGAGCGGGTTAAGAACACCATCGTGTTGAAGTGCAATGCCTATGTACTTATTTGAGTTGAAGCTTTTAACTCAATGGCGTTATTTTGTCCTAAAGTTACATTAAAATACTCCATTTGACCGTGGTTTTCTAATACACTAAATAATCGTTTTCAATTCGAAAGTTGTAGTCTTACACAGAAACGAAAGAATGGATAGTTATTAACGATCGGAAAGGAGTTCAGTGACTTCGCACAGTTTTCCAGTGCCGTCTATTGTTTCTTGTTATGTAAAATGCAATGCAGGGAAACACTCAACACCGAGAGAAAGTCGTCATTTCGGTGGGTTCCGAACCACTAGGTTCTCTGACCTCTGTTGTGCTGGGAGGTGGGTATGCTACCATCACTAATCCTAACTCCTAGCGTCATGTTTTGTGTAAATGCTGTTGTAGGTTACGCAGTCTAATTCACGGGTCGCCATGTTTTGTTGCCCATGTGTTATTATTTACTTATGTGCTCGGAAATGCGTAATTTGAAGCACGTTGTTCGCGTTTGGCATCTCTTGCTGACACGTGTCGGCATTCGAGTTCTTGTTGGTGTATATGTTAGTGTCATGTCATGGGGTGACGTGTGACATATAAGGGGCCTTTTTGCAGGTGTGAGGAAGGTATGGATTGAGGCGGATGATGTGTTGAACAGCCTCACACGGCGAGTTGTATATAAAGTGACTTTACAGTGACTTTATCACCGCTATATGTAGGAGTTCAGTCAAATGATCACTCACTGCAGCAACATAAACAACACGAAACACAAATTTCTAAGCACAAATCTAAAAAAAAACTTGAACATGGAATTCTATCGAATGTTATTAGGTGACTTCTAGATAAGTGTGATAACTGCACATATTATACTGGTTGTAATTAATGTATGTCTGACAATCCCTGTTAGAAGAAATGCATTATTATTTATACAATGAGCTAATTTTTTTAAGCGCATGTATTACAAGCTTTATTACTTACCAATTTCACAACCAAAATTTTTTGTATATGGTGAACAATTTTATCCATATGTCAAAATTTCTTGACTAAGCACGTTTTACACTTAAGCAACATTTTGCATTTATACTGGTATAGCGAGAGATAATTTGTTGCAGTGAAAGGAAGAAAAGAGAATGGAGGAAAACAGTGCGACTGTACTAAACAAAGATTTGCGAGGAATTTCAGGGTGTGTTCAGGGTATTTTTTTCTATCCAAAAACCTGTAATTTTCCATCCTATTAAAAAGAAAGATATTATCAGTCAGCGGTATACCTACATGAATGGTGCAGGACTTTGACTACATGTATAATTTATTAAATATATATTTGTTAGTAAAAATTTTAAGTTGTTCAATCATAAGAAGTATTTTTAATTTAATTATATACTTAAACTATAATAATTAATTTTTAATTTTATTATATAATTATACATGTAGTAAAATGGTAATTTACACAATGCTTTTTAATTAAATTTATTTGATTTCTGTGCTTTTTAAATTTTAATTATGTTTTGGCAAATTAGGTAAACATGAAATAAAACACACTTTATTTTTACACGCCTTTTTTGTTCAATTAATTAATTACAGTCGTTCATGCCTTCGAAATAAATTACATTATTCTTCAATATAGATGCATCTCAATATACGCAACTTTGTTGTAAGTTACAGTCTTTTATGCATCTTTCTATTCACACTCGTGTTGTCCTTGTGCAAATATATCGGGTTTGGGACATTTATTACACCGACACACTGTGCAGGGCAGGTCATATAGGTAAGTACACTTTGAGGATATGTACCGAAGTCACAAGAGACTTGCTTGCAGTAAAGCTGGTACCGAGGTACTGATAAGTAGAGACCTGCCAAATTAGCGTTATTATTTGGGGACACGATAAACTTCAAACATGTGTACCTCTGCAATAAGTTTCTTATTCGACAGTACTTTATTTGACACGCCCTGTGTAACACTGCGCCAATAAATGAACACTTCACATTTGTGTAGTCCAATCACGTGTAGTCCAGTGAGAAAGGGCATGATTTCACATCTACGCAGCAGCCAGTGGAGAAACGACTCCAGCTCGAGTATATACAGTACTGTGAAGTTTAGCCTGATGCCAAATAATAACGCGAATTTTGCAGGTCTCTACTGATGAGAAATGCACTTCACCTTTACAGGTTTTTGCATGTAAGTAAATTGTCGCTACGGTTGAACTACTTACCGGACCTGTCACACAAATTCTACCCATGTTCAAGGTCATCGGGGCAATCGATGCCGCCAAATTTGGAAATACTCCCGTGACTCATGGTTGCATTCGTAGGATAAACTGCTGGGACCCACGACTATACCTACCTTTATGTAGGGACGATTGTCAAAAATCTGTATTTTTCTTTCCACCACAATGCACACAAACAATTGAAGATGAAAGTAGATGGTTCAGCAGTTTGCGTGAAGAGGATAAAATTGAAGATATGACACAGTGATGAAGTAGGTCTTGTAATTATAAGAAAGTTTATTTATAAGTACAAGGAAAAAATAATTCTGAAAACTGGTCCAATATAGGCTACTTTCCCCTATGTTTAATTACAGTGTTCTAACCTCAGCGTTACAACTATTCGCTCCTCTGGAGTTACTTGTTGTTGAAGTCCCACTCTTCTTCGCCGAACGAGGCTTCGTCCTATCTAGTATGTAATCAAACGTTCCTGTCGGCATTCTTGTATATCGAAAAAAAAAAAAAAAAATCTAGTTTCTTCTTTTCTTAAGTTACGAAATAGATGGTGGTACTCTCCAAACCTACGTGTGCGCCTCTTTATGGGGTGTACCCCGTATTTTCTCCTAACTGTACGCCACACCCGTCTATTTAACAAAGTGTTCTCGCTTAAGGGAACTATGTAGATGCGCGTCCAAGGTCAAGAAGCGAGGGTGCGATACGGGCGACTGTTAACACGCACGCCTAGCGCCTCATCGCTCCTACGCGCAAGGCGTGCAGTGTTCCCGTCGTAATGCTGTACTGTACAAATTAAATCTGTAACATAGGGGTTTTATTACACGCGATGAAAGACCGCAGATTAAACTACATCCGTATATTTTTACTTTTCTCTTGCTGCTTAAGGAAACTGCATAGGCAAGTTTTAAAAATGCGATGTTTGATCATTTTCACGATTTTTTTTTTTTTTCCAAGAATAGACTTAATATGACAAAAGTAAAACACAGGGCCATAGATAATTGTTTTTCATCTTTTCTGACAAAAAGTCATAATTCAGGAACTGTTATTTACCGAGATACGCGTTTACGCGCAAACGAGTCCACTGAAAACGTTTCAGTACATAGGGCTCTTAACAGACATAGCTGCACAAGCTCCTCTGACGACGCCATGTTAACGACTGGAAGGGAAAGTGAAGGAAATCGCCTCCCTGTATTGTAGCCAGTGCCGCGTATCGCTCTGCCGCTCGTACCGTACCCGAGGTCTAACACGAAATACAAACTGGTATTTCTTTTTGGCCCTGATATATGACAATGCGTCATGCTGACAGCAGTACCCTTTCCCAAATAGTGTTTCTTTACGAAGACTAAAAAGATTATCTACCTGCAACTGAAATAATTAAGGGCGCTGAACACAAAAAAAAATATTATTTTTGCCTAATCGTAACAGTATTCACATTGTAGACATTACAAATAGTTACGTTTCCTGGCATAAAAAAAAGTTGTTAGATCGCATAGTTTTTGCATCATGACATAGCAAAATCATATTTTTTGTGTTTTTGTGACCTACAACTTAAGTTAACGAAATCATTTACAGAAAATTTAACAAGGATGACTGAAAAGTCATGTCTAATTAATTTTAAGGTACGAGCAGCGAAACTTATTTTTAAATAAAATCATAGACTGATACAAATTGAAAATATGCATACAATTATCTTCATTCTAAGCAATTTTTAAAAATCGCGAAAATATCTGATAGCATGAGTTTAAAGATTCCTTGAAGTTAATAAGTGTCTCTTTTATTTCAATAGGATTTATCTCATTTTGGTAAGTGAGTTGCCTTTTATTGCTTGTACCTCCCAAAGATATTAATAATACAATTTAGATAGGCCACTGTGTAAAAATCATGCCGCCTAACATTTCTAAATGGGTGGGAAAAAAACTCGGAAGTGAGGTCTACAAGTTGAAAAGGTTGAGCAGCATTTCATACGAACTTAAAATAATGCATTGTCCGGTGGCCAATACCCTTAAGGAACGACATCAATGTCGGTCTGGAACGGGGATGAACAAAGTAGGATCAAACACGGCCACATCAGTAGTGAGGGGTCGAACCCGCAATCTGCTGCAAGCAAGTCAAGCAAGCTATTGCCTGCGGAAAGCACTCGGTGCCTGAACTTCGCTTGCAGTATGAGTTCGGCTGTACATAACAAATGCAGTGAGTTCGGCTGTACATGACATGCAGTAGAAGAGAGAGTGAAGTAATGATAACACCATGTCTCGAACCCGGGAAGGAATTGCTCGAACCCGGGAAGGAATTGTTTCACACACAACCGGAGATCCAACGTGGGACCTTCGTTCAGGAAAATTTTAATGTTCGAAATAAAGAACGTTAAACTTTACTGGAGATAGCACGTGAATCATTTTTTTTTTTTATCCCGTGGACTACGTATCTTCATGGCAGAAGAATTTAGGCCATCGGAAGACTTTCCAGAGGTTACTGCGGGTGGTCGCACAGAGCGAAGCGAAAACAAGGTTTTCGCTAGCGGCCATTACGACCCAGGCTTACAGAACGAATATCACTCCTCGTCGCTCTGTTCATTAAAAATGAGTCTAGAATTCTTATTCAGAGCTGGTGTGCTACTTGTCTCTCTGAAGTTTTGTTGTTCCAATTTTATTTCAAAATGTATACTAGCTGATATTGTATTATTTGTCGTTATTTCGTGTCACTTACGACATTCATTCTCATGCTGGCATCTCAGCCGTACACTGAAAATATTTTAAAGCACTGAGTTCGAAACACGGTTAGCTTGAACGCAAGTACCTTTCGCTCACTCTGCATTTAGCTTTTTTTTTTTTTTTTTTTTTTTTTTTTTTAACACTGAATAGACAACTTACATATGTCCAAATCGCGGCAACTTTCACTTTGAAAGAAATCTCAATGTTCTTCTAATTTACTGTATTTGCGTTTTAGGTTTCACTTCGTCATTTTGACAGATATGGGAGGAAAAAAAAGCTATGAACTGTATTGAACTGTATTTATCGGCGGCGTTGTCATTATTCTCAGAGATTTTATCATCATCAATTGCGGCAGGTGGATAGATAAAGAAACAAAACAGCTGCGAGAAGAAACTGCCAATCATTCCGTTCGAAAAAGGCCGTGGGCGTAATGCGATGGAGGGTTTGGGGGTGGACAATAGCTGATAACTGGCATCTAGAGAAATATTTATCTTCTGTTTGGCTACTGTTCACATAAATACTCCAAGATTTGAATCACATTATTATTATATATTCAACGTATTGTAAATTGATTATAAAATAGGCATTGACATATAGGACCTACACTCATATCAAATTATACGGAAAATATAGTACCTGTCTGGCTAGAAGTTTAAGAGAACGTTTATAAATTATGTTTGTTCTTTTCATTCGTAGATTGCCATCATTATTATACTGGTAAATAAGTGAATTCTTAAGCGTATTATTATTTACCGAGCGCTAATTTTTCTTAAGCAGGACTGCATATCTGGAAAATAAAACCTAAAATAATGTCCCGTTAATGTATTAATATATTTACAATGAGTTTACTTGAAAGTTATATCAGACTGGGCGCTGCTATAAAATCCTCGCAGCATTATACCACCTTGAGTTACTTTGTTGGACTGCGGCAGTGACGAAAAGCTGCAACAATAAAAAAATCTCAACTATAAGTAAGGTATAATTTACATGAAAGATTTTCATACTTCACAGAATATGTTTTTTCTAACCAAGTGAACATATAATACTTTCTCTCAAACTCCCTCTGGCTGTGGCATTTTCTTCGAGCAACTGTTGAAATACGGAGTTGAAAAAAAGTTTTATTTTCAAAAAGTCGTACACGAACAATGTAATTAATGAATGCACTAAAGGAATTACGTAATTATGATTGAACATGTAGACTATTATAAATATTTTATTACTAGAAAGCAAAAGACGTGAACATAGAAGTTGGCGAATCGGTTTCTATTTCACGACTTCCTCCGTGTACTTAATGTTACGTACGAAGGAATGAGTATAGATGTAGCTTATCCCACCGAGTTCATTAAACTGCGTCTTTCAGATAAGCAAGTAATATCAAATGCGCTCCTGATGTATGAAGCTATTTTAAGAGAGGTCGGAGTGACGAAATTACTAGCTGATATGAACTGCACTGGCACAACTTTTATAGTATAGAATAATAATAGACTAAGGGGGAAAAAAGGCAACTTCACTATGTACGTGGGAAAAACTGTTCTGGTAGTAATACCACGAAGTAGATAAGTTCACAGACACAACATGGCGCAGTGGTTCCTCAGAAGTGGCCTCTGAATGGCTGTGCAAGGCTCTGGGGAGGGACTTTGTATGTGGCTGACTACTGCAGGCTGCGAAAGGCTACCTACTGGCTGGGCTGCCGCTGGCGAATAAATCACCAGGTGCTGATTGGCGAATGCGGCCCCAACATTTTGCTGGCCAGGGACGCAATTTTGGTGATATGTGCGTGGCTGGAGTTCGCGATATAATGGTCTGTTTCGACTATGTACTATGAAGTATTTACTGTGCAGTGGCGTGCACTGAGATTTTTTTAATGGTAAGCAATGTAATAGCCCCACACATTTGAGTGTTTTAGATAACATTTAGTTAAATGCCATTAAAATATGATACATTACACACTTTACAATACACTAATGATTGACATAAGCTCAATAATTCAACCATAATATTAATTCAAAGATACTCTTATAGCAATTAATTTAAAATCAGTACTGAAGCAACTCAAACATGAAAAATCATTAAAATAAACATATTTTACACTCAGTCTTGCAAGTGCCGGGCTGTGGTTCCATTTTCAATTTCTACTAACAAACGCAACTTCCAACTTTGTTTACCTTCCACATGTATTTACAGTTTTATAATACCTAGCATTATTTATAAAAAAGGAAACGAAATTAATGTAATAATAATTAAAGTGAATAGTATTTAGGGACACATTACAAATTGTAAAACTCCCATTTTTTCGAACACTTTCATCCACTTTCCAAGGGAACACGTAGGACTGGAAGACGCAAACAGAACGACTGCTTACCCTCGAGCGTGTGGCGTGTTGTTGCTTGCGAGTTCGATTCATCGCTAGTCGCTCCCGTTCATCGAAATACATACTAGATAGCAGCACTATGCACGTACAGTACGGGAGTTACGAAAAGTCTGTTTCTCAAATCAGGAACGGGAAACTCAGAATTAAATGTGTTTAAAGTTAAGGCGAAAACTATAAAGGATAAAACATATCCAGGGTAAGAATTGCTTACCTTGCTTCTATGGAATAAACGCCTCTGGTACTGTGTGTTTATACCACGGCGATGAGGTGTTTGGAATTGGGTTGGTTGTGACAGACCAAGATTGTCACGGTGGCAGGTCGCCTGGGTAGTAATCACGTGCTGAGCTCCACCAGGAAACCTTTTTATTGAAAACGCCGTCCAACGTGTCTGAGCGAGGTCTGATTACGAAAAGCATTCAAGAAACATTACGCGTCTGTATATGTTTTTTTTTTTTCAGTTCCTCCATTTCTCTCTAAAGCATGCTACTGTGATTGTGAAAATGGCTCAAACGGATGTTTTCACGCTCATTTTTAGGTATGATCATTCCGGTACAAACCATTTAGAAGAGGAATAGGGACGTGCATCAAACATTTTAATTTTTATTATGTTCTGAAATGGTAGGGTTTTCGCTGAAAGTCTCATGTAGGCGCGTTATCGACGGCAAGACTGCACTCCAATTCAGGGATTTGCGCGTAGAAGCGATGAGAGAGTTGATGCGCATATCTCGGTCGCCCTTATTGCTTCCATGCTTTTAGGCCTCAGGCATGCAAAATTCCTTCAACCAGATGGCCACTTTAACTGGGACAATTACTAGGAGGAAAATCTCTTCACAATATCATAAAACGCGCAATAGTTTACAGAAATTACATATTTTGAACACAAAACAGGCTTTTTAATAATTTAAAAAAAATGAATAACCCTAGTTACAAAAAAAAAGAGGGCGGGGAGCAGGTTGCAACAATGAACACACCACCCCCTCCTCCTCTGGTTACGAAACGAATATCGTCGAACGAAATGCTCTATTCCTATTGGCTACATTATTCACGGGCAGAGACCAGTTGGGAGGTGGCTAGGTTTCTGACGTTATATACGTACGCACACGTCGCGTTGTAGAAGTGTGTTACGTACTCCGCTTCCGTCATAAGTTTGCGCATACGTGTCACTGCAGAGTATGTTCACAAATACTTCCACCTTTTCTGAAGCCCTGCTGAAGTTCTACTTTCAGTCAGCTCCGCATTTTCCAAACTATGTCTAGAAATCTGCACCAAACAGAAAGCGCACCGCCTTTCTGCGACTACGCGTTTACAACATGTCTACCTACCGCTAATTTAACTCATATCTAATATAAAAATATTATGATTAATATATAAAATATAATAAAGTTCGGGTTCACAAAGAAGAGATGATTTTATGTTAAGATCGACTCTCGTGACCTCGATGTCAAGTGACGACCAGATATCTTCACTCACATTGATGTTAAGAAGAAGTGTAAGACGCGTGTGACAAATGAGACATTTAGGAGATTAACAAACACGCCATACTTGGGGTGATTTGTAATGGTCTGGTTAAAAAAGTGTCAAGATATTTCGAAAATAGTTTATCTGCAATAACAGAACTTTTTTATGAAACCTTTGAAAAATCAGCTCATGTGTGACGTGATTGGTTGTTCCCTATGTACTATATGTCATGAGTCACGTGCATTTTGCAGGCCTACGTCTGTTAACATAAAAGCATTTAAAGTTTGGTTACACTGAAATTTTAGAATATAGGTCTAATTTTCTTGTAACCAAAATTACTTTTGAGGCATTTCTTTACACGTCTGTGTTGTTGTAAAATTAGCAATGTTGTGACAAAGCTAATAATGTTAACCATTTACAAAGTCTTATATTACAAACAAGAGAATATACCGTTGAAGTGTTAATGTTAATAAAACCCCTAAGTACAGTTTCCGCAACCAAATGTTGTATTACGCTATAATAACAGGAAGAACGAAATATTCTGTGTTACTGCAACATTAAAGTAACGAGCAACCGAGACAAGTTTACGTTTGCTTGGCGTTGCAAAATGGCGGAAAGTAGAGAACAGCGATAACCCCGTAAAACGAAACCACTGTATTCAAATTTTAAAGCATAGTATGAGAACTAAATGTAGCCTAGGCCAGCTCTCAGGGCCTTGCAAAAATTGTTTACGTGTGCCATATATGTATACATTTCTAGAAAATGAAGTATTGCCACACAAGGAAAGATCTGCAGATTATCGTTATATTGTACTGGACACTCGCAATATGAAATACTGTCAGACATGTTGAGATAAGAGCAGTTGGTAGGACGTCAAGCACTCACTACTAGAGCCAAGAGTATTTCGTATTACGCGAATTCATTCGGAGGCGAGCTAGACTCCAAACACTTATTTTCTCCTACTGTTGTGATTGGACAACAGTTTTTTTTTAGACACAACCAGTTTAACTACGAGTCAGTAATAAGCAGGGACTAGTATTGTGAGCGAGTGTTTAACAGTCCTGTACATATGTCTCACTTGAACACAGCAACCAATAAGCAGACGATAATGTCTCGAGTGTATACAGGGCTGTCCAATCTAGCTTGCTGCCAACTCAAACCGCGAAATACTCGGGGCTCTACTCATCACACCTCTCAGTCATTTTTTTTTTGTTGTATTCATTCAATTTTGCATCAAAATGATTTTTTCAAAGCAAAGGAAATATGTTAACATCAATTTACCACAAAATATGTTATGCCGCAAAATAAACAACATATTAATGTTGACAGTACAGTAAGGAGGTAACGCTGTTACAAAAGCACTTAATGTTACATTAACGTTAATGGCTTAGCAGTATATCACAATTATATTAATAGCAACATTGGTTCACATATAACAAAAAAATAATGTTGTAGTAACATTACTATTGCTCGCACACTATTAGACTTTTCCTGTGCGAATGATATTTTATATATAAATTATAATATTACATTTATAGTTGATATCAATAAATAAAAACAGATTTAAATAGGTGTGTTGTTAATGCCTAGTAAGAAATAGTTGTTATTGAAAATATTTACAAATTGAATACGCACGAATGCAATGCGTTGTTTCTTTTGGTGTAATTTTCTATACTTTGTTAACCCTTTCACACCCAATTCAATTTACGGTTTCGGATGTTGCAAAAAAAATTACGATGCGTGCTGTATGTAATTCGCCACAACACTTGTTCCGTTGTCACAGCCAATGAGATGTAGACTATATACTAGGGCTACAGTTATATGCACAAATTATAACCTAGACCAGTAAGATGATTCGCGACTCATTTACCCACAGGTAATGTCATTGAGCTTAGCAGTGTGCAGTACAGACCGAAAATAACCTACACCTACGTAATGTATACAATCGTGTACACTGGGTCACAATGGGCTAAGATTTGTTTGCATGAGGCGGAGGAATATCGTGAAAGTGTAACTTCAGCAGGGAGGTACACGGAGGTAGGTTTACAGTTATGGTGACCGTCGAGGCTTTCTGGCGATCACTTTGCCAGTCATACACCTGGTGGCGTCAGCCAGCACTATCACTGCCTTGCCAGGCGCCGCCCACACACACACGTGCCAACCTTACAGCCACAATATCCCTCCCTCCCAGTCCCCTACAGCCGTCACCTTACAACACAATACTCGCGAGTTAGCAGTCCCAGACCGCCTTACGTCACTCACGGATTTCACTGGTCAGTAATTCCAGTAGCGTCAGCTATTGTTCCGATAGTGTTGAGGGAACTGATGGTCGCATCTGAGAGGTACCCTGTGCGAGGCTACAACCGTTACTGAGCTCGCGGATTTTACTGGCGTCGAAAACGTCAGTGTTGTCAGGCAAACCCTAGGTATGGCGGCAAGTTCAAGTCATGTTCGAGGAAATTATCCTCACTGAAGATACATGTGCTGATGCAATCACTTATAATACTGTGGTGCCGTCAGAAGATGCCCAAAAAAAGCAGTAGAAGGAGAGTGACATTTTTACTGTTCTAGTCCAAATGCTGTATGAAATTTAGTGACGTTAGTGTGTCCGCCATACTTGTTTATATTTTCCTGCACACGGGAGTACAACTGCCAGACGCTGCTCCGAAACAATCAATTTACTGACGAAGAGAAATATTTGCTGCTTACTGACGACTGTTCCCTTATTGCTGGAGAACACAGATAAACCATCAGTGAGTAACGGAAGCCGGCCCTAGAATTGTTTTCCCTTCATTCGTTGTTTGTGCGGTTGCGTGTATCTCAGTAAATAAATACCATAGCCCTTTGCGAGTTTTTTAACTTTATAAGGTTGGCACTGGAGTTGTGCGTTTGAATAGAAAACAATATATATATATATATATATATATATATATATATATATATATATATATATATATATATATATATTAAGACAGTGTATCATGGATGCTGAGCAATGAAGGGTAGATGTGTGTGGCGGTTATGAAGTTGAGACCGTTTGTCTTATGTACAGCTGTAAGTTACCAGCCACGGTTCCCAACTAGACTGCTGAGCGGCGTTACAAACTACGTCTCGCCTACTGGTGTTCCTACATGCTCGTCTCGCCTACACCGCACGACGCATTTATCGAGCGGCGATTATTTTTCCCAGAAATGAAATTATGCAGAAAGACATTGTGTGCGGAGGGAAATGAAAGAATTTTTACCTTGGCTAGAACTGTGATGTGCTATCGACGAACGATAATATATTACGTGTTGTTTCATGGGAGCGCGAGCCGCGGCAGACCGGCTAGCAGCGAGGCGCCTGCTATACTGGGCGACCCAGCAGAATAGTTCACTGACCTGCCACCTTGGCGCGCTGGTGTAGCACAGGGGGCGGCACAGCGCGATGCGCTTTATAGACGAAATGTACTATAAATGAACCCCGCAGTTAAATAAAACCTAGAATGTATGCAGGGCCCATCAGGCCAGACAAATGTATAAATGGGCTGTCTTGCTGTCCATGTAGATAGTAGAAATATTTACCTGGTAGTCACAAACATGATTTGGGATGGCTATTCACTTTAAAAGACAGAATATGGAAAATGTACAATATTTTCCTTTAGCGATAAAAGGTTGTTAACTTAAAATTTGCGTTTGCCTCAGCCTTTGGCATTTTCAGTTAAATATGCCACGTAATACTTTTGAAAATGAAATACAGCTGTATTAACAAGGGAAAACACAGCATTCATAGTTTTGTACATGACTTGGAATAAAGTAAAACTGTCATGTCTAGAAAATTTAAAGTATAGAGAATATTTGAACGTTACAATGAAAGGGAAAGTTGAGAGAAATTTTACTAGTTTTATTGAACACATGCTGAGTAAAATACAAATTCTTTAGAATGCTTACCAAAGTTAAAATATTCATGCTGTGTCACGAAAGATATACTCGTATTAAGGCTGTTTTAAAATTCTATTTACATTTCAGCCTTATGAGAATTACTGAAGTAGTTAAACACTTTAAAATGTTATTTAATAAATAGCCAAAAATTTACTCATTTTAGTGTTTTAATAAGCAAAAATATTTGGAGTCAGATGGATAAATGTCTTTAATCCTCAAGGCGTATTTTTATATGTGGTTTTTAGATGATTGTAGAAACTAAAGGTAGTAGTGTTTTGTATTTTGGTACTTTGCATGAGTTTTGTAATGTTATTTGAAAATAGATTCAAATATAGAAAGCTTTTCATATACAGTGTGCGTGTTTTGTAATTTAAAGAGATATTTTGCATTTAAATCGCTCTTCAAAATTTCTGGTTGGTTTGGAACTACTTGTGCCATTGAGTTTTGACTACGTGATGTATCTTGCGTCGCCCTGTTTACAGGACGTAGCAAGCGTCTCAAAGTTTAAGTGTCGTCCACGCCGGATCATGTGTTGTGGTTGAATGGGACGTGGCAGTGATGCGAATTCACGCTGTGTGCCTAGTAAGTCATAGTTTTCCAGTGTAGTGGGAAGAACGTATCCGTGCTCATAGTACATTCGTGTAGCAAAAATGCTCAGTGAGTAAAAATATACGTTTTGTGTCGTACGAGACGCCATTTTGTGGGCATCGAGGTCCGTCAGTCAGCATCATTCGTGCATTTCCGGCCGTGCTTGTCCCTCAGTTGCCTCGATGTTGTGGAAGGAAGGTGTTACCTTAAAGCATTGCACATTTTAACAAAATACGTTTGTGGTTACTTACTACGCCATTCTAGGCTCGTCACGTCACTCAAATATAATGTTCTTGGAATAGCACTCGATATGAAAACAAACACAGTAATGTGCGTTAACAAAATAAACTGTTACACTCACTGTTACTCAGTTGTAAAATGCTGCAGCTGAATCACAGTAGTTCAGAGCGCGTGATGTTAAAGGAATTCAACAAAATTATGTAAAAACAACATGTGTAATCAACATTAAACAACAAAAATGTGTAGTTGGTCAATCAGATCATTGTATATTCCATTTTCGAGAGCAAGGATGTATTTCAGCGGTGAGAGATAGTTAAACTGAACCATTTGTGCTAAATTTATTTGAAGACAAACCACCAAATCAAGAATTGTTTATTTTGGCGGGGTGGGAGGAGCAGATGCCTACTACGAACAGCAAAATTATCACAAATTATTACATGTGCTATGGTCAACATAACATAAAGGGAGTGGAGGTTGCTCATCTATCAACTTCACTGGAGCAGCCTCCTTTGGCGAGCAATCAGTTTGATGAGGAGGAGCAGACCACAAAGAGTTCATTGCACTCATTCATAAGTTCAACCTCTGCCATTTTAATAGATATTTTAAAAACTGCTGTAATGGCGAGGCCATTTCAAGTATGTGAGAGTGCTTATTTATTATGGATTACAGTCGTTGTCATCACTAAGGATTGTGTACAACGCCTACAGATGTGGCAGCATAAGACAACAGTATTCGTGAAGGGACTAGGACGACATTCAACTGCCCAGACAGGTAAAGGCAGTGGCGTGTCTGTTGAAACTAAGTCAAACAAGTTGCCCGCAGCTGGTTACACATCCTGTTATCTGATTGTCAAAATGGTACAAGGGATTTGCCGTAAGTAACAATCAGCAGATCCCACCTTCTACATTCCAAAATATGTTTGGCATGCTCCTTGGTGCAAAGCTTTACAGTGTCATAGTTGACGGGGAAAGGCTTAGAGGAATGAAAGGTTTGTCGTTAGCCTTCATAGCATCTTTGGGTGGTTCCTCGTAGTCGTGCTGAATATCCTAACAGCAGTACTGCTGGTATCATCATTCTTTATACAAACATAAGCATGCATTCTTGGATGCTACCATGAAAGCATTCAGGGAAGTGGAAGAGGCACTAGCAACTCGACATAATGACCCCAATGAAGTTAAATTGGAAATACATTTCTGTGAGACACACTCACTTGACGAAAACAGATTCTTATAGGATGTCAGAAAGTCTTTACTTTGTTACAAACTTTATCCGCTATATGTAAGATAGAGATGTGAATCTGGTGCAAAAATGTTGTCAAACTAACCAAGTGATTTTGTTGTAACAGAACAACACTTCAGTGAGTCTTCGTGTGGGGATCCTCAGTAGCATGTAGCTCCAAACTCCAGTTAATTGGAAAATGACATCTGGAAAAATGACATCTGGCTCATACTCAAGCAACTGAAGAACAGCAAACAATTTGAATATGTCCAGATACACTGGACATGTGATGATGTCCTCAGCGAAAAAGAATGGTCCGAAAATTTTGTCATGCAAAAGTGCGCACCAAACATTTCCCTTTGAGGTTTCTCTGGTAGGCTACTCTTTGACACCTCACCAGGGGGCTCTGAAATTCAAATACGAACGTTATGCTGGTTCACTACAACACTGACAAAAAAAGTCGCCTCGTCAGTAAAAGCAACGCGTTTGTGATAGTTACTACCGCCTTCAATATGTGATAATATTTCGACGGCTAAATCATACCGACGCGTGGCGTCATTGGGAAACAAAGCCTGAACAATTTGCATTTTGTATGCGCGGAACAATAATCGTTTGTGTAAGATATCATGAAGAGAACTTTTGGCATCTGTAATTCACGTGAAGCCCTATGCACCGATTTTTAGAGATTTCGCACAAAATACTGTTTCACTGCTTCCACCCATTCAGCTAAGGCTGATGGTCGACCAGTCTCGGTAAGTCAGCAACAGGACATTGGGCGGCATCTTTTCATACGTTGTCTGAGGGTTCCCCTGCACTGTTATTGGTGACCGGGTTTCGTCGTACCAGAGGACACAGTGAGTTTATTCCTGATTTGTGAACATATCCGGTTTTCTGGACACTGTAACTGCAACACTACAGCAATGTTACTGAAACATGCCACAAAAAAAATTGGTTACTAATATAAATAAAGTTCGATGTCAGGAGAACACTTGTCGGACACGCTATATTGTGAGATGGCACTTAAAGAAGAGCATTTTGATATATGAGAATTCATATAACAAGTAGTAAACCATTTGCAGCACCTGAAAATACATCTATCCCGACTACCAGACCTACAGAGAGACTACACGAATTTCGTGAAGGAATGCAAAGAACTCTTACCAAATAGACCCAGTAATTGATCTACAGAATAACAATGCAAATTAAGCAATATAAGCATTCTTACAGTTTCACTGCCTTTATTAACGTTTTACTAGTTGATTGCCTGCACGAAATAATGATTCTTTTCTTGCGGGAGCCTACAGAAATGACACTAGCGACTGTAGTGAAGCAATTCATACTTTATAACACGTGCGAATCAATGGCGCATGCACTGTCGGCACCTGAAATAAAATGCGAAATCTGTGATGCATGTTGTGGCGAAAATTCGGAATTACCAAAAGTGGGAGAGAGAAGGGCGGTTGTTTCACCTTGAACATTTACTTTGTATCGGCCAGGAAACTATACTCCATTCACTGTTACTTGCAACTTTTCTGAAGCCCTGCTGAAGTTCTGCTTTCAGGATATTGCTCTGCCTTCACTCAAACAAAGCTTAACCAAGTCTATAAAATCACGGCAAATGTTTTGCATAAGAACGATTTCTTGCTAGGCATTATGTAACCAATACACTTATTTACTCTGTTTTTATTCCTATCAATTGTAAATGAAATATTAAAATGTACAAGGCGAGTCCTTTAAATGAGGTCCCGTGTCGATGCCATCCCGCAGCATGTCCTCGCCCGTGCCTTTCACAACTTTTGGTGACGTCTGCACACCTGCCTCGAGGTCAATGGCGGCCACTTCCAGCACCTACTCTAGGTATATTGTTGTCACATTGGACTGTATTTCCTCATGCCCTCGCTCTGTTACACACATGCCCCACGGGGCCTCTTTTGAAGGACTCATCCTGTATATATGGATATAAGTAGGGCCGTCGGTTTTTCGCGAAAAGATTTACGCGGAGAATAGACTTACTTCAGTATCCTACGTGCACACTTGCAGTCTTCATTTGACTATTGGTCACCTATCTTTCTGTAAAGACAGTCTGTTACATGAGTGAGAGACTCAGAACTACGTTTCTCCAGTACAGATAGTCCGTGATTTGCGGGCAGACAGATACGACGAGGAACAATTCAAATGATCCAATCTCGAAAGTGGTTCTGAAACTTTGGTGTTTTGGAACACAACTTGTCCTGAAATCTTTTCGCGAAAAATAGACGCCTCTAGATATAAGTAAAAATTCAATTTAACCAAAAATAAGGCAATTATATGTAAACATGAGTGTAAAACGCTTGTGGCACGTGGCATATCGAGCAAACAACCAAACACGTCTTAGACGGGGTGATATTTCAAATGTCCTATCCAAAAAGTGTGTGTGCTGAAACCGCGAGCAGACTTAGTGATACAGTGTGACGTGTTGTTAGTGTGTGCATTAGTGCAGGCTGTGAGAGGAAGGAAGGTAGGACCACACCTCGCAGATAGCCCCGGCTGTGGGGGAACCCCGGGGTCGCAGACCTCTCTCTAGATAGCGTCGTCGTAGACGTAGTAGTCGTAGTATTCGCCGTAGTCGCCGTAGTCGTGGATGTGGTGTCGCGCCCGCCACTGATAGCCCGCCACTGCCACTGCCATCGCAACTGCCACGCCCCTACTTCTCCCCCAGCACTGTGCATCGCCATCTAGAACAAAGGCTGTTCACGATAAAGCGAGCACTTTTGAAATTAACCTTTCAAAAATGTCACTTGCCCTGCCTACGTATATTTCAACCGGCTCACTGGGTGACGTGTGCCAAGTAAATTTGGTAACGATGGATCGAAAGTAAACGGCGAATATAAAGTGTTAGGTAACCATTCGTGATAACTTAAATTATTTCTTTCGTTTCGGTTCTATTTAATGCATCGGAAGTTTAAAAATTACCATATTTATAAAATATTTACTTTTCTAATAATTTCACTGTTTCCTTGACCGACGTATGAATAAAGTGATGAGGTCCACGGCAATGTTAATTTTATATAAGGCGGAAGAATACACAATGTAGTACATACAAATATATATCGCGCAGGGTTTTCAAAAGTGTTCATTTTACCGTGAACAGCTTTTACATCTACATTGTATTACACTGCATACGTCTCAGTGGAGTGGAGAGATCTGAGCGAGGTCTTGAGAGCCGGTGAGGTGAGAATGGAGCAGCACTGGAATGCAATGACAGAAGAACGAGACAAAACCCTCCGACCAGCGGCATCGTCCGGCACGATTCCCACGTGCTAACATCCGGGAGCCCCCCCCCCCCTCCCCGCCGGGAGGCGAACTAAATCCGCCGAGGTGGGAGGCGAGTTGTCTAACCATTACACCACCGCGGCCCCCAAGGTGACTGTGACCAATCCCCATCACTACGTGACTATTACGCCATATCTTATCCTGCACATACAAACGATAAAAAAAAAGCTATTTTTAATCACTACTAATTTAAACATAAAGCAAATTTTTCTAAATTATTTTGCTAATTGTTTCCAACATTGCTTTAACCGATAGGTCCTCCTGTGTACGATCTAGGAGATGCACTGAAAAAAAATTATTTCGTGGCGGCCATAAAGTGTTTTGTTGTTATAGTCCTTTTTTGGTTACTTGCAACATTTGCGAAGCCCTCAGTGACGGATTTAGTAACACAAGTGAGGGGGGAGGGGGGGGTCATGGGTCCCGCTCCCTCCTTACTGTCTCAACTTTTTTTATTCTTTAAATTTTGTTTGTCTACATCTTTTGCTGTAAGACACGAAATATTCGTTCTATAAGTACACCTCTTTTTGGTACTATCAAAAGACGATAGGACGATAGAGCGTATCTAATGATGACCTCGCCTCGCTACCTATCTACCTAACCTGGTACTAGCAGCCTCAAGCATCACTTGTACTAGTATTCGCGTAGTTCGTAATTCGCCCAAAAGATGTCAGCAGGTAATCGGTGTCATAACAGGACAGCGCTACCCACGTAGTTCGTTGTTATTAGAAAATTATTGTGTTGCTTTGCCTAGCGTTTCTCAGCTCTATTTGTGTTGTGGTAGTGCAGTTTTAAAAGTAACATGGCGAGCTCAAAAATAAACCAAAGATTCCGGACCACGGGCAAGCTACACCAGGACCTACATTCATTTTTCAATGCCGGCAAAACAGATTCACTTGAAAATAAAACTTCGCAACCAGTAGAACAGAATACTACATCGCCATTGTTTCCAGCACCAGGTGCGTGCAATTATATATTACTTGTGTTTCATCATCCGAAGTATTTTAAATTATTTCTCGTAGGAAGTTTCAAAATCCCCAGACTTTATTTAAAATAATCCCCTTCCAACTTTGTTCTGGCTACGTTACAGCCACTACCTCCTTCGCCTAAATACGTTAATTAACTCCTGCATGTAAATATGTTATCGCATCTTTATTGCTCACAAATTTCTTAATGTCTTGATATAAGTATCTGTTATGACGTGTTTCCAAATTGTTATCATACTGTTACAATTTCTTTCTCTAGAAATTAAGTGGGCTATACCAAGTTCGTTAAGGGATGTAGGTCTTAATCAAATAAAACAATTAATTAAAATGTCCTTATTTCATTGCAGCAAAATTCTCTGAACTCGAAATCTCTCTATAAATTTATATAACTTACTATTCACAACTAATCACTATAATTTAATACAATTTATAATTACCATAAAGAAATCAATGAAATTAAATAATTAAAGATCAGCCCCAATAGACAGTGTATCAAATTATTCTATTATTTTATAATTTATGCGTCCGTATTTGACAGTTCGAATATTTACAATAAAATCAGTATTGCTCTTCCATTCAGTCCTACCTCAGTTCAGTCCATGTCCCGCAAGTCGCAATGTTATATAGTCCTCCAAGCGCCCTCACGCACAATAGGCTTCACTCGTCGGTTTCACACCCTCTCATCCATTCACGCCACGAAGACCTCGCCTACCGTCGTCCCGCAACCTCCTGTCGTCGTCCACACTTTACTTCTTTCGCGCACACTCGGCCAGGCGGCCTTCATCAAAGACTGCCGGCCGCTGGTTTGCGGCAGTATATGTAGTGACTTACGCCGCCACTTAGAATCTTCTCCAGCTCGTGTGATGAATCGCGGAGTGCCGATGCGCCAGCCAGTCTCACCAGAAGATTCTTGCGTCGTCGACAGACTCGTCGAAACCTCCAAAAGGGAAGAGGGGCCGTGACGCATGCATGGCTCCGAGCAGTGCGACAGCCTGACGTCTGTCAATTATTCACGGGTTTCCCAGAAAGGGGAATCAGGAGGCAACCCCGGTAGTGGGGAGGGATGATGTGGGTCCACCGCCACAGCCCCGGGCAGCAGCGCGTAACAATACAATGTGAAAAATGACTGCCTAAAACCTCTCTCTCTCCATATATATATATATATATATATATATATATATATATATATATATATATATATATATATATATATATATAAACAGAGAGACTGGCAGTAATGGCTGGCATAACGACGACACCTATGAGTAAAACCTATAGTCTATTTGATCTAGCTGGGCCCTCCCCTTACGGAGCGGCTGAATTCCTCCCTGGAAGCCCTGCTAAAGTTCTACTTGCAGGATATTCCTCCGCCGTCATACAAATAACGCTTAACGAAGTCTGAAATATTACACCAAAGGGACAACGGGCCACTTTATAGCGCACTTAGTGCGTTAGCATTTTGCATAGGAACTATTTATTACCAGTCACTACTGCAACTCCTTAGGTTTTCAACGTAGTGAATACAGTGGCTGTATTTATCACAAAGGATTCTTCTGAACTAACCACAATGCAAGGGTATCATTGCCATCAGACAAAAATTCTGTCTGTGGCCAATTTACTTTGCAGTGGTTAATAATGAACAGTACATTTTTTCCGGCAATAAAACACGTGATGGAGCAAATTAATTGTTTTTAAACTGTATGAGTTGTAATTTTGCTACTGCGTTATGCTGTAATGATTTGTATATAATGTAGTGATGTGTAATTACACACTAAATACACTTTTTTTTAATCTTTAAATTGGGAAGTTATACCCGCGACGTAAGTAGACCTACATCTTTGATGACCACCAAATTTCGTACAAATTGGTTAAGAAAACTGGTTGTTATAACCGATTTCTCCGTAGTACGATGTATCATGTTTTGTGTAGATGTCATAAATAAAAATTTAACCATTTTTGTAGTAATGGCCATGAAAATTGGGTATTAGTTTCTTGCACCTCTGGAATAGTGTATGTTTACAACGCTTAGTTTTAGAAAACATACAAAGTTGCATATGTAGCTCAATGTCTATAATTAACTCGAAGTCTACAACTCTTGTTTGTTGAAAATCGACATTAGTTTTACACACTCCACGCTAAGGTTCTGTGAAATCTAGACTTATTCATTTGTAGTATTACGTAAAATATCTTTGGCTAGTAGCTTCCAGACAATATCTTTTACAAACACTTACAGTGCTGAGGAAGACAAACGTGACGTGATGTGAGCCTTCGTTGTGACTACGAAGTCGCAGCAGCCCGGAGTAATCTTTGGTACAGATACAACGCTCTAGTTGTCTCCTGCTGCTGAAGTGAGATGGGAGGGGAGGGGCGTTTAACTCCACGGCAACGCACCAACTCACACTTTATCTTATTGAAGTGAGGCCTTGAGGTCTGGTTTCTCAATCATTCAGGCTTTTTCCTGCAGGATAGAAAGAGAGAGAGAGAGATAAAATGGGGTGAGTGAAGCAAAGTTAGTTACAGGCTATTCACGGTAAAGTGTGCACTTTTGTAGGTCCTGCTTAAGATCTATTTGTATTACGTCGTGTATTTATCCGCCTTATGGAAAATTAACATTGCCATGGGCCTAATCACTTTAATCGTGCGTCGGTCAAATGAAACTGTGGACTTATTAGAAAAGAAAATGTGTTACAAATCTGGGATTAAATAAAAGAGAAAGCGAAATAAATAATTAAGTTATCACAAATGGATACCTAACACTTTTTATTTGACGTTAAGATAGGGAACTATTATCAATCAATCATTACCAACTTCACTGGGCGCATGTCACTCAGTGCGCCCGTTAAAATATATGCAGGCAGGGGCAGTAGCTTTTTTCCAAGGTTGATTTCAAAAGTGCTCACTTTATCGTGAACAGTCTTTTGTTACTACGCAACCTAACTCACTTCGCATTTGCCGCCCGCCTACAGCTATCTTGCGCGATTCGAGGCCTCGAAGGGCCGCGGTGGCTGAGCGATTAGACCGCTCGCCACCCATCAAGGCGAACCGGATTCAATCCCCGTTCCGGGTCACTCCCGGATTTTCGCAAGCCGCAATCGTACCGAACGATGCCGCTGGTAGACGGGTTTACTCGGGGTTCTCCCGCTTCCCACGCCATTGCACTCCGGCGCTAGCCCATTAGCACCTCATTTAATCTACATCGGCTCTCAAGACCTCGTTGGTAAGAGCCGCCCAAATCTCTTCACTCAACTCAACTCGTCACTTGCATCATCGCCTGTACGCGTCTTCGTGGTATGCAACTTGTTGTACAAGAACGTACGTATAGCTGCGGACTCCATGTACTTTAACTCAAATGTAAAAATATTACATTACCATCCAAAAATTGTTGTTAGTAGGATTTATTGTTTCTATCAGTCCCATGGTTTTAATTTCGTCCTGTCATTCAAAACCATCTTGTATATAAGATTGTCCTGAACCATCTCACTTTGTTCATGCTTCATATAAGCGGAAAACAAGGAATTTTTCTGGGAAAGTAAATCTGTTAATCAAATTAAAATATTTGCTGTTATGCATATACACTCTCAATACAACAGGTCGTAGAAGAATAAGAAGTGGAACTAGACGCTAATCAGTGTCCAGTTAACCTTGAATAGCCTATATAGTCCATTCACGTTTACTTCAAATTTTCCTGAAGCCCTGCTCAAGTTCTACTTTAGGCTCTTAATTCGCCTTATGCAAACAAAGGCTAACCGAGTGTAGAAAATTGCACTGAAGGGACAACGCCCTGCATTCGTGGGCACTGAGCTTAGTACTATTTCGCATTAGAACTATTTATTACTAGGCATTACCAACACACCTATATTCTCACTGTTTTTATTCGTATTGATTATATATATGAAACATTATTTATATACAAAATGTAAGTATAACTTTAATTTAACGAAAAGTTAAATACTTTTATGTCAACACAAGTATTAAACACTTATGATGTTTCACATATTTAGAGAACAACCGAGCACGTCATAAAAGGGGGGAATTTTTCAAATGTTTGTTTCAAAATGTGTGAAGAAACCGCGAATGGACTACATTAATTTGAATCAAGCGATGTGCACAGTGGTAATACAATGGACTCGCTTTTGTTTATATGCCGGTTCGAATCCCGATACGTCCAACAACTGATTTCTACTTTCCATGGCTTCCTCAAAATAACTCCAGGCGTGTACTGAGATTGTCCTTTGCTTCGTACAGGCCGTTCTCTTCCCCAGTCATGACCGCGCCAGTAAGTATTTCTGTTTGTAATGGCGGCTTGCTTGTAGAGTCCGGACCGTGCGCAGAGCTCCAACAGAAAACTGTTTTATTTAAAAAGCGTCCAACGCGGCTGAGCTGGGGATAGGAAAATTTTGCGAATTCATTTCGGGGCAAGATAGAAGTCAAACACATATACAGTAAAGTCACCGTTGCAATTGGATCACAGTTTATTAGACATTCCCTGGATGCCTCTGAACCAATAGCAGACTTTGCAAGGAAACACCTTGCGAATCCCATAACTGCCAGGTGTGGGGTAACAGCCAATGAACACACGGCTGAGGCTCCAGTGTGCAGAGGACTGAGGAGTCTAGCCTACGGGTAATTGAACTCGCGAAATTTTCGTATCCCTACGAGTAGCATTTAAGAAACGTTACGCGTCTATATACTTTTTTCAGGTCCTCCATTTCTTTCTAAAGCAAGTTTTTGTGATAGTGAAACTGGATCAAAAGAGTGTTTTCACGGTCATTTTTAGGCACGAACATTCCTGGACAAAATATTTGAAAAGGAATAGGGAGGTGCGTCATACCTTTGCTTTTGTTATTACGTCATAAATGGAAGGGTCTCCGCTGAAAGTCTCATATAGGTGCGCTATCAAAGGCAAGACTTCGCGCCAGTTCAGTGCTTTGCGCGTAGAGGCGATGGAAGAATTGATGCGCACGTTTCGAGCTAGTGATTTTCCCCGAAAAAAATATGAGTTACACGGTAGACTTCAATACTATAAGCACCCCAGCAGAAGTTTATCTATTGGTTACTGTCTGCTTGAGAAGGCGTTTTAATATTTAACCGGGCCACTCAGAATTCGGCAACATCGGCACTGCTCTTACATGATTCGTGTGCACACTGTTAACTCGTGTATGAAAGTAATTCGGCCAGACAAAATAGGTAAACGAACCTACAGTGTTTTGAAATATAACTTGTCTTGAACTCTCTTCGCGAAATTTTACTACCCCTACGTATGTCTCGGTCCCCCATAGAGCTCCCACGCTTTTAGCCTTCAGACGTGTCAAATCCCTTCAACCAGGCGACCACCTTAAGGACGATTCGCTTTGAAGCATTGGAATTAACACGTGGCTCGTTACCTTAACTTTGCGTTTCCTCTGTGTCATATTTGTTTATGAAATCGTGGCTCTGTTCACACTGGACTTAAGAAATGACCGTCTTTGGTAAATTGTACCTCAGTGTTACCATACATCACAGAGTAGCTAAGTATACAGAGGGAAGACATGGTGGGGCGGTGTTTTTTATGTTGGCGTACTCGTTCTCTGATTGGCTGCGCGAACATCTGGGAACGGAACTCGTGTCTCGTGTCTGACTGGCTACCTAGTGTTGCGGATGGTCCCCTATTGGCTGAGCTGCCGGTTGGCAAGCAAGTTCCCAGGCGCTGATTGGAGACCGGCGTCCCGACATGTCGCTGGCTAGTGGCGTCATATTGCGGGCCTGTGTGTGCGGCGGGAGCTGTCGGAATACGCAGCTGTTTCACCCCTGTATCCTGCGCCAGCAGGTTATAGTGGAATACAAACGAGGAAATAATGCATACATAAGACAGAAACTCGTCGGGCGTGTCGTGAGAGTCCATTGCCGCTGCACGAAAGTGTGTGCTTTTTCAGTTGAGTTGTGACAGCGGCCGAGAGCGGTTGGTCAGGAGCTGCTCCGCGCGTGCGTATTACCTGTCGAGAAAACGTAAGTCGCGCAGCGCGGTGTTTAAGGCGTGGTTACGGTTTTGTTGGCCGATCTCGATGAATTTTCGTACACTACTTTTTTAAGCTATTTTTATTGTGTAGACTTGATTAAATTATTTTTTTAATTTTAGTACAGATATTTAGCAATCAATTTCATTAATATGTCGCTTCATAATGACACCTGTTGAAAATACGTGTACGGGGTTTTGATCATGTGAACAACCTTCTGCTTTGTTGTGATGAAATTTGGTTTACGCAAGTAAAATATTTCTGTTATAAAATAATATTTATTTTCTCCTCTGCATAAAGTCAATGTGCCGACTTCGGAGAAATTATCCACTATACATAATACAAAACTCATATACAGATAATACTAGGATATGCTACTTTCTAAGTCATTATGCTTATGCTAGCATTGTATGGCTAGAAAACACCTTTACAACATCTGAGAAAGCCAAACTAATGGTACAAAAAAGCGTCAAATTTTCGCTGGCGATGAGTGCAGGGTCGTAGGAAATTGTTTCCCACTACGTACATACACTGTGTGCCAGGGTAATAACTACGGCATCTAAAGAAGAAACAACAAACAGCATTTTTATTGCTGCCACACATCAATGTTTTCTCCGAAAATGCCAAACTAAATGTATTTAAATGCATAAAATTGGTCGTTTTAAAGACAATTCTCTACAAATGTCAGTACTATCTGACATCAAAGCAGTGGTGCTTCAGAAGATCGCGGCGGCGAGTCTTGGAACTTCTTCCAGGAGTGGGCAGAAGAGTTCAGGGAGGAGGGAAGACATTCAGAAGCAGCTTGTCATCTCGTCTTCGGACCGGCTCACTGTCTTCTACAAGCGAGTGTTTCATACGTGGCTGTGGGTTCGCGAGCCAGTAGTGTCACGTGGTTTCCCCTCCCTCCAGCGGCGAGTGTTCGGGAGTGCCCTCCCTTACTGTACTTGACCCGAGTACTCCTGGTGGGCGGCCCCACGCTTCACTCGCGAGCCGGAGAGACAGCGAGTGGTGCTGGAGAGGGGGAGGGGGCCTCGTTGTGCATCTGCTCTCTCTCAGCACTTGCAGGGTAGCATTCTGCTGAAAGTCGTTCGAGAGCGCTCATGCGAAACGCCACACATAATAGCTGATATCTTGGCCGCCCAAGGTCGTCTCGGACAAAGGGATAGGCAGCGTTCTGCTTTTTACATTCCCCGCTGCCACGCCAAATTCCCCCACGTACTTACCCCCCCCCCCCCCCCCCCCAGCAGATCTCCTCGCAAGCACCGCATCACTCCCGACTCTCTATCCACATCCTGCAAGTACACGTGCCATAGACGTCGACATATTGTTCTCAGCAGGGAGGCAAGTGTCATACTTTCTGTGACAGTGCCCATGTACATTTCAATATTCTCTCCCCCCCCCCCCCCCTCACTCATACTGCTAGTTGTATGTTTGTGCATGTGGTTATGCACTTAATTCATACGAGACAAGGTTTTCAATGTACAAATAAAATAATTCCTATTGAAATATTGCAGTTTTTGATTACGCAAAGACATATAACCACAATATCTTTCTGAAAAATTAAGGCAAAGTGTCTAAAATAAGTTATTAATACTTACTAGATATGGAATTTGTAGTTGGAAATTGCCTATCAACCAAAGAGGACAATGCCCCTGCTGGTTGAAAACTGAAGGGGCAACCCCCCCCCCCCCTTCATGACACACTCGGTGGGCGTCTACGAATGGGCTTCACTCATATGCATCTGTCTCCTTCGTCCTCCAACCCTTACACACTGAGTCTAAAGTCAAGCGCCACACCAGCATTCAAAATCCATGTGACCTTGAGCCTAGTACCTGATCACAAGGGCCACCTGCACTCCATGAAAAGATTTGTGCGCAGAATAATCATCAACATTGTAAGTACAAACAAGTAGCTATCCTTTGGCTGTTGGCCGGGTGTCTGTGTGAGGATGCATCATCTATTTGACTGAATCTATTAGAATTAAGTTACTCAGGCGCTCAATTTGCGTGATTGTTCAAATCATCCAACCACGAAATTGTTTTTGAACCAAGGTGCTTTATAGTACAACTAGTGGAACCTTTGCGCGAAAAACAAATGCCCGACTAATCACAAAAAACATCTGTTTTCCACGAAATATTCACGTTCAGGACAGAATAAAATAGCTCGTGTGCGCGCCAGAAACTTTCGTTTGGTTATTGCACTCTGAACCTGAAACAGTGAGAATTGAGCCAAGTTAGTGAAAACCAGAGAAAATTGAGCGCACTGATAATCAGCGCCAGATAACCAATTAATAGGGACCTGCAAAATTTACGTTATTATTTGGCATCAGGCTAAACTTCACAGTACTGTATACACACGAGCTGGAGTCGTTTCTCCACTGGCTGCTGTGTAGATGTGAAGTCATGCCCTTTCTGACTGGACTACACGTGATTGGACTACACAAATGCGAAGTGTTCATTTATTGGCTAAGTGTTACACAGGGTGTGTTAAATAAAGTACTGTCGAATGAGAAACTTATTGAAGAGGTACATATGTTTGAAGTTTAACGTGTCCCCAAATAATAACTCGAATTTTGCAGGTCTCTGCTTATCAACTGACTTTCAGTGAATGTCAGTTCACTGATTGATGTCAATTATTCGTGTTTAGAGTGTGCCCGCTGTCATGTTGACAGACGAGGCCAATCACGATTAAGTTCTTCCAACACTGAATGTCCGTTATTCGTGGGTACACACCCGAGACGCGTAAAAATAGAAATAGTCATGTCACGATAGTGGATATGAACTGAAGTGTTTTGGGGAAAAAAACTTACAACTGGACCAAGGCAAGAGCGCACCCGGGAGTTATGTGAGCGCCACGAGCTCGCGACGTCCTCTCCCTCGAGTCTTCTCTTACTCGCCACTTCCTAGTCCAGGATGAGGTAGCGTTCCGCCGAGGTACAAGGTGTCGGAGTGTGCACAGGTTGTGGCGTGTTTGTCGTGTTGATGACGTGGGCGCGAGTTGCCTGCACCCATGTGGACTGGTGTACACGCACGCTCACGCACACGACCAACAGTAAAGATTTTGTCCCTTGTAGTCCTTCCCCTCTCGGCGTGTCACGAGTCTCTCCCCCCTTCCCTTGCTGAGCACTTAGCTTGGTCGGGTAGTAGTCGCGGAAACTTGACGCGAAAAACATGTGCCTCCCGATGACAACATAAAGTTAAAAAAAAAGACCACTATAATCCATTCACGGTTACTTCAGCCTTTTCTGAAGCCCTGCTAATGTTCTACTTCCAGGATATTCCTCCACCTCGTGGGAACTAGCTAAACTAATTCTGGAGAGTTACACCGGAGGGACAACGCACCACATTCGTGCGCACTCAGTTGTAATGATATTTTGTATAAGAAGTGTTTCTCACTAGACGTTACCAACATACCTTTTTTCTCCCTGTTTTTTATTCAAGTTATTTGTCATTTAAGCATTATAATTTACAATTAAGATATTAAAAAAATTTCAATTTAACAGGAAAAAAAATAACTTTTCTGAACACAAGTATAAAACGCTTGTGATACAGGGCGTATTTAGGAAATAACTAACCACGTCATACATGGGGAAATTTTTCAAAGGTTTGATTAAAAACGGTCGAAGAAACCGTGAATGGACTATACACAGTCTTTGACAAAGTCATTTGACCAAAGACTCATACGTATCACAAGATTATAGTTATAGGATAATGCTTTCACACTTACCGATGCACAATTTTAATGTCATGTTATAATGATCACGGTGATGAATTGAGCTTGGTTAGCTTATATGTTATAAACACAATCACTTTAATAAATAACAAAATATTCCAGTATGAGCTTAACTTGCGTATTTGTATTTGTTTCGGCCGATCGCAAGGACATGAAAACCACGACTGCCTTTCCAAAACATTCGTGAGTTCGTACACAAAAAAAAACTTCCAACCAAATGGCCCGACCTGTCAGGAGACATGACAATTTCCGAACACGTAATCAAGATTGAGGGATATATCATAGTAGTGTAAGTACAGTCACCACAGAAAACCCCGCTGGGGTACACAAAATTCCAGGTTAGAGTATCCAGGTTACAGCCAGTCACAAACTAGCGTTCCTGTTTAACGAGACAATCCAGCCAGAAAGGAGGAAAATAATTAATGAAAAGCCAACAATCTGACCCTATCATGAATCACTGAAATAACAAGCTAGAATTTAAGTATAGAGGCTATTGCACTTTAGAATATTTAAGTATAGAGGCTATTGCACTTTAGACAATTTAAGTATAAAGGCTATTGCACTTTAGACAATTTAAGTACAGAGGCTATTGCACTTTAGACTAAGTATAGAGGCTATTGAACTTTAGACTACTTAAGTACAGAGGCTATTGCAATTTAGACTTTTTAAGTATAGAAGGTATTGCACTTTAGACTATTTTTATAGACATAATAACAAGAACGAACAAACAATAACGAAGCGAGTGAAGCGTTTATTTAGGTTTCCTACTCGTGGTGGTACAATCGTATGCTAACTGGGGTACGTGTAACAACGAACATAACATGGTACTTCAAGTTGCTCAAGATATTACCGTATCCTAATATTTACATCCGATTTACTACTCGAGGTTACCATTTTATATGCATACATAACCGAAATTCAATATGTCGTCGTGTCAAGCATTAAACCTTAAATTAAATTGCTATAGAAAACACAATGGATGAAATAATGGGCTTGTAGCAATTCTTCATGGACGTGAAGTTCAAGGTATCAAATATAAAATAGACGAAAAGGATTAATACACAAATTATTTAGTGTCCTTCACGACAGACAAAAGCCAACTCTCAGAAAGTGTAACACGGATGCGGTGATTTATGATATTTCTCTACTTAAGTAATCGTAGCTCCATGACTTCACTCATATTAATTATAAATGAAATATTTTAATTTAAAGATTAAAAAAATATCAATTTAACCAAAAATAAGACACTTTTATGGAATTCGTAAAGTGGAAACATTCAGATGCTGTTTTTTTTAACAAGTAAGGATTGTAGGTTTCACGTTCATGAAAAACATTGAGATGTATAAATAATTTAGTATGTTTTCATGTATCCCAGAGTCGTAAATGTATAATGTAACGCCTGGTTATCTAACACGTGCTATTTGCATTTCAACACATTTCAAATTAGTATACAAATTTATACCAGTACACGCACGTTTATTTTGTAAACAAATATTATGAATGTCATATGTTTCACATGTAATACTGTTATATCACAATTTCATTTTATTAATTCTACGTAATATTAATGTACACGCAGCAGCTGAAATGCTAATTTTCCATATGTGAATCGTTGTCATTTTATTTTGTTTTATCGGGTTTCAAGTAACTTGTTAATAGTGTGCAAGTTGGCAACATTTAGACGCACGTTTTTTGAATCGTCACGGTATTGGAAAGCACCCTGAGTTAAGCCCTATGTACTCTGTATTAATTTAAATATTTAACCGCTGCCGATAATGGATGATGACGGAATGTTCCATACTCCATCTTGAACTAACGACAACAGACCAGTGAGGCCTTAGTTCTACGTTAAAAGTATAAATGAAATGTGTTATGGTTAATTAGATCCAAAAAAAGTATAATACAATTTGAGTGATAAGCCAACGGTACACGACACTACCGTCAGAACAGGTCTACGTGTAAAATAAGTGTGAGAAACTCTACATTTATATAAGGTATAATCCCACCTTAATGTACAGTGACCGTTACACGTACTTGAGAGTGTTTAATAAACTTTTAAAGTAAGCAGCATCATTTCACGACACTTTTCTGTGGTCGCAAAGTGCCTGAGCTTTAAATAAGTATCTGATTGCTCTACCGTCATAAACTGTGCTAGCCAGGAGCATTTTAAATATGTAATTATACAGGCACGTAATTTATTGTAACGGCCAAGCGTGAGAACATTAGCGGCTTTTATTTTGAACTGAATTAAATCTACTCTGCAAAACTTTAAGCGTGTGCAACATTCAAGATATCTAGATAATATTTTTTTTTTACTTTCAAATAATCTATTTACTTAATTGTTATTTGTAGCAGGTATAATGAGAGATATCTTTATAGACCTATTCCAGCATATACCTTGCATCTTTAACACTACCGAGGAATGGAACTTTCAGGCAATTTACTTCTATGATATTTGCCCCATTAAATTATTACATAAAAACATTGGAAGCCTTTCACTGCTTTAAATAAATACATAGTTGGTTCGTATGTCTTCCTGTGTGTTTTGTAGTGTTGTATGGCTTTGCAGGGGGCTGCACAGAACCTGATTGAGAGCAGGGCTGTCCAGATAATTGAAATTCTATTGGTGTGGAATTTCAGTAACTTCGACGATGGTTTGCTGTATGCAAAATAACTGCTAGTAGGCTAATGTTTGATGTTCATTTTATTGCTATGGATTTCTCTAAAGTCGTTTCACACTAATTATGCAGTTCTGCCTGTATACATTATATGTGACTAGAAAACCATAGCAGGATTCATCCGTTTTCTTACAGGGGCTAATACTCATACGTGGGGCATACGTAAACTATATCTCTCTACAAGTTTTCACCCACACAGTATTCCTTACAATAATAATATTTGTAGTGTTACATATAACTTTTAGGTAAACTTTTTCGTGAGCACCATTTACGAATTTTGGTAATATTTAGCCGGCTAACTTCATTATCACAAAACTAACCACACCTTTATATTCCGAGCATGGTAGTAGTGCGGCGTGGATCGAGCTAGCGGCACTGAACTGCAGGGCTAACACAAGCACCAGTGTTGACACTCCAGGAGCTCGGCTCGGCCTGTGTAGCTAGCGCAGATCTGGAATGCGGAAGGATTCCGTACCTGGAAACCACGTGCTATATTAAGTGTCTTGACACGTGCACGCGCGCCTCCTGGTACAAGAGAGCGCTGTGCAAGGTTACGTGCAGGGGGGCCAAAGCCCTATAGGGATTTCATGGGCCAATAAATTATTCGGTATAATGACTTCGCCAACTGTTGAAAAAATGAAAATAATGCTCTTTAATAAAGAAAGCTGTATATTTTATAAACAACAAAATTTCATTTTTAAATACACTTAACTCACAAGTAAATTCCCTTTAATTAATCTCATAATCATTCATTACATATATTATTTTTGTCTAGGCATGCACTGTCAGCGCCTGAACGTTCAGTTGTTCATTTGTTTTATTTCGTAGTTATGTTCGTTGCTGGAGAAGGTGGAGTTAATATTTGCAACCAATTGCAGTAGTTGGAATACTTGAGCTTTATTAAATTTTCAAGAATTAATGGTACAAGAGTTATTGATATGAGCCACAATGCCCTTTCAAAATAAATAAATAAAAATAATTAGCATCTTAATAAACGATTATGCAGTTAGCAGAGTAGCTAACATATGTATTCTCTACAATCAATTGTTAAACACACATTTAATTCCATCTTACCGTTTATAAATACAGCGTTCAGTTAATAACATTTTTACCAAATGATTATTAGCAGTAACTTAAACGTCTATCTGAAAATTGAAATAATTATGTTTAAGAGTTGTACTGTTGGCAGTACATTCTACCTAATAGCCCAAACATAGAGGAAAATGACGACACACCAAAATAGCATTGAGCTTCGTCTCTATATCTTACTTGCTTTGTGGTTACGTGCACAACTTACTACTGCCCAACAAAGCGAAGTCTGCGGACGGAGAAGGGGCGAAACTAGAGCGCTAGTGCAGCTGTCGAGAGAACAGCAAAGGCGAGTGCGCGATAATTCTATACTGTTAGCTGTCTGCGCTAGCGAGTAGCCTATAAAGGCCCATTCACACGATCTATTTTTTTTTTTTCAAATTGCTTTCAATTTTTATTGAATTAAATTCATTGAATGCTATATGGCGTCATAGAATCGTCATATTCGCGCCCATTTACTATTTCAATTTCTTGGATGTCTCGTTTTCCTTTAGAATTTTGGGTTCGTGCAAGTTCTATATTTTGTTGAATTCAAAATCTCGATCACTTATCACAACTTATCTGACAGCATTAACAGATGTAATCTCATAACAATAGAATTGCGAATACACATTTAAAGTTTTTACAAAATAAGGATGCATATTTTTTAAAAATGAAATGTACACTATAATTAAGAATATAATTTTGGGTTTAACCGATTATTTTCGTGTCGTGCATAAGTCGTAAATACTTCTAAAAATATAGTTTTTGGAACTTTTTAAACTGATGTAATTAACATGATTGTGATACATTTTCGTGTGGAGACTTGAAAGCTTATTGAATGGAATTCATTGAAAGGCAAATTAAGTGGTTTTTTAGTTCAATAAATTTAATAAAAGTAATTGAATTCAATAAATATTTGATCGTGTGAAAGGACCTTAAGCGTGGCCACAAGAATTTAAGCAACCTCCACAAAAGCTTCATGTGGAAGTGTCCTTTTGGGCAGGAAAATTGTATTTATTTTTTAAACTGTTAGAAGATTCTTAAGCGTGAAACTCTCCTTTAACAATATAAAAATTCTCTAAAGTGCACTGAATCACACCAACATCAAAATAATATATTTTTACTACTTCACTCCCTTCCATTCCCAGGCGTGCCCAGTTTCTCACCGCTTAACGTCAGTTTTTTCAATATATATTTTGCATATGCATCGTTAATTTCCCCTATGCCACTGCCGCATGTTTAGTAGCATGGCTAGAGATGGTGTAAAATCTCGAAAATGTTATGAGCCAACATATCTTCTAGAACACTCTAGTTTATTCTCTCATGATTGGATGAACAAGGCTTAGTTGTTTCCAGGTCAATCACGAATGTTCTGCCTTATAGTATCAGACTCTTCACTGACAGCATGACAGCCAATAAGGAAAGAAAAATGTCGTACATGTGTACAGTATTGTTGCATGTCGCTGTCCAGTGTTTCCTTCGCGTGGGAAGGCGCCGATAGCTGGAGGTCAAGTTTGTAAAGTTAGAATAAACGAGCGGCCTATCATAAAGGATGCCGCCGTGCACGCCGATAAACTTATCGCAGCTCGCACCTCGCTGACCCTGACTAGCTCATATTTCTCCATTTGTTACGCAGGACTGTTATCGTCTTCACTATTGCCTTTCCCAGAACAACTTGGATTGCCGAGAACGTTCTAGACGGCATCTACCTCAAGTATAAATATCACATGCGGGCCTCTGAGAAGGGAGTGATTGTGAGCTGAGAGATTGGCTCATTCTGGCAGAATAAATAAGAAGCTTGAGTTACGAAACCACCGCGGCACACTGTGCAACGGTACATCCTGGGAAGCCGTCTCCGAATAAATAAACCATTTAAAGTCAGTACAATAAATTGAAGAAAACTGTGAGCGTGTCAGATTCCCCCCCCCCCCCTCACGAAGTGGCAGATCGACTGTTCTCATTGAAGAAGACGTGGCGGATATTACGCGTCAATGATCACAAGTCCATAGAAGTCCTTGCATAGGTTGTCTAGTCGCACGGTATAGCACGTACCGCTGTAAGCAAATACTTACAAATGTTTCCGTACAAAATCAAATTTGTGCAGGAGTCAAAGCCAGGTGATTTCCTCAAGCGTGCTGTGTATTATCAGTTGTCCGTGGAACAAGTGACGCCTGACGGAGATCAGTTGGACGACTGGTATTAGTCAGGCGATAAATGGCTTCACCTGGTTTGGTACGTTCATGCACAAAATTCATGTTTTTCGTCGACTGACAATCAGCATAGACTGCACGAATCTCCCCTTCACGCCCATTTCTCGAAAGAGAAATTTTATTATTTTCTTCTACATGACAATCAATAGTGAACGTTATTTTCAACTGGCAAGCAAAATCTTTGATACTCTGATGAGGAAAAGGAAGGAACATTGTTTCAAGATGACGGTGCAACCGCCGATTTCGCTCGTGTAACCATGGCGTATCTGGAACCGGTGTTACCAGGGCGCATTGTTACCAAGCCACTGTGGCCACCTCGATCTTCGACCTAAGACCTTTACACTTTTTCCTATGGGGATATCTGAAGTCATCGACTTAAACAACACATTTGAATACTTTCGATGAACTGCAGGCCAACATTTAGCGAACTGTGGAGAAAATTTCGATTGCAACGCTCCGGAGCGTGTTCAGGAACATGATCAGAAGTGCGTACATGTGTGAAGATGTAAATGCGGCCATTTTCAACATTTTATGTAGTACCTCCGTGGGTTCCGTGACTCTGTATTTAAACAAACTACCCGAATATCTATCAAACTTACGTAGTGGATTACTTCGAACTCTAACGTAGCTTTTCCATCAGAAGTGGTAGTGACACAGCCTGCTTGCAGTTAAATGAAGCACGACGGAAATATTGTACACGTGTAAGTTCTTCGCGAGCAGACAATACAGCAATGCGCTTACAAGTGCACCGAGAAATTTGGGGCAGTAGTAACGACTGGACTAGCATTCGGGCTGACTAGGTCGTCCTGATTGTGGCATTTGATTGTTTCCCGAAACAAATCATGGCGAATGGTGGGGTGGCCGATTCCTTCCCTGGTCTCGTTTGTCTGAGCGACTCGCCGTCGATGCTAGCGCCCCTCACGGCTCTTCCTTCTGTCGCAGTATTACAGACGAGTCACATTCGCACTCTACGACCGTCACTATATTTACACGGCGTGTTTACTGACAGTCCCTTTGTACGCGAACACCAGACACGACGGAAGATCAGAAGCAAGCCGATCTGCTAAAGGCTCTTCACAATAAAGTGAGCACTTTAGAAATGAACCTTAGAAAAAAGTCACTGCCCCTACCTGCATATATTTTAACGGGCGCCTTGAGTGACAAGCGCCGAGTAAGTTGGTAACGATAGATGGAAAGTAGTTCCATATCTTAACGTCGAATAAAAAGTGTTAGGTAAACATTTGTAATAAGTTAAATTATATCTTACACTTTTTTTTTTTTTTTTTTTTAATGCATCGAAGTGTAAAAATGAGCAGATGTGTAAGATATATACATTACTAACAATTTCACTGCTTCACTTGACCGACGAATCAATAAAGTGATGAGGTCCATGGCAATGTTAATCTTACACAAGGCGGAAGAATACACAACGTGCATACAAGTAGATCTAAATCGGGGCTTTCAAAAGTGCTCATTTCACCGTGAATAGCCTATACCTGCCTGCAACTCTCCACGTAGCACAGTTAATGGTTTTCTCTGTTGCTGCCAGATTACACAACTCATTAACGCCTCCAGCCGGCCAACGAGCGTCATTGTTTACGGCTGGAACCTACCAACTTCCTGGAGCTCTCACACTCGCCAACTAGCACCAAACTGCAGGAGCCGACGAGTGGTAAAACGCTATCACTTGCGTTCACGGGTAACGCAGTCAAGTATTTCTATGAAAAGGCGCCTGGATAAATGCCACTTGGAAAAATTTCTCTTTGGATGGCTGTCTATGAGAGTACTCCTTTGGAAATGTATCCCTGTGGAAAATTTTCCCTCGAAATGAGCCCCTTTGGAAAAAACCACAGAAAATGTACTCTTCTGGAGAAATATTACCGGAAATTGATTCCTTTGCAAAAGTGTACGTAAAACTATAACCCTTCCTCAAAGTGCTTCGAAAAATATACAATTTGAAAGGTGCTCTGCCGCGTTATTAGTAGCAGTAACAAAAGTGTTCGCAGAGAGCAAGCATAGCTGCGTGACAGCGGCTTCTGATAAACAGCCCACCTTCCTGCCAGACTTGCGAAGTTCATTAACAAGTAGCACACACTACCAACATTTCCATAACAATATGATTTACGTCGTATATGAAAGAAATCATATAGTGTGTTTGATTAAACAATTATGGACATACACAGTTGCAAACACTTTGATGTAGTCTCAGGAAATCTTCAGGGTAAAATATATAAATAAAATAAATAGGAATGAACGAGCCGCAGCTAGCTGCTGTCGACAAAATTAGAAACATACGTAGGTCTATAACTCCAAGAAGGAGTTAAGCCAAAGAACTAATAACAGGACGACAAAACACAAGAAAAATGTAGCAAACATATAATTCCGAACAGGAATGTAGTCAGATGATATCAGATAAATGACACAACACAACCAGAATTGGTGTCTAAACAGACAAACAAGTATGGGGTACGAAGAAAAGGTCTACTGCCAAAAAATTGGACGAAACACGAACACATCACAAATTAACACAATGGCTGTAACATATGTAAATATACCCCCAAAACCATCAAAATACCCCATTTTTACCCCAAAAAATCACTTCAAGAATCGATTACTTTACCTCCAAAATTGCCATTTTTCCCCCACAATTCACAAAAAATTAAACATTTCTAATTTTATATATATATATATATATATATATATATATATATATATATATATATATATATATATATATATATATATATATATATATACACACACACACACACACTTATTGCAGTACTTAAATAAGCAAGGTGAATACGAGGTTCTTTGATGTTAGAGCCGAAAAGTCCTCAAAGCAGCAAGGTAGACTCAAGGTTCTAAATAAATCCCAACGTATAAGGAAGGACAGCGACCATCTTTGTTCACACGATGGATCCCATCCGCCATGTTGGATTTCCGTAAGCTCGACCTTAACCATAGGCGACCTTGAAATAAATAATCGAGAAAAATCGCAAACAATTTTAAAAACTCGAGGACAAATGACATTATTCACCCTAGCCGCCATCTTGGATATCTGTGATCGTAGCCTTGACTCCAAGTGACCTTAAAACAGAAAAATATAGAATATTGCAAAAATCGTAAACATATAGTAAAAATAGAGGACAATTACATCACTGACCAAGGCGGCCATTTGTATTTTGACGATCTTGAACTTAACGCCGAGAGACCTTGATCCATAAAAAAAAATTACCAAGAAATAGTAAACATTTTGCAAAAACTTGAGTGAAAGTTAAATTATTGATTAGGACCTCCATCTTGGAGTTCCACGACCCAGGCTAGAAAAATTGTAAATAAATAAATAAATATAACAAAACTTAACAAAATTAATAAAAACGAGACTGTTAATAAATCAATGTGTTAAGCTATTCTTAAAAAAACGTGCGGAAATTTTAAGAAAAAAAGCTATTATATGAAGACATACAAACATACGATGTCGAGGGATCGGTTCTCCCAAAGATGGCGGAGTACACCCTATACCAGTATGGCGACCAGCAGATATCCCGCCAATATACTTCAATCACTATTTAGATGCCTCGTCAATTGTTAACCTCCAACAAATCTCTGGCTACACGTTACATCCGACCCCTTCTCTCCACCACTTTCCACCCCATTTACCCACTATATCTGGATCCCAACACTGCCACTAGTCTGCGCTAGTGATATAATGATGACATCACATTGACCACTCGTGAATGGCTGTAGGTCACGGTTGTCTCGACCTCTGCAGATAAATAATGTGATCAAAGTCATGCCACGTCATAGTTCTTCGTCTGATGCGGGAGGCGATATATCGCTCCTCTCTCGTGATGTTTTATTTAAGATTCATTTTTGTAAGTTATTTTTTATGCTCGGCTCATCCATAACATTTCGTTGAGTATTCCTATTGTCGGCCATGCTCATAATTACACTTACTTCCCTGCCAAAATAAAATATTTGCTCAAACTACAAGTACATGTTCGTACCAGCGAGGATTTAAAGTGTGGATATGTAGACGTAAAGACAAAGCGTTTGTTTAATTGTGTGCTTATGGTCAACATCCAAACTTCGTTTTTGGTGGTACCATCTATCACTCAAGCTGGTTTTTCTACGTTATCAACTATGCCTTTCGTAAACCATTAGAGTCATTGAAACATTTGAAACTAAGAAAGTACAAGACCAGCACTAACTGGATATCATTATATATCAAATTATGCTCTAGGCCCTTTTATAATCATTGTTGAGTATAATTTACAAATCATTGGCGATATAGGCATCACACACACACACACACACACACAGTACAACACACTTCAGACACCGATAAGCCGCATCACGCGAGAAGTGTTTTATAACGCTAGTCAGCTCAACACACCGACAATACATTTACTCTTATATTTAAGCTAACCTAGCATATAATTATATTTCCAGTTAAGTGAAAATATTTCCACATATTTTATACAAACACCGGTCAATACGGTCAACATCACAGGTATCAGAAGAATGCAGATACACCAACATTCAGATGGATTATCAACCATTAAGGGCTGTCGTCCACGTGTACCAACATCAAGATCGACCAGACACCACAAGACCAGACAACCATACAAAGTTCCCGGTGGAACCAGCGCTGGCCTCACCAAACCTCCCCTCCAGGTGGCCGATACCTATTAAAAGGTCATACCTGAAGTGCTTCTTTCTGGCCAAGCTACTTTAGCCCCCACAAACAAAAAGCTAAATCGGCTCTTTTGATCTCAGGTAACCACCGGGAACTTTGCAATTTTGAAACCTTCATGCTGTCCTAAAGTTGTAAAAGAACACTACTACTAATATACACACTCACACACTAACTAAATACGCGACAGCGCAAATCCTACTCGATTTAAATTTAAGCATGATGGTATTCCCTTATCGCCTTCTCGGCTCAGTGCGTCTGGGTTGTGCTGGACTTAGTTTTGGGGGATGTCCGGTAACCAGTAACATCCCCCGCCACCTCGCCCCCTGACGCAAAGAGCTTGTTACGAAAACCCAAAAATAACGTTCCGATTCGGCACTCATGCACACACAGGCTCATTCAGTTCCATCGCTACGCGCTATTCCGCTTTGCCTTGTCAATCTTAATAAAACTCAAATATTTGCTTTCAACTTTGTCCATCCGGTAAATATGCTTGAGCTTTGCTCAGCATGTCGTCTTTTCAAAGGTTGTCTAGTCCGGGTGTATTTGCTACTGGCCGGGAAGTTGGAGGCTCAATGGGAAGGAATTCATTTCTGCTTTTCCATATTTGCTCCATCCTGTTCGATAGATTCTTCTACTCGAACCATTCCTCCCAGATCCTTCCTCCACCCGGCCAGGCCCCTCCCAGAGGGAGGGGCATGTCACTTCTGTATGGCGTGACCAAACTGGTGGTAGGATGCCAGCCGATGCGAAGGACTAGTACCTGACCACAGTGTACCCACTGAAGACAACCATACAAATCCGAACATACCAAACCAACCATCAAAACTAGCCGACAACACCGATCAACTGGCAAGACCAATAGACAAGACCAACCGATAAGGCCGACTAGAGCAAATACCCATACTATCCGACTAGTTAAACTGACCAACAAGCCCAGTGGACTAGACAGACTAGACCTCAGAATAAAAAAATATCTCAGAATCAGACTTCAAAAATCATGCATGAAATATCAGACTTAATTTGACTACAGAAATCAGTCCTCAATTTATCAGTTTCGATAAATGTATTATGAATAGGTAGCTGATGTGAATGCTTTACAAAAATGTGTTTATTTATGAGCTAACTGGGAAAAAAATCTGGTAATGTTTGCTGAAGCATTGTTCACAGTTTCCAATGATCTCAGCAGTCTCTGTGGGCCATACCTGATTGGAAGCGACTTATTAAAATCAATCTTTGAAAAAACACTCTACGCATAACTTGTCAACCTGTTTATTCAATAACCTGTATTCCACAAATATATAACACTGTGGTTAACTTTACAGTTCTGTATTATTGAATAAATGAAACTTTACCTTAATATCTTGCAATATTTATTTCTTTTTAAATATGAATTAACAGCACCAAGAGCAGCGACGTGTTGGCAATGGCCGGTAAGAAATAGCTCACAGTTAGAATATTATTTTAACTTAGTTTTTTAAGAATACTATTTGTAAATTAAACAGTGGCTACTGGAATATTTGAATATTTAGGCAGCCCGATGGCAATATATTTCATTTTTACGGTTTAAAATAACAGCGTAAAATATTGCGAGAAGGCCGTAATGGTACAATGTTGTTTTATCGAGCGAGATGGCAACTCAAACCAACTGTCTGCTGGGCGAGGCTTGCCGCTCTCTCGCTCTCTCTCTCTCTCTCTCTGTCTTCGTCTCTTTCACACTCGGGAAGTTCACTTCGCTAGAACGCGGGCGAATTTATACATGTTTTCAATTGTAGCATATTTCATACTTATTAAAGCAAAATACTGAATTTTGAATTTGTATTTTACAACTGAAAAGAGACTTCAATGTTTGAATAGTTCATTTTATATATTTAGATGTGATGGCGGGGGAGAAACAAAGTAAAGTTGGCAGACGTGACGAGCCATGACATGGCGTGTTGCTGTTTTAACAAACGAAGCATAAATTATACTTACTCTGAAAAATACTTCAAATTACCACATCACGTTTATAGACGTTGTGTTTTTTAAACCAACCTAAGCAAGTTACGATGTTGTGGTAAATCTGTTTCCATGGAAGTAATAAATATACTGTTATGGTGTGTTTCGTTAACAGCTGCGTGTGAAATAGCGTGGCGTGGCTGCATGATGATCGTTACGCTGGATCTGTGTGTGTGCGTGATTTCGAATGTCTGATATGAAATATTTATACATTGTAGATGTGAACTGATTTTAAGTCGAAGTTATTTATTTACATCCACGTCTGTTTATTTATCACAATGTTGTACCTTTGCCCTGGGTGTTTGAAACACAGTCGTGTAACGTGATTTACCACCAATCTAAACAAAATAACTAAACCCAGCCCCAATAAATTTCAATAAACCTAATACACAGTAAGTAGCAATACATATTAATATGAGCGGAATAAAAGTTACAGTACACTTATTTGTGTGCATATTTCCCGCTATATTTTAAGTTTGTATGACAAAAAATGAGCCACGCGAGTTGAATGCTTGATTTTAATGTCGCTTTTCGTTGTACTGGCTATTCCTTCGTTATTCGAACTGAGGCCGTCTTTTTAAAGAAATAAACAAACGCATATCAATAACAAAAAGTCAAATACTACAGTCCATTACACCGCAGTTGTAACAGTGTTTAACACAGTCGCGGCAAAACATTAACATGCATTACGTGTAATGTGCAATGTTGTGGAAAACAAATATGTAAATGTAACGTAACCGTAAGAACTATCGTTAATTCAGGCATTTTTAAAACGTCATAAAGCTGGCCTAAATAATGTTATAGGCCTAAACTGTGAATATTCGTACGAAATTGTTTTTGAAATAGACCTAAGACAGAATTATTTGAAAAGCTGTAAACAGTAAACAACACATTTGACAGGTATAAAAGTAGAAGTCACATTTCAATGTTTATTTTTAGGTGTAGCGAAAGTATACGAACATATGTACTCACATAATGACATGCAAACATTGATTTTGACAGATGCTACATGACAATCACATGGTAATGTTTGTTTACATTTGGCGGAAGAATAAGAAACGGGCCTGCAAGTAGATATTTAGCAGGGCTCCGAGAAAGTTGCTTCCAAGGGGAAATGAACTATAGGCGCTGGTGTCACAAACAAGTAACCTAGTGCATAAAGCTACATAATACGAGTTGTTTATTAAATTCATGGAAGTTCACTTTATGTTTAGATATGGAACCAACGCGTTGTTTCACTTTTACTTTTCACGACGTGTGCCACAAACCAGTTGAGAGTAGAAACTTCTGAAAAGCCTTCCAGGAAATGGAGAAAGATGTCGCAGCTAGACGTCGGGTCAAACTTTGCTGCTGCTTGCAGATACACAAGTCACGGGGCAGGGTGTGAGAGAATGGATACAATCCCGTCGCCTGCCAAAGAACAGCACTCCAGCGCGGCAGGCCGATAACGTGTTTTGTCGAACAGGGCGGCTTATCGAACAACCGCGGAAACTTAATCGTTAACTAACTCTAAAGCGCGTATCCTCAACAACGGGCTCATTAGCGACGCAGCGAGTGTTCAGAGTCGCTGAGAGTTGAGACATTTGGGCGGCTCGTAACAACGAGGTCTTGACAACCTGTGAGGGTGAAATTAGGCGACAATGGAGCTGCACCGGATCACAAGTGCGAGGGAAAAAGGGAGATCCCCGAGAAAACCCGCACCAGCGGAATCGTCCGGCACGATTCCCACTTACGAAAACCACTGAGTGACCTGGCAGGGGATTGAACCCGGTTCGCCCTTGCGGGAGGCGAGCAGGCTAACTGCTAAGCCACCGTGGTCCCGCGATGGAGCCAGATACTCGACGAGACAAGAATAGGCCACGACCTAAAGCCTCTGTCACGTTGTCAAATCTTTGCCTTCAAATATACTCGAGAATAACATTTGAAGATGAATCACGATCATCAGAGTTTTCCATGCAACACATTACATCGAACTATCTTGAATGAATTGGAAACTATATCACAATGTTTTTTTTCTGTATGAAAGGTCCTGGTGTGAATTTTAAATTAAAATTATTTTCAAAGTAAGGTACGAGCGTGTTTCTGTGCAGTCCACTGCAGGAAGAATCATAGCAAATGTTGCGATTTATTTTCACTTCTTAACTAAATTAAAATTTTAGTAGTTACAGATATTTCCTGCACAATGAAATATATTGCCTATGAGCAGAGACCTGCAAATTAGCTTTGTTATTTGGGGACATGTTAAACTTCAAACATATGTACCTCTGTAATTAGTTTCTCATTCGACAGTACTTTATTTGGCACAGCCTGTGTAACACTGCGTCAATAAATGAACACTTCACATTTGTGTAGTCCAATCACGTGTAGTCCAGTCAGAAAGGGCGTGACTTCACATCTACGCAGCAGCCAGTGGAGAAACGACTTCAGCTTGAGTATATACAGTACTGTGAAGTTTAGCCTGATGCTAAACAATAACGCGAAATTTGCAGGTCTCTACCTATGAGTTCTTGATATTACTGTAAATTTATTACTTCAAATAGCATTTATGCTCAAAGAACTTCTATATAAATTAATTATCTGCATTACTTTATATTGTTCCTAGTAATTTATCGGCATTTAAAAATTTGGTGAATTAGTGAACGGTTATTTTTGTCATGCATAAAAAATTCGAATCTCGTCTAATTTTCAAAATGTTTCATGGAAACTGGAGTTTATACAATTTTCCCAGACGAACATGGTGGCGATAACGAAATCTATATGACGTCAAAACAATCCAATTTTATTTGAACAACTTTATTTGAAGCAGTTTGGTGCAAAAAAAAGTTGACAGTGAGACGTTAAGGTCGTCCAGGAGACAAAAACTTTTTTTTTGTAAATTTGAGGATATTTCATGACTTCGAGATATATCAATGATAGCTCAATAAAACTATCAAATTATTTAAAAAAAATTACATTCATCATTATATTCAGCTTAAATACGAGCCTTTTAACTTCATGTATTGGTTCGTATGAATATCAAAAGTTGTTTCGATACAAAGCTTGGTTTCCTCTTAAGTGTCTCTCGAAGCCATGTTCCTAATTTCTTTGAAATCCGACACTTGATTTACCTGCGACAATGGTTTAAATTTCAACTATTTTGAATTAAAATTTTATCCCAATAGTTAAAATTAGAATACGGGCGAAGAGCAAACAGAATTTTCAAGAAAAATTTCTTATAACATCCTGATGAGAAGGACAATTATTTTGAGCTCTAGCCTAATGCATATTGATTTTGTTCAATTTTTAGATTTGTGAAAAAAATATATAAGTACATAGCTAAGTTAAAAATTTATATAGTTGTTTTATTTTTATATTTTAGTAACGTCCAACAATTTTCAATTCTTTTTCGTACTATTATTTTATACCAAAAAAATAAATTAATGTAATAAGCTAAAAATGTAGAAAATAATTTTCGTTACGTGAATACCCGCGTCTGTCAAGTGAAAATTTGAAATTATTAGAAACATAAACATTTTAGAAAATGCTTGATTTTTACACATACATGCATAAAATGAAACAGAAAACGAAATAAATTATTTAAGCATTAACAAATGTCTACCGAAAACATTTAATTCTAAGTTAATAAATGGAACTTCTTTCTTTCCTTCGGTAACAACCTTATGGGCGCGTCGCAGCTCATTTGGCGTGTCCGTTAAAATATACGCATAGAGAGGCGGTGACATTCTACGAAGGTTAGTTTCACAAGTTATCAGTTAATCGTGAACAGCCTATGCATCAAAGGAACCTCCATGCCAAGTTTTTCATTCTGTACCGTAAGCGAAAATATTTTAGCACATGCTGCATTTTATTACCCTGCCGACGTTTAATCGATTAGTGTGCTTTATTGGCAGCGTATCTTTGTATGAAGACAGTTTTTTTTTACTTGACTGGCCAATCAGAATTACGTGATTGCGATATTGTACGTTCGTGATTGGCGTGCAGCCATCTAGAACGCACAACACGGAAATCATGCAATCACGAAAGTGTCTCTGAACTGGTGTGTGTGTGTGTGTGTGTGTGTGTGGAATATAACACATCGTGGTTTCTTTTCCCGGTAATAGGGTGCCCCTACGTGTAAGCACAGAGTAGTTAGGAATACAAACGTGAAACAGCCGCTAATTGCAGCCGCACTCGTTAGGAAAAGTGGAAAGTCGTTCGCCAATCAGCTCCTGGCAAGCTACTCGCCAGCTTGCAGTCCGGCTAAAGGCCCTTCCACAATTGAAAACTTTAACATTTGACTTTACGTTTGCTTTCAGACATGTTGTTTCTTATGGAGCTCGACACAATGGAACTGTCAACGAATTTTGACTTAACGATTTCGAAAAGTTGAAATTTTAAGTCAAAGTCAAGCAGCTATTTTGCCGAAAAGCTAACAGAGGTTATGTGGAAAGTGCCTTATTTTGTTATAAGGCGATTTTAATCTCGGTATATTAAACGAAGCTCGTCTTAAATTAAATAAGTAGCAAATAAATATAATGTGAAGCAGAAATATATCAACTGACATATTTTAATAAAGTAAATAATTTATTTCTTGTATTGAAATAAAATTTTAATATAAATTTGATGCATCAAAAAAAAAAAGGTACGTAAATTACATTCCTGTATAATATCGTAATTATTTTCATAACAAAATACACATTTTTACGAAGATCGTAGAACCGATGTTCAATTGTCGGAACACTGACTTCACAATGGCATTGTGTATTGGTGGTTTCGTCAGAGGAAAGGAAACGTCAAGTGAAATGCTTAAGATTTCTATTGTGTAAGAAGCTTAAGTAGGGAACAGTCTGCAGTATGTAGTAGCCAGTGAAGACACAATGCCAGTTCCCAAAGCCTCGCAGAGGCCGTGGTGGTGAAGCTAGCGGTTAAACCACTAGGTCGCTCTCCCCGGATTATCGCCTGTGGGGATCGTGGTGGACGATATACACTGGTCGGCGGGTTTTCTCAGGGATATCCTTTTACCCGCCATTTCATTCCAGCGCTGCTCTGCACTCACCTCGCTTCGTTCTCTTCAGCTCACAAGTCCCTGATGCTAAAAGCCACCCAGACCTCTTCATCCCCTACCCCCCTACCTTCCACCTCCACAGAGCCACTAGCAGCCAATCAGAGTATGGGTACGTCAACATCAAAGGGACAGCCAAACCATTCTGTTTCTGTGTATTTAATCTACTCTGTGGTATAGATTTGTGGACATAAGTATGGTGGTAAACGCTGTTCACGATAAAGTGAGGACTTTTTAAATTAACCTTAGAAAAAAGTCATTGCCCCTACCTGCATACATTTTAATGGACGCTCTGAGTGACATTTGCGAGTAAGTTGATAACGATGTATGGGCAATAGTTCCAAATCGAAAAGTCGAATAAAAAGTGTTAGGTAATTATTTGGGATAACTCAAACTATTTCTTTCGCTTTCTATTTTTTAATGCATCGAAGTGAGAAATGAGCAGATTTGTATAATGTTTACCTACCTAACCATTTCACCGTTTTTCTTAACCGACGCAGGAATAAAGTGATAAGACCAATGGCAATGTTAATTTTTCGTAAGGCGGTAGAATACACGGAGTGCATACAAGTAGATCTTAAGCAGGGCTTCCAAAAGTGTTCAATTTACTGTGAACAGCCTATAGAAGGTGAGAGCGAGCACGTCACGAGGGCGGTATCCTGCGGCGATGTTTCTGCGCATGCGCCGGGCGGAGAGAGTCGCCGCTACTACCTGTTCAGACGTAGCTCGCTCCACACCGCTGCTGCTCGGCCTGACCCCTGCAGTGAATGTGAGGACTGTTTCGCGCGTGAAGTTTTACGCTGAGGCTAGACTTCAATATCCTTTGTGCGCACTCTCAGACGTCCATCGGATACTGACCGCCTGTCTTTATCTGAAGACTGACTGCTGCATGAGTGAATCGACCAGAATTAAGTTTCTTCGATGCTGACTGTTCCTGATTCGCGGGCAGACAGATCAAATGCGTAACAATTCATATGATCCAATCCCGAAAGTGGTTCTCAGCCCTTTAAGACCCACTTTAATTCACGGTTCCAGTTGTTGCAAACCAAAAATTCTATGATCCGTGCTGTACTTAAGTCGGCACAACGCTTGTTTCGTTGTCACAGCCAATGAGCTGTAGGCTATATCTTAGGCGGCAATAATATGATTCAACTGTGACATTGACCAGAAAGACGGTTTGCCAATCATTTACCCACAGGTAGATCAATGGTCACTGAGCTTCGTAGTGTGCAGTACAGGTCAAGAATTACCTACACGTGCGTAATGTACACAGATGTGTACACTGGGTGTGAATGGGTTAACTAACGTATTTTGGAAACAGCTTGCCCTGAAATCCTTTCGCGAAAAACTGGCGCCCTTAGGTATGATGTTTACGCTAGCTGCGGAAAACTTGTCTCCATGTTAAAACACTTAACAGCTGTTCTATTAACTCGACCGCCATAAACCATGTGGAGAGGCGTTGGGATTAGAACACTGTGCTTGTAAGCAAGGGTTGTGTGAGGTCTGTGTACTCCCTGTGACAAAGTCTTAATTCAATTAGATTAAATTTAAATTAGACGAGTGTGGGGAAGTCAATGTTTGGCACAGGCGCAGAAGAGAAAAAAATCGGTCTACCTCGACTTCAGTTGCCTAACAACTAGGGAAGGGCAGGGTATGAATTGCCCCCTTCCTAAATGTAGCGAAGGGCACCACAGTGAGAATTAATAGGTACCAAAATTGGTTTTGTTCACCGAGGCGTGTTGCTGTATCTTAATGTAAGCGCCACAAGTGCTAGATGCTCGTCTTATTAGATGCCAGCGCTTGGGCTGCCGGCACGGTCCAGCCACCGGCAGCTGATACTAGTGACGGTCCGGCCGTGTACTAACTGTTACAAAACCATTCGGTGCGCATCGGGTAAACTCGCCACTTACTATCCGGAGACTAATGTTTTCAGCGCGGAATCACTTCGCAGGCCGCGCCCCGGATATCCATCCTCCGGCAGTTGTGGCGATAACATACTGTGCCATGAATTGTTATAACGCACTTATGATACTTGTAGCCCGGCATCTCTGCTTCTGTGCTTTCTCCGCGTTCGTAGCCAAGAAGCGCGGAAGCGATAAGGACGACACTTCCACGCGCGTCAAGTGCACCATCGTCGCTAAGCGCAAGGCGTGCAGTGTTCTCCCCGCACTGCGTGTACCTATGACATTTTCAACGGTGACCGTAATATTTTTTCGGTGGAAAGTTTGTAGGAATTTCCAGTGTAGGGTCCTTGAGTAGTTTTATAGGTATTTGGCTGATATGTCACGAAATTAAGCGTTTTGGAAGAAACGGTTTTTAGCCATTTTGGAGTGCTCTGAAATGGTTTTTCTAATGAGCGTGACGTCTTGAAAGTACTCGACAGGCGTCTTCTGGTGTGAGTGTTGTTATCGTTATCGTAGATCAGCACAATTGACGCACATTTAATAGTTTCGTGGGAAAACGTGTATCTCAAACTCTCCGCAGTATAGTTGACGCGCTAGGCAGGCGACGTGCACCTGAAGGCACACACCTCCCTCCCCCCTCCTCTCCCCCCCCCCGCCCTGTTACACTCACATGTAAGTCCTCCACAGACGAAATGGTATCTTCGACGTGAGCACATCCACTATCAGAGTGCCCGTACAGGGCTTTGGTGACGGGTCTTCAGTCTCACTGGCTACTGCACGCTGCGAAAAATGCTGCCGGCTGGTGAGTGTGCTCCCAGGCGCTGATTGGCGAACGACGTTCCGCCATCTTGCTAGCAAGTGCCACCATCTTACTGACCAGCGTACGCTGCAGACTAGTTCACGACGCAAGCCGGTGTTTCGCATTCGTGTTGATAACGCGTGCAGAACCGATCCAGATTCGCGAGTTAAACTGCGATCACGTAACATAACACATCATCTACTGATTGAGATATTGAAAAATCGCGGAAATTTTTTTGAGCCGTTATATAATTGATAAAACTCTATATAGTTTATTCTTTTACGATTTGATGAAGAAGGTTTCGACTCGGCTACGTTGTTTGCAGACCAATCACGAACGTTCTGCCTTACAGTATCAGAATCCTCATTGGCCCAGTGAAATGAGGTAGTAGCTTCATTCATGCATTGCAGTCAATAATATAAGAAAATTGTCGGACATGCGTATAGCACGTTGAATCCTAGCAAACAGTCAACTTTTCCCGCGATAAACCATCATCTCTATCTATTGAAATACCCGTACAGCTGTACATTAAAGTTGAGAGAGTGAAAAGTTGGGTGGTTTTTAAAACATTGAGGAGTGGAGAGCCGATAAGGGTGAAGTGAGATGAGAGTAAAGCAGCGCCGGAATGAAAGGGCGGGAGAAACGGGAGATCGCCAAGAAAACCCGCCGAACAGCGGTATCGTCTGGTACGATTCCCACTTGCGAAGATCCGGAGTGAACCGGCTGGGTATTGAACCCGGTTCGCCTTGGTGGGAGGCGAGCAGTTCAACTGCTCAGCCACCGTGGTCGCTATATTAAAGTTGTTGCTTAATTTGAAAGCAGTGAGACTTTGGTATAGGGAAATATATGTTAATTAAATTCGTTTTTTTTTTTAATTTTGAAGATATAAACTTGAAACAAAAACTTGAGAATTGATACTCTAAAGCTTTATATCGACACAAATATAAAAATTTATTTGGCAGTAATTTCCTATTTATTAATTCATTGTTATGCTTTTTCGAGAAAACCTGTTAAAATGCTACATAAGTCTTCGATGGCAAAGAAGCACGTTGCTTTTTCTGCTCAAAAAACATTTTGTGGTAAGGAACGCCAAAAAAACCGAATTTCATTAACATATGTTTCCGTAAACCAAATTATAACTGTTTTCAAACCAGAAGATTTTAACATCCCAGTACATACTACAATTTAAAATTCGAGATGCCTGTGTAGGTAAGGCAAGGCGACTTCCTAGCAAAAATGTTAAACCTGTCAAGGTACGCCAAGCGATTAGGAAGCTGCTTTCGATGACCTTGAAGGGCTCCTACATACAATCGCTGCAGTTGGATTCCTCGTAAATTACACCTGCAATATCGAATAGGTATTATTACACGTGATGGACTCCAAGGAACTGCAGAGCAGGTGTCACTTTGTGATTTGTTCCTTCAGACAAGATCTGTACAGGCACATTTCTAGATATTGCGACTATTTATTTATTTTTCTGATGTGTGGTATACGAGAAATGGAAAAAGGGGCAATCTCAGAAAAGAATTTTTATGTTTGGTGGAAAACTCTTTCTCCTAGAATAGTTATTAACTGAAACACGCATTTGTGCGGAAACATTGATTGTACGGAAATATTTTCACTAGCAAGTGCCCTGTAGAAACTCGGTCCTCTCCTTCTGTTGGTGAAAGTGAATAACTTTTTCACAACATATTACACTTCTTTCTTTTACACAGTAATAAAATTACGATCACGACAGCAATGGCTATAATTATATCGAAATTCGTAGTGTAGTAGCTTGAAGCATGAGCTTCAAATATGAGATGTACTCGGTTCGAGACCTAGGCGGTGCAAGTGAGTGTGTGTGTATGTGTGTGTGTGTGGGGGGGGGGGTGTATTTAATTAAGCTGTAATCCACGACTCAGTGTCATACTCGACCATAGGAAAGCATTGCAATGGAAATGGAAAATATCACAAACAATCCTCACTTGTCTTCGTTTTCCTCAGAATGTGAAGCGGTGACTATAAGCTTTTAATACAGCAATACATCCAGAAACATTACAGCATTGCCTCTATATTTTAATACACAGTGTTTAACAGAAGAATAGTTCTTGTATAGGCTGTTCGCGGTAAAATGAGCACTTTTGAAATCCCTGCTTAAGATTTACTTGTATGTAAGTTGTGTATCCTTCCACCTTATGTAAAATTAACATTACCATAGGTCCCATCACGTTATTCATGCGCCGGTCAAGTGAAACTGTGAAAATATTATGAAATTAAATGTTTTATTAATGTGCTCATTTTTACACATTGATGTATTAAAAAAAAGAAAGCGAAAGAAATAATTGAGTTATTGAAAATGGTTACTTAACATTTTTTATTCGATATATTTATATGGAACTACTTTCCAGCTATTGTTACCAACTTTACTGGGCGAATGTCACACTGTGCACCTATTGAAATATATGCAGACAGGCTCAGTGATTTTTTCTAAGGTTCGGTTCAAAAGTGCTCACTTTATCGTGAACAGCCTTTAAACAGAGAACTCACTCTAAGAAATTATTCTGAAATTTACCATACCAGTGCATACGCTTAATGATAAAGCGGGAATGGTAATGTTTCATCCAATGCATTCATTATAGCGTTTCAACATTTGCTCAGGAATCAGTCAAATGCATATGAAAATTCCCAATTTTGTACAGTAGCAAAGCTAAACATCCCTATATCTGCGGCTTGATGTGTGGTATTATTACCATACAGTGTATAGGTTAAAAAACTTCCATAACAGTTTAGGAAGTTTACCAGAAAATGTTTAGCAGTGATACTTACAGCCATTACTTATAGCAATTTATGCTGAATGTGTAACCTATCAAATACCACATTTATGTTTCAACAACAAATTTATGAATCGGTAACAATATATCGACTTTCATTTCTGTCTACGCGTACGTTGGAATAGTCCATAGTTTGTTTGTTTAAAACCAGAGTAGACACCGCTGCTCCAAATTAGATCTTTTCCTGGATAATCCTTCACGTAAATAGCAAGGGAGTAAATAAGCACTTATTACATTTCAATAATAATAATAATAATAATAATAATAATTCCTTGTATGCATGCACTGAGGATAACAAGGAAATATTGTAATGACACGAGGGCTAGGAATCGCTCATTGCTAATAATAACAGTGTTAACATCTGTCTAAAATAGGGATGGAGAACTGTCCTCCCCATAGTGGAGAGATTTGGGCGGGTCTTAACAGCGAAGTCTCGAGAGTAAATGGAGGTGAAGCAAGGTGAGTATGGAGCAGTGCCGGAATGCAAGGGTGGTGGAAACGGGAGATCCCCGAAAAAACCCTCCGAGCAGCGGCATCATCCGGCACTATTCCTCACTCACCGCTCCTCGCATGTATTTATATCCTGCAGGCGTACGGCCGTCCATACCTCCGACCTCAACCACGACACGTTATGTTAGGGTAGGTCCGGATAATAAAACAGTTTGGTCCAGAAGGACGAGGTCCAAGTATTCCCGAGGTGAAGCCGGTCGCGGTTGGCGGTTTGTACCATAGACCAAAGATGGGGTAGACCGCTTATTCGTCTTCTGCCTACACCAATCATTAGGGATAGGAAACATTCTCGAGTTCAATGGCCTGTAGGCTAGACTCCACAGTCATGTGTATACTCGATCTTTATGTGTTTGTTCATTGGCTGCTACTCCAGAGAGTACCCACTGCTATTTCATACTCTCAATGTGGCACTCGCCACTTGTTTCCTTACCAAGTGTGCTATTGGCTTAGAGTCGTCCAGGACGTGTCTAACGGACTGTGATCCTATTGCAAACTCAACTTCAGTGTACACGTGTTTGACGTCTATCTTGTCCTGAAATGAACTCGCGAAATGTTCCTATCCCTACAAATTAAACACAACTGTCAAAGTCACGTGGTTAAAATTGATGTACGCGTTTGTTTATATATTAATTTTCAAATGACAAGCAAATTAATAAAATACTTTTACCAATTTGAATATTATCAAACTGCATTACAAATTGGTCGCAGGAAGTATACATTCATCTCAAAGCATTTGTTTACAAATAAGTTTTCTAACCTAAAATCCAACCCCCGCCAATTTCTCTAGACATGTTAGCAGAAAAGCAATTCAATGCTGGGACATGGAGATTGGTTGTGCGCAGTCAGCGAGATCGGCCTACCTCATATTTAGTCTATGGTTTGAACGGGCCGATACACCATACCGGAAACAGAGTCATGCAGTGGCGAGGAGACAGTATAGAGGGCAGCAGGCCTCACGAGCTATATAGCAGCACCCGCCAATGTTCACTATCGTCCACCCACGACTGTGCAGTCGTGTACTTTCACCACCGCGCTGCCTGTCGCGACTGTATCGCTGAGCTGTAGTCACTGCATAGCCAGCTTCCTTCACTGCACCGAGTTTTACTGAGTATTTTACCGCTGAGTCATATTATAAAGGCAGCACTGAGAAAAATTATTTGTTGAATAAAACAATGATTTGTTTTCCGCAACCTAGTTAATCATTTGTATAGAGGCAATGAAATATTTTGTTGTTGAAAACAAATACTAATATTGTGTCCTTATTTGGTTGCCCCAAACAAAGATTTGTTTGCCTCCACGTGAAGTGAAGAGATTCGGTTGATATAAAAAAGACTGGAGCCCGACCGAGTTTCGAACATGGACCAGCTGCGCCCAAGCGATTAGCCTCAGTGCTTGCAGCTGAAGTGATTGCTTGCTTATGAAATTGTAATATTTTGTAGTATATACAATTTAATTACTGACAGCATGCCCAAATAAATATTTAAAGTTTCATATCTTTAATTTTTAATTTCTTGCTGAACTTGTTTTATTAGGATGTTTATTTCGTTATGAAGCATCAATGGATGCACTAATAAAGATGATAATAACCTAATTGTTACAAAAAATACAGCGAAATACTCGAGCTGTATTTGCGAACGAAAGCAACCAAATGAGTCGCCGAGCAATTATATACAGTTGATTAAACTAATTACTTTGTTGGTATCTAATTTATTTTTGTCCAACACATTGATTTTGTTTATTCACGCGTCTACTTTGTAAGATGAACAAAATAGTTTTGTTATTTTTTCAGGTTTTGTTTACCCAACAAAATATTTTCTTGGGGCATTTGAATATACCTTTGGCCTTTTACAAACAAATATATTGTTGGCTGTTCTTTCAATATGTTCACTGTTAAGTAAGCACTTTTGATACCAACCTCTAAAAAAAATTACTGCCCGCAAGATATTCATCAATACTCTCTCTCCCCCCCTCTCACTCTCTCTCTAGCATGCAGCGGAGAGAGAAGTGGAGGTCTTGATAGCCAATGACCCGTCGAGAATCGAACCCGGTTCGCCTTAATTGGAAGCGAGTAATCTAAACACTGCACCACCGCGGCCACTTTATTTCACATATGTATTGTGTGTATAATATTACATGTGTGTGTGTGTGTGTGTGTGTGTGTGTTGGTCCAGGCAGACTTGGGCGAGACGCACACAGCCCCTAGACGGTGACTCTCCATCAACGCAATGCGCATGGAAACAGGTTCGGTTTCTCGCTACCCACTCCATAAACTACGCCGGCCACAAGAAATAATTGTCCAGTGTTTTGTTCGCTCGTCTGTAATTGCTACATGCCCTAGGGCACGGCACGGTCGCCGCAGAGAACATTGATCCGCCTGCTACCGCCATGCCACACCATCGAGCTTACTCGCGCCATATCGATGTCAATTTTTTGACTTTCGCACACGACACGACTTAACCTGCTCTTCATACTCTGCCTTTCAAGCAATTGAACGATCGAAATTCCTTGAATTTTTTTTTTGTTTTAGATCTATTATTATTATTTAACTAAAAAATCATAACAGTGGGATGCAACGAAAGATATATACGCGTGTATAAAAATAGAATAATATATTTTTGTTATCTTATACGAAGTATCCTAACATTGTTGTATAAGACACATTGTGTTTTATTTAGTTGTGAGTAGGTCTATTTGATTATCACACGTAAAAGTCTTAATGTTACCCCTTATATTTTCAATCAATTAAATTTTAATTGGCCTGTAAATAATATGATATATTAATTCCATAGGTTGAATGAAAATGACTGAATTCATTAAATATGTTATCGTTGTACAGAACGTTTAGAGTCCAGATTGCACTTGGAATTGGGCAAATGACAGTCAGTGTTCATCCATCAGAACAAGTACACGTAACTTACTTTTAGTGAACATTCCTAGTTCCAACATATGAAAACTCCTGACAAACCTGCTTTGATTGCACTTCTGTCACTGATTTGTGTATGTCACTCGATACTTTTAATATTTCATTAGGTAACTAACATTATATATACGGACAAGGATTATCAGAACTGGCTTTAATGAAATTTCATGTGATATTAAAATAGATTTAAATAGTTATTGACTTGTATGCCAAGAAACAACAAAGGAGATTAGAATTTGCTCTGTTAGGCATGCTGTGAAATAAATGAGTCGTTTACTTTAGAAAACTGTGGTGATATCTGAGTGAGGTAATTGTTAGTGAAAATATTGATATTCAACATGTTGCATTTACTGTACTTGCAGTTCAGTATGCCACTCAGTAAGAGATATGAGAGATTATAGGCTGTTCACGGTAAAGTGAGCACTTTTGAAAGCCCTCTCATTAATTTTAGCCTTAGGCGTAAACTTCCGAGTGCGGAAGAATAGAGACACGCTGTTTATTACTTACATGGCAAAATATATTTAGAAAGGTTGTTAAAGGTGGCCAAAATAAAAAAGTAACTACAGCCTCAAAAGTGCTCACTTTACCGTCAACAGCCTATACACACAATTGATCTAGCTAACACGAGTGGACAGAGAGCTCATGGAGGTGTAGTGCTCATACTACTTGTCACGTCTCACCACGGCGAACCGGGTTCATTAATGCGGGTTCAATCCCGAGTTTCTCATGTGGGAAGTGTGGCGGACGTTGTGCTATCTCGTTGGTTTTCTCGGGGTGCTTCCACTTCTCCCAGCACAGCAGTTTTCCTCTGCTCAATATTCAGCTCACGTCATCCTCATCAGCGCTGCCAACCTCTAGTGGTGCATTCGGTTGGTGAGCCGCCAATCTGGGATGCGGGAGGTTCTGGGTTCGAATCCTAGGAAAGACATGGGTGTTAGTTTAAGTTAGGTCATAAGTTAATTTGTATGTCGTCCACTAATAAGCTTCCAGACATAACACCAGAGGACGTTAATAAGCACGTTCCAATCAATTAATATCCGCGCTGATGACCTCAGCAGTTAAGCGCCGCCCATATATCTCACTATTATTATGAGCTGAAAAATGTCTGGAGGAAATATCTGATGTGAATACATCTTTAAAATCAGACCGACACTTGTGTTAGCCTACCAGGATGGAAACAGTGATATAATGTTAAAGGCTGTTCACAATCAAGTGAGCACTTTAGAAATGAACCTTAGAAAAAAGTCACTGCTCCTGCATGTATATATTTTAATGGGCGCGCTAAGCTACGTTCGCCCAGTACTGTTCGTAACGATTTAATGAAAAGTAGTTACGTACCTTAACGTCGAATAAAAACCGTTTAGGTAACCATTTGTGATAACTTAAAATTAATTAATTCACTTTCTGTTTTTTTTTTTAATGCATCTAAGTGTAAAAATGAGCAGATTGGTAAAACTTTTCTAATAATTTCACAGTTCCACTTGACCGACGCATGAATAGTTTGATGAGGTCAATGACAATGCCAATCTTACATAAGGCGGAAGAATACACAACGGGCATACAAGTAGATCTTAAGCAGGGTTTTCAAAAGTGCTCATTTTACCGTGAACAGCCTATAGCAGGGTGATCGACTCCGACCCTGCAACTAAGTGGTTGTAGTGACTAATAACACGACTGAGATAAATGCAGTCTTCTTCTAACGGGTATACGACTACGCAGCCAGCATCGCAGGTGGGGGCCCGCGGCGACTAGCATTCATTTTGTGCGCAGACGAAAATTTCCGGGCATTACATCTCGCGACCTCGATGTGCCAGTATGATGATTTTGCAATACCAAACAAAAATATATCGTCTAGATCTGTCAATTTAAGCAATAAATGACAAGTATCGATTACGTTACATATATTTTATTCCTATATCTCAAAGAAAATATTACCCGCTAAGACATACCTGTTCACGCATAACTCATAGCAGTGTTCCCGAAAGAGCCACCCGACAATATTTTTTCTTCGAGAAAAATAACCCTGCCTCCTCCCTGAATCATACCACTGGATGCATGCCTGGTGCATTGTATTGATAGTGATTTTAGGCACTACAGTACTTCTTTTCCGTTCTCGTTTATTGTAGGTTTTAGCGTCATGTTTAAAAACCAGTATGACAGACACAAGTGACAAGTAGGGGATTGGAGGGAGGGGGGGGGGAAGGGGGCGGTTACCCCTCCACTTTTAGCCAGCAGGGGTGTTGTGCCCTTCTCCTCTCTTCCAGGGTGGTCGGCCAATAGTTCAGTTTGTAATAAGTATAATTGATGGTAACTTCTTTACTCATTCCTTTCATGATGGATTTTAATGTGTTAATATATTTGGTTTTGTAAACATTATAAGACGTATTTGAATCAGAATGTTTAGTTTATTCGGATGCTTTTATAATTCGCATTGACTTTTCAAGGAGAAATTTAGAACCCACTGCATTCTCTTAAATATTTGTAACTCGTTTTGTTTAAAACCTTGGCATAAATGAAAATACGTGTTAAATTTATGCATTCCTTCCCACACAAATATACAACACATTGTTACAGATGAAATGAATATATTTAAATAAACATACGCGTGGTTATATAGCATGGGTCTTCTTCACCCCTTGCGCTAAGCTCACAGCAAAATAAAATTTGTGTTTATGATGTATGATGACAGTTAATGTATGGCTTATTTTTATTTAGCACAGGAGCATATTTATTACCAGTAAAAAAAATACACATATCGAATATTGTCTTAGCTCACTCAAATATCGATACATCCCAGATATAAATATAAAAAAATCATGCTCTTCTTGTCATTTGTGCCGCGCGTCTCACTCCTATGCGACATATTAGACTTCAAGCTGTCGCGGCGAACTAGCGGTTCTTTGCAGCTGAAAAAAGTGTCCTACGACGCGATTGTCATTCACTTTTTTTCTGCTTATCGGGAGCCGCTTTGCGTCTGGTAAACAATACACGCGATGTAAGTTTCCATGGCACAAAGTGTAGCCGTCATGTACCTAACAACATATCGTAACCTCCACATTAATTACCCGCCTCTGAATTTGTGTTATATAACAACGAAAAGTTGTTTTTCTTATGTTTCTACTCGTAACGTGGTCATCAACAAAATTTGGCTATAGAGATCCGCAACTCAATAAACTAAATTTGCTGGAAATTGATAATTATGCAGTTATTCAAATTTGCTATTTTATAGGTATTTATAGCACAGTGCTGTCAACATACAATAAAATGGTAAAATGGAGACAGTTGTATAGCTTATCGCCGATTTGTTGAACTATAACACTGATTTATGCTGGACAATTTTTTTGTATTTCCGAGTACCCTCCGTTATATAAAATATGAGAAATTAGGAAATATTTGTGATATAATCTTCAAACATAGGAAAAGAAGTAAAGCTGTTCTGCTGGACTGCTGTCCTAGAGAATCCAGTAGGCTACACAACAACGACTATGTTGACATGCCAAGTAGTGATAAGCTGCTGAGTGACAGGTCATTATCCCCGGGTCACTGGCTCGCACGCCTGGACACCTTCCTCGCGCCGGACAAAGCCGTTGGTCGACGGGTTTTCTCGGGGATCTACCGTTTCCTCCGCCCACTCATTCCGGCGCTGCTCCATACTCACCTCAATCACCTTCATTGTCTCTCAAACCGTCCAGATCTCTTCAAACCACTTCACTGGTCACCATCCAGGCCCCCCTCCCCCCTCGAGGCTTCCAAATAACGGTCGGTATGTGCTGGTTGCCTACTCACAGGCGTTTCACTTTCTGTAGCTGACATAAACAATGCCATCTCTGGAGGTATAGTCACACTAAGTTTCCCTCCAATTCAACCTTAACAGATGGTAGAATTAGCTCTTGGATGCATAGTGTTTCACCAAGTAATATCTTACATTGCGTATATATCACCGCAATCAAATAATACAATTTAATTTACACAACGTTTATTTTATATTAAATTGAAATACATGTAGGTTACCGCAGGAACCACGTGGAAGCTGGTACGAGGCGAACCCCACCCCGTTAAGAGTACTAATATAGTCCATTCACGTTTACTTGCTACTTTTCTGAAGTCGTACTGAAGTTCTACTTCCAGGATATTCCTCCGCCCCAAGCAAACAAAGCTTAGCCAAGTCAAGGGAATTACACCAAAGGTATAACGCACTGTATTCGTGCGCACTCACTATTTATGTTTATATTTTTATAATCACTTTTACCAAAAATAAGATACTTTTATGTTAACAGAAATATAAAACTCTTATCATACGTGATTTATTGATAAAATAACCAAACATTTCATACATGGGGTGACTTTTCACATGTTTGTTACAGCAAGAGTGAAGAAACTACGAACAGACTATAAGAAACGTTCTGTTTGAACATTTCCCATAAATTGAAAAGCTGTGTGTGTGTGTGTGTGTGTGTGTTGTGTTTGTGTGTATAGTCCATTCCCTATTGGAAGCAACTTATGAATATCAACCTTTGAAAAAACACTCTAGGCATAACGTGTCAACTTGTTTTTTTAATAACCTGTATCCCACAAATATATAACACTGTGGTTAACACTAGAGTACTGTATTACTGAATAAATTAAACTCCACCTTAATATCTTCTATAACTTGTAATATTTATTTCTTTTTAAATATGGATTAACTACAGAGAGAGCAGCGACGAGTTGGCAACGACCGGTGAGAAATAGTTCACACTTAAAAAACATTTTTAACCTAGTTTTATAGAAAAACTATTTGTAAATTGAACGGTGTCCATTAAAATATTTAAATATTTAGGAAGCCCCGATGGCAACATATATCATTTTTACAATTTAAAATAACAGCGGAAAATATCGTGAGTAGGCCGTAATGGTACGGTGTGGTTTTATCGAGCGAGAAAGCATCTGAAAAACGGTCTGCTGGGCGAGGCATTTCGCTCTCTCTCTCTCTCTCTCTCTCTTTCTTTCTTCGACTCTTTCAAACTCGGGAGATTTCACTTTGCTAGTAAGGAATGAAAATTATACATGTTTTTAATTGTAGCATATTTCATACTTATTGCAGCAAAATAATGATTTTTGAATTTGTAATTTACAATTGAAAAGAGATTCTAATGTTTGAATAGTTAATTTAATATATTTAGATATGATGGCGGGGCAGTTATCAAGTGAAGTTGGCAGACGTGGCGAGCCATGACATGGCGTGTTGCTTTTTGCCAAACGAAACGTAAACTATTCTAACTACGAAAAATACTTAAAATTATCACATCACGTTTGTAGGCGTTGTGTTTTTTTAAACCTACCTAGGCAAGTTTCGATGTTGGGATAAATCTGTGTTTCCACGGCAGTAATAAATATTCTGTGACGTGTGTTTCATTAATCACTGCGTCTGTGAAATGGTGTGCCTTTGTGAATCGTGGTCGATACGCTGGCCATGTGAGTGTTTGTGATTTCAAATATTTGATTAGCACTATTTATACGTTTTAACTGTGAACTGTTTTTATGCCGAGGTTAATTATTTACATCCACGTCTGTTTATTTATCACAAGGTTGTACCTTTGCCCTAAGGGGTTTAAAACACAGTCGTGTATAGTAATTTGCCACAATCCCAGAAGAAATATGCCAAGTTCAGCCCGATATTTTTAAATAAACCTAATAAACAGTAAGTAGCAATACATATAAATATGAGCGGAATAGAAGTTATCGTAGGCTTATTTGTGTGCATGTTCACCGCTATCTTTTAAAGTTTGTATGGCAAAAATGAGAAACACGAGTTGCGTTCTTGAATTCAATGTGCCTTTTTCGTTTGATTGGCTGTTCCTTCGTGTTAATATTTATTCCAACTGAGGCCGTCCTTTTAAAGAAATGACCAAACATACATCAATAACAAAAGGATAATTAGTACAGCCCTTTACCTCGTAGTTGTAACAGTGTTAAACACCGTCGAGGAAAAATGCTAACGCGCATTACATGTATTGACCTATGTTGTGGAAAACAAATACGTTAATGTAAAATAACCGTAAGAAATGTCAGTCAATTCAGGCATTTTTAAAACGTCATAAAACTGACCTAAATAATATTAGAGGCCTAAACTGTGAATATTCATACGGAATGGTTTTTGGAATATGACAGAATTATTTGAAAAGCTGTAAACAGTAAACAACACATTTAACAGGTATAAAAGTATAAGTCACATTTCAATGTTTATTTTTAGGTGTAGCGAAAGTATGCGAACATATGCACACACACAATGGAATGTAAACATTGATTTTGACAGATGCTACATGGCAGTCACATGGCAATGTTTGTTTAAATTTGGCGGCAGGATATGAAACGGGCCTGCAAGTTTTTCCTATAAGTCATTTATTATTTTCCCACCAATTTAAAAATAAATACTGCCAACAAAGTGTAATGTAAATTCTTCACCGAACTCTAAAGTTAACGTCCAAGGCTACAATAAAATATATTTATTGAATATTATTCCGACCGAGAGGATTTCAAAAAGTGCTCACATTACCGTGAACAGCCTAAAGTGTCGCTGTTTGCTGGGAGCCAGGTCACCGCTGACTCCGTACGTCGTTCTAGTGCAGTAAATCTCGGAGAGTCGTAAAAACCTCGCCACCGCACAGCCTCCAGCCTGCATGCAAGATTGATGGACGGACGTCATGGAGTTCGACCCGCATCTCGGCCCCACACTCCGGTCGCGTACTGTACGTGACCGATCACTACGGCTGTGCGATATTAACTTTTATATATATACCGTTTCCGAACATGTTGACCTCCCATATCTGTTACCGGTGCGATGTATCGCTCCCTGTGACTGACGGAGCGAGCGACTGAAGAGATCTGGGTGGCTCTTGAGGTCTTGAGAGCCGATGAGGGGGGTCGAGGTGAGCATGCAGCAGCGCAGGAATTTAAGGACTAGGGAAACGGGAGAGGCCCTAGAAAATCCGCAGACCAGTGCGATCATTCGGCACAATTCCAACATGCGAAAATCCGGGAGTTACCCGGCCAGGGATTGAACCCGGTTTGCCTTGGCGGGAGGCGAGCAGGCTAAAAGCTAAGCTCTGCGGCCCCTGCCCAGTGACTAGTGACAATCGATGGCCATGTATGGCAAATTTCGCGTGTATTGATATCGCAAACTTCGGCCAAACGAATTACTTTTATATCTATCTAACTTTGTCTTAAACCAGTTACTATTACCGACTAACTGTTCTTGAAAAGTTAAATTTGAATTTGAGTTGAAATCTGAAAGCCTAATAATGAGGTATATTTATAGTATTTTAGACGTGCTGTAAAATCGTATTTACTAATTCTGGAAAAGCCGACATGCTCATGGTGTATGGCGAATGTAGGCAGAGTTCTATTCCTTCTTGTAATGCGTGCACTGGACGACATCCCAATAGACGTCAACCATCTCAACAATTGTATGCAGACCTCTTTAACCAATTATGGGAACCAGGAAGTGTAACACCGCTAAAACGTATCTGAAACAAGCGAGTGACTGGAGAAGAGGGCGAAATTGTTGTTCTATCTGCTGCTGCTTTAAACTCGCAAGTTAGCTCCCGTGTTATCGCAAGACAACACTTTCAGTATTTACTACTCTCAAATTACGATAGCACGTAAACTACTTCCACTAGAAACCTGCACAAAAAAAACCGACGATCTAATTTCCTCTAGTTTCATTGACTTGGCGTGAATAGGTAATGTTCCTTTTGAAAAATGTAATTTTGTTCACGAAAAACACTTTCTAATAACTGTTAAAAATCTGTCTCTTGGCTGCAGTTATGAGCCCTTGACTAAACGTCAATTCTGTGAAACCAGCACATCAAGATCACCTTCCATTTCCGAACAATTTGCGGTGCAAGTTTTAGATGGTTAACCCTGTATTGCCCTACACCGTTTTTTCAAATAGCAGTTGCGATATTAGAAATATTGTTTCATGATCGATATATCGCCATATCGCACAGGCCTAGCGACCAGAGTATGCCCCAGGAAAGAAATTATACGGCGTTTCCCTTTTGCATTCTTGAATTTGAATTGTAGAATGAAAATGTATATACAATGTTAACATGAATTTACAGACCTTACAACCGTGACACGTTGGTTAGAAGGAAGCCGTGTTATCTCTGTGTTTTCATGCGTGAGTAAAGGTTGTTAACGATAAAGTGAACACTTTTTAAATCAACCTTATAAAAAGATCACTGTCCCTACTTGCATATATTTTAACGAGCGCGCTGAGTGAAAAGTAGTTCGGTATCTTATCGTCGAATAAAAAGTGTTAGGTAACCATTTGTGATAACTTAAATTATTTTTTCCGCTTTCTGTTTTTTTAATGCATCGAAATGTAAAAATGATTAGATTTTTTAAATATTTACCCTTCTGATGATTTCACAGTTTCACTTGACCGACGCGTGACTAAAGTGATGAGGCCGGATGCAATGTTAATTTTACATAAGGCGGAAGAAAATACAACGTGCATACAAACAGATCTTAAGTAGGGCTTTCAAAGGTGCTCATTTTACCGTGAACAGCCTATATAAGGTATAATCGCTGACACTTCTCCGGCTGCAGGCAAGTTACAATTTGCTCAATGGCGAATGACTAGAGACCTGAAAAATTCGCGGATTCATTTTGGGACAAGCTATAATTCAAAACACGTACATGTGTGCGTTTATATAAATTAAGCCATTGGTCTACATCTACTGGAAAATTGTGTCCAACTGTCGCCTTCTACTGTGACAGCAGACAACCAATGTGCAGTTGATATTGACACATTTGCAGTGACCTGCAAATTCCCGTTATTATTTGGCATCAGACTAAACTTCACAGTACTGTATATACTCGAACTGGAATCGTTTCTCCATTGGATGCCGCGTAGATGTGACGTCACGCCCTTTCTGACTGGACTACACGTGATTGGACAACACAAATGTGAAGTGTTCATTTATTGGCGCAGTGTTACACAGGGCGTGTCAAATAAAGAACTGTCGAATGAGAAGCTTATTGCAGAGGTACTTGTGTTTGAAGTTTAACGTGTCCCCAAATAATAACGCGAATCTTGCAGGTCTCTGCATATTTGTACATAAGATTGTAGAATCTAGCCTGCAGGTCATAGAACTCGCGAATTTCTCAGGCCTCTGCGAATGACGTATGTCCAATCTCGGTTACTTCCAACATTTCTGAAGCCATGCTTTAATCCTTTTTTTCAGGATATTCCCCGGCTTCATGCAGGTAAAGCTAAACAGTGTCTATAAAATCACACCAAAGGGACAACGCTCAGCATTCGTGCACGCCAAGAACAATTCTTAAATGCGGCAATACCAACACACCTATTTTACATTTTTTTAAAATTGGTATTAGTTATAAATGGACTATTATAATTTTTAGACAGGATATAAGTCTAAAAGTTTAATTTAATCAAAATTAAGATACTTTAATGCTGAACAGAAGTACATAACGCTTGCAATAAGTGGCTATGTGTAGTGAAATTTTGCGAAAAGTTTTCAAGACAAGTTATAATCCAAAACACTGCAGGGTCGTGTACCTATCTTAACTGGCTGAATTACTTATAGACACATGTTAACTGTCTGCACACGAATCACGCAGTAGCCATGCCGATGTTGGCGAATTCTGAGTGGCCCGGTCAAATATGAAAACACTTTCTCAAGTAGACAGCAACCAATGGCAATAGACAAACTGCTGTTGGGTGCTTCTGGAATTGAAGTCTACCGTGTACTCAAATTTTTCTCGCGAAAAATCACTGGCTCTTTAAGTCGCATATTAATGAAAGAGCCAAGCACGGCATATGCCAGGCGATTTATGAAAGATTTGATTCAAAAAGTGTAAGAAACCGCGAATAGACTATATTGATATGTAGAGCTAGTGATCGTTACAAAAAATGAATTCGCGGTCGATTTAAATAGTATAAGCACCCGACAGTTGTTTATCTATTGCCATTGATTGCTGTCTCCTTGAGGAGGCGTTTTCATATTTGACCGGGCCACTCAGAATTCGGCAACATCGGCACGGCTCCTACGTTATTCGTGTGCACACAGATGTTTGACACGTGTCTAAATGTAATTCAGCCAATGAAGGTATGTAGACGAACCTACAGTGTTTTGAAATATAACTTGTCTTGAAATCTTCTGGCGCTACCACTATCGACATGCTGCTCGCCATGACGCCACTGGCTGGTGCGTGCAGCTTGAGATGGCGTTTCGAGCTGCTTCAGCGTTGTATAGTATTCTCCGCCGTTGCCACGTCGTCACCTCGTGCCATGGTGTGTCGTCGTCACGTCGTAAACTGCAGCGTCTGTCTCGCGAGATAAACAGCGTGGACCTCACACGTGTCTTCCACGTCAGTCCACCACACTGCACACCACACACTACATAACACTTCACACCCACACACTTGCAGGGGCCGCAGTGGCCTGGTGGTTACACTTTTATTTATTTTTTTCGTGGGCAGTTAGGCGGGTCACGCGATTTTCTTATCACCCTCGTACCTGTGCCCTTTCTGGGTAATACCAGGGTATGGGATGTTCCTTTTTTGTCCTTTTATTTTGATACTTTATTTTCTCATTACAGCCTTTATGGATTACAATTTTATAGAGTATTATAACTTTCTACACCAAGTTGCCTGGAAGGTGAGAGTGGCGCGGTTTTCCTGCATTCCACCCTGATTCCCCTAGCAGCTTGGGAGTCAATTTCTTGGCATTCTATTCTATTAATGATTATATTATGCCTATATTGTGGCATTAAACTACTACCACTTAGATTAATTAGATATATATATATATACACATACACATATATTTTAATTCCAGCCATCAGTTTTGGAACTGCCAGAGTTGATGGGGGAGGGGGGAGGCGTGGACTCCTTTTCGATCCCCCTCCCCCGTAGTTCAATCCTTTAGTCTGGATCCTTGTCATACCATTACTCTTTTTTCCTTATACATTGCCTAAGTCCTCAGCATCCTGACTCGTTTCCTACTCACTTGCCTTGATCATTGCTATTCCGATTTCTGTTGTCCTTTTTTAGTTGCTATGTTCTTCAGTATATTTTTTAGGGTTTTTTTCCCTGAGTGGGAGGCAAGGCCTCCCAACCCATCAGTCGCCTTCTGATGTTTCCTTTCTAAGTTCTAGTCTATGTGCATTGGGAACACCCAGGCTGTGTGGTGGGGCCGCTGCCACCACAATGTGTTTATAGCGGTTTACAGTGTCACTTCCTGTACATGTTCGGCAGTATCTTCTACCCGACAGATTCGGGAGAAGGGAGAGTAAACTAAATTAAATCCATGTCATTTTGCGTTATAGTTTTCATGTCCAGTTAGTAACCGTGAGAGATGATGACCTGTAACAGTTCAGTGCTGGCTATATCTTTCCATTATGTTTGGAAAGATTCTATAAGTGACTCTACCCTTCTCCGAATTGTCCCGCCTTTCCTGCCAGAGGGATAGTGTAACTCTTCTGGCTTCTTTCTTCATGATCTTAGATGCAGATCTTCCTTGAGTTTCTTGCTTTAGCTGTCCTCGTTCTTCTACAAGCAAATCCAGTGGGATTGCTCCAGCGATCACCTGTAGTGCTTCAATTGATGCTGTCTTGTGAGCCATTGTTATGGCTAGTAATGCATCTCTATGTGTCTTTAGCAATAATCTCTGAGTATGTACCAGTCTTGCTTTCCTATACCACACACCAGCTCCATAAAGGGCGATTCCTAGGAATACACTCTTGTTAGACTACCCACCTCCCTCCTCGGCAAACAGGGTTCATTCCCCGCCGTGGTCCTTCCCGGATCTTCGTATGTGGGACTCGTGCATGACGATGCCTCTAGACGGCGGGTTTTCTCGAGGATCTCCCGTTTCCCCGCCCTTTCATTCCGGCGCTGCTCCATACTCACCTCACTTCACCCTCATCAGCTCTCAAGAACTTCGATGTTAAGAGCCACCCAAATTTCTGCACTGGACTCCACTTTAACACCCTACGTCGTAGCTGACATTGCGAGGGAACTGTATGTACAACATAATGAACGAGATATGGAATTAGTCTCCGATGCTGCCGAAGAAACATGAGTCCAGCTGAAGAAGAAACGGAGTGATACACGCCGACAGCTTGTGTAGTGTTGGCGTGTGCTGGAGCACGTGTAGTGGCGTCTGAGAGGAGACAAATATTTCACGTAGTATTACATTAGATTTTCACACTTTAATGGAGTGGGGAGATTTGGGCGGCAGTTAACATCGAGGTATTTGAGAGCCAATTACGGCGAGGTGAGGTGAGCATGGAGCGGCGCCGAAATATAAGGGCGTTGGAAACGGGAAATCCCCGAGAAAACCCGCCGACCAGCAGCTTTGTCCGTCACGATTCCCACGTGCGAAAATACGGGAGCGACTCCGCCGGAAATCGAACTGTGTCCGTTTATATGGGCCCTTTTTCACACATAATGTATATTTAAAAACTTAGAGGTATCTAAATTGGTGTAACATTATTTCGTATTAAATGTGCGGATAAGAAGCAACACTAACAGAATTGTATTTTAAAAATAATATTATTTGGAAAAGGGATATTTAATCCATAAACATGTGCACAAAATTCCCTACATGACCTCGAAAATAACCTAACTGAGAAAGCACGAAATAATCAGAATAGTGCCAAATAGTTTCCGGTCATCAGCGGAACCGAAGCGAAAAAGTACTGCGTGTGACGTAGAGGACGGAAAGCAACAAAAGAGGAATGGATAGAGTGGAGTCGTAACGAAATGCCAGACACGCCATAAAACTACAGTTGAACCGGCACGTATGCCCGTCTATTCGGAGAACATGCGGCTCCGACAGCAACAATGAGATGCAGCTCACAGATCTGCGCGGCGCGTAACGAGATTGTTGCTCCACGCTAGGCTACAGAATCCGGTGGCAGCCCACTGTTCGCTCGCCTACGAAGCATGTGTATTCCCGTGATTGGCGTTCAGCCATCCTCATCCTGCACTGCAGCTCTAACAACGAGGGAGCGAACACGCAATGTAGCGTAGCCAATGAGAGAGCTTGGGCCACTCTTAGGTCTTGAGGGTGAAGCGAGCTGAGAATGGAACAGTGTCGGAATAAGGGGGCAGGGGAAATGGGAAATCCCCGAGAAAACCAGCCGATCAGCGGCTACGTCCGGTGTGATTCCCACACCTAGCCGGGAATCGAACCCTTTTCGCCTTGGTGGGAGGTAAGTGATCTAACGACTACACCACCACGGGTTTTAGAGTAGAGAGGAATTCCAAATTCGTCCCTCTTTCCCAGGTGTAAAAAATTCACGATTTTCAGTAACATTCACACTTGCATATTATTAGAGACCTGCAAAATTCGCGTTATTATTTGGCATCGGGCTAAACTTCACAGTACTTTATATACTCGAGCTGGAGTCGTTTCTCCACTGGCTGCTGTGTAGATGTGAAGTCATGCCCTTTCTGACTGGACTACACGTGATTGGACTACACAAATGTGAAGTGTTCATTTATTGGCGCGGTGTTACACAGGACGTGTCAAATAAAGAACTGTCGAATGAGAAACTTAATGCAGAGGTACATATCTTTGAAGTTTAACGTGTCCCCAAATAATAGCGCGAATTTTGCAGGTGTCTACATATTATCATGAGTATTTACGCCAAATCGAATTATCGTATGCCTAACAGAGCGCCCGAACAAGACTCACTGAAAGAGTGGCGAATTAAAATAAACGTAGGTACGCGCAAAGCTGTTATTTCGACAAGCAAGAATGCCCCCATTCCCTTGAGAAAAAAAAAAGCCACGTTTTATATTTTTCATGAGTGAAACCCTCACAAGGACGAAGGATCTCGGTGTAATAACGGCTTCGTCATGAGGAGACCAAAATAGATGCGGCCCACGCACGCCAGTCAGTCTTGTGAGCTACGATAAATCACTACGGAGACCTTACGCCGCGGATGGAGGGTCGGTCGGGTCTACAATTCCACGATCCGCCCCATCACTACTTGTACGCCACTTGCTTGGGCGTAATGCGCACAAGACCGAACCTCAATAAATTACAAGCGCTGCAATAAAACGCTGGGGATTGGCGGGCGGGCATTCTTCTCAGCTTGTATCTGGAGCTCACGAGAGAGCTGCTGCCAAACTTTCTCCTACTCAATGGCAGAGAAGCTCCACGATAATGACAATGCAGTGAATACTGGCCTTGAAGAATTTCAGCGCTGACGAATCTTAGAGATATAAGAGGCCAAAGTCATGAGAGGAGTGCCGCCCACCATCGCACACACGCACTCTCGAAGTAGATTAAATCTGCAAGTTAGCAAATACATCAGTTTATCTATTGCCATTGGTTACTGTCTGCTTGAGAAGACGTTTTCATATTTGACCGCGCCACTCAGAATTCGGCATCGTCGGCACGGCTCCTACGTGATTCGCGTGCAAACAGTAAACGCATGTTGAAAAGTAATTCAGCCAATCAATATAGGCAAACGTCCCTACAGTGTTTTGAAACTCAACTTGTCTTGAAATTTTTTCGCGAAATTTTACTACCCCTCCCTTAACTGTGTGTCCAGTTTATTTAAATAAAAAAAAAAGAGCAGTTGTGTTCATATTGTAGTTAAGTAAAGCCCGTCTTTGAGAGAAAGCTGAAATTCAGAATTACCAAATATAATGTACCTGGTATTTGATTATATACGTATATTCGCATTGCAAGTATTTGCATATGAACTTGAGACAGGTGGTCTTATTTTCGCATGCAATTTTCCCATTCACCCCACTGGACTCGTTCAAGTACACTCCGTCTACATCGCCGTGTGCAAGAGTGATACATGCATCCTCTGACACAGACGAATTTGAGGCGTATTCTGTTAGCTCTTCCATTTCAATTTTGATTTACGTTTTCAGTTGTGTTGCAATATTACAATTGTTGATGCACGCTGTACATGATGTGACCAAGAACTTTTTTTGCGTTAACACATCCAATGAACTGCAGGCTTTGCATTCGATAATCAGAGATACGAACCAGTGACGACGTAGATCAGAGATACGAACCAGTGACGACGTATATCAGAGATACGAACCAGTGACGACGTAGATCAGAGAGACGAACCAGTGACGACGTAGATCAGAGATACGAACCAGTGACGACGTATATCAGAGATACGAACCAGTGACGACGTAGATCAGAGAGACGAACCAGTGACGACGTTGTTCATAGATACGAACCAGTGACGACGTATATCAGAGATACGAACCAGTGATGACGTAGATCAGTAGCGGTGCACTAATCAGGAACTCGTAGGGAAACTCATTGTGCAACAAACCTCACAGTGTACACTGTGCAGTGTCGATCAGATACAACCTTCCTGCGCAACGTGTACACAATCCTCACTGGGACTGAAACAGTTATCTGTAGGGAGAGCTAGGGATTTTTCGCGAACAATATGAGTACACGGTAGACTTCAATACTATAAGCACCCAACAGCAGTTTATATATTGCCATTGATTGCTGTCTGCTTGAGAAGGCGTTTTCATATTTGCTCGGGTTACTCAGAATCAGGCAACATCGGTATGGCTCCTACGTGATTCGTGTCTGAAAGTAATTCAGCCAATCAAGAGAGGTTAACGACCCTATAGTGTTTTGACATATAACCCACCGTGAAATGGCTCAGCGAAACTTCACTACCTATATCTATAAGGGCACCTGTTTTTTAAGAAAATATTTCAGGACAAGTCTTTTCAAAACACGTTAGTTCAGAACCAATATCGCGGTTGAATCATTTTGACCCGCACACGTCTTCAGTGTCTGCCAGCCAATCACGGGCGCTTGATGTCAGTGGAACTTAGTTCTGATTGGCCCAGTTGTTAGTTGTTCTTTGCACAACATTGTCAAATAAAAGAAAATATTACTCAATGAAGCAAGATTACACCCAAGAAAGTTCATTACACTGTGATTATTTTTTTACAGGCGATTAAATGTTTTTTTTAAAATCCCAACACCAGTCTCATGTAATTTGTTGACAGTGCTACTTCATCTCTGTCTGGACTAATAGGGGCTAACAAATAAATCACACCCACCCCAGCCCACTACTGGTCTGGAAACCAGGTTCAGTCCCGTTTGACCAAATAATTAAGGGTTATCCTTCATCGCTTTGAGCGTATGGCCTCTATAGACAGACAACGAACTTTCTAGTTTAGGTGTCGCGATCTGATCTGAGCAGAAAACTTTCACACAATAATTGCTGTTATATACAGATCTCAACGGCTACTATCTCTTCTGCCAGCAGGAATACTTGGATTTAAAATCTTAAAGTGTAGTTAAAAAAAAAAATCGTCAACACGATAACACAGTGTGCAAAATTATGAACAAAATTTGGGTACAAGATTAACTGATCGCATCTGCGACATTATCCCGTATTTAACAGTGATTTGAAACAGTTTTACGGAAGTGTATGTTCCATTCACGATTAATTTCAAATTTTCCGAAGCCTTGCTGGAGTTCTACTTCCAGGATATTCCTCCGCTAAACTAAGTATAGAAAATTTCACGAAAGTGACAACGTACCACGTTTTGCGCTCTCAGTGAAAAATATCTTGCGTTAGAAACTTTTCGTACTATTCTATACCAACACAGCTATTTTCTTCCTGATTTGATCCATTTTAATTATAAATGAGTTACAGAAAAATAGAAGTAAAAGTAAAAGTTAACCAAAAATAAGTCACATTTCTGTTAACACAAGTATAAAACGCTTGTGATACATGGTATGTCCAGAAAATAACCAAACATGGCATACATGGGATTATTTTTCAAAGGTTAAATTAGAAAAGTGTGAAGAAACCTCGAATAGACTATACATATCAATTTAATCAACCGATGTTATCAAGTGCAGGCGGTGAAAAACTTATTGTAAAATTTGGAATTCTTTTATCAGTACGCTACAAGCGACATTGCGCGCACATGTCGCAATCAATACGAGTCTTTGTTCGCTGGGTTGGTGACGTTGCGCGTTTCGAAGTTAGTTGGGATATGGAGGAGGGGGAGGAGGATGTGAAATAACTTGTACATACACGTGAACACACACTGCCGCTGGCGATATCTCTCCTGATAACACGTCAGTGTAGGCTGCTGGTGTGACGTCACGACATCCAAGCAGCCTGCTGGCGAGGTAGGTAGCCCGGAGCTCGCACTACACGCCTAAGTGTTACAATTATTGTGCGACACTTGGGCCTTATCCGAATTCAGGTATATATTTGCGTACTTGCATCCTTGCATACTTCACTTACCCTTGGCACCAAACTTGTTGAAATCGGATAGACAGTCTTGTTGGCTTCGGTAACTGTTATTAGCCAGCTAAACACTTTTAATATACATGTATTCCGACTAAGAATTTGATAATTGCTGGAAGGTTTAGAGGTTAAATCAAGTATTAAATAATATTTCATAAGTGCAATTATGGGTTGCTTTTTTTATCTTAGCTTCTGTAGGTTAGGAACACAGGCCTAGTAACAATTTATTGTTTATGCCTTTTTTAAGGTTAACCTTGCGATAACTATTTAGTCACGACAAAATTATATGTCTACGAATTAGTAATGTTGCCCTATTAAATTTTAAATAAAATTATTATGTCGGAAATCAATTGTAACCTACAAATTGCTCCCCAAAATGGCAGCACATATTCCACAAGTACGCTAGAAGTATAGATCTTCGTTTACTTGTATACTTGCATACTTAACTTGCAATTCGAACAGCATTTACGACGTCAATTCCAGGGACAGGTACGCACAAGTATGTACTTCAGGCGAATTCGGACACAGCCTCAGTCGGCGACACTACACTCCAAGGCCGAAGCTCGCACACTACTTGTCCGTTGATTGTACAACAGTGCGACGTTGTCGTGTGTCTGTATGCTTTTACTGCCATCCATCGGTGTAAGTGGAAACTAAGGTAAACGAAACACGGCATAGTTAACCATATTTACGTTTTCGTTTATTTGTTTAAATGGTGTTGTTAGTTTAGAGAGATTTTGTTATAACACACATGAGTCTAAACAAAAGAAACAGAAAGAACATCTATTCAATTTTCTATACAAAAACTGCCAATTTGAAGAAAATAACTAACATTGATTGTGTGTAGTTCTTTAAATGTTTGCAACTTAATAGTATGGCTTACCGGTATTTAAGTTATCAGGCTCCTTTATGTATTTGACTGTTTAATTCGATTGTATTCATATCCTCACCAAACCCACAACTACGATTTCGTTTACAGATATATGCATTTGTATAATTCTTCTTTCCTGACGCATGCGACCGTTGCAGGTGTTAGAACAAGTTCTATCGCACACTGTCGCATCGCCATCGTCGGCAGGCTCGCCTCTGATTGGCTGGTCCCTCCCTTGTTTCGCACTGTCGTTCTCGCACTGTCGCACTTTTGTAAAATGTACACAAGGCGTTTAACCTTGAAACCACGCACTAAGAAAAAAAAGGCTTTGTTGAATCAAACAAGGTTTGTTTGATGCAACCGAAAAATGGTTTGTGTAGGACCAGCAAAATATTTTGTTGTTGAAACCAAATTATTTTCCTGTTCTTATTTGGTTGGTTCAACTGAAAATTTGTTTGGTTCTAGGTACATGAAACAGTTTAGGTTAATACAAAAAAAAAATGGACGAGCGACCGTGATTAGAAACCTAGATGGTTTGAACACGAGCGCACTTCGCCGTGAAAACACCCTCAGTTCCTTTTTAGTATTTGTTTTATTAGGATACTAGCAACACGACCCCCCCTTTTTTTTTCTACGGCTCAGGTGCGATTTACAAATATGGCCTTGTCTATGTTTACAGAAAGTATATTAACTAAATGCTTAAGGTAGCTAACATAGTATTAATACTATGCTGTTAACAAAGCCTTCGTAAGTAAACCCCTGTAAGAAAAAAAATTGTTACTGTGGGCCATCCTTAAAAGATAAACATATAGTGTCGCGGACTTTTTTGTATACCTTTTTGAGATTTACAATTCTGTAGTCCATTAATTTGGTGGATCTCTTGTGGTTTAGTCAGCGTAAGCCATGTAAACGCCCGAAGAGCGGATTTTTCCGACTTGATTAAGAAACGTCGACATTTCTTTAGTATGCGTACATTAAATATCAATGTATTATATACCTGTACTTCCTCAAGAAATTCTCTAAATAATAGTTGAAACAGCATCAAAATCCATTAAGTAGTTTAGAAGCCTTAGACAAATACACATGACATACGCGGCCGGGTGACTTAGTTTTAAATTATGTATGGATTTACAACATTACTAAGCATCAATAAATGCACTAACACTGTTAATGTCCTAATTGCCATAAAATATACAAACAAGCTCTCGAGCTGTATTTTAAAATGTGGAGTGGAGATATTTGGAAGGCTCATAACAGCGAGGTCTGGAGAGCCGATGGAGGTGAGTATAGAGTAGCGGCAGAATGGCAGGGCGGAGGGAAACAGGAGATCCCCGAGAAAACCCGACGACCAACAGCATCGTCCGGTACGATTTCGAGGCTACAAAAAGACAAATTTGTATAGTCGACGATCTCCGCTTCATTCGTAGAACGTCACAAGAAAAGACATATGAATCATTCCTTCGTTAATTCAAGAACGAAATAGTAGCTTCACAATGGCTATATCCCCTCACGGAGACAATGAGTGCATACACCTTAATCAAACGAAATGGTAAGCCATTTTGCTTCTTTGTTATAATCACAGAGTAAACAAGTAGACAGAAACGAGATAGTGAGTGTATATTCCTTTATTGTGCGCGCATCAGTCTCCTGATAGGTCGCGCGAGTCTTGCGTCTGATTGGTTACTGCATGCGGGAAGTTCCTTACTGGCTGGGCTGGCGGGTGGGATACCAGGTAATGATTGGGTGAAACGACCTTCCAACGTGATGTCGGTCGGCGACGCCATCTTGGTAGCGCGTGCGGCTGCAGTTCGCGGACTAAGTGCGGCAGCTATTTCACCTCTGCACTCGCGAGTACGCTGTGACAGAACTTTGCACCGACATAGACTCGAGACACTGGTGCGACTTTACGCTGTCACTCGCCTCGCAGTATCATATCATCCGTACTTTGTACTTATCTCTGTTAGCCTCACTGCCTGTCTTCCTCCGCCCCCACCCCCCTCTCCATACGCTTCATCACACGGGGGATCGCCTCACACCTGGAGTGCCTCGTGCGAGAAGGTAACCCTACACTGAGATATATATGTCTGTTTAGACCTTTCAGACCTAATTGAATTCACGTTTTCAGGTGGGGCAATCAACAAAATTTATGATGCGTGCTGTACTTTAGTCGACGCAGAACCTGTTTCGTTGTCACAGCCAATGAGCTGTGGGCTGTATGTACGTCTACAGGAATATGAACTAACTGAGGTCCAGCTGAGTAAGACGGTTTGCAAATCATTTACCTGCAGGTAAGATCAATTGGTCATTGAGCTTTGCAGTGTGCACTACAGACATAAAATTACCCACACGTGCGTAATATACACAAATGTGTACACTTCGTCTGAATGGTTTATGGTCGGAAATATAGGTATATTCAGTTGCCCCAACAAACTATTGTGTTGGGTAGACAAAACTTGAAAAGCAACCAAATTAATTTTGTTCATCTAACCAAATACACGTTTGCACAAACTAAACCTCGGTGTTTTAGCAATACATATGATGCTGTCAAAAAAATATTTTGCTGAATCAACTGTATTTATTTGTTTGGCCACTTATGTGATTGTCTTCTTTCGAAAATACAGCTGGATTTTTTTTTGCATTTTTTGTAGCAACTAGGTTAGTGGCAGTGCTTGTTAGTGCATGTATTGATGTCTAATGATGGTATAAAATTCCTAATAAAACAAGTTAACAGCAAACTAAAAAGTGAAACTGTAAAACCTGACATATTTATTAGCACATGTATTCCAACGTCAAATGTACGTATAAAAAATATTCCAACTTCGCCAGTAGTCAGTCACTTTAGTCTAAGTTGCTAAGAGTAGCGCGTGGACTCAGCTTACCTTACTTTATTAACCTAAACCGTTAAATTGACGTGAAGTCATACAAACCTTTAGATCAATCAACCGCATCTTTTTTTTTGGGTAACCAAATAAGAACGACAAAATAATTTGGTTTCACCAACAAAATATATTATTGGTCCTATACAAACAATCAACTTTATTGCGCCAAACAAACGTTATTTGATTCAACAAAACCTTTTTCCCAGTGTATGTTCGAAATAGCTTGCCAAATGGACTTCAAAAGTGCGTCGACGTGATGAGGTATACGTGTCGCTGTTAGAATCCAACACAAAGTGACGAATACACCTTGAATAGCCCCTTTAGACAAGAGGACGGACAATATCCCCTTCACGTGCCCTACACTCACTGTACTTCTAGGTATTCGCTTATTGTTAAGTATTTTGCAATACCGACTGGTTCTTCTCGTAATTTGTTGGGCACTGACTTCAGTACACAAACCAAGGCAACGGAATGGAATACGTTAATTTATCCATTTCTTTTTTCATGTAGGCCTGCATCGGAGGTTATAACACATACGAAACGAAGACGGTGTGTTCAAATTATACGTACACGTTTCGTCACGAAGGTATCAAGGGGATGTGGCACAAATGATTGAGGGGGATGTGGCAGGTAATTCGAACACAACTTCATTAGTAACAACCCTTGTTGAGGTACCGAGTATAACCACCGCACGAGGACACCTGAGGACGTCTGTGGGTGGCACTCGTCATTTCACAATGAGAGCCCATATGATGTGTTTGCAAGAGGAAAACGGAAGAACACCGAGAAAACCCACCACCCACCGAGTCTCCCACCAGGGATAGGTAACTATAATAGGCGGAACGATTTCATCGTGATGTACAAATGGCTTTAATAAAGACTGTCACGTGACCATCGTCAGCCACTAAGAATCATAGCAGACCAACCATCCTGATTTCTTATCTGTAGGAAAACATATCGCGAGTTCATTTCACGACAAGATAGACGTCAAACACATGTACACTGAAGTTGAGTATGCAATAGGATCACAGTACGTTAAACATGTACTGGACGACTCTAAGCCAATAGCACACCTGGCAAGGAAACAAGTGGCGAGTGCCACATTGCCAGGTATGAAATAGCAGTGGCTACTCTCTGGAGTAGCAGCAAATGAACAAACATCTGAAGCTCGAGTATAAACATGACTGTGGAGTCTAGCCTACAGGACATTGAACTCGCGAATTTTTCCTAGCCCTACTTACGTGTATCCCGAAATCATTCCCTACTACAGGCTATGACTGATTCTTTCGTCGTTCTTGCTTCTCTCAGCAGCTTGTTCTAATGACCTCGCTGTTAACAAGACCATATAATATATATTCTATGACGAGACTTACCTAATTTCCTTTTTTAAAACAAACAGTGAAAAAAAAGTGTTTTGTGCTCCCGACTGTCTCGCGATGAATGAAATTTTACTTCTCGCACTACATGACTAAAACGTGCAGAATATATCGTCGCAAAACTATTCACTTTCAGAAAACAAAATATTTTATTTCGTAATTGTACAATATATACCGAAATTGTTAGCTTGTCTATTTAAACAGCAACACTCAGTAGTCATTCAACATGTGTAATGCAAAATACTAGTCAAGCATATTTAAAAAAAACGTAGATATTGAATGTGTACGTCACGAAGCTTTGCAACCGACATATGATCGAGAAGTCTCGTTTGTAACGTAAATCAATAGAGTTGACAACGCTCTTAGATTGTAGTTAAGTCCCATTTCGTTTTACCATATATTAATTATATAAAAATATAATTTATAGATAATATATAAGTAAAAGTTAAATTGAATAAAAAATTAGATTTTTTGATAACACAAGTATAAAACCCCTGTGACACATAACATATGTATAGGGATAGGAAAAATTCGCGAGTTCAATGACGTGTAGGCTAGACTCCAGAGCCATGTGTACACTGGAACTTCAGATGTTTGTTCATTGGCTGCTACTCCAGAGAGTACCCACTGTTATTTCATACCTGCCAATATGGCACTCGCCACTTGTTTCCTTGCCAGGTGTGCTATTGGCTTAGAGTCGTCCAGGACGTGTCTAACGGACTGTGATCCTATTGCATACTCAACTTCAGTGTACACGTGTTTGACGTCTATCTTGTCGTTAAATGAACTCGCGAAATGTTTCTATCCCTACATATGTAGAAAACATACAAACGAGTCGTACCCGGAGCGGTTTTCCAAAGGTCTGATTTGCAAAGTGAGAAGATGCCGTGAATGGACTGCATACGACAAGTGTGCAGTGGCCGTAAACCGTCTCGTCACAATGATATGTCATATATTATTCTAATACGTGTACGTTCACTACGTGTATGTCTTTATAGGCGGTTCACGGACAAAACGAACACTTTTAAAAGCCCTGTTTACGATCTACTCGTACACACATAGTATATTTCTCCACCTTATGTGAAATTAACATTGGCATAGGTCTCATCACTTTATTCATGCGTCGGTCAAATGAAAGTGAGAAATTATTAACAAACTAAATACTTTACAAATCTGCTAATTTTTACACTTCGATGCATTAAAAAAAAACAGAAGGCGAAAGAAATCTTTTTTTTTAAGTTATCACAAATGATTACCTAACACTTTTTACTCGGCATTAAGATATGGAACTACTTTCCATCTATCGTTGTCAACTTTACTGGGCGAATGTCACTCAGTGCGCCGATTAAAATATATGCATGTAGGGGCAGTGAGTTTTTTCTACTGTTCATTTCAAAAGTGCTTACTTTATAGTGAACAGCCTTTAATCCTGAGGATGGCAGGGAGGGAGTGAGGGAGAGATGTAGCAGTGTGAGTCGGGTATGTGAGCGTTGTGTGCAGTGTAGAGGCGAAGGCGGCAGCACGTAGGTATGTAGAAGAATATGAGATTCATGAAAAAGGTGGGGGGGGGGGGGGGCAGGTTGCGGACACCTGGATGGCCCGAGGCAGCCGGCGCGATCACAACCAGTCCCATGCGAAGTCTCGCAGACCGGCCTGGCAGCTCTCTTCCCCTCTCCACCCACCCCCCTCAAGGCAAACACACTATACAGTATGCCCCAGATGATTTAGCCCAGGGAAATAAAGGCCACAAATTGGTCCATTGTCTCACCTAATTCCAGGAAAGCTGAATTATTCTCAGGCGATAAATCCTTACGAGTAGGGACACGATAAATTAGCGAGTTCAATGACCCGTAGGCTAGACTTTCTACAGTCTTATGTACTCTCATAAAGATATATAAAGATATCAACTGTTTATTCATTCGTTGATTGTTGTGGCAGTAAAAGGTGGTGGTTCGGCGCACAATTTCTTGCATGTTTATTATTGGCCTATTTATCTCCATGGGGTGTCAAAAAACACGTCGACCAATTACAAAAGTAACATGGACGTACATGTGTGTTAATTTCAAATTGCCTAGAAATGAACCCGCGAAATTCTCGGGTCTCTACTTATGAGATATTTATTTTCTAAAAAGTCCCTGCTTCTCCTCCTTGTGCTCCCCCCCCCCCCCACAATCAAAGTGTTTAAATGATGACCTTCGATGAATCGCTTGTAAGTACGTTAAAATATGTCAGTATCGATTTTTTTTTTTTTTTGGATTTGATTCGTCAATAATAGCTTTTCAACATTGGTCCACGCAACATGTTTTCATATATTGATAATTAAGGCTTTATGAAACTATAAACATAAAAATTATATTTCTTTTTTTTTTTCAAGTAGAATAATGTACTTTACGTTATGTAGTTTTTTAAATAATCGAAACACTCAAAAATGTTTCAAACGAAAATTTTAGCACGCATTATTTTAATCTTTAAAATGGTGTATGTTTTATATTGGGCAATTAATTGTTTACGGTTGTGGTGGCGCGAGCTTGGAAAAGGGGGGTGGGGAGGGTATTGGCTCACGCGCCTACACTACCTCCTTCTACCCCTTCCTTCGTATTCACACTTCCTGCTTCTATTTATTGTTGAAACAATAACAACACAACTACTATTTCCATTCCTTCTAAACTTCATTCAATAGCTAACGAAAGTAGTATTATATATTTTTCCTAATTTAACATGTTTTTAAATAAACAAGTAGTTCATAAATTCATTTTTCTGTATTTAAGATGATAATCACTAGAGCTAGTGAGTTTTCGCAAAACAATATTAGTGCACAGAAAACATCAATATTATAAGCACCAAAAAGGAGTTTTATCTATTGCCATTGGTTGCTGTCTGCTTGAGAAGGCGTTTTCATATTTGACCGGGCCACTCAGAATTCAGCAACATCGGCACGGCCCCTACGTGATTCGTGTGCAGACAGTTAACACGTTCCCAAAAGTAATTCAGCCCATCAAGATAGGAAAACGACCCGACAGTGTTTTGAAATATAAATAGTCTTGAAATCTTTTCGCGAAATTTCACTCTAATAATCACTAAACAAATTAATGATCTGTTCATATAAATTTATTTTATTTTAATTACGCAATGCCACGTTTTCGGTTCAGGTTGGAGAGGAGAGGGGGGAAGAATACCACTTCCATTATTCACCACCTGTGGACCAGCCCTGATCCGGACTTGCTAAAACCGGTAGCTGTCCAAATTATAGTTTACTATAAAAACAAAAAAAAAAAAAAGAACTATACTTTTTATTTGACAACATCACGGACCATCCACCCACCTCACATATAAAATTAAAACATAATTATGTTCACACAGATGGTCTTTAGTTGTTTATGTGTTTGTCTTACTCATCACTGATTGGCTTCCAAATTCGGTACTGACACTAATCATCTAAAGTAACGTCAATTTCTTGGTCAAAATTAGAAGAATTAAAGCATGATAGACCAGTACAGTTTTTTCCCAATTGCAGGACAACTCAGACCAGAGTATCTGCATCTACAGTAGTTAACGCATGGAGTCGTACATTTACAGAAACAAGACAGAGAAGGTCATCGGAGGCAAAGGCTTTGGTACTGGGAACCGGCTGTAAAACTTTTCTTTTTCTTCGGTTGCCTGTTATATATTCATGCCTCTAGCTCCAGTCTGTAGGCGGAAGTTTACTGCCAATCTAGTATTGCAATAAATGTTGGTGAGATGCGTCTGATGGTGATCATTTCTCTAAAATTAAAGTTGGATTTACGACTCCATGCGTTAATTATTGTATACGGTGTTCACGGTAAAGTGAGCACTTTTTAAGGCCCTACCAAATTTTTCGTTTCGAGTAATTTTTTCCTTTCCGCAACGTTTTAATGTAAAAATGGCAAGTCCACTAATAAACACAGTCTATTAATTTCATTACTCTTAAAATTTAACGACTGAGACCGCAACCAAATATATTAATTGGGAGTTAATGCCTTTTGGGATGGCCTTAAAAAAGCTCACTTTACCGTGAACAGCCTGTAGATGCAGATACTCTGGTCTGAGCTGTCCTGCAAATTGTAAAACCAGTACAGGTTTGTGTAGCAATGTACTCGGATCATCCGGAAGTGCGGATGACAACGGCTGGATGCGAGGTTGTGAGGAGCTGCAGCCAGGGCGGTCGCAAGGTCCACTCCGCGCGGACGATATGCAGGAATGCGACCCTAAAGCGAGGTTGCGTAACAACTGCCGCCTCAGAAGAGAGAGGTGTAGATGTGGCGGACAGTGCGGCGTCTGTTGGCGCTGCCCCTCCCCCCTTTTCCAACCCCTCCCCCCTTTTTCTCAGTTCCTCCTTCCGACACTGGAATGTCAATTTACTGCTTGGCGTTTTGAAATAGTGCCATTAAATCACGACCAATTACCATACTAATTGATTTTACAATTAATGCGAGGCATGTGGTTGAAGACTCTGGCGTACCTTTAAATTTAATTACGCATTTCACTTTGACGTAATATTACGCTGCACGTTTTAATGGCTGCGGTGATTATAATTTTTTTTCCTCTAGTTTTTTTCTGCTAGTCCCGCTCATCTGTAGCGGACGCCATGATATATCAAAACAGTGGTAGCTGCAGCGGTGAAAGTGCGTCGATATTACTGGTGTTTCCGACCCCGTTGTGTATCAGTGTTGGTGCTTTATCGCTTTGGCGACTTCTTCCTGGTGCACAGCTACAGACTTATCTCATTTCAGCGCTCTTCTTAAAAAGAAATTTGCGATTACACAAGTGAAGGAACTTGAAGGATTACGGGCTTTTTATTTAATATCTCGGTTTTAATTACCCAATTCACGAACTGTACTGTCTGCAAAACATCAAATAATTACACTATATTGTTAAAAAGAAAGCCATGAAAGTACTAATATACATTTAATTAGAAAAACCCCATGGGATTTCAAGTCCAGTAAATTATAAATCTTTTGGCGTCATGTGAGAAGAATCCACGATATCTTTGCATTCGCAGTTTTGCTGCTGCTTATCAAAATTTTGCGTTACTTCCAAAGCTAAACGAAAACATTTCCACCCATGCACAGGTCGCAGTGAACAGTGATAGGTAGAGACCTACAAAATTCGCGTTATTATTTGTCATCAGGCTAAACTTCACAGTACTGTACACACACGAGCTGGAGTCGTTTCTCCACTGGCTGCTGCGTAGATGTGAAGTCACGCCCTTTCTGACTGGACTACACGTGATTGGACTACACAAATGTGAAGTGTTCATTTATTGGCGCAGTGCTACACAGGGCGTGTCAAATAAAGTATTGCCGAATGAGAAACTTATTGTAGAGGTAGGCTACATATGTTTGAAGTTTAACGTGTCCCCAAATAATAACGCGAATTTTGTGCAGGTCACTAGTGATAGGGTAGTGATGTGTGACTTCCAGTTCCAACTATACGCAGAACTCAAAAGTCCACGAAACTGCTCCATAACGTCTAAGATATTTTTGTGTTTGTGGGCAAAGACGTTCTAAATTGCGTTTAAAATTACCTGTGTCCATCAGTGCAAGCGCGAGCGAACTGCCTGCCGATAACTTTAGTTTGTCAGTTTTTTGCCCCGGATCCTGTAACACATTATGAGAAGTAATTTTTTTATTCGCAAATTCGGCCATTAATAATACCTTGATATCTAAGACGTTATCGGAACTAAAAATGTAGTGGAGTTTTACCTATAACGCTAGTAACATGATTAACACTAGGGGACGACTTAGCTACTGTACGATATCTAGCGTATTATTATAAGTTAATTCTTACTATTTGAACATTTTGATAAGATGCTAATAACAAGTGCATCAGTACTCTGTTCGGTTCAATTAGCTGTAAATAAGAGCTAGAGCAGTGATGCTCAGTCACTTGAATAGCTAATACGGTTTTACATGATTTTAGTTGAGGAGTTTTCTTTTGAAAGCAGTAATATTTCACCAATTTCGAGCTTTCTTTACTAACTAAGCTGTTAGAGCATAGAGAACCCGCAGTGTGGATATGGGGTAGTGTGAGCACGCTAGTTACGCAGGACCTGTCTTCGATTTCCATCATGGAACAGTTATTCCGCCAACACCATTATCATAAACAGGGACAAGTGTTTTTCGCGAGAAGATTTCAAGACCAATTGTACTCCAAAACACTTGTCTTCGTATGCACTTTCGTGGTTGGATAATTTTAAATGTCACGTGCCTCACATGCCTGCCAGCGAATCAAGGGACGTTCAGAAACCGGAGTACTTTATTCTCATTGGCCCAGTCAAATAAGATAATGTCCTCTCACGTAGACGCGTGGCCAATAACCAAAGGAAGTTGTGGTTGTGGTCGTAGGATATTAAAGTCTAGCATGACCATAAATATTTTCGCAAAAAATATTTATCACTAATTATAAATGATGTGGCTAGTATTTGAGGTTAGAAAACCGTTTGGTAAACAAATACTTCGAGATGTTTGTATATTTCATTGTAATGCAGTTTGATGAAATGCGAATTTGTAGAAGTATTTTATTCATATAAAAAGGTCAATTTAAAAAACAGTATATGAAAAAAAACGATCATCACAGTTGATCATGTGACTTTAACAGTTGTATTGAAGTGAGGTAGATCAATGTGAAGCATGCGTGCGCAGAAGATGAAAAATCGGTCTACCTCATCATTAGTCTATGAGTGAAACAACATAGATCTCCGAAAGAACCTAGTACGTGAATTATTCCCTACGCAGGACCGATCATAAAAAGACTGCATCGTAGGGGTCGCTCAAGTTGCAACAGCGATAATAATCGACGGCAACAATGTCACCCATTTGATTTCGTTTTCAAACCTGCTAGTAAACATAGTGATACTACTTAATGCAGACCTAGCAGGTAAAAAAGATACCCTAGAGCAATGCTAGCTTATCTTCGGTTTCAAACACCGACACTGTAGGCATTAGTTTTGAACACTGCAAAAAATAACAATTTTTACTTATTGCAAACTTACTTCCCCTTCGTGCAATGGCTATGCACTTGTTCCGCCTTCTAAATTATCCCGAGATTTATAAAGAACAAGTATTTAATTGAAGCGTTTACAAGCGTCTCGCAAAACCCTCAACCTAGAGGGACAAGTAATTTTTAACAAGTATTTCTTCCCTTAGCTTTTAAGGAAACAACTTCTATCACTACACTTCGGCAGTACAATGAATAAAGGCTGAAAAGAAAAACAGACACTCCACCCTATTATATTCTAACAGCTTTGACGTAGAAGACAGCAAAGTTGAATAAGAGCGATTAATAAAAACTCTTAACAGCGACGTCTTGCGAACCGATGACTTTCAAGTGAGGTGAGTATGGAGCAGCGCCGGAACGCAACGGCGCAGGGGAAACGGGAGATCTCCGAGAAAACCCTCCAACAAGCGATCCCGTCCAGCACGATTTCTACATCCAAAAATTCGGGAGCAGCCCCGCCGGGAATGGAATTCGGTTCGCATAGGTCAGAGCTGGTACTCTAACCACCGCACCACCGCAGCTCCTATACCGATGGAATCTGCCTCGAAGTTAATTGGAAGTGAAGACAGATCCAGAGGGGAACTGAATTTAACCCCTTAACGTATTATCCCGAGTATACGAGTTCACGTTTGACAAGTTGCAGAATAAGTGAAATCATCGTCGGTGCAGTACAGATACATACTGTAGCTCCAATCCAGGCGTTGCTTTTTCCTAGGCAATACTATTGGTCGTTGCCGACACACCCACTCTTTTATAATCGTTTGTTTATTGTGCCATGAATCTACTGAAACACTTTCCATTGGTTCCGAAATGTCAGGTATTGTAAAGAATTTGTTAGTACTACCACACCAAAAATGTCTTATTTTTCAACACCTAAAACGACAAATTAATGAGTACGTTAAGGGGTTAAATCACATGTCCAACGTTATTTGCCATATTTCTGTGCACTATATTGCTAGGGCATAATGCTTAACTAAGTAAATGCGAGACATGTTTCACATGCATTTTTCAATTACTATTGCTGATACCTTACACAATGCGATCAAATTGCTGCCAATATAGTAATACCTCGAGTATTAAGTGATGCCACCTGTTTTTCGCGAAAAGATGCATGCACAAGCTATACTTGAATTTCTTAAGTGCATGCCTGCAAGATTCCTTTGACGGCTATTAGCTGCATGCCGGAATTAAAAGACCTTTTTTACTCAACTGGGCCAATCAGAATACAGTTACCCTGTCAATGAACGTTCGTGATTGGCTAGCATATACCTAAGACGCATGAGAGAAAACAATCCCACGGCGATGTTGCTTCTGAAATTGCGTGTTTTGGAATATAACTAGTGGTGGAATCTTTCGCGAAAAACATATGGCTACGGACATCCGAATTTCGCGAAAAGATTTCTGCACATGTTAGATTTCAGTACACATGATCGCACCAGGAGTTCTGTTCTGCTTATTGGCGGAGTGTCTTAGTGATACGACATTTTCCTACTCGGCTGGCCAATCAGAACTAAGTAACTCGAATGCTGTACGGTTGTGATTAGCGCGCAGACACCTAAGACGTGTAACACGGAAACCGTCCAATCACGAAAGTGGATCTGATACAAAGTGTTATGGAATTCAACTGGTCGTGAAATCTTTTCGCAAAAATCGTGTGTCCCTACGGATGGCCCTAGTGAGTGAGTAAGAGAAGAGATTTGGGCGGATATTAACAGCGAGTACTTGGAAAATCTATAGGGGTTATTGAGGTGAGTATGTGTAGCAGCGCCGGAATGAAAGAGCGGGGGAAACGGGAGATCTCTGAGAAAACCCGTCGACCAGCGGCATCGTCCAACACGATTCCCACATGCGAAAATACGGGAGTGGCCTGGCCGGGGATTGAACCGGGTTCGCCTTGGTGGGAGGCGAGCAGGTTACCCGCTCAGCCACCGCTGCCCCAGATAGCCCTTGTAATACGCTATCACTAGGGACTGGGAAATGTCGCAGAATCATCTTAGGACAAGCTGGATTTCAACCACATCAACATTTCTTTAATGGTTTGCATTTGAATTACAGCTTATTAGAAGAGATCTGAAAAATTCGCTGATTCATTTTGGGAGAAGCTATAATGCAAAATAATTGAGTTTATATATCTTAAGCCATTGGTCCACACGGCATTTGACACCACTTGGAGAACGGTGTCCAATTGTCGCCTTCCACTGTTACAGCAGACAACCAATGTGCAGTTGATATCGACATAATTGTACATAAGACTGTAGAGTCTAGCCTGCACGTCATTGAACTCGCGAATTTCTCAGGTCTCTACTTACTAGACATGCCCACGCAAACTCTGAGCCAATAAAAGACAGAAATACAGCTAATCCCGCGCCACCTGGTGTTAGATAAAACTGGCTATACACTGTGGCAGAACAGAACAGAACATATTAAAATGGCAACAGTACCCAGCTGAAGGCCTTAACTGATCTTGTTACTTGAAATTATAATTAATTTGAAAAATAGTCGAAAGACAAAATTAGTAGCGTTATCAAAATTAAAAACGAGTTAAATTTTAAAATTACACAGGCTTACCATTAAATTGTTATAGTAAAAAAGAAAAAGTATACGTAATAATTTTTATATTTCAAAAGTTAAAATTCCTCTGCCTCCACCCTCTGAGGCAGCAGCCAGCGAACAGAAAGCGGAGCTTGAACAATATAGGACCAGTGAGTCTAGCCTTCATAATCGTTTGAAACGTGAAAATTTCCCGCCCATAGATAATAATTTTACTATCGTCTCCCCCACCCAATTCAAAATAGTATCACTCACTCCACTTTCCCTTTGATATCGCTCTTCCTCATCCCCCACCCCCTTCCTTTATCAATTGACTTTCTGATTGGAGAACCTGAGAAAGTTCTCTTCAGTTAGAAAAAAGCTAGTCTTCCATTGGCGTACACAGCTATGTTGTTAAATTTATTTATACCGCGTGGTTATATTATAATCACATATCACTAGGGACCTGAAAAATTCGCGTTATTATTTGGGGACACGTTAAACTTCCAACACATCTACCTCTGCAATGAGTTTCTCATTCGACAGTACTTTATTTGACACGTCCTGTGTAACACTTAGCCAATAAATGAACACTTCACATCTACGTAGCATTGATTATACAGGATGGAACTGAACTGTACCAATAAACTAAGGTAAGTGATTCCTCATCGAAAAATAGGTCAAAAAATACATTACGACCTATTTCTAGAGACTTGATAAAATCGCGAGTTCAATGACCTGCAATGTCTTATGTACAAGTCTGCCGATATTAACTGCGCATTGGTTGTCTACTATTACAGTGGAATGCAACGATTGGGCCAGCGTTCTCCAGGGGGTGTCACATACCGCGTGGGCTAATGGCTAAAGTTATATAAACATCCATATTTATAGCCTAAGTCTATTCCGACAGGGTTTAACCGCACTTGAAAGCGTATCTGAGACTGAGGTTTATTATTAATAACACAGCCATAGTGAAAAGACACATCTTTGAGTTTCTGGATAGTGCATTATTGAACGACAAAGTGCAAACCATAAGATAGGCCTATTTGGTGCAGTTATCTACCCCCTTGCATAAAATGGGATGGGTTGGAATTCCATTTGTGCATTTAAGAATTTTACTGTCCTATATTTTTTTGTTTCTTTTACGGCTTAATTATTTACCGTACATGCTAAATGAAAAAGCCGCGTTGAGATTTTACTCTAAACGCCACCGTTTTCGATAAATTAATATCTAATGATCTAATAATGCATATAGGCCTATTGCAATGCTATTTGCATTAATTTCTTGATAACGGTGGCATGTAGAGTTAAAGCACAAGGCAAACTTTTTTTTAACACGTATGGTCGATTATTGATCAACAGGGAACTATCAAAAAATACCACATAGCTAAATTTGCAAACGCACGTGTGGTGTTCCAATCTATAAATTTTTATGAAAGGGGGTTGATATCCGCACCCAATTTTTAACGTTTTGCACTTCGTCGAGCAATAATCCATAGAAGGCCGGAAGTTTCGCGGATTCTTAGCGCAACAAGCTAGACTTCACTGTCCTGTGTGTACTCGAGCCTCAGATAGCTGCACAGTAGCTGATGCCTCAGTTTCATCACAGACCAGGTAGAACGGTATTCGGCCCTATAGTTTTCTTACAGGTCAGTTATTGGTTCACATTGGTCCATGGTGTCTTACAAACTGCGATCCAATTGAAGCAGAAATTCACATGTACACTTGTTTGAAGTCTAGCTGGCCCTGAATTGAAATCGCGTAATAATTAGGAGCACCTATTTTTTTAGAAAATATTTCAGGACAAGTTGTGTTTCAAAGAACTTTAGTTCAGAACCACTTTCATAATTGGTTCATTTGAATTGTTAAGCGTCTTATCTGTCTGCCCGCGAATCACAGATGGTCAATATCGGAGAAACTTAATTCTGATTGGCTCACTCATGTAACAGACTCTCTTCACACAAAGACACGCGGCCAATAGCCAAAGAAAGGCTGCAAGTGTATTAATAAGATATTGAAGTCTAGCAGCCACGTAAATCTTTTCGTAAAAAAAAAAAAAAAAAAAAAAAAAAAAACCCGGCGGCCCTACTAATAATTAGAGACCTGAAAAACTCGCGGTTTCATTTCGGGACAAGCTAGACTTCAAAACCTCGTACGTTTGTATTGCGTATGCTATTGGCCCAGCCGTTAGTTTACAACTCATGAACATCTCTGAGTCCATTATAAACACTCAATAAAATGCAGACCTTATCACTAGGGATACCCGAATTTCGCGAAAAGATTTCCGCACATGATAGTATTCAATACCCTACGGACGTATCAGAAGTTTTCTTTTGTTGATTGGCGGCGTGATTTTGTGAGAAGACTGATTCTTACTTGAGTGGCGAATCTGTAAGTCTGTGATTCGCGGGCAGACACCTAAGACGCGCAACACCTAGATAATCCAATCAGGAATGTGATTCTGAGCTAAAGAATTATGAAGTAGAACTGATCGTGAAATCTTTTCGCGAAATTCGGGTGTCCCTACTTATCACAGTCTTCCGCTAATACAGAATGCAACCAATTAACAGTGATATTTGCATGGTTTTACATACGACGATGTAATATAGCCTAGAGTTCATCGAACTCGGGGAATTTTTCACGTCTCTACTAATAATGCATTATCCAGGAACATATAAATTTTTTGTCTCTTATGCTGGCTGTGTACTAGCAATTAACACGTGCTTCAGCTACCCTTCCGGAATAGACTCAGACTATATGTCGTGTGTGTCTATATATAGTTTTTTTTTCTTCAAAGTATTTTCTCTTTTTGCTGTGTATAGTCCCCTCTCCTCGTTTCTGTTTTAGTAGACAACACTGGCGACGAATATCGTTCAATTGTACCAATGGCATTGCTATTCAAAAACCACCTGACTACTACGATCTGAATATTAACAAGAACAGATCGCATTGTTTACACCTTCGCACGAAATGAAAACGGAGAGTCCACGCGGAAGACAGAAAACTGCGCTTCTGCAGCCACAGCTTCTGTGTGTCACAGATCTCAAACGAGGAAAATGTGTAATTTGAAACGCATGATTATGGGATTATTTTTGTGCGTATGTCCATGGCAAGTTTTTTGTATTTAATTTCTCTGAAATTACATATTCCAAGCTACTTTATTTGACAAGTGACGTAGCAGAGCCAAATATTATAGTTTCAAGCTGGAATAATTTATAAGAATAATACACGTGTGTATTTGTTGGTTACAACTGCTTATATGTAATAACACTCATGATACAAGAAGTGCCCAAAACTAAACGAACGGCCCATTGTTTGTTGAGCGAGATTGTTAATTCAGGTCTGCTTATATGACGTGGTGCAGCAAGAAAGACAATTTTGTTTGTGTAACTTTCGATACCACAGTATGAGCTTGTACTATTTTCGACGTCCACATGAACTGTATTTTGTAACTTTGTGAGATGCGATTTGAAACGGAAATAATTTCGCCGTCTTCAGCTTGTTGTAGTTCGTATAGTAAACTCTTGGAAGTCGGTTACATTTATATATATATATATATATATATATATATATATATATATATATATATATATATATATATATATATATATATATTCAAACTCCGGCGCAATAAAAATTCCAGATGCTCACCCAGTCTGCCCAAGAAATTCTGACCTAAATCAGACAGTGTACTTGCCGTTTTTAAAAACATCTAGTGGCTCTGGTTTACGCATTCTGCAGTAATGCATTGGTACCCAGTAGACATTAATAAAAAAGTTCATTCTTAACTCTTTGGAACGGCATAAATTGACTGGCACTAAAGAAAAGGTTTAAGTGAGCTGACTAAATTATCCACTATAATAATATCAGTTATGCTAGTCTCTGCATTTCCACTTACCTTCGTCCTATTGGCCCAGGCTACATCAGACACGTTTTCTGTACTCTGCAACTTTTATTATTAGCGACCTGAAAAATTCGCAGATTCTTATTGGGACAAGCTAGAATCCAAAACATGTGCGTTTATATAACTTTGGATATAGGTCCAAACGGTGTTTGACACCTCCTGGAAAACGGTGTCCAATTGTTACCCTTCCTCTGTGACAGCAGTTGACATCGGCATATTTGTACATAAGACCGTAGCCTGCAGGTCATTGAACTCGCGAATTTTTCAGTTCTCTATTTATTATTGGCTGTTCGTCGGCTAATAGAGCCGCGTGATGAATGTGTAGTAGAGCTACTGATTTTTCGCAAAAAAAAAAAAAAGAGTGCATGGTAGACTTCAATACTATAAGCACCTCGACAGCAGTTCGTCTATTGCCATTGTCTACTGTCTCCTTGAGAAGACGTTTTCATATTTGACCGGGCCACTCAGAATTCGGCAACATCGGCACGACTCGTACATCATTCGTGTGCACACCGTTAACACGTCTCTGAAAGTAATTCAGCAAATCAAAATAGGTAAACGATCTTACAGTGTTTTTAAATATAACATGTCTTGATAATGTTCGGGAAATTTCTCTACCCCTACTGAGTAGCAATTAATTTATCGTTATAGTTGTAACATGTTTTACAACTCATCGTGACCATTTGATTAATTATTAAAAATTAGTTTCACTTTTATGAACTGCAAAGTTGACTAGTGGTAATTGTTTACTTAGATCCCGATAAAGCCCAGCTAAACAATTATTAGGCCCCTTTAGGGCGTAGAAGGGCAAAAGGGAGGCAAGGAGAAGGACACACACGCACTGGAACAAACAGGAAAACAACAATATTAATATATCCTGGGAAATCACCCAACCTGAATAAACACTTATAAAATCCCATTAAAAAGAGGTAAAATGACTCCCTGAGTAAAGCAAGCACCATTACAACTTCAAAGGAAGGTAAAAGTATGCAAGGTGATTCGCTAAGAAGTACAACACGGAATACTAATTCCAAGAATACCATTCGCAAGGAGTAAAATCACTCATTACACTTAACCCTAAGCATAAAGACACACCATAAAATATCCACTAAACTACTTGCCATTAAAATTCTTTTGGCAAATCGTAGTCAAGGAGACCATTCCTACAGCACGCCAAAAAAGGAAGAATCCACCTCTTACAAACATTCCCATAAAATACCATATTGAAAATTCACACAAGCAAAACAGTGAAGAAACACTTCCCTATAAAAATCCATATACACAAAAATTGCTAAAAAAATAAAAAATAAAAAAACACTACTAAAAAGGAAACTTTACCCTCGGCATAACAACAACTGCGTTCACTGCAATACTTAACTTGCGTACTCATATTACACGAAAATACGTCTAGCATGCTGAAGCCCCGAAGTACGAAGTGGTGTAGACATGATTATAGTCGGCCAGCCCGCGCAACTCGATGAGGAACACTACACACTTGCTCGGGCTGGGGACGAACTTTCATACGCGAAAACGCGGCTCGAGAAGGTTAAGGAGGCGGCGGAAACAGCGGAGAGGCGTATGGAATGTGCCAGAGTGTGCGGGGTTGAACTCGTTGGCAGTAGTAGCCACCAGACAGCGCTCGGCCGCGCCAGGAGCGCCGCGCGCCTCTCTTCAGTATAGCTCAGCAGGCTCTGGGGACATAACCGATCGCTCTGAATTGTTTTAGCGCAAGCAGAGTGTGATGACGATGTTCGCCGTGAACTGAGCACTTTCGAAATCCCTGCTTAGGATCTGTTTGTATGCACATTGTGTATTCTTCCACTATATGCAAAATTAACGTCACCATAAGCCTCAGCACTTTATTCATGCGTCGGTCTAGTGAAACTGTGGAACTACATTCTCTCTGTAGTTACCAACCTAACTAGGCACCTGCAGGTCAGAGTGCGTTCAAATACATCGCGAGCAGCTTGTGGCAGACTTGCGTGCTGGCGCGCTTCATCCAGTTTTTAACCCGATGTACACGTCGAGGGGCCGCGGGGGTGGTCTAGTGGTGAGACTACTCGCCTCACAAGCAAGGCGAGCCGGGTTCGATTCAGCAGATTTCACACGATGCAAGATGAGTGCCAAACCATGCGCGAGATGCCGACCTTGCACGAGAATTTCTTGCAAAAGTTTGTGTGCAAGGCACATCTTGCACGAAATGAGGAAATAGAGCAGGTCCTATTTTTCTCGTGCAAGGCGATGCAAGTTGCGATCGTATAGGTCTTTGTGTGCTGGTCATGTGACCTGTTGTAAAATCAACCATACAGTAAAATAAATTCATGATCTGAGGCGTGCAACGAGAATACAAGGAAATACAACAATGCTGGAAAAATAACTTTAAAGCGTGGATTGAAGTTTAGACAGTTTGCGGAGAGTAAAATAAACACAATCATATTTTGGAGGGATACTTAGCTTTGAACCAATTACTTTGATGAAGTAAGCAACTTCATATTATGTATTATAATACCTTGGTTGTTTGGTACTCACCAGGGCTATCAACTAATTTTGATGCGAGGCAGTATTCATCTTATTTATTTGCGTGTGAACTCGTTTCGCACGCAATTTAGTTGGCATTCTCGTACGAAATATTGTGCGAAATGCATCTTGCGTCGTGTGAACCCTGCTTTCCCGGCTGGCTCACCCGGATTTCCACTTGTGCTCCATCCTCGCCTCATTTCGCAATGACCTACGCCAATGGCGTGTGATGAACTGTCGCAAACTATAGCTGGTGTCAACTGTGTGCTGTGCATTGTTCCTTCCTAGTTCACACTTCCTCCACTACAACGTAGCTCGACAGCTGACGCCGCAGGATGTGTGTAATGGGTCCCTTGCCTGCTAGCTTGTGAGTGGTCGGAATGTAACAAGTGCCCCTAGGCTGCACGGTGGTTCCTGGATCCTGCTGTGTGCACCGAGAATGTGCAGTAGTGAGCAAGCATCAGCTTACCTTGAAACACTTCACCACACGCCACTGACCTGCGTTCAAGTCTCCTTAAGGAAAATGTTTGAATAGAGGCAGTTTGCTCGAGCAGAAGTTCGCACAGTGAAGGATACCAGGGCGGCATCTGTCGTTGTGCCACGACGATAGCCGGGTGTCTGCAGAGATGCGAGATGTCACGCACATGACCTTTAACGGAAGCAGTTTCCTTTACTCGCGTTACCAGTATCAACGAAACACTCGGATCGCAGCGAGTCGCCAATTTACTCCCGGCCACGAGATACGATTAGTCAATAAGGAGGAAACAGGCGGGCACTGATTGGCGGTGAACATCCCGGAATCCAGGAAGGACACTTCCTGCTTCACTATCGGGAAGTAACCATGTTAGTGGACCACAAAGAGACGTACATGTTACCGGGTTGAGTTGCAGCATTTTAACTGGCGATCCGCGTCTCTCGCTATATTCTCCACTCTACTCGCCAAATCTCCTCGCGCCTACATCGCTAGTATAAAAGCCCCGCGCCTCGTGGAACAAAGCGCACACACATCAGAGAAGAGTCTCTCAGCCAACACGGCGCCGCAGCCCTGTGTGGAGACGAACCACCATGATGATGTGCAAAGTGAGTATAACATTTCTTATGTTGTTCGACTTAAAACTAAATAACATATCAGTAAAATCCTTACTATCTTTTGGCGTTGATGCGCTGCTCTATTATAAGTAGTATCCCGAGTATTTCGCGAATTCATTCGGTGTCGAGTTAGACTTCAAACACTTGTTCATTTCTCCTAATATTGTGATTGGGCGACAGTACTTTAGTCACGTCCCATACAACTATGAGCCAGTTATAAGCAGTAAGCGGTAGTGTGAGTGAGCGCTGAACAGTTCTGTTCAAAGGCCTTACTAGATCGCAGCGACCAATAAGCAAACGTTGGTATCTCGAGCGTGTAGAGGACTGTGAAGTCTAGCCTACTGCCATATCAATCCGCGAAATACTCGTAGCTCTAATTATAGGATGTTCACGGTAAAGTTGACAATCTTGAAATTAACGTATGAAAAAAAACACAGCCCGCTAACTGCATGAATGGCAATGTACGCACTACATACATACTGTAAAAATTTTTGGAATTTTTACTGAGAAATTGTTTCTAATTTTACATATGCTTGTAACATTACGAGGATTTTTCTTGTAAAACTATTCGACTGTAAAACTGCAGCGGCTGTGTTTGTAGTAGAACTCAATAAATGTTTCTACTATACTGACCATATCCATGAGCTTCAGCAAAATGGCGGACATTCAATCAACAACATAAAAACATATATGGCTATTTGTGTAAAAACTATGGGTAATGTCAAGTGTAGTTGCGTGCAAAAAGAAATGTGCTTATTGCGAGTTTGAAAAACGTAAAAAGTTTAAAGAACTCAAACAATCATAATAAAACGACAGTTTCAATCAAACGTGAACGTATTACTCAATAACTGTTCATGTTTCCTGGCTACACGGAACTCTTAAAATAAAGTACAGTTCCGGTAAATGTATTATTCTTAATCAAATAACTTCCTTAACATTTTGTAAGTACGCGAAGATATTTTTAATATAAAAATATGCACAAAATACGTAAACCAAGTTGATCTAGTGATTAATGGTAGTCCTACAGGCTAATAAGATAAGGGGCGTGGGTTCCAGTATCCGTGTTGTAAATTGTAATGCATTTTTTTCATAAATTATATTAAAATTTTTTTTTTTTTTAATGATCTTCTCTTCTATTAATTCATTACATTTGTTTTGTAGAAGGGGGGGGGGGGGTCGGTGAAACGCACTTTTCAATACTTTAAGTTGTAATACAAGGCTATCATTTGTAATATTACAAATTTATGTTTTGCAGACTTTACAAGGAAACAGTTTGTAGTTTTACTAACGAATTTCTTGGCAACTGGATTTCCAAGTATTTTTCCTTTCAAAGTACAAAAATTGCCTTAGTGTGCAGACAGGCTGTCAGTTGTATTGAGAGTGTAATGTTTACATTTACAGCAAATCAAGCTTTTTATTCAATAAAATCATTCAAGTATAAATTAGCACATTACAGTCGCGCCGGCCGAAGAACAGACTTTGCTCCGCCTACCCAAGTGAAAGAGAGAGGCAGAACGATTTGCAAAGCATCAACCACAGGTAAAGACTGGTCACGATAAAGTGAGCACTTTAGAAATGAACCTTAGAAAAAAGTCACTGCCCCTGCATGCCTATATTTTAACGGGCGGACTGAGTGACGTTAGGCCAATAACGTTGGTAACGATGGAGGGAAAGTAGTTTCATATCTTGACGTCGAATAAAAAGTGTTAGGTAACCATTTGTGATAACTTAAAATTATTTATTTCGCTTTCTGTTTTTTTTAATGCATCGAAGTGTAAAAATGAGCAGATTTGTAAAGTATTTTCTTTCTTAATAATTTCACCGTTTCACTTGACCGACGCATGAATAAAGTGATGAGGTCCATGGCAATGTTAATTTTACATAAGGCGGAAGAGTACACAACGTGTAAACAAGTAGATCACCGTAAATAGCCTATAGCTGGCAGGCGGACACCAGGCATCAATCCCAACTGCCATACCACCGACATCCAATTGTCTCCTTTCGCGGGGAGAAGTGGCCCGACATTGGCATAGCTCCCAAACCCTAGGTTACAGCAGAGATAATGTATTTACACATTCATGTTCTGAACAGTTTCAAGTTTCTACTTGACTGAAGCATGACTAATGTAATGATGCCCATGACGATGTAAACTTCACATATGCTGGAAATATATAAAATTAAGAGGAAATAGGCCATATAGTCTATTCGCGGTTTCTTCACACTTTATTTAATCTAACCTTTGAAAAATCACCCAATGTATGACGTCTTTGGTTGTATCACAAGCATTTAGAAATTCTGTTAACGTAAAAGTACTTTATTTTTTGTTCAATTCGAATTTTACTTATATGTTACCTATAAATTATAATATTTCATTTATAAATATTACGAATAAAATCAGTGAGAAAATAGGTGTTGGTAACGCCTAGTAATAAATAGTTCTTATGCAAAAATAGTATTAAGCAGAGTGTGCACGAATGTGGTGCGCTGTCCCTTTGGTGTAATTATCTAGACTTGGTTAATACTGATTTGTACAAACGGAGGAACATCCTGGAAGTAGAACTTCAGAAGGAGACGCTTCAGAAAAGTTGGAAATAAAGTAAAGCCTGTATGCCACAATGGAAGATCTCTTAGACGAATCTATGCAAGTCTGCATAGATGCTTGTATGACTGGTTCTATGGAGGATTTGGCCGAGTATTGGCCATTTTCATGAACGTGTTCGTAATTAACGTTCGATGGAAGGTTTCCTACGATGTTAAAGTTTAGCCAATAACAGAGAAGTTGTTAGAGTCGTTTTGTTTATTTTATTTTGATAAAGAGCTTAAAACTATTAAATACGAATGAATACTAAATAAAAAAAACACCTAAATGTCTTCTGAATCTATTGTTTGGAAATTAAAATTAAGATATACATTCATGTTTATTTAACATAAAAGTTCCTGTTATAACAACAAAAATCTGTACATAAACACATAATGCTTAAGTCGTGAGTGAAGATTGTTCTTGAACCAGAGTTGCAGAAGTAAACACATAAAGAGTGCATTCGTCTGTACTTGCGCGCCAATAAGTATCGTTGGATAGGTTATTTCAAAGAACCCTCTGTAACTGCTAGCATGTAGGCTCGGGTAGGAGGTCTCGTAGAGTACGGAAAATTTTACAGTGGCATACGAGCTTAAACGTCAATGAACTATATATCTTAAGGAGGGCTTTCAGAAGCACTTACTTAACCGTAAATATATAAAATACGCAAGTGATAGAATTTATAAGTTTAAGACAATCTGATGATGAGATTAACATTCATTAAGATTAAAATCTACAATGCTGCACAACTCAGATAATTCAATTACTGGGGCGTGTGACACCTCCAATTTTGTATCAAAGGGCAACCTCCTCACTTGCAGTTTGGCAATAGAAGGGTTAACATGTGTATTTAATATGTAATTACTAATCATGCCTAATTGCGCATTTATGAAATTACACCTAATTACACTTAATTGCTCTCGAAAGGTCTCGAACTAAGTACTACCCCACTCCATGCACCCACAACTAGATATCCTGGTCTGGTGGCACTTCATACAACAGCCCGGCAAACATAACATGGTTATTAGACCACAGGTGATACAAATTCCCCAAATGTCTCTTGTGACAGTTTTGCTAAATGTGTACTCCCTAGTGGAGGGAGCACACAAGTACTACATTACAAACTGCAAGAGTGGCACAAGTTAAATTTTTTAACTTTGAGGTTAGGTTGTGTTCCTCCTCCCCCAACCCCTAAACAGTGTAGTGGTACCCCTTACACACCCTCTCCATACACAGTGAATTGTGATTGGCCAAAGGCTTACACCCTTCCCCCTCCCCTCACCTATTTGAGGTATGCTGTTATTGGATGTTGGCTTACCCCTCCATCATGGTCCGGTTACCCCACCCCCTCCACCATCACCCTTCCCCTCCCTCCCCTGAGAGGTGTGCAGTGATTGGCTGTTGGCTGAAATAGCAAAACTGGCACAAGGGACATTTGTGAGAGCACTGCAGGTCTAACGATCCTGTATGGCGGGGTGCCATCGAATGAAGTGCCAGCAGAGTGAGAGCTCTGGCAACCAGAATGATACTTGGTTCGAGTCTCATCAAGGGCATTTAAGCATAATTGTGCACTTGCGCAATGAGTAATTGCACAATAAGTAAACATGTTCACTCGTCTGCTGTCAGAGAGAGAGAGACTCGGGTGTTGTTCCTATGACGGTCAGATCACAAATGACGATGTTGGAAGGGGAGGGGGAGAGACTGATGTGTTGTGCAATTAGACATATAATTACATGACGTCTGTTAGAATGAATTGCTAAAGAAGTTATTACTATAGGGAACATTATTCGCTCTCCAATTTATAACTTACATATACTCTCTTCTTCACTCTGTCCCCGTTGATAAAAAAGAGGAAGTGAGACAGGAAGAAGACTATTTTCGTTAGTACTACCAAATTATCTGTATTTTGAGTTTAATTAGGTTTTATATAAAAGCTAAATAATAAATGGGATAAGATAGTATCATTATACATTATACAACAAAAAACCGCTAAAAAAAGTTCAAAGCTAATATTACATGTAGTGTAATTAATAACTTGAAACATTCAATAAAAAATTGTCCCCCTATACAAATCTTAAGTGCTAGTACTCGTTTCCTAATTTTGATCAAAATTGTCAGCTCTTGAAGACATTCCGATTTTTTGACCATTTACTTACTTACATGCTAAAGTTTCATCTTACTGGATTCGGCAACAGCCAAGTTACGAGTGCTCGGTGTCTGTGGACGCTAGACTGTATTGCTCAAGCGACAAGAAGGGCGAACCAATGACGGGCTGAGCTCAGTCACCGACTGTACCCCCTTTAACTCGGAACGCCAGCTATAGCCTACTTAGTCTTCCTGGGCATGCCTGCGAAGTAAAATAAAATAACTTTAACTTTTGATGGCATTACTGTGAGAGGGGCACTCACAAACACACGAACTTACACGCACTGCAAGACGTTTTCTCCAAAGGTGTACACGTTAGTACACTCAGAAGCATAAAAAAGTGACTTAATATTTTCTAAAAGGCTTAATAATACATTTACACACAGTCAGAGACTAGGTGACGGTATGTTTCGAATATATTCTGAAATACGTGCTAAAACTTAGTATTAAATTTCTGAGTAATTCAAAAGGTAGTTTCTTTCTTTCAACGAGCAATAGTCTAGCATCAATACTAACAAGTGATGGACACCGTCACGATAATTGTCTCCAAGTGCCTCTTAAATAATATAAATATTTCAGAATAACCATCCTCCCTTAGAAATAGCAGACATTACTTATTGGAATACATTTTTTCGTACAAAAAAATTGTCAAGTGAAAGTCTTTTATGCAGTTTAACGGATCAATGTACTTGTTTAGGGATACACAAGATCGCACTGTGTTTTTTCTGTATGATACAGTTTAAAAGTTTTGATTGTGAATTTATAATTTTGCCATTATCGGTATAAGCTGTGTTATGTTATACTGCAGGTGGTCATCATAGTTGTACTAGTCATATTGGTCACCGAGGTATCTGCCAGATACATCAGCAGTTGTGGCCACGGAAGTCACAGTTGCTGCAAAGGCGGCCACAGCTGCGGTCATGGAGGTCACAGTTCCGGTCACGGAGGATGCAGCTGCTGCAAAGGAGGCCACAGTTCTGGTCATGGAGGATGCAGCTGCTGCAAAGGAGGCCACAGCTGCGGTCATGGAGGATGCAGCTGCTGCAAAGGAGGCCATAGCTGCGGTCATGGTGGTCACAGTTCCGGTCACGGAGGATGCAGCTGCTGCAAAGGAGGCCACAGTTCTGGTCATGGAGGATGCAGCTGCGGTCATGGAGGTCACAGTTCTGGACATGGAGGTGATAGTACTGGTCATGGGGGTCACAGTTCTGGACATGGAGGTCATAGTTCTGGTCATGGAGGTCACAGTTCTGGACATGGAGGTCATAGTACTGGTCATGGGGGTCACAGTTCTGGACATGGAGGTCATAGTTCTGGTCATGGAGGTCACAGTTCTGGTCATGGAGGTCACAGTTCTGGTCATGGAAGTCATAGTTCTGGACATGGAGGTCACGGTTCTGGCCATGGAGGTCACAGTTCTGGTCATGGAGGTCACAGTTCTGGTCATGGAAGTCACAGTTCTGGACATGGAGGTCACGGTTCTGGCCATGGAGGTCACAGTTCTGGACATGGAGGTCATGGTTCTGGACATGGAGGTCACGGTTCTAGCCATGGAGGTCATGGTTCTGGTCATGGAGGTCACGGGTCTGGACATGGAGGTCATGGTTCTGGACATGGAGGTCATGGTTCTGGACATGGAGGTCATGGTTCTGGACATGGAGGTCATGGTTCTGGTCATGGAGGTCACGTCTCCGGACATGGAGGTCACGCCTCCGGCCATGGAGGTCACATCTGGGTATTGGGTGGACATGGTGGCAGCTGCAAAGATGACGATCACGACGACAATTCTTGCAGTTGCTCTGATGATGATTAGTTTCGAAATGCCAGCACGGGTAAACTTTGAAACTTCTCACAAGCGCAGTCTATAATGCTGAAAACTGGATGCAGCTGTCGAATATCTATTTATTGTTACTGTACAGTAGCACCATTGGTAATAATGTTACTGCTGCTGACGAGATATAATTTACATGAAGGAAATCAGCTGCTGAACTGTAAATGCGAGAGTCTAGGCAGTATGCCAGTTACGAAATTAATCTATTTTAGGTGTTTGCCGAGTTTGATTAAAAATAGCTGCTCCTAAACATTAGTTTTATTGCATTTAATGATGCAGAGTGATGAAATCATACTTTTGTAGTTGCCAATATAATCGGGTATCTACTGTAAAATAATGGAAAATGTATCACCAAAATAGATTGTCGTACATATATTTTGTTTGACGGTTAAAGTTTGCTATTTCTTCTCTCATTCGAATAGAAATATTTCACACTCTCGCTCACTTTTAAACTCGTGGATGTGTATCAAACATAATGGCCATCCGAAACTCCCTTCATATAAGAAGTTTAAGAAAAATTACAAACCCTCCTCAATTAGAGTATGATATATAATGAAGTATTCAGCAATGAAGTTAAAATTGTTTCTTTATGGGTATAACTGACAAAATTATTTTTTTCTCCTTATAATGACAATTCTATCATAGTTTACCGCAGATTATTACATTAGAAAGTCACCATAATATATTTATGCGAAAATATATATAGTGCAATAGAATGCTCAAATGTACTGATAAATAGGGACACCCAAATTTCGCGAAAAGATTTGAGCATCTGCTATATTTTAACACAGTACGGGCATACCAACAATTTCCCTTTGCTTATTCGTGGAGTATCTCTGTGGGAAGGCATTTTCTCGCATGACTGACCAATCAGAATTAGGTTACTCCGATACTGTATATATGTGATTAGTGGGCAGACACCTAGGACACGTAACACCTAGACCAACCAATGACGAAATTGGATATCAGCTAAAGTGTTATCAAATACAACTGGTCGTAAAATCTTTTCGCAAAAATCTGGTATACCTACTGATAAATATAGCCAAAATACTTCATTATCAGCTATCCCTGTTATAAATTATGACTTAAGTGCTTAATTATTCTGTATCAAATGTGCTTATATATTTGCACTAGTCAAAATATTCTGCGGCTGTGTATTATACTAGTATTATTTTTTTATTTTACATTGACCATCACTGGAAACAGGTGAATGTGGACAACACCTCAGTGGTTAAACGCCATAGCCATTTGGCAAGAAGGTTGAAATGCAGGTTTACGATACGGCTGATGTAAGATGTATCAGAATTTCACAAAGAATCTGACTTGGTATTATAATTTAGTTTATAAATTAGTAATTGAAAACATACTGTACGCTATAAAAAAAATAAGTGTAAATTTACACATACAAATTTATGGTAATTTTACATTTTGTATGTGTAATTTGTAAAAACAACAGTACGTGTAATTTTACACAAATGTTTTTAATAATCCAGAGAGTACTACATGTCTTTGGTGAAAATACACGAATGTGTGGCTTAAAAAACACAATGTTGGTGTTAATTTACACATTTTAAAGTATGTGTAAAAATACACCGACTCACTGTATTGTATTTTTACTGTTACATAATTGTTGTATGAACATCCAATGTCAGTATAGTTGTACATCTTCAATTGTGTAGTTTTACATTGACTGTTTGTGTGTAAACTTAAACATTCTGGAGTATCTGTGAGCATATATTTGCACATGAAAATATTGGGGTATTTTTCATTTTTATGTGTATTTTGCTAAAACGAGTACAGTATTTGTAATTTTACACTAATGTGCCTGTGAATTCAAATACATCTACAAGTGTTTTTTTCAAACATGCGATCTAGCGGTAGGGAGTAGAACTACTTCTAACTCCTTTTGTGTGTTCACAAGGAAATTGTAACTCCCGCTGCTGGAATATGCTGGCTTTTGTATATAACTGCGTATTTTATATTTGAATTCAATTGTTACCCAAATTTTGGAGATCACTTTTTACAACCCTGTAAAACTACAAAGTTGCAAAATGGTGCAAAATAACATAACAACTATAAAAATACACAAACAAATATGTAAATTATCATGACACAGTTGTAAAAGAATATATGCCGAGGGTAAAATTGTTTAGTAAAACAGTGAAAAATGAAGAGAAATTGTATAATTACAATTACAGTGGATTTACGATTTTACTATTGTGTTAGTGATCAAATACGTATAGAAAGTGGTGACATTACAATTGCGACGTCTGTGAAAATTTAATTGTTGTGGAGAGAAAATACACGAATGTTGAAGTTTATTTTCTTCTGCATAGTAATAATAATTTTACAGCATTCTATATAAAGTTAGTTGTACAAAGCATATGTTATTTTACTAATTTGTAGGCTAAATTTACTTGGACGAAGAGTAAAAAAAACTTTGACAAATGTAGGTGTTAAATTACATTGATACCAGAAGAGTGTCTCCTCTGGTATCAATGTTATATATATATATATATATATATATATATATATATATATATATATATATATATATATATATATATATATATATATATATTGCCACATATATTTAGTGTAAAATTACACAATTTTGTTTTTTATAGTATAGACTTCGCTAGGAATGCAAAATGAAACGTTGTATGTAGACTATCATAATTTATTTAATCAAGTTGTTAACTATTATATTTTTCAGATATTTAAAAGACTTTGTACACAAAACATAATTCTACCTAAGAATAGAGGAAATAAAATTTTCTACCACTACTAATAAGTGTATTTTCTTAGTACCAGAAATGGTTGGATTTTTGAGAGTGAAGAGTAGTAGCACGCTGAAACTCGCCGTCCTGTACATAAGAGTCAGCGCCACTTGTTCATTGGCTTTTGCAGCAGCGAGGACACATTTTCCCCTTTCGACTTGGTTGGACGTGATTGGGGCAGCCTCTCGTTTGTGATTTCCTTTTGGTGTCCAAGGCCGTCTTTGGACGTGTCCGAACAAACTGTGCTCCAGTGACAAAGACAATACTATATATACATATATACGCACACACACACATACATACATACAAGTGTTTGAACTTTAGTATATCCTCAAATAATAACGCAAATTATGCACGTCTCTAGCTATATACGTGACAGAAACTGGATCTTCGGTTTGCCTACAGTTATTTTGCACTTCCGAGGACCCGAAAAGCGTGAGCTTTGAAGCAGAATCTTGCTCACTCGCCACGTGCCTCATCGTCCTCACGTGCAAGGCGCCAGCTGGCGTGCAAGCTCTCTGTCGGCGACTCAATATTGATTTGAAAAACAACATATATTTTATTATCCAAACTAATGTATTTCCGATGTTAACACAGATGATACAGAAATGACAAATCTGTTTTTACACTTACATAAAGTAATTAAAGAAGACCGACGATTACCTAATCCATAAACGCGTTTCATTTACGAGTGAAATACTATATAATAATTACAGACCCGGATATTTCCCGATTTCATTTGAGGACAAGCTAGAATTCAAACACATGTACATTTGACTTTCTGTCTCAATTGGATCACAGTTTGTAAGATACGCCCTGGACAAATTTAAACTAATAGCTGGCCTGCAAGAAAGCTAAGCCCGAATACCGCTTTGTCTGGTCTGCGATGAAACTGGGGCATCAGCCATTGAAAAGTTAACTGAGGCTCAAGTACAAAAAGGATTGTGGAGCCTAGCTTGTTGCCCAACGAATCTGCGAAATTTCCGGGTCTCTAATAACAATTTATACAGACCGTCGCTGTGGCCTGGACGCTAATTTCACGAGAGCGCGACATAAAATGAGAAGAAACACATTACAGCGGTATTGGTAAATAGAAGCCTCCGCGAGAGAACAAAATTGCCATTGGTAGGAACTGGGAAATTATGCGAATTAATTTCAGGACAACATAGACTCCAAATGAATGTGCATTTCTACTATATTTTCCATTGGAACATACAATATCAGACACGCTCAGGTGAATTCTGATCCAATAAGAGGCATGTAGAAAAACAAACACCGAATCCCGTGCCACCTGGTCTGAGGACTACTCACTGGGGCAGCCGTCAATGAAAAGAGATGAGTTGAGTGAATAGATTTGGGCGGCTCTGAAAGAGGTCTTGAGAGCCGATGAGGGTGAAGTGAGGTGAGTATGGAGTTAGTGATTGAAGAGATATGGGCGGCTCTTAACAGCGAGGTATTGAGATCCGATGAGGGTGAAGTGAGGTGAGACTGGACTGAGTGAAGAGATATGGGCGGCTCTTAACAGCGAGGTATTGAGATCTGATGAGGGTGAAATGAAGTGAGAATGGACTGAGTGAAGAGATATGAGCAGCTCTTAATAGCGAGGTATTGAGATCCGATGAGGGTGAAATGAAGTGAGAATGGACTGAGTGAAGAGACTTGGGCGGCTCTTAATAACGAGGACTTGGGAGCTGCTGATGGTGAAGTTAGATGAGTTTTGAGCAGCATCGGAATGCAAGTGCGGGGGAGATGGGATATCCCCTAGAAAACCCGATGACCAGCGGTATAGTCCAGGGCGATTCTCACTTGCGAGAATCCAGAGTGTCGTATTTGGAAATTGAACGTGGTTCGCCTTGGTGGGAGGCGTGCAGTCTAACCACTTAGTCGCCATCGCTCCCCAATGAACAAAAATCTGACATTTGAAAATACGCAGGACAGTGGTGTCTGTCCTACATGTCGTTTAAAATGCGATATCTGGCTGTCCCTAACCAGTGGCAACATCTCCCACGATCTCCTCGGGTGGAAATCTGCGACTCGTACGTCAAGGGAAGTCAAAGACCCCACAGATACCAACTTCTGTACAATACACAGCAACTAGTACAATCCAAAATTACCCTATGCATGATATTAAAACTACTAAGAATGGTATGATCACATAAGAATGTTACATATTATAAGAAGCAATTAAAGGACACATTACCATTAAGAAATTAAGGTGCGTAAATATTTAACACCTTATGAATAGGTAGGGACTTGAAAAATTCGTGTGTTCAACGACCTCCAGACTGGACTACATGGTCTTAAGTGGAATCGTGCAGATATCAGTTGACTATTCGTTGCTTGCTGCTACAGTGGAGGGCGATTATTGGGCAGCATTTTGTTGTATGTTTCTCATTGACCTAGGGTTTTCCAGGAGGTGTCAAATAACGTGTGGACCAATGGAAAATGTGACACAAACGTACTAGTTTTCCAACTCTAGTTTGTCCGAAAATTTATCCGAGAACTTTTCAGGTTTCTATGAATAGACCTTGTGAAATTTCGCGAAAAGATTTCAAGACAAGTTAGGTTTTAAAACACTGTAGGGCTATTTACCTATTTCGATTGAATGAAAAGCTTTTAGACACGTGTTAACTGCCTGCACACGAATCACGCAGGAGCCGCGCCGATGTTGCCGAATTCTGAGAGGCCCGGTCAAATATGAAAACGCCATCTCAAGCAGACAGCAACCAATGGCAACAGACAAACTACTGTTGGGTGTTTCTTGTAGCCACATTTTTTTTTGCGAAAAACCAATAGCAAGAGACCTGCAAAGTTTGCGTTAATATTTGGGGATACGTTAAACTCCAAACATATGTACTCCTGCAATAAGTTTCTCATTCGACAGCACTTTATTTGACACGCCCTGTGTAACACTTAGCCAATAAATTAACTCTTCACATTTGTGTAGTCCAATCACGTGTAGTTCAGCCAGAAAGGGCGTGACTTCACATCTAAACAAAAGCCAGTGGAGAAATGAAGCCAGCTCGAGTATATACAGTACTGTGAAGTTTAGCCTGATGCCAAATAATAACGCGAATTTTGTAGGTTCCTACCGATAGCTCTTATTATGAATTAAGAAACAGTATAAATTATGTGGTGCCAAAACATTATTAAGCTGTCTTATCCTTCTCCTTTAAATTTTTCTTTCTGTTTAAATGAGTAAATGAATTCATAGCATGGATGTTAACTATGTTTATAAGAGGGTTTAAAGCATTCTTGACCCTATGGTCCTATTCGTTGTTGAGGGCGGTGTCTAGGTTATGAATTTGGTGTCTGTATCATCGGCGGATGGGAAATGTCGGCTAGCTTTACTTATAATAGGGCTTACGGTGTGTTTGACCCTGTGGTTCTGTTCGTTGTCGGGGACGATGTCAGTGTTATGAATTTGGTGACTATATCTTAAATGGATCGTTAATGGTATCCGACCATGCTTAAATGAAGGTTTAAAGTGTTCTTGGCCCTATCTCCTTGATGTTACGCTCTAGCTAGTATGAATAGTAATTTGATAGCTGGAATCCAAGATAGCTGACGTATAACACAAACATATTGGTGATTCACACCTCACTTGTGAGTGAGCAGTGCTCGGGGTAAGATGTGTACTTAGTGTGTAATTACTCTCTCCGTACAGGTACTTAGTCTCTGTACATACATTTATTACTCTCGGTATGTAATTATTCTTGGTATGTGTACTTATTCATAATGCAATTTATCATTACACAATTGTTCATTACGAAAATAATTATACATAATTACCCTCTACAGGTATCGAACCAAGGAGCATCTCATCTCCCCTCGTCACTCCTAACTCTACCTTTTCAGTTGTGTTTCGGCAGCCGATGGGTGAACATGTGTACTTAGTGAGTAATTACTCTCTCCGCACATGTACTTAGTATCAGTACATGTACTTATTCTCGGTACATATATGTATTCGTTACGCAATTACTAATTATGCTTTAAATACTCCTAATTACAATTTCCACCAATTACATCTAATTGACTTCGACGGGTCTCGAACCGAGAATAGTTTACAATGTTAAAGGTTGCCGGAAAATGGTGTTCCTCTCTCCAGAGTCCATTTACAGGTTATTCTTATGGAACTACAACTGCTGCTGCTCCCTAGCTTGCTCAAAAGGCCTTGCTTCCACTACCTTTACTTCACTGCTACCTATCATGGCCCGATACTTATCTCTTCCTGTACAGGTAGAAGCACGCGGAAAACATTATCAGTCTGGGGGGTGGGGAGAGGAGGCACGCCTATTGATTCCTCTGTGGATCTGACCTGGCAGGTTTACAGGATGATGTGTCAAAGTTCCACGGAAGTGTTTCCCATCACGGGAATTATCTGGGTGCGGCTTTTTGTCGGAGTGACTGGCGATGAAGTCGATAGTGCAGTGGAACAGTGGTGAATCTTCAAGTTCGCATTCGAAAGGACTTGGGTTCGCATCTCTGCCCGGCCCGGTCATCCTGATTTCGGATAACCGTGGTTTGCCGAAATCACTCCGGGCGAATGTTGGGATGGTTCTTCACTACATGCCACAGTCATTCCTTCCCTGTTCCTGCTTTGTCTGAGCAACTTGTTCCATCTCTATAGTCTCGTAGGGCCACCTGTTTTTCGCGAAAAGATTTACGTGAAAGCTAGACTTCAATTCCCTATTTGCACATTTGCAGTCTTCCTTTGGCTATTGGCCGCTTGTCTTTGTGTGAAGAGAGTCTGTTACATGAGTGAGCCGATCAGAATAAAGTTAGTCCGATACTGACCGTCCTTGATTCGAGGGCAGGCGGATAAGATGTGTAACAATTCAAATTATTATTTGAGTTTCTTTCGTAGCGTCTCATTATTTCTGCGTAGTATGACTCTTGACTAGGAGAAGCTACGACGCTCGTTTGAGTTTCAATCGATTGCTCTTGTCAAGATCAATCGATTGCGTGTATAATAACATTTGTGTGGCGTGGTTATGGTGAAATTGTATGAATTTAATGTAAAAAAAATTAAGAAAACTTAACACAATGTCGGCCTATACTTGTCAAAAAGTCAAGTCGAAATACACAAATCGTGTAAGGTAGGGAAGAGCATCTCAAGTGTAATCCAGTGATACTCATAAAACCCAAAATTATCGAGCGAAGCGGTGCCGGGAACGTAAAAAAAAAAATCAAGGCGTCCGAGCGTGTCAACGTAGACGTATTCACGCAAAACAAACGGTCGTGTCCCCAACACAGCCACACCCCATTTTTAGACTCGGTTAAGCTTTGTTTGTATGAGGCAGAGGAAAATACAGAAAGTATACCTTTAGCTGGGATTCACGAAAGTTGGAAGTCACTATGAATTGACTATAATGACCTCGCTGCTTGAGAGAGGTTAATCCCTGCCTACCTACCTACCCTGCGATGGGCGTGTAAGGATCACGTCAGCTAAGCGTGCGGGCTCAGAGCTGTGAAACTGCAGTTGTTTTGTGACGCTTGAGTGGTGCGTGTGAGTGGAGCAGACGAGGACAGAGGACCTCGAGGCGACGCGCTAGACGTCTCCCAGCGACAGCGCGCGTATGCGCCTGCAGTGGACGACAAGTGTCGTCGCTGCATACTTGCAGCACTCAGAGTGCGCGTTGCGACTGCGCACGCACAGCGTAGGTAAACATACGGAATATAAATAGTGTAGCGGTACATTTTATGTGGACGTATTCATTCACTTCGCGAAGCTCTGGAAGTAAGTCTTGCATTTTAATGGATAATTCTTGATCCGAAATATTGCCAATTGGCTGGCCTACCTGCTGGGCTGGCAATTTAAGTAACAAAAGGTCTGGATTGGCGAACGACGTTCCGACATTTTGGCCAGTGACGCCATTTTGTTGCCGATCGCTGCTGGAGTGAGTGAGTGAAGATATTTGGATGTTCTTTAGAGCCGACGAGGGTGATTGATACGAGTATGGAGCAGCACCAGAATGAAAGGGCGGGGGGAACTGGAGATCCCCGAGAAAACCCGCCGACCAACGGCATCGTCCCGCACGATTCTTACGTGTGAAAATCCTGAGTGACCTGGCTGGGTATTGAACTTGGATCGCCTTGGTGGGAGGCGAGCAGGCTAACCGCTCGGCCATCGTGGCCCCCTCGCCGCTGGAGTTCGCTGTGCAAGCGACTGCTTCACTTCTGTATTCTTAGGTATTCTGGGGCTGTGAAATGCTCGGGGTGCTCCCACGATGGCACCTACTAGACAGTGGAGACTGTTCGTGGGAGACTGGATTACTTTGAGGATGTCTTAGATCTTACTATTGTAAGTATAAAGTGTTAAACATTGAATTATTGAATTATAAATTATGAACGTTACTTAATTTCAATGTGGCTACTACTAATAGAACTGAGAATATTTTTTAATTGATACAGTTCACATACAGGAGAACATACGTCGGCCTAAATAAATCGTTCACGTTTTGTAGTTTTACTTCTTAGTTTGATGTTGAACATGTTCCATGAGAATTTTATACCAATATTAGGCATCAATAAATTCAATAACAAACACAAAATACAAACTCGCCAGCTTTATTATCGAACGGAGGCATCAAATTAAGTGGCCAAGCAAATGTATATTTACAGTTGATTCAGTTCAATATTTTTTTAACAGCCTCATTTCTTTGGCCCGACACAGAGGTTTGCTTATTAAGTGCGTGTTTCGTTATATGAAATAAAAATTAATAAATTTTGTTACTTTTAAAGTTTTGTTGACTCAACAAAATGTTTTTGGGCGTACTAAATATATCTTTGGCCCTTTACAAACAAGTAGGCTATTTAGTTGTCTGTAGCAAACACCTCTGTATCAGTGTACTGAGAGACCTGGAGTTGTCCGAGGTGAAAAGAGATGCGAGGGCAGAAGCGCAGGTGTAGCAGGTGAATTTTACACAGGCGATTCTTACCCCCTTAATGCCTGAGTGGCGGCACGTGTCAAAGCAGCTTTGCGCCTGCTGACAACCGCGACAACAGCAGAATACTGTTTACAACCCTCGACTGACCACAATACATTAGGTTAACACTAATCCCCGAGAGCATTACCCTCATCACTTTCTCTCCAGAACATGCCCCTTGGTACAATAACAATTTAAGGAACAATCATTACCACCTAGCAAATCAAATTACTGTTCAACCGTAACCAATTATTACGCACCGAGCCAGAGTCCTCAGCGGCAGTAGGGGTGATAATACCTAAAACAGTGATTCAAGGCACGTTGGCTGTTTTTTGTAGGTGGTGACCTCGAAGCGGTCACGCATCAGCGAAGCTTGGAGTTTCCCCAGAAATGATTTTCGAGCGTAGTAATTTCGTGTTCTGTGTAACTAGTAGAGTGTAATTTTAACATTACCCAAGAAAAAATTTTATTTTTCCGAAAAGCCTCTATTCTGGACATCCATTTTCTTTCCGTACGGCACACCATTGTGCCGACAGCTCACCAATGGTATAATGATGAACTTAGTACGTTCTTTTCCTGTCTCGATCGCGTGGGTGTCTGTCCTTTGCTATCTGGGGGTGAAATACGCCTGGAGGTGAAATTCGCCGGTTACACCGGCAATGTCCGCAGTGTTTCACCGGGTCACGATACCGGGGGGGTGGGCCAGCACTAGCCGCCCGCTGGCTGTCCGGGAGATGCGCAGGCGAGGGCGGCCGGCACCTTTGTCCCTCCCAATCTTATCATCGCCATTAGATGACAACCAGGTCTTCACTTCGCCGACCTGCCGCCGCGAGATAAACACAGCCGGATTCCACACGCGTGACTTCACTTATCGTCGCCCGCGGACTATCTCCTCCGCGCCCAATGGGCTGCTCGCTCGTGCTTTACAAACCTCCGCTGTAGATACACATTAACCTCTCATCGTGTTCCAATCATTTTCGGGGCCGCAGCCAGCGATTAGACCACTGGCCTCCCAACAAGGCAAACAGGGTTCGAGTCCCACCTTGGTCGCTGCCGGATTTTCACATGTGGGTATCGTGCCGAACGATTTCCAATACTTTTACGCGCATTCGTACAATATTTAAGTCGTAAATGTAAACTAGGGACATAAAGATGGGCTCTCTCGAGATAAACTAGATGACATGCTATTTAGTACTGTCTAAGTTTGATCTGAACCATAGATAAAGGTTTAATATGAAGAATGAAACTATTTAAAAAAGTGAAGTTCAAAGAAAATACTCGGATGTCACATGGCGAATTTATTAAATTAATAAAAAGGGCGCCTACAATAATAAAGATAAATACATTATTAAATCACCCATATCGCAAACATTAAATAATCATTAATTCAGTAATATTTGGAAATCACCACATAACAACAAATAGTGTGCCGAATTTACTGCGATCTAGCGGCAAACTCTGAAAGCTCACTTCGAACATCGCGTTCGTAGAACATATTCGGACTGCGCCAATGTGACGTCATCTGAACCGGATATACGGACACTTCCACGGTCACAGTTACGGCCCACTTCCAGCGACAGTGAAATTTCGCCAAAGATTTCAAAACAAGATATATTTCAAAACACTGTAGGGTCATTTGCCTATCTTGAGTGGCTGAATTACTTATACACACGTGTTAACGGTCTGCACACGAATCACGTAGGAGCCGTGCCGATGTTGCCGAATTCTGAGTGGCCCGGTCAAATATGAAAACGCCTTCTCAAGTAGACAACAACCAATGGCAACAGATAACTTGCTGTAAGGTGCTTATGTAGGTTGCTCATAGTAAAGTGAGTACTTTTGGAGGCAGTCTCATAAGACATAATAAGCAGAGACCTGCAGAATTAGCGTTATCATTTGAGGACACGTTAAATTTAATACCCTTTTATCTTTGTAATTCGTTTGTCATTGGACCAATCACTGAACACTTCACAATATTGTGTGCTCCAATCTCGTGCAGTTGAGTCAGAAATGGCGTGACTTCACAACTATGCAGGAGCCAATGGAGAAACGACGTCGGTCCCAGTATATAGGTACAGTTTTATGAAGTTTAACCTGAAGCCAAATAATAACGCGAGTTTCGTAGGTCCCTGATAATAACTAGCAACACCCGAATTTCGCGAAAAGATTTGAGCACCTGCTAGATTTCAATACCGTACAGGCATACCAACCATTTCCCTTTGCTTATTCGCGGCGAATCTCTGTGAGAAGGCATTTTCTCACTTGATTGACCAATCAGAGGTAGGTAACTCCGATACTGTACATCTGTGATTAGCGGGCAGACACCTAGGACACGTAACACCTAGACCAACCAATGACGAATGTGGATCTGAGTTGAAGTGTTATCAAATACAACTGGTCGTAAAATCTTTTCGCGCAAATCTTGTGTCCCTAATAATAACCGACAAATACGATTCATTGAGACCCTGGACTTTTAGTTTTGAGTATGGTGGAATGTAGGCCTATACACTGTTTTCATTACTCACATGGAAGTATTTACATTATGAAGTGGCGAAAGGATATACATTGCCGAAATAAAAAACTAACTATGGCTTTAAAAGTGCTCACTTTACGGTGAACAGCCTGCAGTAGTATTAACATCTACCATGTAGTCACATTTTTTCATGAAAACTCACGAGCTCTACCCATTGTAAGACAGGCGCTGAAGGTCGGTGCGCCGGCGGACACAACTGCCATGGCTCGGCCGGCCAGCCGCTTTCTGAGAGCGGCTGTGTGTTGCCGGCGACTGGCGAACAGGTTTGCGAAGACAGGTCGCACACCACTACGGCGCTAATGGCGGCGCAGCGTAGGGGCGAGGTTCCCGTGCACCGTCGTAGCGACGAGCCTTCCTTGCTTCACTCTGCCAGCGGACCAAGAGAAATAATACCTAGAACTAGTGAGTCAACACTATAAGCACCCAACATGTTTGTCTATTGCCATTAGTTACTGTCTGCTTGTGAAGGCGTTTTCATATTTGACCGGACCACTCAGAATTCGACAACATCGGCACGGCTCCTACGTGATTCGTGTGCAGGCAGTTAACACGTGCGTAAAAGTAATCCAGCCAATCAAGATAGGAAAACGACCAGACAATATTTTGAAATATAACTTGTCTTGAAATATTTTCGCGAAATTTCACTGTCTCTAATGATACCCCTTGACATATTATCCTGAGTTTACCCGTTCACGTCTGACATGTTGCAGAACAGGTGACATCATGATCTGTGCTGTACAAGTCCATAAGCTAGCACCAATACGGACGTCACTTTCCCCTGGCAAATGTTATTGGTTTCTGCTGAAACACAACTATTTTATAATTGGTTGATTCTTGTGCTATAGTCGAGACAGGTGAATTGCGGGAAAATATTTATGGCTATGCTAGACTTCAATATCCTACGTCCGCAACGACAACTTTCTTTGCTTACCTGCCGCGTGTCTACGTGAGAAGACATTTTCTTATTTGACTGGGTCAATCAGAATAACTTACTCCGGTACTGAACGTCCATGGATTCGCTGGCACACTTGAGCACGTGACATTTAAAATCATCAAACCATGAATGTGCATATAAACAAAAGTATTTTGCAGCACAACTGGCCTTGAAATATTTTCGCGAAAAACACCTGTCTCTAGCTATAGATATAACGAAACCCTTCCCACGGGTTCCAAAGTGTCACTTGTTGAAGACATTTGTAAGTACTTTTCACAAAAAAAATCTCCCACTTTTGCAACACCTCAGACGAAAATTTATGTGTACGTTAAGTGCTTAAGGTAAAAATTAATAATATGAATGTGTTTCGGCGAAGACTGATCCCAGCAGAAATATAAACAAAGAGGGGCTCACAAATGTTGCTGATTCATTCCCGATAGCCTGAGGGCATGTTCTAAAACACTATCAATATACAAATGTTCCATTTGGAAGCCGTTGATAGGCACTTTTTCAGCGACGATTGCGATTTGGAAATTAAATACCTTTCGTTACATACTAAAATACCAAATACGTAATTATTTTTTTCGACTAATTCGGGTCACGTGACCATTTAGTAAGCTAATAGTCCCAATATGAACGTGGCCAAGAAATTTCTCTTGCTGCATAGTAAAATAAGCTTTAATTTCCTTCAAATTGTTGTAGGTGACACGGTCACAATATTTCTTCTTCTTTGCTACAGGACAGAAGTATTTCACGATGCGTCAGCACGGCACAATCGTGAAAGGGACGCCGAAGTACAATTTTTCGAATTTGCGCTCGTCGTGTGATGAGTGTTTAAAAATGTTGACGAATCTCGCGCGTTTGTTTCACATGGCGACGACTAAACACGCAGCGCGAGGCGGCTTGTTAATTAACAGCCGGCCTCAACAGCTGCTGTCCTTCGCGAACAAGTCCACAACTTAACAGCTGTTTTTTCCTACAGCTAGAGCGGAAATTAAGTTTTCGGCGGCCAATTTAGAAAAATAACGCGATTAACATGTAAATTATAGTAATGGGAACATAGCGAACTTATCTGTCTCTTTCTAGGCGAGGAACCAAGCGTGTCTAGCAAATAGTTTTCTTCGTTTTGTTTTCTTAAAGTGCCGCGTGCGTAAAGAGGAATCCAGGCGGCTGATAATAATGTCAGATCACAGAGTGCTTGACGATACAGAGGTGGAGCCGCACGGACCAGCACAAGAGCGTCACTTGATAAGCGGCAGCCAACCAGGAAACATTTTACAGCACGCAGTAACCAATAAGACGCAAGACCAGTCCCATAGGCTCGCGTGGCCAATGGCAACGCCCACATTACAGCAACCGCCACGTAATTTCGTTTCTGTGTATTCACCTACTCTGTGCGTTGTTAGACGAAACTATCGAACGTGCCTCCAATATTTTCACATACGAAGAGAAAGCGCATTCCTGACTATGACGGAATGTTACTTTCAAGACTACGCACGCATCGGAAACATTTTCATGCCCTTCAACACGGTAAAAAAAAAAGGTGTCTCTAGACTGCTATTTCTCTAATACACGCAAAACTACAATAAAGGAGTGCGTTGGTCATCGCTACAGAGTCGCGTCCAATACAGTGACAGACTCACCGCTTCAACCTTCAGGAGAGTCGCCGACAGAAAGTGTGTACGCCGGTATAGGCTGTTCACGGTAAAGTGAGCACTTTTTAAGGGCCTTATAAATTTTTACTTCCATTCAATTTCCATCTCCCTGCTGCTTTTTAATATAAACATTACAATGTGCCCAATAAAGTGCATACATTTCACCATCACCAAAATTGAATACCTGAGTCTGCAATAAGATATATTTATTAGCAGTTAATGCCTATTGGGAGGGCCTTAAAAAGTGCTCACTTTATAGTGAACAGCCTATAGACCGTAGAGGTGATACCGCTGTACATATGCCGGTTGGAGTCACCCGTAGCTCTTCGATTTGTGTCTCGCTCACACAAACACATCCCTCCTTGACTAGGTGACCACCTTGCCAGTAGAGACGGGAGGGACTGACCTGTCGTTGGCGATTGTCTCCCTGCAAGAAGAAGTGGGCGGCTCACACAGTGGCCGACAAGCGAGGTACACACGCGCACACACACACAATACTACACAACACGCACTCGTCGCTCAGGCGCGGCGCGACTGACACGCTGAGAGGCCGGCGGCAGCAATATAGCCTTCCTTCCCCGCCCTCCCCTCACTCACAAACCGCGCCCCCCCCCCCCCCAATGACGGTCAAGGAACATGCGCGTGTGGCCGGCGCCCACGTAGCCTCCCCTCTCCAGTCTGGCGTACTCACGTGACGTGCTAGTGTGCCTGCTCCCTCCCTCCTTCCGCGCTCCATCCGCACCTCGTATACCTCACTACACATCGAGCCCGCCAGCGTTAAAGGTTGTTCATGATAAAGTGAGCACTTTCGAAATCAACCTTACAAAAAAGTCCCTGCCCCTACCTGCATTTATTTTAACGGGCGTCCTGAGTGACCTACGCCGAGGAAAGTTGGTAACGATGGAGGGAAAATCAGTTCCATATATTAACGTCGAACAAAGAGATCTAGGTAACCATTTGTGATGACTTAAATTATATCTCTCGCTTTCTGTATTTTTTAATGTATCGAAGTATAAAAAAACAAATAGATTTGTGCAATATTTACTTATCTAATAATTCTACAGTCTCACTTAACCGACTCATGAATAAAGTGATGAGGCCCATGGCAATGTTAATTTTACATAAGGAGGATTAATACACAACGTGCATATAAATAGATCTTAAGCAGGGATTTCAGAAGTGCTCATTTTATCGTGAATAGCCTATACAAGGATCTCGTCCATTTATGCCGACTTTCAACTTACCTGGAGCCCTGCTCATGTTCTACTTACAAGATATTCCTACGCTTCAAGCAAACAAAGATTGAAGGGATTCATTCCATCTCATTCCATCTTCGCTTTTTCTTAACAAATATTCGTATTGAAAATTTACGGCCGTATACAACAAAATCAAAGCTATACATGTCATAAACGACTACTTAACGATTTTTGTTTAAATTTGTACGGTTGACATTATTTAATAATTATGTAATATTTCAATACGACTACAGATGTGAAACTAATTATGTAACAAAAATAAGTTGGATTTCGAAATAACTGTTAAAAGTGCCTCAGCAGCGCAGCAGTGTGTTTGAAATCCGCGTTTTTTTTTTTACGAAATCATTTAAACGCATCCTCACTAGACAAATGTACAAAAAGAGTACACACTCGAAACGAGGTAGCTTACGCGTAACACTCTGAAGACACCACGCTCATTGTAAAACATGACCAAAAACGGCATTTCTACACTTCTGTATCTCGTAATGTACTGGTCGGAAACATGCGGTACTATGACAGGTACCTGCACTGAACTTCGCTTCAGACTTTCCACCAATAAAAAGATAGGGTCACCGCTAAAGTCCCATAGCTACATACAGCAGCACAAGGGAAACACTGCACGCCAGTCGAGCGCCCTGCGTGTAGGAGTGACGGGACACTGTGCGCGCGTCAGTCGCCCTTATCTCTACCGCGCTTCTCTGCCTCAAACGCGCTAGAAAGCAAAGCTACATACAAGTAAGCGGCGCCCTTAAGATGTAAATAAGGAGGACAGCGTAACGTTAGAGTGTCATCTCTTTCTCCCTTCCATACTCTGTGGTATAGGCTGTTCACGATAAAATTAGCACTTTTGAAAGCATTACTTAAGATCTACTTGTATGTACGTTGTGTATTCTTCCGCCTTATGTAAAATTAACACTGCCATGGACCCTCATCACTATATTCATGCGTCACTTGAATGAAAGCGTGAAATTATTAGACGAGTAAATATTTTACAAACCCGTTTATTATTACACCAGATGCTTTTAAAAAAATAGAAAGGGAAAAATAATTCCAGTTATTATAAATGAATACTATTTATTCGACGTTAAGATATGGAACTACTTTCCCTCCATCGTTATCAACTTTACTGGATGCATGTCACTCAGTGCTTCCGTTAAATTATATTCATGCAGGAGCAGTGACTTTTTCTAAGGTTGATTTCAAAAGTGCTCACTTTATTGTGAACACTCTTTAAGGATGATACCAGCACGCTCATCCAAGTGGCACCGTACACTGAAAATGACAGACCGACTGTTAGGATTATTCGTAGAGCCGCGGCGGCTGAGCGGTTACACTGCTCGCCTCCCACCAAAGAGCAACGGGTTAAATCCACCACCGCGCCTCTCCCAATCATTTTCGCAAGTGGGAATCGTGTCAGAAGGTGTCGTTGGTCGGCGCGTTTTCTCGACGATCTCCCGTTTCCCCTGCTCTTTTATTCTGGCGCTGCTCCATTCTCGCCTCATTTCACCCTCATAGGCTCTCAAGACCCCCAAATCAATCATATTTTTCGTATTCTGTTCATGTACCCAATATTGACCTCCCTGAAAGACACGTCAACAGTGATGAACGTGTTTGTTTATAGTGAGAACTAGTGACTGTTTGCTATAAAAAAATAACATGAGTTCACGGTAGATTTCAATACTATAAGCATCCGAAAGCAGTTTATCTATTGCAATTGGTTTGTTGTCTGCTTGAGAAGGCAATTTCCTATTTAACCGGGCCCCACACAGAATTCAGCAACATCAGCACGGCTCCTACGTAATTCGTGCGCAAACAGTTAGCACGTGTCAAAAATAATTCACCCACGCAAAATAGGTTATACGATCCTACAGTGTTTTGAAATATAACTTGTCTGGAAATCTTTTCGAGAAATTTAATTAACCCAATTTATACATCAATTTTAAAAAGACAAACACTTATATATGATTGTTGCTAATTTGAATTTCATCAAACAGCATTACAAATTGGTTAGACGAAGTATATATACATATCAAAGTACTTGTGTACTGTTACAAATTCTCTCTCAAAGTCAGTGAGCTAAACCAAGTTTGTTTAGTGATGGAGGTCTTAATAAAATAAAAGAATGAATTATAATTTCCTAAATTTATTTACAACTACAAACCAAATTCTCTCGACTCAACATCTCACAATAAATTGATATCACGTACTGCTCACAATTGATGATTTCCATCAATACAATTATATCTCAAATCAATTAACATAATAAAATAATTTAAATGCCAGTCCCAATAGACAGTGTATCCAAAGCCTATTCAATTATTTTACAAATTATATGTCCACATTTGACAGTTCCAATGTTTACAATAAAGTCCGTATCACACGTTATTCAGTTCTACCTCAGTTTTATCTATTTACTGTCAGTCTGTAATGTTATAGAGTTCTCCGAGCGCACTCACGCATAGTAGGCTCCCCTCGCCTGGGTTCACGCCCTCTCGTCCGTCCACAACACGAAACCACGCCCGCCGTCGTCTCGCAATCACCTGTCGTCGTTCGTCCTCTGCGCGTCGCTCGATCATCGCCATTGGCTAAAAAGCTTCTACCAAAACTGCCAGCAGTCCAGCTGTTGCTTGTATTTATAGTATCGTAGGCCATCACCAACAAATGTCTTCAAATCCCGCGTTGCGCTGAGAGTCCTAATTCCCAGAATATTCTTGTCAATCCTCTACACTTGTTGGCTTCTCCATCAGAAGGGGGGGGGGGGAGGGGCTGTCACGCTAGCCAGGTGTCGCCCGTCTCTGTTAATCATTCACCGTTTGTCCCCCGGGGGTGAGGGGTAGGGTCGAAGTCACCCCCACCCCCCAGAGATTAACCGCGTGTAACGGAAGCTCGCGGCTGATGCGAGCTGCACTAATCAGTGTTCTTACCTCAACCCCAATCCACGCCATTTTTGCTAGACGTGTATATGCTGTTCATGTTAAAGTGAGCACTTTTGAGACCCTAGTTACTTTTTACTTTCAGCCATATTTAATCCTTTATCAACGTTTTTGAACAAATATTGCATTGTATGTAATGCACACAGTGTGTATATTCCACCGCACTCAGAAATTAAGGTCTAAAGATAAAATAAAATATATTTATCGACTATTATTCCAAATGAGAAAGCTTTCAAAAGTGTTCACTTTACTGTGAACGGCCTATAGGTAGAAAAGCAGATCAATGATGGGACACGGAATCTGGGTGTGTGTAGGCAGCGAGATAGGCGTACCTCATCTTTCTTTAGCCTATGAGTGGCTCGTCGCCGCTACGCGCCAACATATACTGCGTCTGAGGGTCGGTTTTCGCGTACGTGCAGGACGTGTGCGAAAGTGCGTATACGTGCGAAAGGAAGAAAAGAGAGCATTATAATGATATTCGTCTTACATTTAACCAGAGACAAATTGAAAAAGTGTTTGGCGGGGCATTGATTTGTTTATTGAATATTTACCCTTAAGAATTCTTGGAAGTCATGGAATAGTAAAAAATTTGTTTATCATGTTTCTTTGACAGTTGGTTATATGCTCGTTAAAAGACGGATATATCTCATCAAGGCGATCTTTTTTCCCACCTAATTCAGGAACTGAAGTTAGATTTAGAAATAATTTTACGCACACCTGGATGTCAGCTGCGAAACTGTTTACTATTTGTATCGCAGAGATGCGTGTAACCTGTAATAATTTAAATTAAGAAACTTGCTACGAAAAGCAAGCAACAACACGCCAGCGATTAAAAGAAAGACAAGACTCGGTTCACAATCAGTTTCTTGTACGCAACAAACGACAGCATAGCACTGTACGTATAAGGTATGATGCATAGTGAATGCACTTGCCTCATGTTCATCCAATCACACACGACTTGAAATCAAGTCGATTATAGTGAAGTGGGCGAGTGAAGATATTTGGGCGGCTCTTAAAATCGAGGTCTTGGGAGCCGATGAGCGTGAGGCGAGGTTAGTAAGGAGTAACGCCGGGATAAATGGGCGGGAAGAAGCGGCAGATCACCGATAAAACCCACCTACCAGCGGCATCGTCGGACACGATTCCCACATGCGAAAATCCCAGAAAGAACCCACCGGGAATCGAACCTGATTCGCCAAGGTGGGGAGCGAGTAGTCTAACCACTATACCACCGCGGTCCCGATGTTAGCGAAATTATAACTTTTTAATTAAATAATAAAATTAAGAATTCTTAAAGAATACAGGAAACTCATTCAACTCAGTGTACATCATTGTGTACATTATGCACGTGTATAGGTTGTTCACGGTAAAATTAACACTTTCGAAAGCCCTGCTTAAGGGGGCGTGGGACTTAAATTAACACCAAGGACGAAATTGATGTAACTGGTTTTTGAAAGCCAACATAGAAAAAAGTAGAAATTGCAGTTCTAGATAATAGATTTTGCCGAATTAACAACCAAGTATTTTGCAGTATTACTATATCAATTTAGCATAATGCCTTGTGCCCCGAAAAAACACAAAAACTGACTGCGTCAGAAATATCTCGGCAGAATAACGTCACTCAGGTAAAATATTTTCTCTTGTAGTTAGTAAAAACTATTATGTATGCTTACCCTTTCTTTGTTTTCTCTATTGGCTTTCATAAAATTTGCAAAATGCGATAAACCTCAATGGAATTAATTTTTGTCCCGTGCCCTTTTAAGAGCTACTTGTAAGCACACTGTGTATCCTTTCGCCGTATGTAAAATCAATAGAATCGTGGATCTCATCACTTTATTCGTGCGGCAGTGAAGGGAAACTGTAAAATTATTATAAAAGTAATTATTTTACAAATATTCCAATCGATATACTTTATGCATTAAAAAGATCAGAAATTAAAACGAAGCATTGTGGTATTTACAAATGTTTACCGACCAGTTTTAATTGAACGTTGAGACACGGAACTACTTTCCCTTTGTCATTACCAATTTTACTGAACGCATGCCTCTACGTGAGCTCGTTAAAAATACACGCAGGTAGCGACAGTGAAATTTTCCACGGGTTGATTTCAAAAGGGCTCACTTTATCGTGAACAGCCTTTAGGTAAGATTTGGTCTGTACTGCACACTGTAAGGATTAACAACTAATGATTCCCACGTGTAGGTAAAATATTCACAAACCGTAGCTCCCTGGCCTGGGACATAATTGGTTCATATAAGTTTAGCCGAACATATATCCTTCAGCTCATTGGTTGTGGCAGCAAAACAAGAGCAGTGTCGACTTTCACGCAACAGAGCGTTTTTTGTTTCCAACACCTGCATCGTAAACTAAAGTGAGTCTAAAGCACGCCTTAGCGAACGTGGAGCTAATGAACGACGAAGAAACCAGGATTCCCGTGACACGTGGTTTTCGGCAAATCACGTTACCCACTGGGGAAGTAGTATCCACTGTACAGAAAGTTTAGGCTCGATATATGTATTACACTGGCCTCCAGTATACAGGTCGCTTAAAACATGAAATGTTCCTGTCCTTACTTATTAGTCTTCTCTCTTGCAATTCTATATGCTGAAGACATATCTTCACGTCGAGGATGCTTCCTGCAAAAACACGAATACGATGACCTTTAACAGCGTCGTAAAGAACGGCCGCGCTCATGGTGATTCGTCGACGTTCACGCGCGCGCGCTTTCCACGTGAACCGAGTCTTGGCAAGTTGTATGAAGAACCGAGTCTTGGCAAGTTTCATGATGAACGGATGCCTAGGAAAACCAACTCAAGTGAAGTAAACAGAACGAGTGTACAAATTTTAGCTGTTCTATGTTACACAGAAACCAAACGATCTGCAAGCGATGAAATAAAATGGAAATCTGTATGGAAATTACACACGTAGTATTTATAAGCAGCACACTTCAGTCTTGATATCAAGCCTATGCAATGTTTAATATTTTATGAATATTATTGCCAGATTACTGTACGTGCGTTTGTCAAAACAAAAATAACAATAGTTAGAGGCAGTGATATTTTGCGAAAACATTTCGAGACAGGATAGAATAAAAAGCACTGTAGAGTAGTACAGCCTTTTTGATTGGCTGAAACATGTTCTGGTCTGCGATAATTGTTTGCGCACGAATAACGAAAGTATAACGAAGTTCAGCGTTGACGTTACAAAATCCTGAGTGGCTCGGTCAAATGAGGAAAAGGCACCAGCAGCCAATGGAGGTACAAGAAGAGCTGGGGTGTTTATATAGTATTGAAGTCTATGAGTATTCCGATTTTTTCGCGAAAAATCACTGGCCCTAATGATAGCTAACTCAAAGACGTGATTTTGTATTCTTGTATGCCACAGTAGCACAAAAACCAAGATCATTAAACCAAACACTTGTTTCCTATCGGCTACACGGATTCATTAACCCGTAGCAGTTCGGAATCAACCAGGGGGCCGCGGTGGATTAGTGGCCAGACTACTCACTCACGTCTAGATAAACCGGATTCGATTTCCGGCAGAGGCACGCAGAATTTCGCGTACGGAACACTTGGCAGATGTCATTGGCCGGCGGGTTTTCTCGGGTTTCTCCCATCCTTCAGCCATACCGCACCATACTCATCTCGCTTTATCTTTACCGGCTTTCAAGACCTTGACATTAAGGTTCCCGTCTACCTGGAGCGTTTCTCCACGTTTGCAGCCCAGAAGTGCGGCAGCGATAAGAGCGGTTCTGCCTCGCGCATCAAGTGCGCAATCGTCACGATACAGCACTTCGATAAGGCCGTTTTCAGCCATGTCGGAGAGCCTTGAAATGCCGTTTCGAATCTGTGTATTCTTTTCGTAGATCAGCACCACACTGGACGCACGTTTCATAGTTTTGCGGTATAAAACGTTCATTTTAAACACACTGCCACGCAGTTCAAGCCCAAGATAGGCGGGAGCCTTTAGGAAGAATCTCGCACTTTTAAACAACATTTTGCTGTATGAACAGCAAGCGGAATGTAAATATCAGTAAATGTAAATGGTAAATTGAAGAATAATAATAAAACAAGAAACTTTGCGTACTTTTAAAATACGAATTACAAAGAAAACGATAAATATAAAGAAACGAACGACAACAAGAAGCGGAAGAAAAATTTAAGATTGCTATTAAAAAGGGATATTTTACGTGCGTATAATGTAATGAGCTGTAACCAAACGAAAGACAACGTAGGTGCAACATAATTACCTAAGTGATGAAGAACGTAATAGATACGACGAAAGTGTCGTGGTTCGTAGGTATTTATATTTTAAGCATGAAGGTATCCGTAGCCGAAGTCGCTAACGAGTTTTCCTGTGAAACTATGTTAGCTCCGAATGTGGGTACATTTACAGGTTAGCCCAACGGGGTATTATGTGAGTACTGATAAGCAATAATCACACAATCAAACATACAGTGTTTAAAATTCTTTAACTTCTAGATAAGGGAATTTCTTCACTATCTTCTTCCCAACATAGAATAACTTTGAGGATAAGAGAGATATTGGCAGCGCTTAACAGTGAAGGTTTTGTAATACGAGCAGATATGACGAGAGCTGGCGATGGATAAGGGACGAAATGCAATGGCGGAAGAAACTGGGAAACTCCCAGACAAACCACTGTCCCCCGTATAGCTGAGCAACATTTCTCAGCACGAACATCTGAGATTTACTCCGCCGGGAACCGAGGCCCATTCACCGCACTGAGAAAAATTTGTTACTGGTTCAAGCAAAATTTACTTGCCACGACCAGATCATTTGTTTGTAAAGCAGAAATAAAATATTTTGTTGTTGAAACGAAAATAATTTATTGGTTTATTTGTTTGCAACCAAAATTTGTCACCAAATCATTTGTTTCCTCTACCAAATGTTTTGTTGCCTTTACCAAACATTTTGTTGCTTCTACCAAATATTTGTTTCTCCAACCAAAACTTCTGTTATCTTTGCCAATCTTTTGTTACCCATACAAAATATTTTGTATTCGGATTTTGATTGCACCTCAACTGCCTGCAATCACTACGGATAAAGTCACACAAAAAGAGAATGAATAACAAAATGCATAGATGAGAAAAACAAGAGCAATAAAAACGTGATAATATAAATAAACATTTATATGGAACAAGAGACAACATCCAGTCAGACGAAGAGCGGCAGAGAAACAATACGAAAACAGCAAAAATCACAGGCGAAACATGTCCTATCTTTCTCCATATAACGACTGTGCTTATTTATATTGTTACAGGCTGCAGCTGGCACCGGCTACCAGCTCCTGTTATGCGCGGCCTGGGGTGAACCACCCCCCTTCCCCCAGTAAGAATCTCTCATAACCGCGCTGCCACCCCCCCCCCCCCACCTCGGCCCCTGAGGAAGCCCGGGATTTGATTGACAGTGGGGAGACCTGGCTGATGTAACAACCCTTATTCCTACCCCTGCTGAGGAGCCGACAAACATATAGATGGCGTAAGAATATTCTGGAATTTAGAGATATATCTGGGTGATGGCCTACAACCCTATAAATACCCCAGCAATCCAGTGGCCAGCAGTCATTGGCTAATGCCGTCTACCTGAGTGCGGGCGCGACGTTAAATGCAGTACAAATGTGGACGAAGTGTTCTTGGTGTGAATGGACGAGAGGGCGTGAAACCCGGCGGGTGAGGGCTACTGTGCGTGAGGGCGCTCGGAGAAGCCTAGGACATTGCGGACTTGCGGGACATGGACTGAACTGAGGTGGAACTGAGTGGATATGTAGTAAAGGTTTTGTTGTAAATATTAGAACTGTCAAATATTGACGTATAATTTTAAAAATAAACCAGCAGACATGGAAAATACGGGCCAGAATCGGACCGGTAAAATCTAGCCGACAAACTCCGGCCAGCCGATACCAGCCCGCTGTCTTATGCCGGAAGTGGCCCAATGGAAATATGGACTGGCGGCTGACTGTTTGACGAAAGTGTCAAAAATACACTGTGCCGCTACCGGCAAGATACAAAATGTATTCCGGCCCAACATACATAAAAAGTACGGGCCAGAATCGGGCCGGTAAAAGCTAGCCAATAAACTCCGGCCAGCCGATACCAGCCCGCTGTTTTATGCCGGGAGCGGCCTAATGGAAACATGGATGGACGGCCTACTGTTGGCCGACAGTGTCGGGCCTGCGACGGCTAGATGTTACGATGCCAGGCCTGAGACTAAATGTCGCTACGATGTCGGGCCTGCGGCAACTGGATGTCGTTACAATGCCGGGCCTGCAGCGGCGTGATGGCCAGAAATAAGCAGTATAACCATGGAAAAAACCTTAACTTTTCGATAAAAAATTTCAGTATCTGTTATTTCCTCTTTACATATATTCATTTTATTTACTTCTTAACTCATTGTATGATATGAAAAGGTTTTGCTTGCCGAGTGCGGCATTCGAACATAAGACCATTGAGTTGACAATCATGCATGCTAACCTATACACCAAGGGGTAAGTTGCTGATTATTCCCCAGTTATTTAATGTACATGATAACACAAATTAATATAAAGGAATGTTTAAATTCCATGAGACTATAACAAAATTTTAAAACACGGATTATTTAAAAACTATTTATTCAGAGGCTTGCAAACAAAGTATTTTTTGTTAGTTTTTAATATATCTGTCGGGTGGTTGTACAAAAGAAAAAATCAAAGGAAACAAATACCATGGGCTACCACATGACACACATATAATCACGAAAAAAAAATGTCAATCGTTAACACACTGTCTCAAAAAAGACATCATGCCATTAACAGCAAGCTAATATCTTGCCTATTCAAAACACTTTCCAAAAGTTTGTAGGCCCATAAGACATCATATCTATATCTTTATTGTGACAAAGAGCCTTGTCTCGAAAAGATTACCGGGCCGGAATAAATAAGACAATGGCCAGTTTACCGAAAAGACATAGCTGCTGTATGGGAATCGGTACAGAAACATTTTTAAGATTCTTGCAACATGTTTGCTCTGCGATATCGTGCCGACATGATTTAGGTGATATCCGTCTGTTATCCTAAAAATACAGCGAGCCATTGTCTTTTTTATAACGACAGATGGCTATCTTCTTGCATTTAAACAACAGTTGCCGGCAATACAGGTATCGGGCCGACAATTTGCAGACACTTTGCTGACGGGTTGTGTTTACTAGGAATTGATTAGTTTACTGCACTGACAATTTACGAGATGGTGTCATTGTAGAAAGGAATAAGATTTTTTCAAAATTGGACAGTTTGCCTGTTAGGATGATTAATATATCTGACCGTCCTATCCGTCTTGAGGATCCGCAATAGTTGCTTGTAACCAGGTCTCACAGGTACTTCCAAATGTTCCAGAAGTTTCGCTGCCACAACATTCTGGATGTCCTTTTACAGGTACTCTGGAAGAACTGCTGACAAGAACAAGAGAAAACCTCAACTGGCGACAGGAGAGAGTAGTTTCGGAATTGCTTCAGTTCAGAGAAATAGAGGCGCTTTCTCCTATGAGCCCAATGAACTTGGCAGAACTAATGTTGCATGCCACCTCATCGACACAAGGGGATGCCAGACCCATGAAGGAGCCACCAAGGAGACTACCACTAGCTCAATATGAGATGGTTGATGGTATTCTGAAAGAGATAAGGGATTTAGATATAATAGAGCCGTCAGTCAGTCCATGGTCTTCTCCTATTGTGCTTATTAAAAAGAAAGTGACTCTATTAGATTTTTCGTTGATTACCGCCAACTTAATAATGTCACCAAAAAAGATTCTCACCCACCCTCTAAGATACACGGCACACTGGATAAGCTAGCAGTTTCATAGTAGTTTTCAACTCTAGGCACAGAGAGCAAATATTGTCAGTGCGAGGTTGCCCTGGAAGACAAGGAACAGGCTGCCTTTTGTTACCAAGGGAAAGGAATCTGGTAATTCAAATTTATGCCCTTTGTACTATGAAACGCCCCTGCTACCTTCGTACGACTGATGAAGAAAGTTCTGCTCTTAGACGTTTGAGAGGAGTTCCTGGACGAAATTGTGGTCACAGGAAGATCATTTGAAGAGCCCCTGGCATGCATAGATTCTGAGTTTCAGAAAGTGACTGTGACCAATCTGAGATTGGTTCCCAAGAAATGCCACCTTTTCCAAAAGAAAATTAATTTCTTGGGCCATGTTGTATCATCCCATGGGATTGAAACAGACCCTGATAAGACCAGAGCAATAAGAGATTGGCCTCTACCAAAGGACAAAACTGAAATTCGAAGTTTTCTGGGCTTATGTGCTTACTAATGTTGATTTGTGCATGGGCTAGGCACTATCGCCAAACCTCTGCATGTATTGACTAAGGCAAAAAGAAAAAAAATTATTTGACCCCAGAGTGCGAAATTGTTTTAATAGACTAAAGGAAATTCTGATATCTCCCACAGTACTGGGCTTCCCGAGTAGAGAGATTGAATATATTCTGGATACTGATGCTGGCGAAGTTGATATCGGGCCTGTGTTATCTCAGATACAGTATGAAAAAAAAAAGACCATTGGAATACTTAAGTAAGGTGCTACACAAGCCCAAGAGGAAGTAATGTGTGACACACAGGAAGCTTCTGACAGTGGTGAAGGCAATTGCACATTTTCACCCATGTATTTATGGCATTCACTTCATCCTAAGATCTGATCATGCCTCATTATGCTGGCTGATAAATTTCAAGAACCCCGAAGGTCAATAGCCCGGTGGATACAGCACCTGCAAAAATATGTTTTTGAAATACATCACAGGACTTCACACAATACAGACACTCTCCAGGAGACCATGAAAACTATTTTGTCATCATTATGAATGCCAGGAGAAAAAGGTTGGTGTATCGTGGAACGTAAGGAGGATAGGAATTGGAGAACCTGTATCTTACGATATGTTATCTAAACTGGTCGAAAAGGACATAAGAAATTATCAGTTAAGGGATCCTACATTGTGATCAATGATGTGAAAGGAAACCGGGTGTCGACCAAAATGAGAGGAGATATTCACTCTAGACATGATAGTCAAGGCATACTGCAAACAGTGTATTACCACTGTTATAAAGAATGGTATGCTTTACAGGAACAGGGAAATTAGTGATGCTAAACAATGTCATTTACAATTGGTCCTGCCAGAGTGACGAATCACAGAAGTGCTAAGAGAACTGCACAACACAGCAGCAGGTGGTCACTTCGGTGTAAATAAGACCCTTGACCGAGTTCGAGTGAGATTCTGTTGCCTGCATTGACGGGAGGATGTTGAGAAGTGGTGCCGTCTGTGTGATGCATGTATCGCGAGTAAGGGTCCGACTGTTAAGGGACGAGGTCCCCTTCAGTAATATAATGTTGGGGTCCCATTCAAAAGGATGGCAGTGGAAATTCTCAGACCACTACTTATTACTGAGAGGGAAATAAGTACCTCCTGGTAGAACAAGAGTACTTCACAAAGTGGCCCGAGGCCATACTAGTGCCAAATCAATAGGCAGGCATTGTAGCTGATGCACTGGTAGAGCATGTTTTATCCAAGTTTTGAAGGCCACTTGACCTTTATTCTGATCAAGGACAAAATTTTGAAGCAACTCTTTTCCAAGAGATAACAAAGGTTTAGGAATTAAGAAAACCAGTACCACAGTATTACGCCCTCTGTCGGATGGAATGGTCGAAATGCTAAATTATACCCAGAAACAGTATCTGGCAAACTTCGCAGAATACAATCAGAAAGATTGGGATTCTAAGGTACCCTTATATATCCTAGCACATCGCTCTGTGGTACAAAAGTCCACATGGCTAACACCTTCAATAATGTTGTTTGGGAGAGAGCTCTGCCTCCCATGTGACCTGCTGTTTGGACGTCTAGAGGAGGAAGAAGCAGCCACCCCAGAGTATGCCATCAGACTACGTCAAAAGTTGGTCGACATCCATGAGTTTGCCCGGAGGCGCCTTAAAATTAACGGTGTTTAGAATGAAAATACTATTTGACCAGAGAATGCCTAAAAAGACTTTTCAAAGACAGCTTGTGTAGTTGAACAATCCTCAAAAGAAGAAGGGATATTGCCCGAAGATACAGAAATCTTCGGAAGGCCCCTACAGGATCCTGAAGAAGATAAGTTATGTGGTCTACAGGATTTGGTGAAGCCTAAGAGTAGTAGGGGCGTGGGCAACCTAGATATAAAGGGATGTTGCCTTTATTGATATCAAAGAGTTAAATGGCTTGAAAGGGTTAATTAAATTGGCTGAAAGGGATAATCAAATTGGCTGAAAGGGTTAATCAAATTGAAAGGGTTAAATATACTGAAAGGGTAAAATTTATTGAAAGGTTTAAATGTATTTAAAGGATTAATTTCAATCCGATTTTTTTGTGTTTGGTGTAAGAGTGTACTAAGGGCTAATTTTCTTTCTTTCTTTTTTGGGGTGGGGAGCAGCTACAATAGACATTGCCAGAACGATGACTTGCACTCAACTGAGGTGTGGCATGTTGGAGAAAAGTTATATATGTGGTGAGTTTTGTGCAAGAGTGGCAGATTTTTTTTGGAGGGGATATTGCTCGTACACGGTAGATAGGCAATTTTTTGTTAATTAAACAGAAAGAGACATATAATTAACACACAAGAGAAATAATGTCAGCGAGTTCTAACTAACAATAAATTACACTCATAGAATCGCAAATTTCAAACAATCACAACTACGTGAATGAAATCTGGTGTCAACAAGTGCTAAACGATCACAATTACGTGACTCTTCAGAATTGAATTAATGAATTCATTAATTAACAAAGCAAAAAATATCCCAATAAATGAAACGGCATTCTTCCTAAACACCAGATATATGAAAAAACTGTGTGACATAATTTAATGCCTCCCGCACATATGTAACAATATTTTAAAACATGTCCATCTGCCTGTTAGACTGGTGAGGAACTTCAGAAACGGAATCCACACGTTAATAGATATGGTTTAATATACGTCCATTCGCTCGTGAGGTCGCTGCAGCACTGACTTGGATATAGCACTTGTGTCAACTTATAAGCTGTGTTGAGAGGAAACACAACCTACGTTTGATTATACACTGAGGTGAAAAACTCGGAAATTTCAATGAAAATACAAAACGAATGTTTCAAAATAAATTAAATGGCTAACGAACACAAGTACATGAAAATGACTAAACACGTAATGAAATCGCACAAGGAGCTCCCCAAAACACATTCGTCCACCTCGGAGGCTGATGAATAGGTGAGTGGATTGTATGTCGTTCGCCGGCTTATAAGGTATTATATATGTGTAATGCAGTCGGCGGCTGAAGGGCAACTGAGTTGAAATTACGGAAAAAACTCTGAATATGACTGACTAAATGATTTATACACTACTCATATGCATCCTGAAATATATATATATATATATGTGTGTGTGTGTATCCCTACCATGTTAGTATTAACGACGTGCAATTTAAGCAGCAAAATTCACAGACAACGATTTAGCACTTCCAGTTAACACGGACAAGTAAAAATTTCCAAACTCGCAATTTGTATTATACGATTTAAATTTTAAGCAGACACAATAGCCTACGTCTCCCTCTCATTCCTACATGTACCTTAAGAAATTTTAAAACACATCCGTCCGCCTCGGAGGCTGGTGAATGAATGAGTCGAGAAGTTGACTATATATACGTGGAGCACGGCTGAGTTGAAATTTACGAGAAAAACTCTGAGTACACTATTCGTTCTACAACAGACAATGAAAAGATAATTTTTTAAATTAAAGTTTTGCTATTGTAAGAATAATTCACTTTTGTGAAATACTTGAATTTTATTCTTAAAAAAAATAATCTTAAATTTGGTTTTCTGATATTGTATAAATTATGAGTGTGTTTTTCCAGCAAGCATCTTCATGTTGAATCTTCAGCTGTAGTAGTAGTAATATTGTTTCTGTGAAAATATATATTTTTTTATTTCAAAGTTCGTTGAACTCTGCTATCTGCAGAGTTGTAGAGCAGTGGGAAACATTGTGGTGTGACTCTAAGAGGTCTTTCTACCTGCCCCATGGAAAGGTATTTGTGTCACTTGATGCTCGGTTTCGTTCAATTTTCCAGGGTTCTTCAAGTTGACGAGCGGCCCGGCAAAGTTTTCTCGAGATACTAGTCTGTTCATATTCCTTTCAAATTCATTCATTAACACATGTCCGATTTTCTCAAACCATTTTTGTAATTTCCCCTTTAAAGTTTGTTTTATTACAATTCTTTAATTTAAATGATAGTTTTTAATGTATAATATTTATTTTTCTTCCTCATCAAATTGGAATTAAACAACTTGTATAATTTTTCCGGATAGTGAGCAAACAGATATCCAGTTTCCTGATTTTAAATTTAAACAAACAACCACCCACTCATCTCAAGTTACCAAGAAATATTTTTCATTTAAAGATTTAATATCCAGTCATATACAAGTACTTCGTCTTCAGACACATGCAATCTCCAATCATTCACAAGATATGATATAATGACTAGAGGAATTTTCAAACTAATAAATATCAAGTCACAGTATTCCATTTTAACGTATAACAATTTTATTGAAAATGATTTTTTTTTTTCAAATATCATCCTTAAGAGCTGAACTACCTACAATTATTTTACAACAAACATTAAAACACTAAAAGAAATTTTCAACCACAATTTTTACAAATTTAAATAAATATATACACAAGCCATTTTTTCAGATACTTTAAAACATTCATAACTATAAAATGTAATATACAACATTCATCTTAAGAACTAAATTACCAAACATATTTTTCAATTACATTTGAAAAAAAATAAGACATTTTATGAAAAACAAAATTAGCAATTACATCAACATAAATGTTTCATAGTTATGTACTACATCTAAATTTTTTTTCTGTTTACAACAACAACAAAAACTACTACTACTACTACAATTAGAAATCTTCTAAAATATATAATATAATAAATAAATAACAAGAACAAAAGATATATACAAAAAAGGATTAACAAAATATTTACCAATATAGTACATCTTTGTTGTTGATGTCATTTTCTTATCTATTTACATCGACTATTTACATTAACGACACATTCGGCTGGTGTGTTCGAAGACACACACAGCAGAGGGGGGTTCATTTGTCAGATCCGGAGTGTTTTCCACAGACACACGCCGAGTGATAGGCTGTAACACACTCTCACGCATTCAATTTCCAGATAATTGCTTTGTCAGACTGTGGCTTTCTTCTTCTTATTTGGTAATAGTAAAATATATCAAAGACAGTTGTATTCTTGATAGTGTAGTCATGCCTTACTGATAGGCAAACAGGGAGCAGCAGCATTGATGGTGTGGCAATAGGTGTTGCAAATGGGTGTAGATATTTGTAGACGTTGTAGACATCTGTAAATAGATGTGAAGTTGGTCGTGGAATAGGAGGTGCATGTGGTGGCAGCAGATGTGTAATCAGTGGCGTGGTGTTGGTGGCAGTTGTGGTGTCGTGGGTGGGCTGCATTTATTGTGGTGTTGAATATATTGTAGGGAGGAAAATAAAATTATTTAGATATTCTGTAGTGCCCCCAAGATAAGGTTGATACTCCATCTGACTCAATGTACTGTTTATCATCTATACCTGACAATACTACCTTGGATACACATTCGGCGTAGACTTCATGAGCATGCGAACGGAACTGATATTGTGTCCCCAAAACACTTGTGCAATTTTCAAGGCAATCTCGATAATCCTCGTACCTGAGTGACTGTAACACATTAGGTTTGACACCCTTCGCCTTACATATACATTGTTCATGCGCAACAATGTATGCATAAAGCTTGGGATGTAAACACACAAAGTGTGTGATGACGTGCCCAGCACATTCATCTTTCATCACCCCAGTATGGCCTTTGTTCTTGTGAGGGAATCCTTGCGGGTTATCGAGTGCATAGTAAGATGTATGAAAACATATCTTTAAATCTGGGGTAATTACTTTATAGATGTCCTCACAAACAACAGAATATACCAAGGAATCGGTGTTACAACAAAGGAGGAGTAAGTCTGGCGGAAGAAACTTTGTACGCATGTACTGTTAATGGAATTCAAAGACGGTTAATTTTGATAGATCAAGAGTGGCAACACCAGTGTACAAAGGTTTGTTGAATGCAACTGAACTCTTTGACATCTCGATAAGGACCAAGTTTTCATCGATAATCTGCCTTGCCTGGAATATCGGACATAGCTATGCAGCCCCATAGATCGTGTCATACCTTGAAACGACTCTGATGGCCCGTTCCGACAGACATTCTGCAAGGTTTTTCCATAAACTGAATTATTCATTAGCTTGAAAACGATATCACGAATGCGTTCACAGTATGGGCACGTTTCTCAATGTTAAACTCGATGTACTTAGCCATCCAAGCCTTCTGCTCAAAGTGCAAAACGCATTGAACAGAGTCAAATGTGACCATGTACATCAAGTACTGCCTCAGCATTTACTAGTGTATAACATATTTCTTCTGCAGTGCAAGTGTTAAAAGAAATTTCTAGTGCGAGCCGTTCGGGGGTAAGCCATTTTTTGGGGCCAGTGGCGGATCAGATAGTGCATCTTGACACTCGTCTGGAAAAGACAGATCAACTTCCGTGAAAATATAAGTGTCACCACCATGCGCCGCATTTGAAAAATCCCATGTCGAAAACACATCAGCCTCTACCCATTCAAAATTGCCAATCGTAAGCTTGGATCACGTTGTATGACTGTATAGTCCATTAACGTCGAAATAGCATATACATTTCGATGCCACACTGGGGTCGCAGTCCTCATCCATGTAAATATTGTTGGCTTCCACAATTATTTTTGAAATCTGGGTAATGCCGCCCCTAACCCCATGTTCTACAAAAAGATACATGTCAGGATCAGTCAACAGCTCTAGTCAGGAAGTGTCATTGACAATAAAGCATCCCATGAAAGAGATGGAGCTGTGATGTACATGGTGGGCTCAAGATCGTAATGAGCCAAACATATGGTCCTGATATTCTCAAAAACATCAGCCAGCAAACAACTGTCCACATGTAAATAGTGAATGGCATACTGCAGCAAGTTTATGCAGTTGAACACATCCCATGTGGCATGGGCAGAAGAGTAATCCTCATCGCTAACGCCTTCGCCTCTCATCACATTATGAAATGCGTCATTTGATGGGAGTGACTTGCACATCAGACTGTCTGGCGACTTAACAATGTCATAAGGAAAAACTCCCGTCCATTTTACCAATTCGAATTGGGTGTTGTCTGGGAACATCGAGCGGGTGATACTCAATGGCGCAAGTAGCCAATTACCTGCCAAAGTTTCCAGAGAGGCGCTCATGAATTGCAAAGAATCAATAAACCGTTGCATGAAATATTGTGCCTTTCCATTGAACTCAATCCCATTGGGAATTTCTTTTGTAATATATTTGAATTTTTCAAAGGTCTTTCCAATCACTTGAATTTTACCCAGGTTTTCGATTACGATGGTTGCGTCGGGTTGTGGTATGTAACGTCAAGTCAATGGCTTTATAAGAAAGTGAGTATCATAGTTTTGCAAGTTATGAAAAAAACAGCGATAAGTTGTCTTTTGGGCAGTCTGAAATTAAAGATGCATTTATTATGTAGGCGACCTCTAATTTCTCCCTATCAGATGGTCATGTTCGGCCACAATATCATCGGTACCGAGCTTTTACTTACACACTTGACAACTTTTCTGAGCCTTCAACCTAGCTTCATCATCAGGGGTTTTTGGCTTCATCAGAACAATAACACTATAGATACCTGCAACCCACTTTGTAAGTAGAACTAATTTATCAATTAATTGGTACATGCAAGAAGCACCCGCAAACTCAACAGTTAGATAAACTTGGTAATGTATGAGCAGACCAACAAAATGCTACAAGTATATTGAAGATGTTGGTTGATGGTAGTTGTATTACTTGTTTCATCATTAAGCAAGCAAATGTACATGGTTTTCAGGCAACATTCAACGTCGCCATAAGCGACGAAACCTAATCTCTGCTGCTTGCTATAGTCTATAAATTCCAAGTATTTGTCATTCCGAGTGGGAAAAGTACTGCGAACAGCCTTTTGTTGTTGGCAAAGAATAGCGTGACTTGCGAGTTTATCCTCAGTTTGAAAGTACTGGAGGCATCGATCACGAACAATTTTTTTCTGATGTCTCTTACTGAGCTGACTACCAACCAGCTTTGACAAATTTCTAATCCATACGAAATGCAAAAGAGTGACTTTTCCACTCACTCGAATCGCCAAAATATTTACATGTTTGTCATGACATACACGAGAAATACGCATGGGTACTACAACCCCACCCTTTTTGCAAGTTTCGTCAATTATATTATATTTGTCCACCGCACAGTAGACATTGATAGAAATAGAATTGTTCTATTCGAACTTACGAATATCCTGTATAACTACAAATGTCTACAGACCTTCAATATTCAAAACCTGGTGGGGTTTTGGATATGAAGAAGAATGACTGAAATTTTGTGTGGCAGTATACAAAGTTGCTATGACAGCATAGTGGAAACATATTCTCTCCTGGCAGTATAAATCGACACAAGCTTTCCTATCAGCTATAAAATTTGGTAATCTAATGTGCACAGCATCGATGGCGAATGGTCGGTATTGGGATACATGTACATCCATATATGTCAGTATTTTCAGAGTCCAGCCATATCCACATACACTATATTCTTCAAGTCTGTTTATGAGATAAGGAACAATATCATCATTATAGATTAAACCTACATCTGATGAGTGTAGGGCAGGGAGGTCTTTGCTTTGAAAATAGAAGGTTTCCTTAGTGCCTTCCTTCGCCGTTAGAGATTTCAAGTACTTACCCACTATGGTAACTGAAACTCTGATAGGCCAGGGTGATGCCATTATTAAGTTTAATAAAGGGACGATAAGCCTCCAGAAAAAATGAGAAAAGTCCACGTCACTGTTAAGACTATCATTAACTATCCACATGTCATTTAGTCTTCCTGTGAACTCCATGGCCATGAGCTCGTATGTCAGGTCTGCCAAAGCTTCCACTGAGGCTGTGGAATCAGGAAACGAATTATTTTCTGACTCCCTTGGTGAAATATCTCTAATCGACTCGAAAGTCAGTTGTGAAATGGATTGAGCACTCTCCAAATCAAAATAATTTTCAGAGTCTGCTAGAAATAAGTCATCATTCAAAAGATCAACCTTCTCAATTTTGGGGGAAACGGACACGTTTTTACCTGTGGGTGTAAACAATATCTCTGTAAGTGAATCCGTTCTCGAATCACTTAAGTAGAGATCATCCTCCAATAGATTAACTCGTGTCTACATATGTGAAGGGACACTGTCTCAATAGCTTGCTGTAGACAGTCTTTGTGTCTGCAACTCAGAATCTGAATAGCTTACAGAAAGATCTTCAAGCAAGATGCCAATACTGGATTGCCTATGCTCACCCACTTTACCTAACTATAAGTTTCTTTAGTTTCCCCTCTACAATAGCTACAACACCACAATAAATAAATATGAAGTGTCACATCATTCTGAAAACAGACAAAAATAAGCCCACTTTATTCCCTCATCACGACAGAGTTGTAATTAATAGTAACATAAAACACTGTATTATTTTATATATATATTAAATTTCTTTGAGGGAAGTTCTGTTTATTTGGGAAAGGCAGTCCACTACAGCGACGTGTTTTTACAAAAGATACGGTGATGAGTTATTCTAAAACCTTGTTGACAAACCCAGGTAACAGATACCCGAGACCTGAGTGTGTGGGGCGCGAGCGAAACTTAGGTCTCAAGAGCTGATGTGGGTGATTCGCGTGGAGTTGGAGCAGTGTAAGAACTTGTGCGCAGTCTGGAAGTTTGACCTGCACAAAGCTATGAACGAGGCGGAGCAGGCGAGAGAATGGTTCAGTAAACTGTCGCATCGAAGTATGCACCACCATTCAAGCACGCTCCCTTTACCCCGTACCACCTGAAAACCTCCCCTTCCCCCGCTAGTGCTCATCCCGCAGACCCTACAGGAACCTGTGCAAATGCGTGACAGCGGGAGGGAGAGTCGTTACTTCCCCTCCACAACATGAATTCCAGTGACACAGCATCCACTTTACATAATGACCTACCTTGCCTCATCTGTTTTTCACAAGTTTTAAATTTTAAAGCAAGCTGTCTGCATTTACAACACAACATTAATTTGAAGCCCACTTTTAAAAACTTTCCAACTTAAATGCACTTTAAAAAAAATTGAATCTTACACTGTAAAAAAATATGAATTTTACTCCATCAAGAATATGTTCTAGGGTGCATCGTTTATACTGTATAATACAGATTTTCAGATAAACATTTTAGCTACACAATTATTCCTAGAATTAAACATTTTATTTAAAAACTACTAAACTCTCTCTGTCACACTTGCAGTTACCCAACAACTTTGAAACTCTTAAAATTAATTGAGATACCCAATCCACCATGTCACATATACATCAAGAACATTTCATTCGTTTGAAGTACTCAAGGCTAATATATTCATATTTCAAGTGTTCTTCTCCAAACAACTCACTCAGAACAAGCTTGGAAGCTGAGGTCATGCACCTCTTGAATACACGAGGCTTATCCAACTTAGTTCTTCCCTTTTTTAGCTGTTCCATAATTCATACCTCATGTACACATCAACCCACCCTTAAAAATATCTTAAAACTATATAAAACTAAATAAATTTTAAATAAATCGCATCATCTTTCCCCTACACTCATACTCACAGTCATGCATCTGCTCAATTTTTTTCTCAGAATACTTTGTATTTTATTCTAGATGGTATAAACATATATCTATGAGAATATAACATTGTAGAGAAGGCCTGAATTGAGATATTGTCTCGCCTTTTGTTCATAGTGCAATACTATGGCAGTCATCCTGTATCTCCTTCTAAACTCTATTAAATTCTTTTCAAATATTCATCAACGATCCACCTAAAATTTATCGAAAAATTCTGTTCCCCTGCACTCATACTCGCAGCCATGCACACACACTCAGGCACATTCAATTTATAATTAAATAACACTAACATACAAATTACACAGCGGGTGGGACCATGTCGCCTCAAGCACCCATTCGACTTATCATCAATTAACACTAACTATCCAATTGCACAGCGGGGTGGGACCACTTTGTCTCAAACACCCATTCCGCTTATCATTAATTAACACTAACAATAATAAACAATTATTCTTAATCAATTATAAAAAAAAAATTTCATCACATTCAAACTATGCAGACTTGTTTAAAAATTTTATAAAATTTCATTCAAATTTTAACAATTTGTTAAGAAACAAATAATACATTTAATTCAAGTTTTAACCATTCATTAAAATGTTTAACCATTTACTAAAAGTTTAACTAAATTTATAAAAAAAATTAATTCTGTGTGTTTTAATGATTTTAATAAAATTTCATTCAAGATATAGCTATTGATTTAAAAGTTTATAAAATTTAATTCAAATTTTAACGATTTACTAAACGTTTAATGAAATAATATAAACGTTAAACAATTTTAAGAAAAAAATTTTAAAAATTTGATAAGAAAGGTACAAAAATATCTAAGAAAATGCAGTCAAAATGAAATAATTTTTAATAAATTTATGAAAAGTCTGAATAAAATACCGCAAATGAATTAAAAATACCTAAATTTTCTAATATTATTCACTTACTTTAACTCTATAGTCTATTCCCGATTGGAAGCGACTTATGAAAATCAACCTTTGAAAAAACTCTCTAGGCATAACATGTCAACCTGTTTTTTCAATAACCTGTATTCCACAAATATATTACACTATGTTTAACTTTTAGAGCACTGTATTATTGAATAAATGAAACTGTGCCTTAATATATTCTATAACAATATAATATTTATTTATTTCTTAAATATGAATTAATAGCAGCAAGAGCAGCGATGTGTTGGCAACAGTCGGTAAGAAATAGTTCACAGTTAAAATTCTACTTTAACCTAGGTTTTTAGTATACTAGTTGTAAATTAAACGGTGCTTATTGAAATGTTTAAATATTTAGGTAGCCCCGATGGCAACATATCTCATTTTTACAGTTTAAAATAACAGAGGAAAATATCGGGAGTAGGCCATAACCGTAAGTTGTTGTTTTATCGAGCGAGAGCAATTTTGAAGCAACTGTATGCTGAGCGAGCTTTGTCGCTCTCTCTCTCTTTCTGTCTTTGTCTCTTTCACTCTCGGGAAGTTTCACTTCGCTAGTACGCGGGCGAATTTATACATGTTTTCAATTGTATCATATTTCATACATATTATATAAAAATATTGATTTTTGAATTTATATTTTCCAACTGAAAATAGACTTTAATGTTTGAATAGTTCATTTTATATATTTAGATGTGATGGTGGGGCAGAAACAAAGTGAAGTTGGCAGACGTGGCGAGCCATGACATGGCGTGTTGCTGTTTTAACAAACGAAGCGTAAATTATACTTACTCTGAAAAATACTTCAAATTACCACATCACGTTTATAGACGTTGTGTTTTTTAAACCTACCTAAGCAAGTTACGATGTTGTGGTAAATCTTTTTCCATGGCAGTAATAAATATACTGTTATGGTGTGTTTCGTTAACTGCTGCGTGTGAAATAGCGTGGCGTGGCTGTTTGGTGATAGTTATGCTGGATCTGTGTGTGATTTCAAATATCTGATGTGAACTATTTGTACGTTGTAAATATGAACTGTTTTTATGAAGAAGTTATTTATTTACATCCATGTATGTTTATTTATCACAACGTTGCATCTTTGCCCTGCGTGTTTGAAACACAGTCGTGTAACGTGATTTACCACCAATCCCAACAAAAATAACCAAGCACAGCCCCAATAAATTTCAATAAACCTAATACACAGTAAGTAGCAATACATATAAATATGAGTGGAATAAAAGTTACGGTAGGCTTATTTGAGTGCATGTTCACCGCTATATTTTAAGTTTCTATAACAAAAAATGAGCGACACGAGTTGCGTGCTTGATTTTAATGTCACTCTTTTGTTGGACTGTCTATTCCTTCGTTATTCGTTTTGAGGCCGTCCTTTTAAAGAAATAACCCAAAGTTAAGTACTACAGTTCATTACCCCGCAGTTGTAACAGTGTTTAACACAGTGGTGGCAAAATATTTACGTGCATTACGTGTAATGTGGTATGTCATGGAAAACAAATATGTTAATGTAACGTAACCGTAAGAACTATCGTTAATTCAAGCATTTTTAAAACATCATAAAGCTGACCTAAATAATGCTATAGGCCTAAACTGTGAATATTCGTACGAAATGGTTTTTGAATAGACCTAAGACAGAATTCTTTGAAAAGCTGTAAACAGTAAACAACACATTTGACAGGTATAAAAGTAGAAGTCACATTTCAATGTTTATTTTTAGGTGTAGCGAAAGTATACGAACACATGTACTCACATAATGTCATGTAAACATTGATTTTGACATAAGCTACATAGCAGTCACATGGCAATGTTTGTTTACATTTGGCGGAAGGATACGAAAAGGACCTGCAAGTAGACATTTAGCAGGGCTCCGAGAAAGTTGCTTGCAATGGGGAATGGACTATATTAGCGAAGCTGGTAGGCTTCGAAGTAGGTCTGAACCCAAGGTCAGACAGGCTGAGCGCTAGCCCACTCCTCTAGGTGAGCACCGGGGTCCCTACCCCAGCAAGTGGCCGAATTCCCCAGCGAGCGGTAAACTGAAAGCGATGCGCGAGGTATTCGTTTACCCTACCCCGCCGCGGAAGAGTCAAGCAGAGTTAGCGGCTGGTGGACGAGCAGCCGGAGTCCTTGAATAAATCAAGGCTAGGCAGTCAGCTCCTTACTGCCCGGACGGCTCACAGGGTGTCCGTGCGCGAGAGAGTAGGTGTTGACCCAATTAAGTTAGAGAAGCAAATGACGTGGAGATCATGGGCACCCCTATTTATAGCCCATCTCTCTCCCTCGTTGCAAAAATTGATATTGTGTAATTCACTTTAAAATTACTTGAAACACACATATCACATATTTGACTAGTGTATAACATAATTTTAAGCAAATTTAACGTATTAAAAAGGATTTAACGGGTTTTTCTAAGTTTAGCGTGTATATTTTGGAATTTAACGTTTTACACGTTGTAACGTCTCCCCTTTCCAACTCTATCTCCGACCACTGAACCAAGTTATTTAATTAAGGTGTTTCCAATATAAGGGAAGAAGAGAACGTACTTATAAGAATGGGGCGTAGCTCATGAAATCATTAACTAACCGGGGTTCATAAAACAACACTTTATTAACATAAATAAATAAATATAATTGCAATTAGGGATGATACAATACTTTACACTGTTTACCAGATACACAATATTCAATTAACAATCATTCACAAGCAGCTCGGTGCCATTAAGTCGCAATACAGGAAATTATTAATTATTCTTAAGAGGGGGAATTGACGGGGTCTCGAAGGATGGCTTGCGCCCTAACCACTAGCACAAGGTATGCTCACCGATATCACAGAAGAGGACTTGGAAGCTCCTCCAAGCCTCAGTGTCTTGATGATCACATTGCCAGCTCCGGCAACTAACGTAGTAGTACTTCTGGTGTCTGCGTGACTTGGGGGAGGGGTGTGATGTTCCTGATGTTATATACGCCGCGTCCTCAGTAGGTCAGCTGTGATGTTCCACTATCAATCAAATCTATAGTGTGTTGTACCTTAGCATTTAGTTTCCGTGTGCGGCTCTCCTCTGGCCGCTACAACATATATTTATTCGGTTTTAAGCTATAAGATTAGAATTATGTTATTATTTAACACTTTCGTACATGGAGGATTGAAATTCCAATACAGGCTTTTTGCATTATGAGGGGAAATGAATTTAATACTATGTTTACACCCTCTCCCGTACAATCAGTTACCAATCCATTGTTTATTTTTTAATTATGTTATTCGTTCATTATTACTTTTATGTTTATAATGTTTCAAACAAATATAACCCGGGACTAGAACACAGAATCTAGATATTATCGAACATACCTAGCCAGAACTGCAAGTCAGACACTAGATTGCAATTGTATATGATCTAACCGGGATTCGAACCCAGCTTATATCAACCATGCCTTATCCGGGATTCGAACCCAGAGCCTCCTTGCATAAACTGATTACTCTACGGAAGCTGGCGATATATAACAACTTATTTTATGTAATTATAGTGTTTTGTCAAATATTACTCATGTTTTTCAACAGACATCTTTTGCCAGGTGACAAGTTCAAATATATCTTTGGTTGAATAGAATTTTTGCCTAACTAGTAGTTTGTTTGCTAACTGATTTTATTTTTCTTCTTCTGGGTTTTTTCTTCACATCAATATTTCTTGTTAATGCAACGAAGTTTGTTAGATACCAAACATCTTTAAACATTTTTTTTTGAAAGATTTAAGAATCTCTCTCTGTTATGACATTTTAATTACTTTTCTCTCTCAAATGTCTCTATCAAGAAAATAATTTTTTCTTAGGAAAACAAGTTCACGTTTAAAAAGAATAGGTTAAATGGAAATAAAATTTCATTTTACAAGATCAATTTATTGACAAAATATATACAAACACAAGCTGTTTCAAAAAATCATTTTAACGCTGAGCAAGTACAAATTGATCTAAAACATACACAAGTAATTATAGGACATCCCAAAACATAGCAAACATTATCACACACACTCCATTAAACAATCAAGTATAGGTTGATACAGAAATTTATATACAACATTTTAACACTAGAAAATACAGGGTTTCATGCAAATTACACAATTATTTCAAAAATTCAGGTAGATCCAAAAATTTAAGTACAACATTTTAGCACTCCAAGTACAAGTTGATTCAAAATACTTAAACAAGTATAGGATCTCACAAAACATTGAACAAATTTATATACAACACTATCAAGTACAAGCTGATTCAAAATATATACAACATTTTTCATTTAAAACAACCATTCTTATAAACTGTTGACAACTTCCGTGAACAAAGTTTTCATACATTTTCTTAAAATTGGATCCATATCCCCTTCTTGAACTCTTGATTTCAAGGAGGGAGCATTTCTTACACCCTGGTTTTAACCTGTTTGTTTGTACACAAATATCTTTACAACTATGAGCATGTAAAACAATGCTTTCAACCAAACCTGGGTGTACTTCAACGTAATGTGAGTATACATCTTCAATACTATTTGCAGAGGTGTGGTTGCAGCCATATAAAACACGGGATATTTTTTGTTATCACTGCATTGAATGAGTTTGTGGCTCTTTTCATCTCCTACAGGAAAATTAATTACTTTAAAATGAAAAATACTGTCGCAAGTATCCATAAATTCGCGCAAAATGCCATTACACCATAGGGCATAAGTTACATTAGACTTTCCTTGTTTGACACTGACGTAATGATTTGCAGGATGAAAACATGTCATGTTACTACTGTGACATTCAACACTCAACTGAGAGGATTTAACAAAGAACAATATATGTATATTGATAAAAATCCACTTTCTCTAAATTTACAAGTTGAAATGTGTTTGAGGGTTAAATTTTATTTTTGCTAATTTTATTGCTCTATGCATATAACATTTTGATGAATTACATCCAGTATGAGACGTGTAACCAAACTTGTTTTTGCTATAATGATATAAAGTATGAAGATTATTATCATATTCTTCGAAATACTGATATGGCAAAACATTGTCTGTCTTATAAACAATATGTTTAAAACATTTTTCTTCCTCACAGTATGACGTTACAATGAGTTTGACCTTAAGCTTATGCTTTCGGTCTACTATATGAGGTCTGTACTGGTTTACAAGTCCTTGAGAACTATTGCAGTTAGTTAAAGTGGAATCATAACTAATTGGTTCACTACATGATGTGAAAGCTTGAGGGAAATATGTACATTTGAAATGTCTGACTGACATATTTCTTTAAGAAAATAATGTGAATATTAAGCTATAAGTTACAGAATACAAACCTTTAGTAAAAAAAACACATTCTTGTATTTCATTGGGAACAGTATTCTTCATTAGCCACTTCACACGCCTATAAATCATACATGGACGGGAATACTAATCCTCTTTGTTCGAAAATAAAGTTGTGGATTTCTCCGTCGCAGGTCTCCTTCCAACGAACGGTGATTCCCCGATGAGGTCTGGTGAGTTGGTAGGCGATTACTCCATGTCCATGCTCCTCTTCTATCTCCTCACTAAGACTCTCAATCATCAAATCTTCTAATGTTGCTGGTAAGTTACTGTCGGGGTGAAGGTATCTCACAGCACAATCGTTGCATGCTATTCCTTCACCAAAGCGAATGCCGAGACTGTTGTCGAAAGTGTAGCACCAATGTTCTATATTGTTGCAGACATGAACTTGTAAAATACCATCATACAGTTTAAAGAACACTCTTCTGTATCCTATTTGTTGGACCTCGTATATGTCTGTAGGGTTGAAAATTCTAACCACGAATGACGATTTAATAGTGGACGCTTTCCTTTATATGTCTGTTATAAAACAACTTTTTCTTATTTTTAAATGTTCTTGCTAAGCCAAACTTTACAATTCCACATGTCACAGGGAGCAGTTAATTCTTGCTCACCAGGGTATGTAAAATGTTGCTTGTTGTTACATTGTTATGTCCAAACAACACGTTCAGAGTAATACTTCCTTCGCAACTTATATTTAATTTTCCTAAATGATGGATATTTAGTGATTTCTTCATGTTCCTTGTCCCATACTAATTCGGTTTAACTAATAGACAAATCGGTGTCAGATCTTAAATTATACACTACACGCTTGCATCCAACTTCTTCGTAGATACATTCAGGATTGGCTATTGAAAAACTCCAGTATTCATCTCCGTTGCACATCTTAATATGTAGTGGACTATCTCCATCTTCAATTTGAATCCACACTTGCCTAAATCCTGGAGTAACACTGGCATAAGGAAGTGATGAGTCGAATCTCTCCATCGTAACTGAAGCTTCGGTCTGCGGTTCTCTGTCTCTATATAGTTCAATTTTGGAAAAATATTAGTTCTTCAACGACAACTTGGTTAAATAAAATTTTCAGACACAAACATTGCTGTTTCAAACCTCACAGTCCCACGTTCCACAAGGTGCTCTTAGACGCCCGCTACTGCCTTGCATTTGCATGATGTGTTCCTTATCATTACATGTTTCAGTCCATAAGGCGTGGCTGTGGTAATACACTCTACTCAATTTATATTTTATTTGATGAAATCCTGGTTCTTCTGTTATTTCTACACTTCGATTTTTAAAACACAAGTCCCAAGAAGAACAGGGCAGTTCGCTGTCAGGCCGCATATTAAAAACCGGGCAGTCTTCTTTTTCATAACACAACACTCGTTCTGTATACATGTTTCCTCCGAAACATTTTGCGCATTTCCAATGTTTATCTCCATTGCACATCTGTGTTTGGAAGTATATGTTGTCTAGAGACTGGATCCATACTTTCTTGTATCCTCAAAAAATACTGGAGTATGTCTTGTCTGGGACAAATTTTTCCATTTTTCGAAATCTTACGCAGGTATGAATCTGTAACAAAGCATTTTTCGAAAATTAATGTCTTTACACTTAGGTAGTATGTTGGTACAAATATTCTCTTAAAGCTTCTCTTTTATACTGTGAACAGAATGTTTTTTTCTCACAGTAATTTTTATTATAGCGTTTGACAATGGAATTAATAGTCGAACATCTTCTGATATTTATCACTTCAACATTGGTTAAAATTTTTAAAATTTCTTTCTGCATTTTACCGAGCACATATATAGGATAGTCTTCGAGTAGTGCATCATTTACTCATTTACATAGTGGAAACACTCTTCGTAAGCTATGACACCAGAATCCCATTTTAAGTTATGTTTCTCGCAACCCTGTTCCCAAAACATAATTTTAATTTGAGGTTTTAAAGCATGCCAAGGTCTGGGAGGTTTAAAGCATAATAATTGAGAGTCATTATCATCGGTTTCATAAGAAATAGCAAACTCCTTAATTACAAAGCAGTTATCTTGGTAGTTTCGAAACGTTGCACGTAGTACATAATTTTTACATTATTTCTTTTTTTTTTTACAGTATGTACAAAAAGTCTGTTATAAAAAGTATCTCATAAAAATTTCATTTATACTATTACAGTGTTCACCTCGGAATCTAATTCATCAACTCCGGAATCGTCCATTACTACATCTGGAGTAATTCTAACTTTCAGTAGCGGTTCCAGTCTTCGCGACGTGCAATCCCTCCGCATATGTTGCAATTTCCCATCATTAGCAAAGGCAGGCATGCCGTAAGGACAGTCTTCACATGGCAAATAGGATTCAATATCCTCATCAGCTTGTAAATGTTCATCAAGGAACAGATATACTAGTTTTATTTCGTGGTCCGCAAAAGAAATGATAAATTATTTCGGCAGCACTCGCAGTTGGGAACAGTATAATCTCAGTAATGTTTTCGTTTTCCCACATGCTATAATCGCATTGAATACTTCAACACATTCAGAATTACAATTGTCACAGCAGTGACCTTGATACATTGTACTTGTTGCGAGCTGATGCAGAGATGAAATCCCTTGTATATCTAGATGACCTAGTGAAGTTGTAGTAGACGTTGTAGATGTCTGGCGTCGTTCTCGATGTGGACGCCTGTCGTTGTTGTAGACATCTAGCGTTGATGTATACGTGATGGACGCCTGGCGTTTATGTAGACGTCTGTCGTTGCAGAGGACGCCTGGCATCGTTCTTGGTGTGGACACATGTCGTAGTGGACGCCTAAGTCTCACTGCTGCTAATGCAATGCACACGCATGCATACGCATACGAAGTGAGCTTGGCAGTTGACCACTTAACACTAAGAAAAAATTAATTTATCCCTCCTTATATAGTAAACGGATTCGAAATGGCACCATTTTACTTTAAATTTGCTTAAATTTGACCTTTTAGAAAAGTCAGTTGAAATAACGTGAAATTTAACAGATTTCAGCTTCGCTAGCAGTCATTTAAAGCTGGATACGTGCTATTTCAGTAATATCACATCTAAATTTATTTTCTGGGGAAAACAATTTGTAAATAAGTTCAAATATATACACATTTTATGGTAGATAGTAGAGTTTAAATTCTTGGCTGGGAAAAACTATATGTGAAATACACACAAATCTTTAGAAAATAGATTTAAAGTAAAAAACATTTGGTTTTAACGTGAGTTTGTTTTCATTTTGTTTTAAATGTTTGAAAAAAAAGTTTAACTTGAGTGTTGTTTAAATCTAATAATGTGTGAATGGTGTTCTAAGTTTACCCTGTGTAAGTGGAAATATGTAGAGTTTTCATTACTTAAAACATTTTTTTAGCAAGTTAAAAATATGTCTTATAGTTGTGGTGGTATGAAAATTAATCATTGATTAGTTTAAACAAATAAGTTTGCTGAAAAATGGCATAACATTTTAAAATATCTTGTAAGTTTAGAAGATTAAACATAATATTTTATTTAAAACAATTTATATTTTTAATGAATTCAGTGTGTTAAAAACAATTGAAACGTATTTATTAGTGGTAAGGAAAATAAAACTTTATTGGCGGGAGTTGTAAAATTTTTATTTCGCTGTATATAAGCCTTCCCTTGGATTGGAGAAAAAGTTTTCATGATGCTTCAGTCTCCAAGTCAAAGTAACAGTTTGTGGGGAAGAGGGGAGAGGGACAGGCAGCTAGCGCAGGTCAGTTAAAAATCTGCTGCTGCCCCGAGGGATGGAGCCTTCCCAAATGTTTTGTACAAACGACTCGCTTTGGCCTTGAAGCAAACCTCCATTCCTCGCCGAGGCAGCTCTCGTGTCGGAAAAAAGCACATTCTGGGGCGGGGGTTAAGGGCCAGGGCTGCGTGGACCAGCCAGTTCTAGCGATATCCGAAAAAAGGATTCTTGAGTGGTGTAAGGGGAAGGAGTTGCGTGGCCTTTAATCGACAGGGAAGTCGGGGTACTTGGAAGGGGACAGTCCTCCGGAAATGCATTCTGGGCTGGTGTATGCGGTGGGGGTTGTTGACGCTAAAAGGGTTTTGGCAATATTGGATCGATAGTAGGGCGCATGTTCTTGGAAAAGGCAGCCCTCCGAAAACAAAGTCTGTGCTGGAGGGAGAGGGGGACACATCGCCGAAAACGCGCTCTGGGGTATTGTTACTTGACCTTGGACAGGAACTTTCGTTTGGCAAAAATACGCGTTCTGGATAACGAGTGGGGGGAGGGCAGCATCGACGTGAACAGTTCTCGATGTCTGCCGCCATGTTACTTCTTCGCAAACACTTGTCCAGGACACGCATATATATCGCTCACTCCTCTGACCCATCTATTCGCTGGGCGCGGTGGTTAGTGGGTTTCGGAGAGTGATAGCCACGATTCTTGTTTCAATAAAAAAAAAAAATCTATAAATTTTAATTTATCGGGAAAAAATAATTTTTGTGTAAACTACGTTTCTGAGTTTGGTCGACGAAACTTGGTATGATTTTCAACTGTCGTTTCGGTAACTAGTGTCGTGAATTTCTCAGACTTAACGGAAAAAATTTTGTAGTACGTCCGTTATTTTAAATAATATATAGTACGTTTCTATAAAGTGTTGCACGATTACGCTTTGCGGAATTAAATCCTTCTTCACGTGCCCCTACGCTTCGACGGAAATAATTTGTGTTAAAAGTGAATTATTCTTACAATAGTAAAACTTTCGTTAAAAAATTATCGTTTCGCTGTATGTTGTAGGACGAATAGTGTATTCAGAGTATTTCTCGTAAATTTCAACTCAGCAGCCCTCCACGTATATACAGTCAGGCTCTCGACTCATTCATTCACCAGCCTCCGAGGAGGATGGATGCGTTTCAAAAATACTTAAGGTACATGTACAAATGAGAGGAAGACGTACACTATTGTGTCTGTTTAAAATTTAAATCGTATAATTCAAAGTGCGAGTTTGGAAATCTTTATTTGTTCGTGTTAACTGGAAGTGCTAAATCGATGTCTGTGCATTTCGCTGCTTAAATTGTACGTCATTAACACTAACATGGTAGGATACCTATTTTTCTAGATATAATTCTGGTTGCGTATGAGTAGTGTGTAAATCGTTTAGTCAGTTGTATTCAGAGTTTTTGCCGTAATTTAAACTCAGTTGCCCTTCAGCCGCCGACCGCATTCCACACACACACACACACACACACACACACACACACAGTCACACACACACACACGCACACACACATACACACACAGATATATATATATATATATATATATATATATATATATATATATATATATATATATATATATATATATATATATATAATAGCTTATAAACCGGCGAACGACATACAATCGACTCATTCATTCACCAGCCTCCGAGGCGGGACGGATGTTTTTTCGGGGAGCTCCTTGTGCGATTTCGTTACGTGTTTAGTCATTTTCATGTACTTGTGTTCGTTAGCCATTTAATTTATTTTGAAATATTCGTTTTGTATTTTCATTGAAATTTCCGAGTTTTTCACCTCAGTGTATAATCAAACGTAGGTTGTGTTTCCTCTCAACACAGCTTATAAGTTGACACAAGTGCTATATCCAAGTCAGTGCTGCAGCGACCTCACGAGCGAATGGACGTATATTAAACCATATCTATTAACGTGTGGATTCCGTTTCTGAAGTTCCTCACCAGTCTCACAGGCGGATGGACGTGTTTTAAATTATTGTCAGTTATGTGCGGGAGGCGTCAAGTAGTGCCACATACATCTTGTGTTTAGGAAGGCTGCCGTTTAATATATAGGAACATTTTCTTTTCGTTAATTAATTAATTACATACTGGAGAGTCACATAATTGTGATCGTTTAGCACTTTTCGACACCAGGTGTTATTCACGTAGTTGTGATCGTTTGAAATTTGCGATTCGATGCTTGTAATTTATTCGTGGGTAGAACTCGCTAAAATTATTTCTCTAGTGTGTTAACTATACGTCTCTTTCAATTTAATTAACAAAAAGTCGCCTATCTACCGTGTACGAGCAATATCGCCTCCAAAATTACTTATGCCACTCTTGCACAAAGCTCATATATATATATATATATATATATATATATATATATATATATATATATATATATATATATCCTGTCCCTAACACGCCACACCTCATCGAATGCCAGTCGTCGTGTTGACATCTACCAGAGTTGATCCCCATCCCAAAAAAGAAAGAAAGGATATTAGCCTGTAGTACACTCTAGCACCGAACATAAAGATAATCCAATTTAAAAATTAACCCTTTCAAAACATGCAATCCGATCAATGAAATGTAACCCTTTCAATATATTAACCCTTTCAATTTGATTAATCCTTTCGATCAATTTTATTAACTCTTTCAATCAACTTAATTAACTTTTCAATCAATTTATCACTTTGATATCAATAAAGGCGGCACCCCTTTGTATCTAGGACGCCCCCTCCCCTTTTCTCCTAAGGATGTCTTATTCGACCGACTGGCGCTCTACAGAGGTCCTGATGTTGGAGAGTCTGTTCGGGATGAACATACTTTAGGAGGGGGCAGTGAAAGGGCTGCAGCTGGCACCGGCCGCCAGCTCCCATTATGTGCGGCCTGGGTTGACCCATGTCGCCTCTCTCCTCACCAAGGCAGACATACTCACATCTTCTCTGCCACCCCCTCCCCTCCCGGGGAAGCCCAGGAATGATTCACAGCGGCGAGACCTGGCTGACATCACAGCCCCTCCACCTCCCCCTGCTCAGGAGCCGACAAACATATAGAAGGTGCAAGAATATTCTGGGAATTCAAACACTCGGCGCAACGTGTGATTTAGAGAAATTACTGGGTGGTGGCCAACGACCCTATAAATACCGCAGCAGTCCAGCAGCCAGTCGTCTTTGGCGAAGGCCATCTACCCGATTTCGAGCGCGAAGTCTAGTTTGGTACAACTGCGGACGAGGTGTTCGTGTGTGGTGGGAATGGACTAGAGGGCGTGAAACCCGACGAGTGAAGCCTACCGTGCGAGAGGGCGCTCGGAGAACTCTAGAACATTGAGGACTGGCAGGACATGGACTAAACTGAGGTGAGACTGAATAACATGTAATACAGATTTTATTTTAATTATTGAAACTGTCAAATATGGGCGTATTATTTATAGAATAATTGAATAGGTCGCTACACTCTATATTTGGGCTGATTATTAAATATTTAATTTTATTGATTTCATTGAAGTAATTATGAATTGTATTAGTTTAAGTCATTAATTATAAACAGTAAGTGATATCATTTTATTGTGAGCTGTTGAGTCGAGAGAAGTGTGTTTGTATTTATTATAAATCTAATTAGGAAATTATAACTAACACTTTTATATATTTAAGACCTCCATCCCTTAACGAACTTGGTTTAGTCCACTGAATTCTGAGAGAGATATCGTAACAATATTATCACATTTTTATTTAATTTGTGTTTCTCATCCATATATTGTGTTCTTTGTTCTTTTTACTATATAAAACATTTGTGTGGAGTGGCTATGGTGAAATTGGTTGCGTTTAAGGTAAAAAATTAAGAAACGTTAACACAATTTTTGTCTTTACTTGCCAAAAGCCAAGTCTAAATACAGAAATCGTATACAGTTGGAAAGAGAATCTCAAAAGAAATCTAGCGATACCCATAAAATCCCTTATGGTCGAATGAAGCGATGCCGGGAACGTAAAACAAACATCAAGGGGTCCGAGCGCTTTAACGTATACGTATTTACGCAAAACAAACGGCCGTGTCCCCAACACAGATAAACCTAGTTTTTTTTTCACACTTTTTGAATTACACCATTGAAAAAATTCCCCATGTATGAGTTACTTCTTTGTCTTCTAAATGTTCCATGTAACACAGGCGTTTAACATTTGCGTTACATAAAAATACCTTATTTTTGGTTATATTAAGCTGTTATTTATATTTTATATATAAATTATAATTACTATTATTCTATAATAACTTTCAATAAATATGAATAAATACACGGAGAAAATAGGCGTTTGTAATGTCCAGTGAGAAATAGTTCTTACACAAAATATTACTAAAATAAGTACGCACAAATGCGAAGCGTTATCCCTTCTGTGTAATTTTCTAGACTTAGTTATGCTTCGTTTGCATGTGGTGGAGCAATGGCCTGGAAGTATAACTTTAGTAAGGCCTCAGAAAAGTTGGAAGTACCGGTGAATGGACTACATACACCCACAGTGCGCCAAGGTAAGGTACACGTGCCAACGCTAGGCCACAGAGCTACGTACAATCGAAAGCCAAACGTTCGTCCCGCTCGCACGGTGTGGAGATACAGACAAGACATCGCTGTGACATGGCTCACGTCTCCCTAGCCCGCGGCTCTTCTCAACCTTTACATCTTTTCACGCTCTGTCTTCCTCTTCTTTCTTGTTACTTCTCTCTCTCTCTCTCTCTCTCTCTCTCTCTCTCTCTCTCCCTCCCTCTCTCTCACGGATAAGAGACTTTATACGAACATCAAGGCGATGTGCGAGCAATCCGTCACTGAGGTTTGCAGTATCAAACACTGTTCATTCACAGAGACATTCCGTCTTCCACGGGGTTTCCCAAAAGAGGCGATCCGGATTCGACTCCTAGCGGGATCACACGCAAGTTTCCCCGCAAGGGAAGAAACAGAGCGCGGCTTTTTAAAGCCCTCTCAGGCAAGGTGGTCTATAGAGGCTGTTCACAAATCACCGATAAACACCGCCAAGTCGCTGATAGCACGAGAATAAATTTACTTAGATCTCTGATAGTGAGCGTAGTATAGGTACTAGTAAATGAACACACATACCTACAGAAAATATTGTCAGTTTAGGCTACATACGTAATAGGTAGAGATGATGGAATATTGCGAAAAAATGTTTTAAGCCAACATATCTTCTATAACACTCTAGCTAGTTAATTCTTTCGGGTTTGACTCGGCTAAGTTGTTTGCAGATCAATCACGAACGTTCTGCCTTACAGTATCGGAATCCTCATTGGCCTAGTGAAATTGGGTAGAAGCTTTATGCTTTATGACAGCTAATAAGGAAAGAAAACTGTCAGACACGTGTAGAGTACGTTGAATCGTAGCAAACAGTCAACTTTTTCCGCCATAAACCATCATCTTGAGTGATAGGTTATGGAAAAAAAATGGGGTTTGCAAGCCAGATGTATCCAGTCGTCGTGGAGGGGAGGGCGATGCCGGCCTGCTGTGTGTGTGTGCACGGCCATGCTGCTGGTACACTGCACGAACTTTCACAGCTATAAGTAAATTTGACCCCGTACTATTCGTAATAAACCTGTCACTATTCTCCAGCTTTACGCGCGTGTACTGTGCTTAGGAAGCACGTTAGGATGAAAGACTTGCATATACGCTTCGCCTATATTTATGTAGGTAATCACTAGTCAGAGCTCGTCGGTGATTTTTGTGAACATTCTGTATACTGGACGTCTCACAGGGATTGGCATTAGTTAGGAAACTGCACATGGCGGATAACGCAATCCAATGGAGGAAGGTCATAAAGTGGCGGGAGTCTCTATTTCTTATTGAGACTGTACTTCGTAGTATTGTATAAGGAATAGCTGCTGCCAACATCAAACACATCTTCATTGGCTGCGACATAACATATCGTTATGCTGATGTAATCGCAGTACCTACCAAAACATATTTTCTTTGCGACGCTCAATATTGCATTGCCCTGAAAGAGTTACAGAGTATTTCACTTTCATTCTCTATTGCATTAAATATTCTCCGTTTTACTTGGGACTGCGGTGACGTCGTCAACAAACACTCGCCTCCCACCATGGTGAATCGGGTTCGATTCTCGGCGAAGTTACTCCCTCGATTTTTTCACGTGGGAATCGTGCCGAACAAAGCCGCTCGTCGGCGGGTTTTCTCGGAGATCTTCCATTTACCCCGCTCCAGCATTCCAGCGCCGCTTCATACTCTCTCAAGACCCCAATGTTAAGAGCCGCCCAAATCTCTCCACTCCGTCTTACTTCACCTCCACGAACGCTAAAGGCCTCGTTGTCTGTACTCTAAATTCGAATCAGTGGTTCCTTACTGATTCGAATTTAGAGTGCAGTGTCCTCCAAATGTCTCACTTTAAGGCGGTGCCCTGCCTGGAGTTATTTTCGCGTTGGAGGCTGAGAAGCCACGAAGACTGTACAGCTATACTTAACAAGAAAGGTATCGCCCCTACGCGCACGGCCCTGAATTGGCGTGCAGCGTAACCGTAGTGTCACGCCGTGTGCACTATTCGCACTTACAGCAGCGTACACACACCCTTGTCGTACTTTCTTTCGATCGTGTTCGGCGAGCAAGTTTCAACATCGAGCTGTCTGAATAAACAATTTTTTTGACAATGTTGGATGGCTCCAAAATATTTGAAACATGCATGGTATCATGTTAAGTGTCATTCCGTCATCTTCTGGGGTATGTTTTTTTTTTTTCGTAAGTAAACGCATTGGATACAGGCTCAGTAGTTTCGTCAGAGAACACGTTTCCCGAACATGCTATAACGCAGTTTAAGAAAGAGTTATGCTACCGCCTTAAGCAATACACAGCAGCACCTTAAAGATTTCTCAGAAATTCTTAAAAGAAACGACGAACCCAAAGTGGAGTCCTTGTGGTGAAGCTCAACTCTCTATGTTAATGAAGGATTGACAAAGGTTGATGAGGGAACTAGTTTAATGGACCCGAGATAGTAAAGGGACATATTAATACTCCGCCTCACAAGTTATGTTGAATTACTGGTGTATAGCTTACATCAGTTCCTTTAGAGACACTTATTTTGAAACTACAATTTTACCACTATTGCAATATATATTAATTACACTTTAGAACAAACAGAAATTCTGAATTTTCCCCTAGTAATTACAATCTGTATGATTATAATTTATAATGACAATTTTTATAATTCTAATTTATAATTTTTATAAACTATAATTTTTTAACTTATGTAATTGTATAGCTCGTTAGTAATTATGAAGTTATCATTTCTAAATAGTCAGTAGAGTTTGCCTGTTTCACAAATGCCAGATAATGTGTAAACAACTACATTTAAAGGCATTTGAAAAATGTAAACGTGCTACAACAGAAGATTTTTTTTTTTCATTGAAAGCAAATTTATGATGAGACCGAGTCTTAAACTGCTGCAACATTATTCACCAGTAACGACGAAATATTAAGTGCGAGTGAGATTTGACCAGTGCTTTTGTGTTTAGCGCCAATGCAGATGAAGATAGGTGAGGGTATAGCAGCGAGAGAATGCTAGGGCGGGGGGAACGGGAGATCCCCGAGAAAACCCGCCGACCAGCGGAATCTTTCGGCACGAAACCCACCTGTGAAAATGCGCGAATTTCCCGGCCGGTGACTGAACCAGATTTTTTAGTTGGGAAGCGAGTTACACGACACCGACCCAACTGTGGCTTCACGTTGTGGGAAGAAACCCAACTGAGAGGAGCAATATTGCTGTCGCATAGGACCAAACTGCGGCTCCACGTTGTGGAAGGAAACCTAACTGAGAGGAGCAATATTGCTGTCGCATAGAACCCAACAGCGGTTCCACGTTGTGGGAGGAAACCAAACTGAGAGGAGCAATATTGCTGTCGCATAGAACCCAACTGCGGCTCCACGTTGTGGAAGGAAACCTAACTGAGAGGAGCAATATTGCTGTCGCATAGAACCCAACTGCGGTTCCACGTTGTGGGAGGAAACCCATCTGAGAGGAGCAATATTGCTGTCGCATAGAACCCAACTGCGGCTCCATGTTGTGGGAGGAAACCAAACTGAGAGGAGCAATATTGCTGTCGCATAGAACCCAACTGCGGCTCCACGTTGTGGAAGGAAACCTAACTGAGAGGAGCAATATTGCTGTCGCATAGAACCCAACTGCGGCTCCACGTTGTGGGAGGAAACCCAACTGAGAGGAGCAATATTACTGTCTCATAGAACCCAACTGCGGTTCCACGTTGTGGGAGGAAACCAAACTGAGAGGAGCAATATTGCTGTCGCATAGAACCCAACTGCGGCTCCACGTTGTGGGAGGAAACCCAACTGAGAGGAACAATATTGCTGTCTCATATGACCAAACTCGAGACTTCCTCACAGCAAGCCAGAATTGCTATCATGCGATACCTATAAATTAATAAATACAGGGCACACTGTACTACATTATTTATGGCAAGTAACGAAAACCAACATTTATTTATTTCAAAATAGACGCAGTTCAAAAAATATACACAAGGAATCAAATCTGCTTTTTACAACATGACACATAGATAAAGTATAAATATAAACAACTACTTACCAATTAATAAGGATAGGGAAATTTCGCGAGATCAATGACCTGTATGCTAGACTCCACAATCCTTTGTATAGTCAAACCTCAGATGTTTCTTCTCTTTTTGTTGCCCCAGATTTATCCCACATTTGACAGCACAGGATTAGCTTCTTGTTACCTTGCAAGTCGGCTATTGGCGCGGAGTCGTCCAGAGCTGATTTCGGTGTACACGTGTTTTAAATCTATATTGTCTTAAAATGAATTCGCGAATTTTTACCATCCCTACCAATTAATTGTATGTTTTTTTAATCCCACAAAAATAATCTTCGTATTTTTGAAGTGTTGGAACGATCCCACGAGCTGCGGATTCGCACAGTAAAACTAAATATTAAACCATGTTATTAACGGTGTAATACTTGATATTTAGATCCAACGATCACGTGGATAAAAAAAAAATAATAAATGCAGCCTTGTGAAATGTGTTCACGTTATTTTTTTTTCCTTTCATGCTTATCATAGCGTTGAAAAAAGTTTTCATTCTTCGCAGTGAACTGAAATTACTTTCATCGCCACAAAGAGAATGGGCATGACTAGCAAGAACCTCGGAATGAGCTGCGATGTAGAAAACATCCATGACGTAATTCTTCAGGTGGTTTCAGGAATAGTTTGGCAACGTCGCCCAAAGAATGTGGAGTCTTAGCGTTTCACGAGAAATAGGCAAGTCGTATTTATAGTGTCAACCTCAAACGCCACGAAAAGAAATAAGAAATTACGAGCAACAAATTCACACATTCAGGAAGCAATTCTCAGTTATGTCATCTGCATTAAAGAGGCATTGCAACTTTGCAGTGTTCGGCCGACTTGCGATCCGCCACACTCATCGCACTGGCCCACGAACAAAATATTTTATCAGCTATTCTTTTTTAAATATATCCTTTTTTATAAAATTTCATAATTGAACGTCGACTGAATCCATCACGAGAGTAAATCTTGTAATAAAATTATATATTTGTTAATTTATTAAATCTTCGCGCAAATAAACTGCCTACACGGTAAAAAATTGAGATAAAATTCCACTACATGTAAGTGAAGTTAATTACTTTTACATGTAAGATAAAATTGCCTCTTAAATATAGAGTAAATTTACATAACAAGTAAAGTACTGTTCCCTAATCGTAGGGAAAAAGCACCTAACAAAAGTGGGGGAAAGCTCAGAGAAGTAAGGTAATATTAACTATATTGAATAATAACATTACAATTGGAAATATCCGAATATTAGTACTGCATTTTTTTTATCATCCATATCCTTTGGCGAATAGTAACCGAAACCTCAATCCTAAATCCTCGACACTTGCTGGCGGATGAGCGCCAACCATGGTCCTTTATTACGACAGGCTGATGCTCTATCCATTAGAGCACAACGACAGCATGACAGTAACAGTGAATATTAGGGTGTTAAAGATTGTTTCATCCGGCCGTCCTCCCACTTAGCTGTTGAGACAACGCTGAAGAGAAGCTCGCGTCCTAGCGAATTTTCCCATCCATATATAGGATCTTCCACCGCTACTTACGTTAATTTTACTCCAGAGTGCGGTAATTATGCCTTATATAAAGAGTCACGTTGGACAGCTTGTACGACTAATAAAATAAAAATTAATTTGAAGGTAAAAAATATATAACATACAATTATCAAATAGTTACGAATGGACGAGGAGTTACACACGTCGTAAGGTAATTTTCCCATCCATGTATGGAATTTTCCACAACCAAGTGCGTGAATTTTACTCCAGAGTGCGGTAATTTTACCTTACACGTAAGGAAAACTGTGTTTCCCAAACAAGTTTGCGAATACTACCTTACACTTGTCAGGTATTTTCCCATTATTTTTTACAGTGTATGTAAATGTGAGCCACGGCTTTGTAATAAAAGAGCGTGGTTATATATATAAGAAGTCAATGTGTGAATTGATTGAATGACTCTGCGGGTTTAGGGAATGTACTGTTTTCTGTACTAGTTGCAGCAATAGGAATTCGTGTTTTTGAATATATTAGTGGCTTCTGTTTTCATAAAACATTTCATCTGAGAGTAAAGCGTTTCGAGAGGATTTTCTTGACTTATGATTAGTGACAGGGAAATGTTAAAACACCCAGTACACTAGACTCCATTGTACTATGTATTTCCAAGCCTCAGCTGTTTGTTCATTGGCTGTTACCCCAGTGTGGAGACAGTTTTACCTCAGATTAGGTGGCACGGGATTCGATACTTGTTTCCTGATTTCATTGGTTCAGAGTTCAACTGGACGTGTCTGATTAACCGTGATCAATTTGCGAACATAACATATTGCTACGTGTGTTTGAAGTCTATATTGCCCTGAAATGAATTCGCACAATTATGCATTCCGTGCTTACGATCTTATAGAACTAGTATAATATTTCACTTACATAAACAATAGTTGTGCTGTTATTGAAGTATGCCGCATACCGCGGAGTGATTAAATTATTTTTTTCAAGTTTCGTGGGATATGTTTGGCATCTGGAGTCTGAGTTTGGTGTCTGAGTGGTTAGACTACTCGCCTCCCACCAAGGCGAACCGGGTTCAATCCCCGGCCGAGTCACTCCCGGACGGTACCACTGGTCGGCGGGATTTCTCGGGTATCTCCAGTTTCCCCCGCCCTTGCATTCCGGTGCTGCTTCATACTCACCTCGCTTCACCCTCATCATCTCTCAAAACTTCCATGTTAAGAGCCGCCCAGTTCTCCGCGCTCCTCGCCCCCCCCCCCAACTCTCTTGTAATGGAGGGTGGGGAAAACGGCGCAACTACGTCAATTACTCCACCCATCGGTAGAATATCCTATGGATTCCTCACAACCTAAACTGAGTACTAAAGCTACACATGGAAAAGTGAGTACTTTTGAACTCAACATTGTAAAACCTTTCAGTCCGTAATCACACACGTGCTACAGCCCTCGCACTGGAATTCAAAGCTCCCACTTAATTTAACGCGTTAACAAAACTTATTTCGAAGTCTCGACATGTCGCGAGAGTATTGTTCAACTTTATTGACACTGCATTTAGGTGTTCTTGTTTTATACTGCTGCAAGATGCCAGAGGGATGTATTCGCATTCGTGACGGATAACAGGTCTTTGTAAATATAAAATAAATTTTTGTTTAAATTTATTCACACAACTATTATTTACAACATTAAAATATCGCGTTTCCATTATTATTATTTTAATTTCACAGTGAGCGCAATAATTAATGTCTATCTCGCACCTCTAATTCAAGTTCTCGATATCTCTGTTGTTTATGGTAAAACAATACACACTCGTCATTATCACATGTTCAGTCTGTCTGTTGCCATAATGTGAAATGTCTTTCACTCACGCATCCAGTTCAATATTCCCGCCTGCCAGTTGCATTCCACACTGCACCGAGGATCGCAGTCATAGATTTTACTCCCATTTTACTGCCGTCGACACTCGCTGTTCTTCTGGTTCGTCGTCTATCGCTTAAGGTTGCACAATCGTTCAGACTTCCGACTCTTATAACATCCCGGCTCGGAGGCCTGTATCAATTCAATTATATTACTGGCCCTGATCTGAAAGGTTAGCCACACACCGAGCGACGCTTAGAGAAACTAGGTAATTAACTAGAATATTCTTTCAGATAAAACAGAAATTCAATTTGCCGAAGGTCAGGAGCGCCTGAGATATATGGGTTTATCACGGCGGCATGGCTTTTAAGCATGAAGTTTTGTAGGATAATTGCTCGCTTGTTATTCATACATTCCTTCAAGACTCGCCGCCGAATATCATATCGATACTCCGTCCTTTCTCGCTCAATCGCGCGGGACGTATCAAGGGCAACGACGCAGACCAGCGACAAGGAACACTACTGCCTCCTCAAGTCTCTCGTTCCGAACACATTCTGCTACATCCGAACCTTCGTAGAGTGCCAGTCGGTTGATGTGGACAACCTTCTGCTTCGACCGAGAGCCTTGACGACAAGTTCGAAAGACTGCATCATTTGTCTTATATTCAGAATCCTGTAGGGGTCTTCCCAATATTTTTGTAGTGCGGGCAGTACCATTTTCGCCTCTGTTGGTTGTACAGCCACATCAATCATCCTTCATGAAATACCTCGCCCGACATTCTCCTACCATACCACATCATCTTATCTCTATTAATTTTGAGGTGCTGTCGAGCAAAATCATGATTGCCAACTAGCCTGTTACATAATTCTCTGGCATAATCAGGGGCTGCAGCCTTCTGTCATCCGGTCAAACAGCAGGACACTAGGGAGGCATAGCTCACTTCTTAATAGCATCCTTGATAGTGTGTCTCTTGTGGACTTGTAAACTGTGAACTGCCGAGTTGTAAACCAGAAGAAATGATGACACCTTTGAAACCCAGTCCACTTGGTTGTCTGCCACAAAGATCGACATATTCTGCTCAAGGATGCGGTTAAGCCTCTCGATCATTCCATCCGACTGAGGGTGTAAGGTTGTAGTGCTCGTTTTTGCATCGTCAGAAACTTTGTTACCTCTTGGAACACAGCAGATTCAAAGTTTCTTCCCTGCTCGTATTAAAATTCTTGTGGCACACCAAACATCTTAAAGACATGCTCTATGAGTGCATCAACAACATTAGGCCTAAGTGCTTCTTGGTTTGGGAGGTGATAACCTCAGGCCACTTAGTAAAGTAATCTTGGACCACCAGTAGATACCGATTACCTCTCACTGTTGCAGGCAAAGGACCCAAAATGTCTACTACCTTCCGCTATAATGGGGCTACAAGATAATATTTCGGGAGGTGACCTTGTCATCTGGTCCTTGGTCCATTCCTCGGGGTGCTAGTGTAGCACATTCCACACCACTTCTCAACATAATCCTGACAATGAATCGAGCAGAATCTCAGTCTAACTCTGTCGCCGGTTTTATTAACACCAAAGTTCCTACTGGCTGCTGCATTTTGTAGTATGACTTCGAAACCCTTAAATTCTGGAAGGACCAACTTTAAGTATAAGTGTTTTCCATCATTACTTTCCCAGTCCCTATAAAGTACACCATTCTTCAATACGAGGGAATTCCATTGTGCCAAGTATGCTTTTAATGCTGAGCTCAGGTTGGATATCTTTTACCATTATGGCCAACAGCCAGCTTCCTTCCACTTTAGTAATGGCTGCTAATTGGGATCATTCAGCTAATATTTCTTGCTACCCTCATCACTCCTGGTAGGTGATCCATCCGACGATAAAGAACCTTGAATTCTTGTCCTCTGTGCCTTCAGTGAATCACTACATTATTCTCGGATTTAACAATAGCGACAGAATGGTTGACATGGAATCCTAGAAAGGGCATTTGAATTGCCTTGAGGCCATCCAGATCTGTGTTGTATTTCGAAGACATATTTTTGAAGAGGACTTATCCACCGGGCTATTTGACCTTCAGGGTTCTTGAAAGTATGTAGCCACCATACTGAAGCATGATTCGGTTGTTAGAAAAAATGTCTGCCATAAAGGTAGGGGTGGAAGTATGAAATTGCCTTCACTATGGCCAGAAGCTCCCTGCATGTGAGTCCATAATTTTTCTCAGGCTTGTGCAATACCTAATTGAAGTATTCTAGTGATCCTTCCTTCCCATTCTTAACTTGAAATAACACAGCTCCAATGCCTATGTCACTAGCCTCGGTATCCAAAATGAACATGCCCTCACTTTTCGGGAAACCCATAATTGGTGGAGATATTAGAATTTACTTTGGCTTACTAATAGCAACTTCACACTCAGTGGTCCAATGAATTTTTCTTTTTGCCTCAGTCAGTTCATGTAGTGGTTTGGAAATTGTGGCCAATCCAGTTACGAATCGAAGGTAGTAGGCATTTAATCCCAGAAAACTCCGCATTTCTGTTTTGTGAGTTTGTGTTGGCCAATTTTTTTATAACTTCTGTCTTCTTGGGGTATGTTTCATTTCCGTGATGGTAAGTCACATTTAGTTATTTCATTGTTATTTGTTCGATACGAGAAGGTAGCCATATTTCTCTGCAGTAATTCAGAAGAGACAGCCTTTTCCTGTCACCAGTTATGATTTTCTCTTGTTCGTACTAGCAGTTCTGCTAAAATTTCTGTTAAAGGACATTCGATTTGTTTTATTCAAGAATCTTCTGGAATATTTGGAAGTACCATTGTGACCTGCTTGGAAACCCCTATCACGGCCCCCTTCTCATGATGTTCACGCCATTTGGGTGGGGGTGTTATAGCTTTAGAGCCCGCATCCTCCCCAGTTGGGTATGGTGGGTATGTCGCAGGTATTGGTCGTCGAAACGTAGCTCATGGCCGACACCAGTGTCGGGTACTCCACTCGATGTCGTTCTGGCAGTGATTGTAGTATGCTGAGATCGAAATCTCTCAGTACAGCTGCTAGGTAGTAAGTCACTGCTCGCCTGACCAGTCATTCTGGGTGCGACTATTTCAAACTGGTGTTGGTACTTCCACTATGAAGTCTGGCCATCGTAAGGGTTGGGGTTGATTGAGATCCCCTTCCCCACACCTAGCTGCGCGACACCAATGCTGCAAAGCTGCTGATAAACGGAAGTTGTTGCATTTATTGTGACTTGCACTGCTTACCCACTTTTTTCGACTGCTGGCGTGGTGACCGTGGAACTCCAGTACTGAAAAAATCCTGCCTTTCTTTCATCATCACGCTCATTTCATTCTTCATAACGTCAGCTCCGCCACTGGCGCAGTACATTCTTTCATTTACACAGTCAATTTTTTCGTCCGCACTGCCAATCTTGTATTCACTGACTCATTAATGCCTTCTATCTTCTTCCCTTGTCTACATTTTAATTTACAGTTGTTATTTGCTTGTATACATTCACATTTACTGTATCTGTTTTCATATCTGCTAACTGACTTACATTAGTTATCTGACTATTTACACTACTAATATGGGTAATAATAGTTTCATTATTACTTTCTTTTACAGATATAATTCGAGGTATTTGTGGTTTCATTCACTCTACTAAGATGGTTTTTTACATCTTCCTTCAAGCTGTTTACATAATGCACTAACACCTATATTTAGACTACCTAGCCCCTAATTAGCACTTGCAAGGCTTCTAGTTCTGCAGACATTTTTTTTTGTTAGCATTCAGTGTGACGGTTGTACAGCACAATGTTAAGGTTTCGCCCTAGAACTATTAACAATGATAAATTTATTTGAACGTCACTAATTACGTGCCTATAGCCGACATTTTTTATAATTAAATGAATCCATCCAATTATTACATTTGCTTTTCAATTTATTCGCACAGCAATTATTTACAACATTATAATATCTGTATTCACTAAACTCTTTTTATTTCTCAGTGAGCACGATATTTAATGTCTATGTCAACTATAATTAAAGCTATACTCTGGTGTCATGAAGGGAGCGGCACATGTCGAGAAATGTTCAGACGACGTTGGTTCTTCAGAGTTGAGGAGCTTCAAGGATCTTCGGATCAACGAGTGTGTGCGGTGAAGGAACAGGAACTGGTCACGAGCCCTGGAGTGGCTCGGTATACATACTCTGCTGCTGCGGCGACGGCGGCGGCATCCGTTTGACGAGGCAGCTGGGGTTGTCGTGTAGAGGGGTGTGACAGGTGCAGCGGAGTGGCCTAGATCCTCAGGTGAGACGTCCGTGGCAAGTACTGGATCCTGTTTCAAGCCTTAGCAGTGACCTCTAGCGACGTGCAGTGGTACGCGTTGATTCTGCCGCATGGTCTTCAGACCCTTGCGGCCACATTGATCCAAGGACGCAGCAAGGCTGGAACTACTCCAATCCCAAAATATCTGAGCACTAGAAACAACAATGGCCAAAATTCCAGGAAGCAAAGTTTTCTTGAGTGAGGCAGGAGTATCATTAGTTTGTGAAATGTTCAAAACATGAAGTATGGAAAAACTTTTATTCATTGAATTCAACTTATTTTCTTTTGTTTCAGCAAACATCACCAATTCCTTAAAACATTACAATTTCTTTAAACATTTTAAAGAATAGCACAAAATATGAATATATGTGAATACCTTTGCAAACAACGTCTGGAAAAATACACCCAAAAATATTTCTGCCATGCAGCAAATTCATAATACTTTTCAATTGCTGGAACAATGCAGGTACATATGATTCCTAAATCACTAACCAGCATAAAATATCTGGTTGAAAAAATTCAAGCGAAGCTAAATTTCACTAAAAACATAGTAACATCCAATATCTTTCATTTTGCAATATTTAAGTTCTGGCTACCACGCCATCCAAAGGCCATACTAAATTAACGCCTTTATGTAACCAGTGAAATTTCAACATGGAATTTATATAATATATATTTTTAAAGTGACAATTAATTCCCTGGCTAGCAGGCCAACTAAATGCCGTGCAAAAAAAAAACGTTACTTGGACTCAAATTAGTTCATACCAGTGTTTCTGTTTGGTTAAAGTCAGTAAATCTCTCCTGTCATTAACATGCATTTAATCTGTCACCATCATTTGTAATGTCTTACACTCACGCATCCAGTTCAATAGTCCCGCCTGCCAGCCGCACTCTTCACTGTACCGATGCTCGCAGTCGCAGATTTTTACTCCCGCTGGTAACTGCCGTCGCCAATCGTTGCTCTTGTAGTTTGTCGTCTATCGATTAAGGTTGCACGATCCCCCAGACTTCCGACTCTCATGAACCTCCGACTCGGAGACCTGTCACACTTGAATAATATCACTGGTACTGATCTGGAAGGTTCATCACACCCCAAGTGACGCTGAGAGAAACTAGGTCATTAACCAGAATATTCTTTCAGATAAATGCAGAAATTCAATATGGCAAAGATCAGGAGCGCGCAAGATAAATGGGCTTATCATGGTGGCACAGCTTTGACACTAGAAGCTTTGTTGGATTACCGCTCGCCTGTAATTTTAACATTCCTTCATGACTCGCTGTCCGATATCATATCACTACTCTATCGTCTCTCGCTGACTTGTGCAGGATGGGTCAAGGGCAATGACGCAGACCAGCGATATGTAACAATGCTGTTATGTGTCGCTGTGTTGTATCACACAAGCGAACGAAGAGTATGAAAGACATAGTAGTGATAGGATAGAGGGCGGCGAGAACGAAGGAATGTTGTAAGTTCAGGCGAGCGATAATCCAATAAGCTTCTTTCAAACGCGTATGCCACACATTCTTAGGCGCACAGTCGTGATAAGCATTTTTGGGGCTCGCACTCACTTGACCTTCAGCAGATTTTATTTCTGCATTTAACTGAAGAAGTTTCTGGTTTTGATAATATTTCTTTCTCTCTGTGTAACTCGGGGTGTGGGAATATTCCAGATCTTGGCTGTTGATACTATAAAACCGCGCCAGGCTTCCAAGCCGGGAAGTTGATGATAGTCAGGAGTTTGAACGATAGTTTGGCCTTAAGCGATTGACCATGAGGGGCGCTCGAAGTGACCAGCTGGAGGAATATCTGCGACTACGAGCATCAGTACCATGCAGAGTGCGACTGGCAGGCTGAATTATTGGGTTGGATGCGCGAGCGATGCCCCTCTAGCATCTTGTAACAATACTTATTAAAATACGAATTTGTCATCTTATTAACATGTTTATAAAAATTGCACGTTTTTACCTAGATGACGCATGAATGAAATGATCAGTAAAATGGTAGTGTTAATTCCACATATGGTGGAGGATATAAAGTGAGAAGAAGTTTATATCGAACAGCCTATAGTTAGCGGTACCTGTTTTTTGCGGGAACATTTCAGGACAAATTGTGTCCCAAAACACTATAGTTTATAACCTCTTTGGTGATCGGAACATTTGAATGGTTTTGCGAATCACGGACGGTATATATCGGGGAAACTTAATTCTGATTGGCTCACTCATGTAACAGATGGTTTTCACACGAAGATAAGCGGCCAATAGTCAAAGGAAGGCTACAAGTGTGCACATAGGGTATTGAAGTCTATCCTCCGTACAAGTTGCCCTACGTACAGTCAACTAGCCATGCAGTCAGTGCTGACAGGACGCAAATAGCAGGAATTCTATAACCAATGGGGAATGATAATTGTTGCAATGAACAGAGCGCAGTTAGTGTAGAGCAGCGCGAGTGTCATTACTTGACTCCGGCCTCTAGTCAGCGATGAGATGACACACATCCTGCAGCCCACGGGAAGAGTGGTATTAGGTTGTCCGAACACTGAGAGCCAGTTCCTAGCCGATCTTCTACTACAATCACCCCCAGAGGCAGCCAGTGTCGCCCAGTCGGATCATTGCGAACTCTCCCACAACAGTGGTGACTTCTCGCCTCACACACTGGCGAGCCGGGTTCGATTCCTAGAGGGGTCACCCCTGGATATTGGTATGTGGGACTCGTGCCGGACTATGACGCTGGTCGGCGGCTTTTCTAATGGATCTCACGTTTCCCCAACCCCTTCGTTCTAGCGCTGCTCCATACGTACCTCAATCACCCTCATCGGCTCTCCAGACATCGATGTTAAGAGCCGCCCAAATCTCTTCACTCACTTCACTCACTCAATAACCTTACCTGTGGGTAAATTATTATTCGAAAACCGCCTTACTGGCCTTGGTAATAATTGGTTCATAAACCGCAGCTGAACATACAGCTTACAGCTCATTGGCTGTGACAACGATATCCGATCTGTGTCAACTTACAAACATCACGCATCATACACTATTTATTTTATTTGCAACTCCTGAAACTGTAAATTATAGTGGGTCTGAAAGGTTTAAAGTGAAAATAGATCCGAGCCAGCGATAATTTTATTAATCTTATTTGCTCTAACGGTTTTTACCGCTGGTCTTTATTTTCTTAGTGTAAGACAGCACGTGGCAGAAGTGAGCCTGTGTCAATGACTCAGTGACGTCATACATTTCCGAAAGTCCTGGAGCTGTAACGCGAAAATCATAGTTCGTGCTGGGGCCGCGGTGGTGTAATGGATAGTCTACTCACATCCCCCCTATGCGAACCGGCATCAATTCCCGGTGGGTCGCTACCGGATTTTCGCATGTGGGAATCGTGTCGGACGCCGCCGCTAGTCGACGGGTTTTCTCGGAGATTTCCCGTTTACCTGGCCTTTTCATTCCAGCACTTCTCCACACTCACCTCGCTTCACCCTCATCGACTCTCAAGACCTCGGTGCCAAGAGCCGCCCAAATCTCTCCACTCACTCATAGTTCGTACTCATGTTATTACTTGTGTTACTTCCACTACAGGTTTGCAACATTAGTGTTAAAAGTTTGGCAAAGAGAAAACTTGCTAGTGTCAGCATGGAACCACATAGTCTCTATTTTCTACGTTAGAAACCAGGAAAATCGCAATAATCATAAATCAGATATAAACTAACCTCGTCTTTAAGTAAAATCTTTCTTTTTTATTATTCCCGTAGCTATTTTTTTAAAATTAAAAGTTGTGTTTTGGAACATTGCGCACCCAGCAGCAAAAATTTTCCTTAAGCCAAACCCTACCATACGAAATGTCGTTTTCTTCTCAACATGTGTAGAATAAACCCTACCTAAACCACAAAATTCATTTTTCTCCAAGCGATTAGTTGTGTTATATGTTGGTTGGAGAGCGGGGAGCCTCTTATACGATGATCAGTCTCTGCCTGAGCTTGTCGGCGACTTCTCTCGCTAAAACCACGAAGTATAGAGCATTCACGGTTTATTCACACTTTTTGAATCAAACCTTAGAAAAATCACCCTTAGTATGATGTTTTGGTTGTTTATTGAATATACCATACGTCGCAAGCGTTTTATACTTGCGTTAACATAAAATGACATTATTTTTCGGTTGAGTTTAACTTTTACTTATATACCATCTATAATTTATAATATTCCATTTATAATTAATACGAATACGAACAGAGAGAAAATACGTGTGTTGGTAACGCCTAGAAAGAAATAGTTCTTATGCAAAATAATATCACACACTGACTGCGCATGAATGCGGTGCGCAGTCCCTTTGATGTAATTTAGCAGACACGGTGAAGCTTTGTTTGCAACAGGCGGAGGAATATTGTGGAAGTAGAACTTGAGAAGGGCAGGCTTCAACGTTGGAAGTGATGTAAGGACTATCTATAGATACTCACACACAGAGACGAAATGACGGGGCAGTTCCTTCGATGTGTGCGTGCCTGTTCTCTGGTTGATCACGCGAGGCTCTGGGACCGGGCCTTGCGTCTGGTTGGCTGCTGCATGCTGTGGAAGTTTCCTTATTGACTAAGCTAATGGCTGGCAAGTTGGTTAAAGGCTGTTCACGATAAAGTGAGCACATTTTAAATGAACCTTCGAAAAAAGTCACTCCGCCTGCATGCATATATTTTAATGGAGGCTCTGAGTGGCATTCGTCCAGCAAAGTTGGTAACGGTGGTTTGAAAGTTGTTCCATATCTTAACGTCGAATAAAACGTGTTAGGTAAAAGTTTGTGATAACTTAAAATTATTTTTTCGCTCTCTGTTTTTTTAATGCATCGGATTATAAAAATGAGCAGATTTGTAACGTATTTACTTTGTTCATAATTTGATAGTTTCATTTAACAGACGCTTGAATAAAGTGACGAGGCCTATGTCATTGTTAGTTTTACATAAGGCCCAGGAATACACAACGTGTATACATGTAGATTTTAAGCAGGGCTTTCAATAGTGCTCATTTTCACGTGAACCACCTATACCAGGTGTTGATTGGCGAACGCCGTTCCAACATGTTAGTGGTCAGTTCTCTGAAGCCCTGCTATAGTTCTATTTCCAGGATATTCCTCCGCCTCATGCAAACAAAGCTTAACTACGTCTGGATAATTACACCAATGGGACAGCTACCGCATTTTGTGCGCACTCAGTGTGATATTTTGCAAGAGAACTATTTAAAACCAGGAATTGGCAACACAACTATTTTCTCACTGTTTTTATTCATATTAATTATAAATAAATTCCTTATATACTAGTATATAAACGGAAAAGTGTATTTGTGTGTTAGTTTGTTTGTCCTTCTTTCACGTCAAAACGGAGAAACGAGTCGACGTGATTTTTTGCACAGGTATAGTTGAAGGGTCGAAGAGTGACATAGGCTAATCTTCATCCCGGAAAAATATCTCATTTCCTAAAGTATAATTCTTATTGTAATTTTACTGCATAAAAAAAGCCTAGTTAGAAAAATAGTTCCGTCATTTATCCTTTCTTTTTTGTCCATGGGCGGTCTTCCAATCCTTCCCAAGAGCAGCAGTAGCTCAGTGATTGGAGAACCCAATAGTGGGGCCGCAGTAGATAGATATGCATCAAGTACGGCCGTAGACCTAAATTTCATGCGACCAAAGTCGCACGGGCCATCTAGCATTTTATGTGTGTGTATATATATATATATATATTAATGAATATATATAATGGTTTAGATGGTTTCGATGATATAGCAAACTAAACTAAATTTGCTATAGCGCTACCATTTTGAAAATAAGAGCCATACTTAAAACATACTAATTTACATCACCTGCTGAAGTACTAGTTTGCCAAATTTGGTAGGAAACAATTAATTGTTTCCCTAGATATGACGTCGAAAGTTCATAATTTCATGTAGCGCTATCATTGAGTAAAGATAGGCCTATACCTACAGTGGACTTCCCCAGGTCGCACGTCCCGCTAGTCCATTTTTGTGGCGTGTACGTGGGGAATGTTGGCGGCATTGCCACATTGACATCTACCCTCTCTCTCACTCATACTCCATCTCTGTCACATCCAGTCCCAACTCCGCAACAGTGGAAAGTGTTCCGAATGTCTACAATACCCACACACTAGGACAGACAAGATGGCAGACGCCCGAGTTCTTATCTCAATTCGTATGCCTATATCCATTTACGAAAATATTACAAGTTCTGTAAAACATACGTATAAACTAAATGAAACTTAATGGGTGCATAAGTAACGGGAAACGTTGCATATTACTCACACAGTCATAATAAAAGAAAAAACACCACTTTATAAAATACGCGATAACTATGGATTTATGTTCTATATATACCTTATCACACGTGTGCATAGTAAATGTTTTGTGTATCTCAGTGAGTTAGTGAGCAGGTCTGTGCCACGTAATTGTAGGTTTTAGAGTTCAAATCTCCAACGGTTAGCGAATTATTTTATGTGACATAGTATGGCTGTTAATAACTTATTTTATTGTTAGAAAATGTTTATTTCCAGAATGTATTTGTCTAAAAGTAATAATACGCAAGTACCAGTACAGTACATTCGACGAGCTGTGGTTGTTTGCTAATCACATCGATTGGTTTCTAAAGCAGATAAATTGTGCTGTATAGCGTGAGTAACGTTAACAGTCACACATGAAAGCCTTAAGTTTAATATTGTAACAGTTCTGTCATATTTTTGCCATATAAACGTAAAAGCGTGTTTAATTACGGAGAGCACAATTTTGATATTATGCTCATTAAAGATACACATTAAAAAACAGGGTCGTAGCCGTGATGGTGGGGAGGGCCGGGAGCTGATATATTGAAAAATAACCCCCCCCCCCCACCCCCTTCATCGAAATGAAAAGATGAAATTTGAAAACAAAATGACCAGTTTTATTTTATGTTAATTCGAGGAATATATGATCTTCCTTGAACATGAAGAATGTTTATAACATTGTGTGGTTCCATATCTGTACATGAAGCCATTGATTATAATTAATTATGTAACTATAAATTTGTAATAATACAGGTTATGTATTTTGTTCAAAAATAGAAATGTGAGATCCCCCCCCCCCCCCTTTTCCAACCCCCTTGAGTACATTCCTAGCTACGCACTTGTTTAAATAATATGCCAATGTTTTAATGAGTGGCATAAATGCCCGTCGTACATACATGTGAATACAGTACCTTGTTTTCCACTCATAAGCAGTGCCATTACTCATATAATTTTACATACATTAATAATACTCGTACGTTAAAATCTAAACCAATGCAGTTTTCAGCGGGAAAAAGAAACAAACGTGCCTTTTGGATGCACCGCAAAGCATCTACATATAAAATTTGGTTGCATTTGTATCCCTGTCCTTCGCGAGTTGTTTTGCCTGCCATTCGTGCAAACAAAATGAGTGGTTTTTAATGAAAAAAAGTATTTATTCATATAACTAAACATGGGACACACAGACATAACTACGTCAGGAAAAGTATATTATAATTATGTAAATATGCCACAAAATTAACACACAAGAATGCCCTGCTGTCACAAATCATTCAAATTTGTACTACAAAGTGGTCGCAAATTGTTGTCATTATTGATTTGTAGACTAGGAGACGACAAACATTCGAGAATACACGAAAACTTCTGACACGATCTAGATATTTAATAATATTTCTGTTATTCTTCGTAACAACTGTACACTATGAACAGAGAAATGTATTGATTTCATTGCGTTTATACACACACGGATACCGTAATGGAACGTAAGCTGCGACGTCTGAAGTAAAGCTGGATTTACAATAGAAATATTTAAGCTTTATATTATCCGTTAAGATGTGCGCAGAAAAAAACGAATGTGTGTTAGTAGTATAAAAAGGGGAATTCACGGCCACTAGGCATCATGCGGTGGATCGGAGGTGCGACAATTTCCCTTTTTCCCATCCAAAACGGTCGATTTCGCGTAAAAAAAAGTCACTTTATCCCTTTTTTCCGCATAATTTTCCTTTTTTCCCCCCTGGCGTCGGCAGATATAATTGCAGCCAGTGCTTATTAGTGCAATTCGGGCTGAGGTTTGCACAATGCGGTGGAATCGGTTGGAAATTGAGAAATTCCTGCCAAATTGAGAAGTCATTCCCGGCGGCCATCCTGCTATTGACGACCTATGTCTACCCACAATTGTCGACCAGCTGAGGATGTCGACGATTTTGGCGGTCAGCGCCTCGCTGGTGGCGGTGGTGGAGCATCAAGGCACGTTCGCGACGAACGATCTGATCTCGTGTAACACAGCAGCTTCCTTAAGACTGTGTATGTATGTGTGCATAACACTTATAAGCATAGTAGGCTATAATTTCCGAACCGTTTAAGTTATAATTGTAAAATTCATAACATAGGCATCCACCATAACTAGGAGAAGGGTCGTGGGGTCAAATATGTCCCATGTTATGTTATAAGCATAGTTGACTGTAATTTCCGAACTGTTTAAGTTATAGTTGTCAAATTCATAACAACCATCAACCACAACTAGGAGAAGGGTCGCGGAGTCAAATATGCACAATGTCAACTTATAAGCATAGTTAGCTATATCTTCCGAACCATTTCAGTTATAGTTGTCAAATTCATAGCATAATCATCCACCATGGCTAGGAGAAGGGTCATGGGGTAAAGTATTCCCGATGTCAACTTATAAGCCTAGTAGGCTACAATTTCCGAACCGTTTAAGTTATAGTTGTCAAATTCAAAACATAGCCATCCACCCCGACTAGGAGAAGGGTCACGGGGTCAAATATGCCATATGTCAGAGTATAAGCAAAGGTGGGTGTAATTTCCGAACAATTTGAGTTATAGTTGGCAAATTCATAACATAGACACCCACTACGACTAGGAGAGGGTTCGCGGGGACATGTATGCACATGCCAACTTATAAGCATAGTTGGCTGTAATTTCCGAACCATGTTAGTTATAGTCGCCAAATTCATAACATAGACATCTACCACGACTATGATACGTGACTGTATGTTACATATCATTTAAGATACAACTACCAAAATATCATAATACATGCATAACCACCCGACGATGAGAAGGGACGTGCGGACATATGTCGTCCTGTATGTCTCCCCATTCCTACTAACCTCTGTCTCTCTCCTGTACCCTCGGTGCTACCACTTGGCCACACACTCATACACACACACAACATACACTAGAATGATGAACTTCCTATTATGAAAACGAAGCATCCCCCGCTCGGCACAACGACCAGCGACCTTCCACTTATCCTCGCTCTCTCTCTCTCTGTATCCTTTGTCCGCCCTCCTCCTGTCTATGGCAGTTTTTAAAGTTTGTTAACAAATGCAGCTTTAACACATGGCATTTTAATTATTTAGATGATGCAGGTTTGAGATAACAAACGTATATATTTTAAGAGTATAAATCTGTTTAACTAACCTACAAACAATAATTGAATGCCGTACGAATTAGTTACTTCTTTTGACATTGTTTTCCAGTAGGTTAGAATTTTATCAGCCAGCTGAACTGTCAGTCTCGTTTGTTTACATTCAATAGAAAGATATTTTGTTAAAATGAGAACTGGTTAAGAAATTATTTTCTCTTTGAGAAAAAAGTTGTATATATTTGGTTATGTGCAAATATTTTATGTTATAACTATGTGCGGCGGTACTAGCTAGCCTATGAGAGAATTTGTTTATCCATACTAATAAATACAATTGAAGTGTCTGCCTGTTATTTCAAAATTGATATTGACATATAAGGGCATTACACAATTTAAACGATGTTGAAGAATCGTTTTTTTTAATTTTTAAGAGATCATAGAGTTTATTTCTTTTTTAAATCTGCTCTTTATTTCATCTCGATGCATCAAATGGTTATGAAGTAAATTAAATTTTTTCATAGAATTTTCTTTGTTTCATATCCAACTTTTTTGCAAAAGAATTATTGTCAAAAGGTATTGTTGAAATAACAATAGTTTTTTGAAATAATAATTGATATATTACGCATCATATAAATTATTCATTAGATTTTGGAAAACCTTAGTAAATAACATATTATCAAACAAGCAGCACTAACGCGACGATAAAACTATTTCCGATAATATAGTAACAATATTTTAACCAAATATAGAGGTATGTATTTCAATAACTCCATAAAACCTGGGCGAAGCGATGGCGGGCTTTATTTTAATGATCCATGAAACCTGAATGAAGCGATATTTCTCTTTATAACACAAAACCAGAGCGAAGAGATGGTGGGCTTTATTTTAATATCTCTATAAAACCTAAGTGAAGCGAATTTATATTTTAAATATATGTAAACACGCGAACGAAGTCGCAGGCACTGCATCAATTTCCATACAAACATAATAATAAATTTGTAAATTCTATTTGATTAATATTTAAAGCTTAAAAATTTATTAATTTTTCTTTTCATTATAGAAATTATTATGTAAAATTTCGATTGACACTATTCACGCCTTATTTAAAGTATCTATTTCTATTTTAAGAATATTTAAACAAATCCTAAATTCCACACGAACGAAGTCGCGGGAACAGCTAGTTTTAAAATAAAGTTGTTGAAAATGTTTACTTTCTCTGCGAACGTTTTAAATTATTTTTTATGAAGTTTTAAGCCATATTGTATTCTTCGCTATAGGGCTGTGATGATCTGAGGTAATCACAAGGCATGACATTTCCATTAATTTATTGATACACCAATCCGAATTACTACAAAACCAGGCAAGTACGATGGTACGGAGACATGATAATAATTTCAAGCAAAGAAGAGGCCTGAGTTCGGACGACAACCGTGGTAAATATTAATCTCGTTTCGCTTCCACGATCTTATAAAGTGAATGTGCAAGGGTTGTATTTATGCACATATAAGCTCAAGAGTTTAATATTTAGGGAAGAGTTCGACGTAGAAGAAAAAATACTACGGCTGCGGGAATGTCTACAATAAAAAAATTCCGTAGCTACTTCGGCTAGCTTCTGTCTACGACGACCAACTTTTTAATCCTCAGAGAAGTCTGAACCAGCTTAAACAGCTTGTAGCTCTTGTTAGTTAACATTCTATCCTGCATCACAATTACATTTGATTTATTTTTTATTCAGTTTGCGCAGATTTCTTAACCTGGAAGACCCTGCACGAAAGAGAAATGTTCTCCATGCTCAAGCATAAATTTTGGCTAGCTAGTGTCGGCCGCAATATCTATAATTTGAGAGTTGTAAATTAGTTGTTTTAATCATATTCATGTACTTTAGTAAATGTAAGTAAATTTTTTAATGTACAGTTCTATTCTAATTAATAATCTGCCCTCTCATCATAATATGTTTAAAATTTTGCTTCTTACATCCTATTAAATTATGAAAGGAGTCAGAGCTGCCACTGTTCTCATTTGCCGTAGTTCGTCTGTAGTTAATCGTGGCATTTTTTTGTTTATCATGTCCTACAGATTGTGATATGTTTTAGTAAGTACCTGCTTGGTATTGTTATTGAAATTGAATTTGGTAATTTTTATTGGTGGTCACATATATGTGGGTTTGTACTTCTCCTATGTTCTGCAGTGTAAGCTGGACAATGAACACTCACGTACATGTTCTATTACAATGTTTACATTGTAATTGTAAGAGACTCATAAACGTCTGGTTTGTAGTTCTAGGCCTTCTATTTTACTGTAATTTATGTAGTACATGTTCAGGTACGAAGTCTTCAGATTTCTTGGATTTATCATTAGCTCATTATTTTGTTTATTGCATTCTGCATTCTGAAACCTTGTTTTGTTAGCCATCTCTTCCTTTTATTTTATATTATTTAACTAAATATATATTTCAGTTACAGAACTAGGCTCATATTTCTACTGCAAAGAGTTAAATTTACTCTTTAACATGTTTAATAGCTCTGGTTTTGAAATCTCCTGTACGCATAGAAATTAAAAAAAAAGTATAACTTTAAAAGAAAACTCCATGATTTTTTTGGGAACGGGATTTAAAAAAATATTGTAAAAGTCCAAATAAAACACTTTTCAGTGTGGCAGAAAACATATTTATAACTTGCTTCTAAGTGCCCTAAGAAGAAGAAGTAATATTAGCAGGCATATACAGTACAGCTTCCACCAAGGCGATCCGGGTTCGATTCGCGGCCGGGTCACTCCGGATTTTCGCACGTGAGTATCGTGCCGGACGATGGCGTTGGTTAGCGGATATTCTCGGGGATCTCCCGTTGCCCCCGCCCTTTCATTCCGGCGCTGCTCATTACATCAATAACCCACATCAGCTCTCAAGACCTCGATGTTAAGAGCCGTCCAAATATCTTCACGTACATGCAGTACAGTCCGTTGTCTTCCAATTCGTGTAATAATATTCCGACGCTGCTGATTATAACTTGCTAATAATTCATATAGAGCGAGTGTATACATAGGCGTTAGAACTTCGTCGAATACAGTGTCCATTCGCCGGCCGGGGCGAAGAGCGCGTGCGCTCTGCCGCAGTGCGAGGTTGCCAGGCAGCACAGGACGTCTAGGAGGTTCTTCGTCTGGACGTCATCTGGAAGCGGGTCACCGAGCGCTCTCCAAGGCCACCTTCAAATCAGCGTCAATCAAGTTCCATTTTACCGCCGCCGCGCCGCGCCGCGCGGACCTGTCGCGTTTTCACATCGGCCCGCTCTCGTCTCTCGCACATTCGTCTGCAGCTCCTCGAACAAGGCTTCTCAATGAGCACGCGTACAACACCCCCTTCAGAGTGGCCAGGGCCGTGAACAGCCTTAACATGTGGGGGGTGAAAATATAACATTTCGCCCCTACCCTCCCCCTCCCCGTTTAAATAAAATTCAAAACATTTTTCAATAACGACTTATTCAAAAGTCATCCATCCTATTCTACAATAAGTTTCCATTAAATAAAACTATTTTACACAATAAGCATCGTATTTATTTTCAAAAGAATGTGAAATGCTTGCAAATACCTCTTCTCGCACATAGGCTCCCCTCCCCCCAATAAGCACGGCCCTGAGGAGCGCAACATTACGATTGAATACAGCCAAAACTACTTGGTGGGAAACTATATAATCGTGTGCACCCCCGTGCCTCAACAACAGGAGTACAACCTCGACCAACCCTCATTTTCTATCTCTTTCGAGAAAGGATCGGGAAAGAGGATAGGTTCTCAAAAATAGTACCTCACAAAACATCATCAGGATTGGTTGCTTTTGTTAGACTGTAGTGCGTTCAACTCTGTCCGGAAATTGGGGAAAAAAGACTATTATCATCATCAAAACCAGAACACCCATAGAAATTCGGTTTCAATTTCTGTACTGAACTCTTCAAAAACAACCACTCAGCATTACAATTTCTTCTTATAACTGAAAACTTAAAAATAGCTCTTTCAAAAATTACGCCTATCGACACCATTTTATTTTCAAGCACTTTACAAAACTTTACCGAGGAACTACATCATTATAAAAACTTTGATCAAAACTGGGTATTTGCTAAAAAAAATAATCTTAAAATAGATATTTTAAACATCTCATGATTATTATATTTCTTCACCAATCCTCTGACCAAAATTCTAATACACTCACCTAATGTTATTCGCTACTCCGTTCAAAAAAATGGCGGTTAAGACCTCTAACACAACCTTTACTCGGCTGCTAAGCTTTCGAACGATTCCCTAGGCTTTAAACCATTATTACAATACAGTAGCACTAAGTTCCGACACTTTCAGCCTCTAACTGTAGCCTTAAAATTACATTTTAAAACATTTTAAAAGGTCAAAACACAGAGTTACACTTACTCCTATCCAATACATTATTAACACTTCCCCCAGGGCCTGCCTAGTACCTTTAAAACGACATTTCAAAAAGGCACTTTACATTTTTAGCCCATCAAAAATATGGTGATTACACAACTTCATTTTAGACTCCAACAAAACCAATATTCACAACTCTGGTGCCTATTTTTAAAAACTTCTAACACGCCTACCAGAGGGATGGTCTCCAAGAGCTGGCCTTTACAAACTTCCCTTACAATCCCCAATCTAAGATAGAAATACCACATTCTCAATCTCGGTCATTCAAAACATCACCCAACAATGTGTCATCCAGATCCAACGAGGCCTGAGGAAATTCTCCCCACCTACTCCCACAAACGTGGTGACACTATCCTGGATCTCCAACCTCTCAACACAAGCAGCCGAGGGAGCCTAGGTACATGCTCCCCATCTGAGCACCAGTTGCCGTCAGTGCGCCCTCGACGTCATTCACCAACAAACACACCAAACGGTGGAGGAGCAGGCAAGGGATATTATCCCTACCGTTTCCACTACAGTGGCGGTGCTTCCTCTCCTCCACCCATTCAACCTCAATCCACACACCACACATACCACACCAGACTCCACAATTGCCAATATTACCAAGAAAATAAAGATCTTAACCAGCGCAAAACCCCACAAACATAGTCCGTTTCGTCTTATTCCTCCAAGACCATTAACTTGAACTCTTCCAAAAGTACACTGTCTGTTCGATCCGAAAATGCCAAGGGAACCCTCCGCTTGTACTACTCCAACATCAAGGCACAGGCTAATTCTTCAGAGTTTATATCTAAGCCGAAAACAAGGCCACGCTTCCCACTACTCCCTTAATGGAAACACTCAACACACTCGGCTTCAGTAAAACCTTACTTCATTCTCTTTTGTCAGAGACCCACAGTTTCCTTAAACACAGCCGTGAAATTCCGCATCAGCTGAAATCCGCACGCCCAGAAGGATAATGTTCTATAATTTCCTAACCCTGAGAAAAAGTATATTCAATGTCAGTGTAATACTGCTCACATCGGCTAAGTTCCATTTAGCTTGCATTCACAGGCAAAGCTCAAACTGCCTCAGAAAAAAAAGACCAAGTCCTTCCCAAACACTAACACTAGGGGGAAAAATAAACGAAAGCCAACAGCCGCAGAAAGTTCACTAAGTTCCCCTCGGCACGCTTTTACGAACTAAGTCAAAATCACCTCTTAAAATGACCAAGTATTTTTCTGAGCACTAGGGAGAAAATTATTCAAAGTCCTGCTACGATCGAAAATTCTGCTAAGTGTCCATCGCCTTTCATTCTCAGACTAAGCTCAACCACTTTACGATGGGATATTTTCTAAGTCCTACTCTTGACACCTTCGCCGATGGAGAATTTTGTGTTAAGTCCTAACTAGCAGCATTATACTTATCCTTTACGGAGTGCTCTTTCGGGCGGCACCCATCGCCCTCGAGCACAACCAGCTCGCCGGCTGGGATTGTGGGACCGCCCACCCGTATTTATACCAGCCTGATCCCTTCCACTGGCCTTACTGCTTCCCAGAGACCATACCTCCAGCGCCGCCTATACTATGGCAGTGCCCTCTTATCTTACTACATTTTGAACTGGTACGAAACCCCGGCCAATCACAGGCAACCAGCTTATTTACTCCAAATTTTTCTCCCAGGTAGCAACCCGTCGCACACCTCTGCTTTGCTGGTCGACGCGACTCCGGCCGCTAAGGGCTTCGAAGCTGGAAAAAGAGAATTTACACACAAGCAAACTGTCCTCGCGTGATGGATCTTTCGCCACAATCGAAAAACCATTTATAGGCTATTCACAGTAAATGGAGCATTTTCGAAATATTACACTGTACATAAAATTAATATGGCCATAGATCTGATAAAGTTACCTATGTATCCGTCAAGTGAAACTTAAAATTATCATAAATGTAAATATTTTACAAATTTGTTCATACTTGCACTTACATGCATTAAACAAATTAAGGCTAAATTAATTATTTCAGTGCAACTTGAAACTTCTTTCCCTCTGTCGTTACCAACTATATTAGGGGTAAACCAAACACTGTGTACTTTAAAATATATGCAGGTAGAGCCAATAATAATTTTTTAAGGTTAATTTCAAAAGTGCTCAGCTTACTGTGAACAGTATATACGTCCAACGATGTTGCAGGCACGATTAGGACAGAGGAAAAGCTTCCACTTGGCCTCATCTAAGGGGCCGTGGTGATGCGGTACCCAGACTACTTGCCTTCATAAGGCGAACCAGGTTCCAATCTAGGCTGATTCATCCGGATTTTCATATGTGTGTAACATGGAGAACGTTACTGTTGGTCGACGTATATTCCTCGGGGCACTACCGCTTCCCCAATCCTTCTTCCATCATCACTTTTTCACTTCACTTCGCCCTTAATAGCGATCAAGGCCTCGCAAGACCTCACAACTATCAATGCCATTATATTATTATGCAGATCCAGGCACAGGATTCATGATCTGACTTCCTGGCTTCGACATGTCATATTGTTTCCTGTCATAATTTTGTTTCCTATTGCTATCTAGTTTAAAGCCACCGTCTTGTTTTCGGCCACCATCTTAAAGCATAATTTCGTTTCCCAATTACTTACTTTCGTTCGACTCTGCAATCTTGGATTCCAAATCCACATTTTGTATCATTCCACCTTCATATCCACCATGATGGATTTTATTTGGTCATGCCCTATCATTCCACCTCAACTTAGTCGTCTGCCAATTATTCAGCTCCCTTGAACCGTCATCTTGGATTTTATTTTATTATGCTTTGTCATTCTACCTTGATGTTCGTCTTATTGTCATCATGTTCTGTCATTCCACCTTTGCTGCCTTTTCTCCACCCAGACATCTTGATACCATGCTCTATCATTCCACCTCACCTTAGTCACCTGCTGATTACTTATTATGTAGCATTTTCTCCACCTTGCCATCTTGAATTTCGTCTATTGCAGGCAGCCGTCTCTGTTGGACTTGTAAAATTTGCATTTAGTCACCTTCATTCCACCTCATGTAGGCATTAGAAATACATGTTAACCTAACCTAAAATAACATAACCTAACATATTATAACCTAACCAACATGAAAGAGCTTATTTAGTTACCTCAAGTAGGACTTATAAGAATTTCTTCCTTTTGAAAAACTTTGAATATTTTTCTCATTTTTCACCTTTATTCCACCTTATTATACACATACCGGGGCTCTGAATATTTTCCGACCCACTCATGTAGGACTTATAATATTCTACATGCATGTAAGAACTTGAAATTTTTCCCCCACTCCTGTAGGATTTAGATTTTGTAGGACTCAGAATATTTCTTGTTCATTCTACCACATGTCAGGATGTTGAATATTTTACTTTTGATATATGACTCAACCAGTCATGTAGGACTTTGCATATACTACAACCAGACCAACACAAGTATATAATTATATAATACTTTTCATATAAATTGTGTTGTACTTACCAGGAAAGTCTTTGTATTGTCTAGCATCGTCTAAAGCAGCGCACAGAACTCAATTCGTGTATTATATGTGATTGCAATGGTTGGTAAGTGCTTATAACTATTTTCCTTTGCATTTTTTATATCTGTTTGCATCAATGCGTAGCAGTGAAGTCTCTCTTGCACGACTAATGGTTTAAATGTATGTTGTTTCGTAAATACTTATGGTTCTGGCAGTATTAATATTATGTATCCAAGTAAGTACATTTATATATAGTATTTAAAATTATTAAATTGTTACCTTGTACTGTATAACTGAATAACACTCGTGAAGGGAAGTGCATGTGTTACTCGGCTGGTCTGCTACCCTGGAGTCTGATGCGTCTCTCTCTCTCTCGGCTAATGCTCTGTGTCATCCTTTCGACTTTCCGAGACCAGCACGATGTTCGGGCTGCTGGTCGACTGTCTGGCTGCCTTACAGATTCTCAAGATGTGAGTTGATCGCATAACATCTATCGGGTCGGAATCGTTCTGCTGCTTATGTTGTATGCATTGGCTGTACTCTGAATTTGATGATTCTGTATCAGTCGGTTCGCAAGGAAGTAATTTGCTACTCTGTTGTACTGACCAGGATGGTCAGGTCTTGCCTAGCATTATCGAAAGCAGCATACAGAACCCGATGCTTATGTAATGTTTTTTCATTGGTTGGTAAGTGCTTTAGACTATTTTATTTTATATTTTAATTGTATATCTGCTGAATAAGTGTGCAGCAGTGTTGTCATTGTTCCCGCACTTCACTATGCATCTTTATTCGCCTAGCATAACATACAGATCTCGATATTCACATAATATACATTTTTTGTGGTTCATTGCTTTTAAATGTTTACTTTTATATCGGTTTGTATCGAGACATGGCAGTGATGCATCTCTCTTGTTCAATAATAGTTTATGAGTCCTTTTTGTTGTCGAGGTGATGCCTATTTTATGAATTTGGCAAATATATATAAAACAGTTCGGAAATTACAGCCAACAATGCTTATAAGTAGACATGAGGTATACATGGCCTTGCGAAACGACTCATCATCAGGGGTGAAACCTGAGTTATGAATTTGACAACTATATATGGTTCGGAAATTACAGTCAGCTATGCTTATAAGTAGACATAGTTGTTCCTGCCACATTGATTGTCATCGGGGTGATGCCTATGATATGAATTTGATGACTATAACTTCAACAGTTCGGAAATTATGACTAGCTATGCTTACAAAAGGGCTTAAGGCATAATGAGACATATCACATTGATCAGTGATACAAGCAGTACCTATAGTCCGAGTTTTGGTGACTATAATTTGAACAGTTCGCAAATGACCGCTAAATATGTTTATAAGTTCGTAGGGCTTAGATTTAGGCATATTATAGTTAAAACCTGACCAGTGGTAAGGTAACTGATGTATTGTCCTTGATGCTCGGACTGGTTCCATAATTAATTTATAAATTAAAAAAATTACCATATGCCTACTAAATTCAATATGTTGTCGATAAAGTGCGAATAATCAAAGATCATAATGTTACTTTAGCATTCGACTTGAAAAAACATTTCCGAAAATATATAACACTTGGTATATTCACTAAACAGTTATATACTTATAAAATTTATTATGGTGCTAGTCATAGTCACATAATCATATTTTCTGACGACATATTCTTTACTGTCTAAAAAATTCTAGTTCATAGACACGTCGCACAATACACTTGTTTGTAAAAGTTAAATAAAAATATATAAAACAAAATACATATATTTTATTTCGAAAAATTTCACTTTAAATATTTGGCTTTTCTGATCCCATAATCGAGTTCTTCTTGAAATTATTTCCAACTTGTAATATCTATCGCTTTTTTTGCGATGCTGATTGCAGTGCTAAGTGTAGTGCTGATTATGGTGCAGCTTCCTTCAAAGTTTTCTAAAGCACACTCTTCAGACGAACTTGTAAATACTTCTGTATCCGATTCCTTCAAATTAAATGGTATTGATAGTCTTTGATTACTAATGTTTGCTATGGTGTGTGGTCGCACAGTTTCAAAAGAAAAACTCGCATGATCTTGAACTTCAAACAACTCATCTACCATCAAAGTCTAATTGGATACCTGATGGTTGTAAAACAGGTGAATTAGAGTTCACCAAGTCGTGATCTGGTCTCTGGTTACTTTTACAATAAATAAAAAGTGAGTAAAATTTCTTTTTTAATACCAGTATTCCTTTTGTATAAAATACGTATAGTTTGGCGTTTCAGTTGATAACAGGGCATTTTTAAATATACTAAGTATATAATAAATATTAGTCCTTTTTTTCATAATGAATGTTGATCCATGCACCTACAGCTTTAACACTTATTTTTAAGTCCTTAACCACCAACTTTTAGGAGCCTCAGCATGTATAAGAAAAGAAAAGGAAATAACAATAGTACAATCAAACATTCCCTATAGAACTGTATTACTTTCGAGGATAATTGACTTTCACGATTATCCATAGTAAAAATAAAACATTCCATTCACGGTTACTTCCAACTTTTCTGAAGCCTGGCCTGCTAATGATCTATTTCCTCCACCTCGTGCAAACAAAGCGTAACCGAGTATAAAGAATCGCATCGCACCGAATTCGTTCTCGCTCAGTTTAATAATTTTTCATAAGGATTAAGAACTATTTCTTACTAGGCATTACCAACACACCTATAATCTCATGGTTTTTACTCCTATTATTTATAAGTGAAATATTTTAATATGTAGATAAATTATAAGTAAATATTCAATCCAACCGCAACAGACAGCAGGCTGTGGACAGATGGACCCTAATTAGAATAAATTTAGGCTGCAGGCTGTAGATGCCAGAAGCGAGAATTTCCCCTTTTTTCCCCCTTTTTTCCTTGTATCCAATTCAAAACGGTCGATTCCGCTTACAAAAACGTTACTTTTTCCCTTTTTCCTTCACAATTTCCCGAATTTCCCTCCTGCCGCCACCGGCGATGTAGGAAGCCTGTACCGACCACCATGTTTTTGCCGAATTTAGCATAATCCGACGGGTGACCCCTCAGGATGGCAAATGACTCATGTGGGATGTGGGATCTCACTCCCTCCTGCCGACGGCGGTCATCTTGGCAGCCAGTGCCAAAAAGTGTATTTATTCAATTTTGCACATTGTGGCTGAGGTTTGCCCAATGTGGTTGGAATGGTCGGAGCGGACATCTTGGTATCGCTTACCTATGTCTACCCAGTACAATTGTCGACCAACTGAGGATGTCGACCATTTTGGCGGCCAGCACCTCGCCGGCGGCGGCAGTGGGGCATCAAGGCATCGCGAATGATCAGATCTCACGCAACAGAGCATCATTATCAAGTGTGTGTGCATGTGTGCATAACACTTATAAGCATAGCTGACTATAATTTTTGAATAATTTAAGTTATAGGTGTCAAATTAATAACATAGGCACTCACCTCGACTAGGAGAAGCGTTGCAAGGACAAGTATGTCTCATGCTAAATTATAAGCATAGTCGCCTGTAATTTACGAACCATTTAAGATATAGTGGCCAAATTCATCACATAGACATCAACCACGACTATGATTGATGGCTGTAAGTTACGAAGTGTTTGAGATACAACAACCAAAAAATCATAATACATGCATAACCCCTCGACGACGAGAAAAGAAGTGCGGAAATATGTTGGCCTGCATATATTGCCATTCTTACTCACCTCTGTCTCTCCTGTTCCCTCGGTGCCACTTCCTGGTTACACACACAATTCCTCGCGCGCCTCCTGCCCTCGGCACTCCAACCTACGATCTTCCACTCGCCCTCTCACTCTCTCTATGCTTGCCCTCCCCTCTCCACCCATGTACGTCACACCTGACCTTATATCATCAAGCACTCACCACCGCCCAGCCAGCATCACAATATGCACCTCCCCCTTACATGAATACTCGTGTAACAGCATACTTACTTCCAGACAGTCGGTCTGTACCACCAACCTTGAACCCGTGAGCAGTGTACCGAGACGTTAATGTGTGTATGTACATATTTAATGCTATGTTACTCGCAATGAATACACAGTCAGCACTAGACAGCCGAGTACCCGCACATACAACACATGATAGAACGATAACCATCCTATTACAAAAACGAATTATCCCCTACCTTAATTGGTGCAGCAGTGAATACACATAGGCCATGAGAGCATCTCAGCATCGTCGTCGTCGCCGTCGTCCTCTTCGACGAGGATGTGACCTCGCTGGAAGCAGAAACCAAAATGGCCAGTCCTGCCTTTACGTGCACGATACGACCCCTCTCTCCAGTTCTCTCAGCAAGGCCACACACACTTCCTCGCGCACTCTCTCGGTCCTCACAAACTCCGCCTACCACGCATCCTCGCACTCTCTAGCTCTTGTCCTCCCCCCTCCGCCAGTCACCATCAACCCCTTGGTCATAATTCCACCAGCTTGCAATAAATTAGACAGTGCGACTTCCAAGATTCAGCATTCGAATTTGCTTCGAATGCCCTCCCCCTCCCCCCCCACATCAAAGCTATGATTTTCAATATGCTGTTGGTATAATATTCTTCCAGATTAGTTGATTTCAGTATAATTTCGTTCTTTGTTTTAAAGGAGCTTTCTACAAATTCAATATTCTCATCAATTCCCCTTTTGTACTCAGTGAAGAATTTCATGTTCACTTTGAGTGATTTTAAATTTTTACTAATTAGTCCTGTGCAGTTTATTTTACATCATTTAGGAAATGATATGGGTCTTTTTATGCATTCACATTCATTACAGCATAAGTCTTGGTCCTACTTTGAAATGCTGTTTCGATTTCTTCTATACTGAATCTGGGTCTGTACTTATGAATTTTACTTCTGAAGTGACTTCTTATGAGAGATGGTTTGTAATAGTGATTACACGTTTCACATTTCACTTGTTTCTCTGGTGGGAAGTTCTGTTTTGATATTAAATGTTGTGATACTTTAAAAATTTCCCATGCATTTGTTGGTTCATGTGATTTATTATTTATTGGTATAAGACCTTTGTGCAATCAACTTTTAATATGGCTTCTTATGAGAGATGGCTTGTAATAGTGACTACATGTTTCACATTTCTCTTGTTTCTCTTGAGATTTCTTCTTCTTTCTTTCCGCAAAAAGTCTTTTTTAACTTATATTCTTTCCAAACAGTACCAGTTGCATTATTCATTGCCATGGTCGTCATCATATTAGACATCAGTTGATTTTTATTTGTGCTCATCTTTATTATATACAACATTTTATTTTTTTGTATTCAAATTTTTTAAGCCACTCTTTTTTGCAACGGCGCTCAAACGCAACTTCTTATGCGTATTTTTGCGGTTGCACCCAAACTCAACTTTTGTAGTGACTTTTTTGCGGTTGTGCTCGAATCGGCAATTGATGTTTTGGATCTGAAAAACAATGGTAATTTTTTCTGATGGTTTTCTGATGGCTTGAGCATTTAATTTACCGTTAGTTTTCTGATAACTGGGGGCCGGGCTCGAATCGGCATTTTTATACTTGTGCTATTTACAGAGAGCCTGTGACAGTACAGATACTCTCTCCCATATCGACCTACCTGTGTATTCATGTGGATTTGCACCGGCATGCTGACCAGAACTTCCTGCTCTGTCAATTTGGTCTCTTATCTTGGAAGTCGCACTCTCTAACAAAATGGTGGCTAGTGGTGGGCGGCCATGTCGATGGCCCATGTGCCGACGATGTCGATTTGCAAAATGACGGCCGGTGGCGGGTGGCTATGGCAGCAGCCAGTACACCTAAGTCGACTGACATTTTTGTTATAAGGATGAAGTCTGAAAGGCAAATCTCGGAAGTCGCACTGTCTAATAAAATGTCGGCTGGTGGTGTACGGCCATGGCGGTCGCCAGTGTGCTGACGACAGTCATTGCACATAGGTCATGAAGACAGACTATGACTGGCTGTAAGTTGGTGGTGAGCAGCCATGATGGCGTGCAGTGCGCCGACAACGTCCACATGCAAAATGTCGGACAGTGGTAGGCGACAATGACAGCAGCCAGTACACAGACGACTGGCATTTTGTTGTGCGATGGCTTTGTCTACGACGAATCCGAAGTCGGGGGAGTGCCCCCGACTTCAGCTGCCATCATCTTACAGATTATATATTTGTGCTGCTACTGTAAAACGACCTTATCTTAAATAACAAGCTGCAGACAGCACGAGCCAGGATGCCATCAGAATCCAGTGCGTAATGTGTTCATATGCGAAATGTGTACATCGCGGTCTTCCCGATGTGCTGACTTGAGAAGTCATCTTGCAATGTGTAACCCTGCATTTTCTGACATGTTAATTATCGAAGAATCTAGGTGCATGTTGACGATTTAAAGATTTGTGCCCTCAGGCTGATACTCGTGTTAGTTTGACATTGTAGAAGTGAGGTGGCTGCACATACTGATTTTCCTTCCACTACTGAGCAGATGGGAACATAGCTTCGACCGGTAGAAAGGAGGGCATATTTCAATCATAGTAATTCACACAAAGTTGTTAACGTGTCTTTATAGTCAACTGCAGTGAGGGGTCAGCTGCAGTGAGGGGTCAGCTGCAGTGAGGGGTCAGCTGTAGTGAGGGATCAGCCTGCTGGGGGAAGGTCTTGCTACTTCGATTGATACAATGCTTAATTCCCACTGATGGAATAGTGTGAGTACCTATTTATACTCATGAAGCTGCTGTGTTACGAACTTCCGTTTTCTTTTGCATGAAGTTGGTGCAAGCTGATATGATGTCTATCATAGATCATACCTCTATGTATCTAACTGCCTCCATGGCTGGAAAACAGTGTTGTTCCTGTGATATGATCCTCAGAAAAAGCTGTCCTGCTTGTCGGCATGAGAGAAGCAACTGTACAAAAGGACTGACCTCCAGAACACTAACATGTGATATTTGTTGTGCTACATTTGGTAGAGACGATAACTTTAAGAGACATACTGGTGCATGTAAAGTTACCACAACATTGCCTGGTATGTGCCAGCATGTGTTGTCGCACGACACGGCTAGCCTTCCTGCTGATTCGTCTTGTACCCTAACGTTCGTTCGAGCGCCTATAACATTACGCGGGCATGCATTCTGTTCTGAACCAGTGTGTTAAGATGGAACTACGAGTGCTGCAGATCACGATGAGTGTAAAGAAGTAACAATGTATGCTGCAGAACATGATGTGCGAAGAAGGAACTATGAGTGCTGCAGAGCATGAGGTGTGCAATGAAGGACCTATGAGTGCTGCAGAACATGAACCAGCCAGATCATCAGGAGTTGTATATATTATACCTGAACCGCGAACATTTGAAGTGAAAACCGAAGATGCTACCCAGGACACCGACAACGAATCTGTGACCTCCAATTCTGCTGGTGATGATGATGTGTATTCTATTGATGACGATGATGTGTCGACAACTGCAAAGCAAACGTGTACACATGTTGCTTGGGATGATGCATATTCTTCTAATGAAGATGAAGTTTTGACATTTGTCAGGCGAAGGCATACACATAGTTCTGATGACCCCAATTTACCTAGTTGATAGACTTCGGTTGGTGGTTTCCTCACAGAGGGAAACTTTTTTGCGGTTGCGCTCGAATCGGCAATTGATGTTTTGGATCTGAAAAACAATGGTAATTCTGAGTATTTCAGTTATATTTATTTGATTTGTTTATGCTATTCAATATGTAAAACATTGAAAATCTATTTCAATTATTTTCCTGTTGCCCTGGTCTTGTTAACTTGAAGACTCTAATTATTTGAAGTAAATATATATATATATAATTTTAATGTGTGATATATGTCTACTTAATAATTCAGTAAGTGTTTTGTATTTGCAAAATGCAAATATAATTGAAAGCAACCTAATTAAATAATTGTTAGTTATCTCTGTTTTATACATCTTTCTAAATATTGTTTTACATATCGATTAGTCACACTGGACTGGAGTTCTGAGCACGATCAATTTCATATTTATTGCTGCTCGCAAGATTAGTGCCTCCTTGTTGATCTTAACCATACAGCATATAGTTGTTCTACGATTTTTTATCTAGTTGTGTTCTCTCTTCTTTCCATGCAGTCGGTAATTTCACCCACCGATAGGGTACGTTAAACTATTAGTGATTTTTTTTTCTGCCGTTTCGTGTTATTTTTGTGTGTACCCAACCACGTTATTTTTTTTCTTTGATATATCTTGAAGTGGTGCACGTGTTGGAGTTTCGTTCTACGATGAAGTAGATCGTGGTCAACATCCCTTCTGGGATGATTTCTTCACAGCCTTACTTGGTTTCTTATTGAGAGCTGCGGCTTGGCCTACACAGCGGATGAAATTTTGATTCTCTCTAGCACCAAGTAAAATCTAACAATTTTGTTCGCATGCCACTTGCTCCGAGCATACAGTTCTCTTTAGCATGAACTGTTCATAGACTGGTTGAACTAAATTTTTCTTAACATTGTCAACTAATTAACATGATTGCGTTTTTTTTTTTTGGGATGGTAAAATGTGTAACCTACAAAATTAAGAAATTGTTATGTGCCGTTATGGCTAATACTTGCAAACGAATGTTTGTGTTTCAACGGCTTCGTACATGCATTCAAGGTTCGGACAGAGAACGTCTGTCTGTAATTGCAAAAGGTCGGTATATGAGTGCAGGTCGGAGCCAGAGTATAAATTAATGCTAGTCTCTTCATGGGCAGTGGGACCGACGAATGTCTGCAGCCATGTCAGCATGAACTCTCAACGGGAATTGCGCCTTCAAAAATTATTTAGACAACTAGGGTACAGAAAAAATTTGTCAGGTCGTGGAGATTTGAACACGAGCTCCCTCTTACTGAAGCCAGTGCTCGTATCAGACGCCTTAGGCGGTTTGACCAACCTGACAACTTGTTCTAGAGATGGAATTACTTGGCTGTTTTCTTATTCGAATGGCATACGGCGTATGGTCTGCTCGCGCAATACGCAGAGGTTGGTAAGAATATTTACTTCCATCCACTCTAGTGGACGACTGGAGAAGGTAAACAGCAATGCATATGACTATCTCTCTCTAATTGTGTGTGTGTGTTGGACATGGTACGCGAGTGCAGGTCGGGGACTTTCTGTAATTGCGAACACTGTTCTTTATTACGAACACTGTTATTTATCATGAACACTGTTGTAGACAATTACAGTTACTCTCTTCGTGTTAATGTTTTAGCAGTGGAGCGCCTTGCTTCCCCTTAACGAACGAACATCCAATGTCGGCTTTATGACGACTTGTATTACCACTTTCTGCGGGAATCGAACCTGCGATACGACGCGGATGGTTCAGGGTGCATGCATTGTTTAATTTCAATAGTATACCAGTACGTATGTCGACAAAGGGGGATGGTGTTGGAGACGCAGTACTAGGTCGGTATCTACAGTATACGGAGGGCGGGACTGGTCATTGCAGTCTGAACTTCCAACGAGGCCACATCGGCGATCGCGAGATGCGCTCGCTGCCTACGGGTAATTCACTTCTACGCAAGTTAAAGTAGGGGGTAATTGGTTTCGTAATAATCTTATCGGTCTAGCATGTGTTGTATGTGTGATGTAGCGAGTAACATCTCATTACATACATACATCGAAGTCTTGGTACACGAATCACGAGTGCAAGGTCGGCCCCCCTCCCCCTTAGGGGTGTGGTACCAGCCGACTGTCTGGAAGTATGTACGTGCCTTAAAGGTTCGAGTATGTATGTCTGTAATTATTATTAGCTTCTTCGGTACACGAATGTGGGCCGGAGATAAAAAATGGGTTTAATTCATCCTGTGATTGTGTGCATCTACCGGTTTAACGGTTACATGTATATAGTTTTCTTTTGAGCTGGTGGAAGTATTGTTTCCTTACCATTATGGCTGGGAGCATTATTTCCGTAATGTTAGAGACAGCAGATTTTTTTTTCAAGAAATGTGTATTTCAGAAGCTGGTGATTAATCATGAAGTATCGTTATTATTCAATGTATGAACACCGAACTGATCGGTGCTAAATGTGGTGCTTATATTTATGCTTAGGACATACTTGAGCCTTTGGACCTTTTGTATGACTGTTGGTAGTTGTATCTAAAAATAGCTTATACATAGCTTATACATAGCCGTTGGTAAAACGTAAAACCTCGATCCTTCTGTCAATTTTTGTATGGATGAAGCATGAATGCTGAATCTTGGATGTCGCTCTATCTAACTTATTGGCAGCTGGTGGTGGTGTGGGCAGCGCGCCGATGACGGCCATTTGTACAGTGATGGTCGCCAGTGGTGGTGGGTGCGCATGATGGTGGCCAGTAGGCTGATGAGTAGGAGTTGCTGCAAGGGTGACCCACCACACATCTACAATTGATGGCTATGTTATATGGTTCGGAAATTACAGCACCCTAATAATATATGTTGTCATAGGGCATACTTGACCCACGACCCTATTTCCTAGTCATGGTGTATGCATATGTTATGCCCTGAGAATGAGGACCGGAAAGGGTGTCTGCTCTGTTACACTTATGCTCAGTGGTCGGCGCGCGGTCAGATAGCTGGAGCTTGGCCAGTCGGCGGCGAGTGTGAGAGGAAGTATGACAAGGGGAGAAGGTGGATGGAGGAGGGGGGACAAGAGCTAGAGAGCACAAGGCAGTGTGGCAGACGGAGGTGTCGAGGGCCGAGATAGTGCGCGAAGAAGTGTGTGTGGCCTTGCTGAGTGAACAGGAGAGAGAGTGTTGTATTGTTCAGGTAAAGGCAGGACCGGCCACTGTGGTTTCTGCTTCCAGCGAGGTCACACCGTCGACGAAGACGATCTTGGCGACGACGACGATGGTGAGATTCGCTTGTGGCCTACATCTATTCACTGCTACACCAATTAAGGTAGGGGATAATTCGTTTTCATAATAGGATGGTTATCGTTCTAGCATGTGTTGTATGTGTGGGCATTCGACTGTCTAGCGATGACTGCGTATTCATTGCGAGTAACATAGCATTACATACGTACATACATACATTGATGTGTCGGTACACTGCTCATGGGTGTAAGGTCGGTGGTAATGACCGACTGTCTGGAAGTAAGTATGCTGTTAGAAGAGTTTGCGGGTGTTAGCATGCAGCGATTCACTGGCCGGGTGGTGGCGAGTGCTCGAGGATGTATGTTAAAGTGTGATGAACGTGTATGGACAGGGGAGGACAAGGGATAGATAGAGAGAGAGAGTGCGAGGACGAGTGGAAGGTCGGTGGTCGAGGTGCCGAGGACAGGAGTTATGCGATGAAGTGTGTGTGTGTGTGTTTGTGGCCAGGCGGTTGCACCGAGGGGACAGGAAAGACAGAGGTGAGTAAGAATGGGGAGACATGCAGGCCGACATATGTCCGCATGTCCCTTCTCATCGTCGGGGATTATGCATGTATTATGATGCTTTGGTAGTTGTATGTGAAACACTTTATAACTTACAGTCATATATCATAGTTGTGGTTGATGTCTATGTCATGAATACGGCATCTATAATTCAAATGGTTCGAAAATTACAGCCAACTATGCTTATAAGTTTGCATGGGGAATATTTGTACCTGCGACCCCTCTCCTGGTCGTGGCATATGTCTATGTTATGAATTTGCCAACTATAACTCAAATGGTTCGGAAATTACACCCACCTATGCTTATATGCTGACATATGACATACTTGATCCAGTGACCCTTCTTCTAGTCGGGGCTGATACTTATGTTGTGAATTTGACATCTATAACTTAAATGATTCGGAAATTATAACCATCTATGCTTATAAGTTGACATGGGGCATATTTGACCCCACGACTCTTATCCTAATCGGGGTGAATGTCAATATTTTAAATTTCACAACTATAACTTAAGCAGTTCGGAAATTATAGCCAACTATGCTTATAAGTGTTATTCACACACACTTAAGGAGGATGCTGTGTTACACAATATCCGAGCGTTCGCGATGTCTTGATGCTCCACTGCCACTGCCTGAGAGGCTCTGGCCGCAAAAATGGTCGACATCCTCAGCTGGTCGATAATTGTCCTGGGTAGACATAGGTCGGCGATACCATGATGAGAAGCTCCGAATTTGAGAAAAGCTCCATCCGTTTCAGCCACATTGGGCAAACCTCAGCCACAATGCATGAAATTGAACAAATGCACTTTCTGGCACTGGCTGTCAAGATGGCCGCCGTCGGTGGGAGGGAGTAAGTTCACACATCCCACATAAGTCATTTGCCATACTTAGGGGTCACCTGCCGCATTATGCTAATTAGGGCAAAACATGGTGTTCGGCACTGGCTACCAACATGGCTGCCGGCGGTGGGAGGGGAAATTGTGAGGGAAAATGGCAAAAAGTGACGCTTTTGTACTCGGAATCGACCGTTTTGGACGGGAAAAAGGGCAAAAAGGGAAATTTTCGCTCCTGGTGTCCACAGCCAGCAGCCTGAATTTATGCTGATTAGGTTCCACCCGTACACAGCCTACAGCCTGGTGAGGCAGAAGATACTATTTTATATTACTGGTGGTTCCCAACTCTCCTCTTCCCCTCTTCATCCACGCAAAAACATCATCCCTGCCTTCTCCAAACAGCGAGAGCCATGCATGTTGTTGATGTAGCCTGAGGGCGGGATCAATAAGAACATTGCGTATACATTATATGTTATTCTTACACTCTCTAATATGATCGTGGTTAGTATACTCTAAACCTGAAATACTGAAAATGGAACCGAGTAAGTGACAACCAGTAGAAAAGGATCCACATTAAACAACGATGGTTGGGATATCGCTGATTTAAAGGTCGCTTCATGGCGTTTTAAAACGTCGAATACATGTGAAAAAGGTTTAGATTTAAGCTCTGCAAAGCGCATTAAATGCCCAATGCACGTTACCGAAGGATGGGATTTTTTTACGTGGCAAAAATATTGCTGTTAGTTCGGCATTGTAGTTTTTACAACGTTAAATGGGGCCAAACAAACTTAGCAGAGCGGTCGTTTTCGAAACACGTGATGAACTTTGTGATTTATATGTTTTGGGCCATGATAGAAACACACCAAACCTCGAAATTTAAAGAAATTTATTTGTTTGAGTAACGACAAACTTACTTCGCATGTAATTTAGTGTTAAAAATACCAAAGCTTCCATCTCAAGCACGAGTGTACGGAGAAAAAAATATTTATAAAAACAATTCTTAACGTCGTATTGCCAGACAGCACACCGTGATAAAATTTCCCCTTTCATTCTACTGATTGGCCAGTCTGTGACAGCTTATTAGCTGACTCTCGGTAACTAGTGTTTCACTGACCTGATATCACTAATTTGAACTGAGTTGTCCTGTGCCTCTGTTTCCAACAATCTTACCGACACGTTCTCTCCTTATATGCTGTTCACGGTAAAGTGATCACTTTTTAAGGCTTCCACAAAGGAATTGACCACTAAAAATATATCTTATTGCAGCCTCAGGCATTGAATTTTGAGGGTGGTGAAATGTATACACTATGTTTATTGGCCACATTGCAATGTTTAGGCCTATATTAAAAAGCAGCAGGAAGGTGGAAATTTGATTAAAGGGGAAATATAGAAGGGCCTTAAAAAGTGCTCACTTTACTTTTAACAGCCTGTAGGTAGTAATATAGGGCCTTATTCATAGTCGTTTTTAGTTCGGACTAAGGAAAGATCATCCTCCGACCAAAATTTTTTGTATTCAGAGAGCATTTTTATTGCTAGTCCGAGGCCTAACTTTTAGTCCGGGCTGAGAGTAGGATTAACGTATTATTAAGGCAAAAAAGAAACATCGTGAACATAAAATTCGACAGTTTCGTTAATATTACATGCCAGTGAAAGCTAGATAAAGTTTACGAAACATAAAAATTACATTTAAGGCCGATTGTGTCAATCTGTACGCATAAATATGCCGACCTAACGAAATAAATGTTCCGTGAATAATAACTCAAAGGAAATATACCTTATAAGCTTAATAATACACCAGTTTCAAGCTACAGCAAAGCCTTTCTTTTGGTAACATCGCGGGATGATGTATAGAAGAATGCAAGTTCGGATCTCTTCTGGGTGATAGAATTTTAACCAGTTGATAATGTAATCCATTCTGCAGTATTGCAGAATCCTTGTTTTATGACACAGTCATAAAACAAGGATAAAACAAATAAAGTGACGTTAATGTAATGAATAACGTGATTTGTTTATACGAGCAGGCACATTACCGAGAGCATCATTTTTGAATGGAAATAATCAAAACCAAATATTGGGCAAGATATTTTATATATGCTTTTTCTATTCTTAAGTTGCTGTGTAAACTATATTTATAAATACAAATCGCCTACTTCTATTTTCAATTCAACACACAGTATAATAAGATTATATTTTTTTCTTGTTACGTACATTAAGATTATTGTAAATTACTGTTAACTTCGAAAAGAAAAAAACATTATCTAGTAAATATGTTATATTGTATTTAGCACTATCTAGATATGAAAGTCTGCAAGGCGCATGCGCACTAAACTTGACAAGAGTTTACGTCCATGGTCCTTCGACTAAAGTTAGTCCTATTCTGGTAGGGTTAATGAATACGATTTAGTTAGTCCACCCTTAGTCCGGACTAACCTCAGACCAACTCCGTGGAAGATCATCTCTGGATCCTCCTTGGACGAAGCTCTGAGCATGAATAAGGCCCATAATGCTTAAGAGTACACGGACCCGAGATATTTTCATTTTCGTTTTCGAGGCACGGCGTTACGGGCGACAAAAACATGCGCGAACAGCAGCCCTTCGCCCTTATGCGCAAGATGCTGACCCTGCGTGTAGTGCTTCCGTTGTTACACACTGTGCAAGTTAAATATGTAACAAAAGGGCTTCATTATACCCAGGGAAATATTACAGATTAAACTACGCCTTTATAGTCGTGCTTTTATTTTACCGCTTGAGGAAACAGCACAGGTAGGATTTAAAAATGCGATATATAACCATTTTCACAAAAATTTTTTTCACGAATTTACTTCATACAAAAAAATAAAAATAAAAAACTAGGGGCATATGTAATTGTTTTTTTCTTTACCGGCAAAAAGCCGTATTTCCAAAACCTTTATTAAACAAAATACACGTATTCGCGCAAACAACGATTTGACAGAAACTGTTTCAGTACGCAAATCATTCCTCTTAAAATCGGTTATGGAAATTTACTCGAGAAATTTTGTAAATAGTTTTAAAAGCCTTGACTTTGAAATTGTCCGGAAGCAGTATGAATATATATGTTAGCATCGTCATTTTTTTCACTCGCAGCAACTGAGAACTATCCCCTTAAGTGGCAACAAATTGAGTAACAATCATACGTAATAGAACGGACGTTTAAGTTAAATTTGAACTTGGGTTTAACAGTTAAATACTTCACGCAGATTAAAAAAAAAAAAAAAAAAAAAACCTTGGGAAGAAGCCAGCAAAACGAGGCATATTTTCAGCCCTCCGTCACAATATTAGATAATTATTTATAGTCTCGGCAATAAGGTTGCCAACAAGCAGTTTAGCCGCCTTGACGTTTGCCAGATTTCCTAGAATATCCCGAGCGAATAATGAGCGTGACTCAGACTATGTGAGTCACGTCACGTAGTTGATGCTCTCCCCGCATTCGCATCAAAACACTGTGACGTCAGCTGACACGCTTTGTCAGTAAACACCTGCCCTGCACGAGGTTGATACACTGCTCACTGCTTTATGATCACGGAAGACAAGTGACGTCATCCTTCGCATTTCTGCGAATAGCCACTAGAAGCAGCAACATCATTTTCAAGTGTCTCAGAAAAAGTTTATCTTTAGCACGGTAGCAGCTGCTTCCTGCTATTATACGTTGTTCACGGTACACTGTTCACTGTTGGAAGACCTGCTTAAGATCGGATTGTATGCACTGTGTATTCTTCCGCCATATGTAGAATTAACATTTATGTGGGCTTGATCACTTTAATCGTGCCTCGGTCAAGGGGAACTGTGAAATTATTAGGGGAGCAAATATTTTACAAATTTTCTCATTCGTGCACTTATAATTCATTAAAACAGAAAAATTATAATTTAAACGATTCTAGTAATCAGATATGTTTACATAATAGTTAAACCTCAACTTTAAAACATGGAATTATTGTCCCTTTTTCGTTGCCAGTTTTATTGGGTGCATGCCAGTGTTTGTGAGCCTTGAAATATATATACAGGCAGCAGAGTCAGTGACAACTTGTGAAGTTTGATTTTAAAAATGCTCACTTTACGTTGAATAGCCTTTACCCACACATGCTTACTTGAAAAGGCAGTGGAGCAACCGTAGCCGAAAAATACAATCATTTCCATCATGAGCAGTGTTATTTGTCACCTTTCGCATATTTTTTTTCATAGACAGTTAACATTTTAATGGTATAATAAATTCGTTTGGGGGTTGGACCCAGGGTGAGCCAACACCCTCCGAGTGACAAGCTTTCCAGCTGTGATCCGTACGTGCCCGTCATCCCTGAACATGACATGAAATGAGACTCTAGGGTGGAGAGGCGCTGGAATGAAGGGGCGGGGAAAACGGGGTTCCCTGTTTGCCCCGGGATGCCCGCTGGAAAGCGGCATCGTCCAGCACGATTCCCCCAGGCGAAAATCCGGGAGCGAGCCCACGAGGATCGAACTCGGATCACCTTGTTGAGAGGCGAGCGCGCTAGCCACTGCGCCACCGGTGCCTCTATGTTATTGGTAAATACATAAGTGACACTTCAATTATTGTATTATTCTATTATTATGAAGTGTTACATCTTTAAGTCGATATCCTTGGCAGAGGTTCGCTAAAGCTGGGCCTTTGGACGTTGAGAGTGTTAAAGATTCAAATACCGGGTAAGTCATTAAAAAAAACACACACGCGCGCTCTCTCTCTCTCTCTCTCTCTCTCTCTCTCTCTCTCTTTCTCTATCTGCAGTATATGTTTATGTGTGTTCAATTCGTAAGTCCTCCTTTTCCGATTATCCTGCCAGCAAAGGAAATTGTGAATCTTCATATTATCAATCAAATTAAATAATTTGTTCACTGATGTTCATATTTTATGTGGCAATTTATAAACTATGGATTGTACATACATTTTTGTAGTATCCAGTTTAGTAATTTGTGTTGCATTTATCACTTTTACCAAATTGTAATTATGTTTATCCAAATCGAAGCGAATTTCCTTCACAGAAAATTTTTGACTTAACGAAAGAGTTTACGTTACTGTATAAAGGAAGAAAAGGCGACATGAATAAATAAAGGTAGTGCTCTTTCCAATTTTGAACGAAAATTACGGAAACGATTAACTGAGCGACTCAGAGGAAGATATGTAAAGGAACTTACATTACTTTACAAGGAAAGTATTGTATTTTAAAAAACAAATCTTCGTAAGCAAAATTTTAAAAAATGCTTGGGCATTTCGTATTTAACTTGGAGTATAGATATATGACTAGAGTATGGCAGGTATCCATAGTGAGCGACATACAAAAAAAGAAACATCCTACAGCTAGATTAGTATTTACTGAGAACTTATGAAAACAAAATAAGAGGTGGGAAAAAAGGGCGTGGAGGGAGGGTAAGAGGGGGAGAGGCAGTGATGCCATCCCAGTATTAAGTAAATATTCTTATAACCACTCTCTGGTGATCTCCCAATACTATTGGGAGATTGTTAGGACACGTATACGTCTCTTCGTCTTTCTCAAAAAATCGATATTTAATTGCGGGCAAAAGGAACTGTTTATTTTTTTTTACTTTGCTTTACTTTTCAGGGTTTAGTAACAGTTGGATTGTTAGTATTTACGTTTCAAGAAATTCCACTGCATCTCTCGCTCGACGAAGAAATACTTACCTTTAAGTCCACGGAACTTTTAATTTTTAGCTGGTGTGAAAGGATCCACAATTTTCAGAGTAGAGAAATTAAGCATGGCTTTCAAAGTGTGAATGTAGCAGTGAATCAACTATGGAAACAACAGGATACAACGCGAGGAGGTCCGGTATTAAGAGCCAGTCACTACGGATACATGAGCTGTAGCATTTCGTTTCGCAGCAGAAGAATGCGAAGTAAACAGTAGGTATGATATGCTGAGGCACGGGTTGTATGTGGGAAGGGAGTGAGTAGCCAGATATGTACAGCCTCGTGAAGGTCAGCTGATCTATTTGGCCAACCCCGCTTGGAATTCGCTTTTCTTCTAATTTTGTATCCTATTGTGGGATGATTTAATAATATTGCAAAAAGGCGTGGTCACTTTATGCGAATACATCATCCGAGCGAAGAGGTAGAATTTTTTTAGGAATGTAAATGTGTTGCTAAAATGAATATTCGTAGTCTAACGTGTATAAAAAACGAAACACTAAATCTATAAGTTATAAATTTAAAAATTAGGCCTTTACTAAATAAAAATTTAAATAATGGAACTTCTTTTTATTAGTTCACTTCCAGCTTAACTTGCAGGCTGCATGAAAGCGTCTGCTGTAATCCTACTATATAAGGAGACGATCTCTGTCTGTTTGTCTTTAATACCTCTAAGTCCCTTGAAACGCAACAAAAGTTCTTAAAATTTTGCAGAGCGAATCATCAGGTCAAGTTCGAATTTCAGCAATATCAGATTACGCAATCATAACTTTTTGCCCTAAAAACTCATTTTTAATTACTTTTTCCTATGAAAGTTTTGTATTAATGCATAAAGATTATTGCATAGACATATGAAGGCAGTGGAATATCAGTTTTTTAACTCAAAATATCTTGCTTCAATGTCGAATTAATCTCTAGCCACTGAGCCACTTGGTGGCTCAGTGGCTAGAGCGATCCCAAGTGGGGCAGCAGTGACTTAGTTGATTGAACTATATCAAGTAGTGCCTTAGTGGCTCAGTGGATAGAGCGGTTTCAAGTGGGGCCGAAATGGCCCAGCGGATTGATATATATCAAATGGAGCATTAGTGGCAAAGTGGCTAGAGCGATTCTATGTGGGAACTTAGTGGCTCAGTGGATAGAGCGATAACAAGTGGGGCCGAAATGGCCCAGCGGATTGATATATATCAAATGGAGCATCAGTGGCAAAGTGGCTAGAGCGATTCTAAGTGGGGACTTAGTGGCTCAGTGGATAGAGCGATAACAAGTGGAGCCGCATTGGCTTATTGGATAGAACTATATCCAGTGTTGAGTTAATTTCACATTATTTATTTTCTTTTCAGTCGTATGACAACAAAAATTTAAATTCGCGACTATTCTAGGCACGTGACCATATTGAAAACACGATCACGGGCTAGCCCCTAGTTTATGTATATTTACATAGAGTGGATTTTTCTTCAAAAGTTGGTTTCAAAAATAATTACCGTGAAAAGATTTTAGTGATTCATGCTCTATCTCACTAGTCGGAAGTATGACATATTAATTTTCAGTTAAATTCACGTTTCTGAGACATCAGTGAAAATTAAAAAAAAATAATCTCAAAGATTACAAAATTTTAATTACAAGTTGTAGGGAAATAGGAATTCAAAGACATGGGGATTGGGGATCGGAGCTGAAGCCGGGAGAGCCACAATGTTGTTACGTCATTCGTCCGGCAGCTTGGATGTCATTAAGCTCTTACCCCTAACACATATTACTTTTGACCTTGACCATGACCTCGAGGACCTTTGATTCCAAAAAAAAAAAAAAAAAATTAAAAATACCTTAAAAATTCCAAAAAGATCCTCAGAAATTTTTTTTAAATCTTAACAATCCTGAAAAAAGTATTATAAAAATATTTTAAAATTTTAAAAATATTATAAAATTTCCCTGAACAGGTGAGAGTGATCAGCGACTCCAGGACCAGGATCATGATTCAGTATCCATGACCTTTAATCTTAACCTTAGAAATGCAAAAATAAAAATTCTAATTAAAAAAAAATCATGAAGAATTGAAAGAGTCCTAAAATATTAATTATAAAAAATCATTAATACATTATTAAAAATTAATCAAAGACTTAAAAAAAACTTACATTTCCGAAAGTCTCCCCATGCGCCACGCCCAGCAGCGATGTTGACGACGGAGGCCGTTCATTTTTACCATCTGTAGTGCCTTCCCCTACATGTGGTGTATTCGGTGTAGAGAAAATATTTGAAAGAGCACTGGAGGCCAATTGTGGCAGAAGTAGTGATTCTGATTTAGAGGATTGGCCGTCGACTTTCAGATGCTAGTTTCAACAAAAAGTAGAAGTATATTAACTGTGGCATAGAAATGAAAGAGAGAAATATGTGATTTTCGTGGGTTAGGTTAGACTATTGTTTGTAATAATGGTGAAGTGGGCTGCATACAGGTTAGTTGTAGAATAGAAACACAATGTATTCAAATGTGGAAATAATTTATTTATATGTTTATAATGAATAAGTTTTATAGAAAAAATTATGGTCAGTTCATAAATATTGCTTGTTGATTATTTGTGTTTTAAATGTCTCAAACCTTATATCGACCAAAGATCGTCTGTGAATAATAATTGCATTAGATTTTCAATATGGTACATAACCTAAGCTATGCTAACCTAAACTGTTTCATTATTTCAGTTTAAATTAACAATGAGTCAAATCGGGTCTAACAGAATGTATATTAGATGCAGATTACCTCGACATTCCAATGACCTTGAATGACCTTGAAAATTAAAACTTGAGAAAATATCCATAAAAGTCAACAAGCATAATTCATTTAAGACTACCGCTGCCATATGTTAACAGCTATGACTGAAATTTGCCTGAATATTGGGCGCCAGAGGAATTATAACGTTGTAAGATACAAACATAGATAAATAGATAATTAGATAATTACTTACTTCACGTTCGGAAGGCCAATATAAAAAAATAATTACTTAGGAAAAAACAAAACATGCTGACCAGACATATCAGTCTCTCTTAAATGATATTATTTAAACGCCTCGTACAACTTGAATAATGGTTGTCTACGGGAACATAGTCCAGAACTGTCAATGTTGCGGTAATATTTAGGAAATCACATAGAAACAGTTGAGTTCAAACAAGGATATATACATGAAACGTAATATATTGTTTCAAGATAAAAATATTGTAAACTTATTCCAAAGCCCCAAATATTCCTCAGAAATTCTTAACTAGTTTCAATGTGTTAACTTTATAACTGACAAAAGAGTACTCTGTAATTAGAGTGCGAGATATTGGTTGAGAGCAGTAAACAATAATTTACAAAATTGCTTACTTTATTCCTTTTCAATGGAAAGCCAAGTGCTGAAAGATTTGTTTAGTAAAAAAGGAGAACTCGGGGGATACTAGCTCAACTGGCCAAGAAAATAAAAAGCCACAAAGTACGATGTAGAATAATTAGTAGAACTCTAAACTGTCCTTTCTAACAGTCCTCATCCCAGCGCCATCTACTTCATTCATTTCTATTATTGTCACGGCTGTGTAAAATCGCGTAATGAGCTTGATACATCAGTAAACGTTAATATAGCACAAAATAGGACTCCTCTGATTACATGTCTGCAATTACATATTTTATAGCACAATATGAAACACAATAAGATTCAAAATTATACCGCATCGCTGGAGATTATTAAGTCAATTAGCCGTTACATGGCGATGTTAATCAACTCTGGCCTGGAGGAAGAAGAAAAAGAAACTTCTAGAATGCTAACTTTCATGTCAGTAGAGAAATTAAAAACGACACTCATGATAGGTTGCCTGCCTGAGAAAATGACGCTGTTACGCCCATTTGTATAAATATAATTCAGTAGAAGATAATTACCATGGCTAGGAGGAATAAATAACATGTTGTCGAAACAAACAATCGTGGATCCTTCCGTTAACTAAACGAAAACATGTTTGAGCGACACTTTCGATGTTAGAATTACTACTACACTTGCACAAATGTACACCCTCCCGGGTTCGAATTTCCCCAAAAAACCTGGGCAACTCTTAACAGAATGCGCAAAGTTCATAAAAGTGTGCGTATGGGGCTGCGTGGACATGCATAATCATCGGATCTCGGATCAGTCCTCCATATTGGTAGGCGGCCATGTTGATCGTGACGTCCGCCATATTGGTGGGCTTCACAGCCAGGGCTCGAAGCCATGTCGGACGTTCTTCCCCCGTTATATCTAAAAATTAATTTAATAAGAATATAATTTATTAAAAAATATATTATTAAAAATTAAAAAAATTAAAAAGTATCGGCACCTCAACTTGGATTTTTGATCAATATATCTGTTAAGAGTGTTGCTGCAGACCATAATTCCATTTTTCAAGGAAATTAAAAATTATGTAATCGATTAATGTTGCCTAGAAACGGTATTAATAAAAATTAAACAATTTCGGCCCGCCACTTCGGTATCCAGTGCATCGCGGGACGTATTGATCCCCTCTCCACCATCACAGAAAACTGTAACCAAAAAAATTTATGAAAATTAGCACACACCACCATTCTCCCCTCACCGCACACCAACACCTACCCAACCTCACCCCCCTCACAACTCCACCCCTCACTCACACCCACACACCATCATCCCTCCTTTCCGACGCCCCCTTACCACCAAAAAACACACCTACCCTCCCCTCCCCGTTCCCCTTCTCGACCATCGCCCTCACTAACCTTCACCCCATCACCCACAACCCTCAACCCTCACCCATCACCTGCCCTTGGAGCATAAAACTCTAAGAAAATCGAAGATCATGAGATATCATAACCCCGCTCACCCAGTCTCCTTGTCATAAAAATCGATCATAGCACATTTTCTCGTACCAATATTTGATTTTGGTTTTTTTGTATTATGCATATCATATATATTTTTTAATTATCTTATAGTTATTGTATTACTGGTTTCGTGCATAGCCTCAATCACGATAACCTCAAGAACTATTCCGAATAGGATATTTTGTTTGTAAAAGTTTATGGTTCATTTATGGTTGGTTTGCATTTTAAGTACATTTAAAATTAAGCGATAAATCATGAAACTCGTTTCTTTTTCTGTTGGGTCTGATCTTAAATCATAGTACTCCCACATTTCCGCAAGTCAGGTTGTAACCAACCGAATATTTATATGTATATGCGGTTATAATTTGCGATTTATTAGGGTCAGGCGCGTGAAATTCAGTTTGCAATCATCATTTCTAGCTCCAGGAAAGATTGCATGTATAAGCCCAACGACCGTTTATAGACAGAGTGATTAGCTAAATTAAAAATAATATTTGCATCATATAGTGCTTATGTTTATTATCAAAATCAGTTTATAACAGGGGAAGAAAATATTTCGGGTTAGAATATTAAAATGAGTTTTTTTTTTTTTCAAATTTATTATTATTTATTACCACGCAATTATTCATGTTCGTCTGCATCCGTATAAACATCACCTTCAGTTATAATTCGTTAAAAACGAAACCAGCTATTCGGGCACCCGTGAATTTCGTGCCGCCATGCAGTAAGCTTGAAGACAAAGTCCTTGCAGCAGAAGCGACACCGACATGCCACTGAAAGTTCTGTAAATGACATACTAGGGGTCCCAGATTGCTCAGCTGTCGTCACGTCTGGAGCAGCAGGAACTAAAGATGAAGATGTCTTCTTGGAAAGAGATGTTGCTCATAGTGATGAGGCGCATGGTTGGTCGTTCATAATGGTCGCAGTAGATTTTAGTAGTGGAGCCACATGATCGAAATCATCGTTCATCACTCCGCCGACGGAGGCCGCAAGAACTCTCTGTTACAAATCCGGCACCGAGGCAAAGATGAGGCCTGCAGTTTAACTTTGCACGACCTTACATGTTTACATTAAGTATCGTTGCGGTGGTAAAGCGACTCACGCCGTAAGAACGGATATTTAATGCAGATTAGTGGATAATCACGTCATTACATTGGTATTTACATAAACAATTTTAATGCTGAGAGAAGACGTAAAAAAATGAACTTGAATTAACAGCTCGCCCGTAAAGAATATTTGAATATATATATAAATAATTGAGGAAATAAAACACTGATAACCATTAAAAACGTCGTGCTTTTTAATATTTGTAGAATCAAAAGAACAAAATAATGGAAGATGAAAGAGTTTTTTTAGTTCTTCTATTTGTATCGGCTGTTAAGACCTCGCTGTTAAGAACCTTCCAAATGTCTTCACTTCACTTCTACTTTCGTGAGAAGGCATTAAGACAAGAATCAGCGCATGAAGCTAAGACATTGTATATCCTACGTAATAAGAAAGTGAAAGAGATCTATTCGACATCTCATGTCAAAATATCATTCTATTAATTATAATTACTACTAAATATCAATAAGATAATAATGTAATCCATTTTAAGAAGCCAGGTCTGTAAACTGGACCGATTGCAGTGTTTTGGAAGTGATTATTTCCCGCAAAACATGTGGTTTGTTTCTTGGATATACAGTGATAAACGAAGCTGCATATATTTATTTTAAAATGTATTTATGAGTACGAAATATTCTTGGTAGGCAGTCATTATAGGGGTTCAAATGATTTTCCATCAGCATAGCGTTGCGTGCGCCTAGTCAGCCTTGAATACTTACTACTTCTTTCAAAGTTATGGCAGGTTAAACTGGACTCTGCAAACACTAAGTCCGGTCACTCAAGAAGCCTGGCTAACCTGAGGCTACCAAACCTGTCCTTACTTCAACTGAGCAACACTTTACTTTACTATTAATTCTCTTTCTCCAACTCTATACTTCTACTGAATGCTAAAATTACAAGGACTAACTGTGGGTGACGTACTAGAGAGTAGAAATTATGATCAGAAACGATTACAAAAATTAGATATTTATTTAGTATTAATTCTTCACATGATTTTATATGACTGTTACAATTTATCTCTCTAGAAATTAAGTGGGCTATACCAAGTTCGTTAAGTGATGAAGGCCGTAATAAAAAATAATTATAGTTTTCTTATTTTATTTACAATAACTACAGCAAAATTCTCTGAATTCAAAATCTCACAATAAATTGATATAACTTACTTGTCACAACTAATAATTCCAATTTAATACAATTTATAATTACCACAAAGAAATAAATTAAATTAAATAATTAAATATCAGCCCGAATAGACAGTCTATAAACCTATTTAGTTATTCTATTAAATATGCGTCCAAATTTACAGTTAGAATATTTACAATAAATTTCGTACTACACTTCCATTCTGTTCCACCTCAGTTCAGTACATGTCCTGCCAGTCACAATGTTCTAGCGTCCTCCGAGCGCCCTCATGCACAGTAGGTTTCACTGGTCGGTTTCACACCCTCGCGTACATTCACGCCACGAACACCTCGCCCGCCGTCGTCACGCAATCTCCTGTCGTCGTCCATACTACCCTTCGCTCGCGCACACTCCACCAGGTGGCCTCCGTCAAAGACTGCCGGCCGCTGGGCCGCGGCTATATATATATCATCTAGAGCGTCACCCAGAATCTTCCTCAACTCGCTAGTTGCGCCGAGGAGGGCCGGGGCGCCAACCAGTCTCACCAGAACATTCTTGCGTCGTCGATAAACATATCCGAATCTCCAGCAGGCGAGAGGAGGTCTGTGACGCCAGCAAGTCTCGCCGCTGTCAGTATTCACAGGATTCCCAGAATGAAGGCAACAGGCTGCGAGCACATCGTTCCAGGAAGTGGGGAGGGCGAGGTGGGTTACCTACCACGTCGTGGGGCACCCGAGACTGCGCCATCTGTAGCATGTAACACTGCCCCCTCCTTAAGTCTGTTCGTCCCGAACAGACTCTACAGCACCAGGACCTTCGTACAACACTAGTCGGTCGATGTGGACAACCTTAGACTTCGCCCGAGAGCCCTTTCGGCAAATCCTGTAGACCACATCAGTTATCTGCTTCAAGATACTGTATGGGCCTTCCCAAGATTTCTGTAGTTTCGGGCAATATCCCTTCTTTCTTTGAGGTTTGTAAAACCACACCAGCTGTCCTTCTTGGAAAGTCTCCTCTGGCATCGTTCGTTCATATCGTGTTTTCATTCTGTCACTGTTAATGTTAATGTGCCTTCTGGCAAACTCATGAATGTCGGTTAACTTCTGACTTAGCTTAATAGCATATTCTGGAGTGGCTGATTCTTCCTCCAATAGGTCACCAGGTAGAAGGAGCTCTCTCCCAAACAGCACCCATGAAGATGTTACAGCTGCTGCTGCTGCTGCCGCTGCTGCTGTTGTTGTTAGTGCTGTTGCTGAGGACAGTTTGCCCTCAGGTGCCCCGGTTGTCCACAAGTCCAAGATTCCGGCCGTTTGGGTGGGGGACGGCGAGTCTCCGTAGTGCGCACCCTGGAGGCGATGTCGTCCTCCCCTTCATCAAGCATCACTGCCCACACTGGACGTCGGGGCACTGATGACTGCTGTGCTGACTCCACTTCCAGTGCTCGGGTGAAGACATCCTGCATGGTGTGAGGCGCAGCTAACCATACAGCTTGTCGCACCTCGGAGGCAGCGATAGCGTCGACGAAAAAACCGACGGCGGTGACATCTCGGGGCCTCTTCCGAGCATCCCTCCAGAGACAAGTGCGACAGCCTCACGATGTCCTGCCACAGCTCCTGCAGTGGTTCGCTGGGTCGCTGGATTATTCACACTGTCTATTATTTTATACATTTTCGTTTACATTGTCTATTTTCTATCTACAAGCTCACTAACACTATTAACTGATTCACTAACACTATTAACAGATTCACAAACACTACTAAGAGATTCGTTAACACAAACTATTTTAATAATTACATTTTCATTGACACATCGTATTTGACTATTTAGACTGCTCATTTGTCTATTTACGCTACCAATTTGACAATTTACAGATTCTATGGCATTACTTATTTGGCTACTCAGTCCTTCGATCAACGCACGAAGTGCTACCATGTCTGCCGACATTTCTCTGGTTAGCATTTACAAATTTATCATTCAAGTTAATAACCTACTAATACTAATTAAAATTATTTTATTTTTATAAAATGCCTTCATCCCACTTCTGACATTAGTGTTACAATTTCTCTCTCTAGAAATTAAGTATTTTATACCAAGTTCATTAAGGGATGGAGGTCTTAATCCAATTAAAGAATTAATTATAATTTCATTATTTTATTTACAATAACTACAGCAAAATTCTCTGAAATCAAAATCTCACAATAAATTGATAACACTTACGGTTCAAAATTTATTACTCCAATTTAATACAATTTATAATTACCACAAAGAAATCAATTAAATCAAATAATTAAAGATCAATCCCAATAGACAGTGTATCAACCTATTGAAATATTATATAAAATATGTGTCCAAATTGACAGTTCGAATATATACAGTAAAATCCGTATTACACTCTCATTCAGTCCCACATAAATTCAGTCTATGTCCCGCCAATCGCGATGTTCTAGAGTCCTCCAAGCGCCCTCACGCTCAGTAGGCTTCACTCGTCTGTTTCACACCCTCTCGTCCCGCAATCTCCTGTCGTCGTCCACACTTTAGTTCGGTCGCGCACACTCGGCCAGACGGCCTCCGTCAAAGACTGCCGGCCGCTGGACCGCGGGAGTATATATATCGTCTAGTAGGTCACCCAGAATGTTCAACTCGCGAGTTGAGCCAGTCTCACCAGAACATTCTCGCGTCGTCACTAAACGTAACGGAATATCTAGCAGGAGAGAGGAGGTCTGTGACGCCAGCAAGTCTCGCCGCTGCCGACATTCACGGGATTCCCAGAAGGAGGTAGACAGCCACGAGCACATCGTTCCAGGCGCGGGGTAGCCGAGCTGGCTCCAGCTGCAGCACGAAGATTACAAATATTGGTTTATTACTGAATCAGCGTTGACTTGCAATATTTAGGTTAATCTCTCAAATATATCCTTGACCAAACTGCATAACTACCCTAGCGACTCAATCTTGCACTCTACGGAATGGACACCTGCCATTGAATTTGATACGAATCGAACGGAGCTCCTCCGTCCCGATGTCGAGTAGTGGAGATGAGGTGCTGATTGAGTACGTCTCCTGACGTGGGAAGTCTGCTGCCTGGTCCAGCGTCACCTCGGGCCGGTGGCTCCTCGCAAGTCGTCTGTAGTAATCGACTCCACACAAGCCGACAAATGGCTGAAGCGTCTGATTGGGCCAGAGATAGGGGGGGGGGTGGGGTGAGTGTGCGTCCAGCGGCGCTATTTATTGCTCCTCCCTCCGTCCATACTTCTGATGTAGGTCGAATTATTGCCATCTCAATGTGTCCTCAGCTCCCCTCACCCGGAGCGTGGCTCGCACATGACCAGTAGGTATGTGGGCATAATTGAACCTCTCGTCCCAACAATAGGCTAAGAGTATTATCTTCACCGTGATATAGGCTAAGATTATTATCTTCACCGGTACATAGTCTTGAGAAATCCTCAAACTGAAAAAAGAACAAGTTTTAATTTAAATTAGAATATATAATTAAATATATGGAATTTTTTTTGTTGGCATTGGTTCTAGTCCTGGTGAGTTTCGTAGCTAACGATCGCAGTAACGCCACTGTTTACTATATATGCCATATTATTTTTTGTAAGATCATTCGAAATGCAAAATTTTTATATGATATTTGAATAGTTGTGCAGTTGTGAAAATGCGGATAGGAGAGAAATTTGGTCAACGACGTAGAAACTGCTTAAAAGAATTGAAATTATTTAATTCTGTTGACGTTAACGTGACGCATTATTTGTTTATGGTACTGGGTATGCACTTTATTTAAGCACGTCCGCGTATAAAGTCAAGAGTTCTTCAAAATTCCACAAAAAATTGTTTTTAAATTAATTTTACTCACTGTTTTTTTTTAATTTCTAAACATGATCAGGACTTCTTACGAGGAAATCAGGTGTCAAGTATTTCCCAGAAAATCAGATTAAAGAAAAAGGAAACTCACAGTCGTGTTAATGCAAGACCCCTTGAGGCACAACATAAACTTGTGAATGAGCAGTATAATGGGGGGGGGGGGGGGATGAATCTATTGAGATTTTTGGACATTCTCCATTGCGGTGTAGATATCAGTGTTGGAAAAACAAGATTGAACACGAGCAAATACTTAAATAAGACAAGTAACATATCGACGAGAAAATAAATATATGTATACACATAATAATTATACTTATTCATTATAAGTATGTATGTTACATACATAAATTTATTTTCTCGTGCATAGGTTACTTATCTTATTTAAGAACTGTTTCGTGTTCAGTCTTGTTTTTCCATGACAGACATCTGAATCGCAAAGGCGAATGTCCAAATATCCCCATCTAACCACGGGATAAACTTGCAGAGATCGCTCAACCGACTGTACTATAACCCGAGGCAAAGAAGTTAAGTTGGTCGCCTAGTGATAGGTATGTTTGTGTCAGTGAGACAAAAGTCGATGAAGCACTATGGGCGATGCCGACCGGCGAATGTAAAGCTATCGCCTCTACGTGCAAGACGCTCTACTTGCGTGCATCTCCGTCAGGGGATTAGCCTCAACGTGACTTTGAAGTGGTAAGCCTCTATCGTAGTTTTTCTTGTATCCGGTTAAAATATTTTGAGATATAGCAGTCTAAAACGGTCGTTTTTAGCTATGTTGGAGGGTATGAAAATGATTTTTACAATTCGCGCAATGTCTTGAAATTAGCGTACCATTCTGTCATCGTCTGGAATGCTCTTTCTTTTCGTAGGTGAGCACTTTATCCTACGACAGTCCACATTACTATGGTTCTGGTGATGTCAGCGGTCTCTGGTGGCAATTCTGCACTACCACTTACGTCCAACTCTTAAATAAGTTTCAATATTACTTTGTGGCGTTGAAGACTCTAACTTTTGCCTCTCGTAGAAAACTCTTTCTAGATGCGACTTGTTTTAAGTCACACAGTGTACATCACTTTCATTAGAGTTTATGACAAAATATTTCCCCTTTTTCATTAATAAAATTCTATGTATATTCATTAATCGGTTTTTAACTATGGGGAAAATTAATTAGGCAATGTTGCACGAATTTTTTTTTTCAAAAGCATTATTATATAAAATCAAATGGACACAAAACTGCATTACGTAAAGCCAGAAAACATAATTTATTAATGTCGTGAAACTGTGTTATATAATACTGTTCATGCACATGGCACATGTATAATAATAAAAAAAAAAAAAGAAACCGTGTGTTATCTTCTATTTCGTTTCACAGCGAACGAAAAGTTTTTCTTTTGTTTTAGCATTAAGTTAAATTACAGTTGAAAGCGAACCGAGTGCTTTGTTCTAAACGTCTTGTCGGAGTTAGCATCTCGAATATCATTCCACGACGGCGCATGCATAAGGGCAGCTCATTAATGCCAGAGCTGTAAATCCTTTCCTGTTGCTGGTCAGAGCGAGTGGGTCCGTTGGCATAATTGCGCTTTTTAATGTTTCCTGCAGGGAGTGGCTCAGAGAAACTAGCTTCACATCTCGGCAATTATTCGCGCCATAACCTATCTTTATATTTCCGGCACTGCATGCGCGCACGTCCAGCTGCACAATGCGCTGGGTTGTCGAACTCTCTCCAGACATGGCGGGTAACTCGAACCCACCTGTATAAGGAAGACTGTTTAACAACATTACTCGCCGCAGAGGTGCCGAAGTCCTCACCTGCGTTTCTCATCTAGGTCGTATCAGATAAATCCTTCTGGAAGTGAACCATTTTCCTGTTTCCTTGCCCGCGACTGCAGATCGACCGGAAGTTTGTCACTGATGATTATATACTTGAACCTCCTCGGGCAATGCTCTTCCGATAAGTTCTAGCTACTTGGAGGTTTCAATTTTCTAACAAACACGCCAATAAATTTAGCATGACAACAAATAAATGTTTATTTTCCAGAGTACCAACCCTCAGCAAAAATATGCCTGCCAACTCCAAAACAGGAATGCAGACTGCGGTTTCTCAATTGCACATTTGCTCATTCCGAGGAGACAATAGGAAATCTAGGCAAACAAAAATTATACACTTGCTCGGTTCCTTTTTATAATACTCGGGATGTAACCTTCCACCATTTAAATATACTTTTTAATAGAAGCTATGGATTTATTTATGCGTATTGCAAGTGTAAATGTTAGGAAAGTAGCCTGCGCCGTAGTCTTGCCAAACAAATGAAAGACCGAAGGTGCCAAGTGCCAGGTGTATGGTGAATGGGGAACACATTGCTAATGCCAGATGTGCAGTAAAGCAGCTTGGTTCACAATTAGGAAGCATAACAGTAACCGCAGAACATGGATCGTGTGCACAACAATTGACCGCCATGGTTTCGAACCTATTGATTCACAACTGCACATAAGTCGTGTGCACTAGACTTCTTGACATTTCACATAAAGGAAATTGATATATTTCATTTCTTGTGCGGGTGCATATGGCAACTGCCTATCAAAAAATTTCATTGACGTTGTTAACCCTTTAACTTACACATTAATTTTTTCATTCTACTTGATTGAAAAGAGGAAATTTTTGACCTGACAAGTACATACAAATTTCTTGGAAGTAGTAAGGGCAGGGAGGTTCTACTTCACCTTTCAAACATGGCAATGGTGTAAGTTTGTTACAAATTTCATCTGAGTCGTTTCGTCGTAGGTTTTATTCTTTTTTTGCGACAGGTTATAATGTGTAAAATCGTTTCTTTCATGTGGAAGTTTGCGTACGTCTATTAATTTTTTAAAATAATCCGTGCATCGTTAGGGTAGGATTTTCTAAGACATTCTACATGTGTTCGCTATGGGAATTTGAAACTTTCACTGCGATATCTTTTCGATGGAGATTGTGTTAAAATATTTCGGATTGATAAACTGTATTTGTGATAAGACATTTACATAACTTAGTAATGATTTCATTGTTTTTTCTCCGACGAAGTGTCTGGACTGAAATCGTTCGTATAATTATTAATTTTGTGACAAATTTATATGCGATTTTTCATTCGAGTCGTTCGTCTAGATCATGATTAGGTAGTATTTTTACATATTCTCACAAATTATGTGAAATGATTAATAGTGGGAAATGTTAAAATTTATTTGTTTGCAGAATCATTCGAAATGGTTGAAACTCTCACTAGCGAAGTTTTTTCAAACGGACATAAAGGCTTGGAATTTCTTAACCAAGGTGACTACGTCCAAACTTTGTGTTGGAGGGAGAATGGGAAGGATCGAGCGCTCTCATCTCAGTTTCTCGTCAAACCTCGCTCTGTGCACATGTACACCTATCCACAGTCTTCATAAACTACAGTGTCAAATATTTTTATCAGTTCTTCGCACATTTAACCTTCGTAACATCAAATACGATAGGAATTAGAATATTTCTATGTGGCTAAAAAAAAAAAAAAAAAAATTTATTCTGGGAGTCAGTCAGGCAGACAGTCTTCGTCTCAGAAAAAGACATGCTCTGCGATGGGGGTTAAGGGAGGAGGGTGGGGGTACATGTATTTGGAAAGAACAGTTCTCCAACCAGCATAAAACGAAGTCTGGGCTGCAGGGAGGAGTTTGGTGGGGGGAGGGACATTATCGAGATAACCGAAAAATGCGTTCTTGGCTGGTACAAGGGGAGGGGGTAGATGGCCTTGTAGTCTTGTTTGTTGATGGGTTTGATGTGTATGCTATGACTGTGACGTTTGTGGGTTTGGTAGATGGGAAATTATGAGTTAGTATGATTATAAATGGGTTTAAGGTGTGTTTGACCTTTTCAGAAAAGCTTTAGGTCCTAAATGATTTTAGCATTATAGTGTATGTCGGGTATGGTGTTTATGTTATGAATTTGATGAACACAATATTAATGGTTCGTAAATGATGACTACATATTACAAAAGGGCTTAAATGAATAATTGAGCTTGTCAGAAAGGTCTAGGGCTTAAATACCTTACCACTATAATGGGTGTCGGATATGGTGTCTATGTTATGAATTTTATCCGAATATCTTCAATGGTTTGGAAATAATGAGTAACTATGCTTATAAAAGGGCTTAACTCAAAATTGACCTTGTCAGAAAGGACATAGGGCTTAACTGATCTTACCACCGTAATGGATGTCAGGTATGGCATATAGGTTATGAATTTTATCACTATAGCATTTATGGTTCGGAAATTATGAGTAACTGTGTTTATAAAAGGGTTTAACTGAAATGAAACTTTTGTCAGAAAGGGTTTAGGGCCTAAATGACATTATCATTATGTTATAATTCGGGTATTATGTCTATGTTATGAATGTGATGACTATAGCATCAATGGATCGGAAATTATGACTATGTTTATAAAAGGGCATAACTCAAAATTGTCCTTGTTAGAAAGTGTCTGGGACTTAAATGACCTGTTGAAAGGTAAATGGTAGTTGTATCTAATGTTTAGAGTGGCTATATAATTAATAAAAAAAAATTACTTCTATGCTGACAAAATTCAAGATGGCGACATTTATAGTTACATAATCATTTTTTCTGACGACATATTATTAACTGCTTAATAAATACGAATCTCTAGGCACGTCATTCGGTTATATTTGTTTTGAAAAAATTAATAAATACATTTTTAATTGTCAACTAATATGGTGGCCGATAGCTGCAGAAGTGCTGGGAAGGTGTTGGGGAGATGATGATGAGTGGAGGGGGTGTAGTTAGGGGAGAGAGGTGATAGTGTATCAGGTATAAATAACAGGAGGAGAAGAGAGCTTAGAGTCTCGCAGCAGGAACCCAACTAACTACAGAAGTAACCACAGCACAGATCTTGTAGATGTGGAGGGATGGGGTGGGGTCCAAGTAGGTGAAGGGGTTGGGGCATGCGGTGCTGGTTGTGTTGTTGATTGTGGGGCATGTAGATGTGGATGTGGATGTTGATGTGGATGTGAAGATGGGTGTGGAGATGGAGGTGGCTGTGGCTGTGGATGTGGATGTTGATGTGGATGTTGATGTGAATGTGGATGTTGATGTGAATCTGGATGTTGATGTGGATGTGAAGATGGGTGTGGAGATGGAGGTGGATTTGGATGTGGTGCTAAGTTAATATTATGGGACTACGCTCATCTTCCATCCACATGTCATTCTAAATATATGACCCCCCCCCCCCCAATAGGTGAAGGGTTGGAGCAGATTATGAATCGATTTTGGAGCAGATTGTGGAGCATGTGGAGCAGATTGTGGTGCTAAGTGATCTGACAAGTAGAGCGATTTCGGCCCTAGGTTAATCTTATGGGTACAATTGAAAGGTCTTAGGGAATAAATGGCCTTACCACTGTAATGTGATTTGGACACGGTGTCTATGTAACGAATTTGATCCTTATAGCATTAATGGTTCGGAAATTATGAGCACATTTATAAAAAGGGCTTAACTCAAAAATGACCTTGTCTCAGAAAGGGCATAAGTCAAAAAATGCCTTGTTGTAATGTAGGCGATGCTTTGTATTTAATTTAAACCCATTACGTTGCTTAAAAATTATGATAACCCTAACCCCAAACATGACCGAACCTATCCTCCCTTTTTAGACGATTGTCGATAAGGGCGATACAGTAAAAGTCCTAGCAAAGTTACCTATACGAAGCTCGCCTTCGACACTCTCTCCCCAGGTTAAACCTTATGGTACTACGCATGCCGATGTCGATAAGGGCGAAGGTGAAGTAGAACCATCACGTCTCTACTACTGATGGAACCTGTGAGAATACGCTGTTTTTATTGGTGCTGGTTTCTATGGCCTTGTAAACCACCAATCATTACTTTCCCTGTTTTGCAAAATGTGTTACGTGAACAAGTATACTCGGGATAGTATGTTAAGAGGCTATTTAAAACGGAACAACAGTTATTCTGCAGAAATGAAGGAAGTTTGCGAGATACAAATTTAGAGGAAAGGAGAGGTGGCAGAAATTTTAAAGGCTAGTCACATGTTTACTATAGCAAAAGCAAAGAGTTTGTAAAAAAATCAGAAGTGATAAATATCTCAAATCACTGCCTGTTTTCAACTCAATATCAAAATCTGTTACGAAAATCCATTATTTACCAACACTGCCTAATGACACCAGACTCGTAAAATTTCATTGGCTAAAAATAGTACATTATGTGATTAATTTTGAATGAATATCGCACAAGAATTCTGGTCCTATAAATGTTCTACTGTTCTATTTTTATGCTCTCACCTTATGTATTTTGATTGTGAACCAAGCCCAAATCTGTTGTGGTTCACGCGATTTGAGGCGTCGTACTATCGTGCAACAACTGCACTCGTGCAAGAAGACTATATACGTCGTGCAAGAAGACCATCTACGGAGCAGGCGATTTTCCAGCGACGACGAAGACGAAATCTCATGTAACGGAAATCTCAGTTTCACGCTATGACAAATGCTTTAAATAAATTTTGGGTATGTCGAAAAATAAAGGAAAGGCGTTCAAAATAAAATGGTGTCTTGTGTTTCGTATTTACCCGTTCTCCTACGGGTTTTATAGGAAAATAAAACTAATTAATTAAGTGACCACACCAATTTGTTGAGTGAGGATAGGCTGCCAAGCATACCATGTATGAAATGTAAGTTATTTGATTTGAATTTAAATAGCAAAGTAAATACAGAACAACAAATGAGACAGACAATACAATAGACCTATCTTAAGCAGGGGCCCGCCTACCCCTATAATTATTTTCCGCGTTGAAGTCGAGAAGCGGGGGAGCGGTAAAAACTACATTGTTATGAACTTCAAGTGTCTCATCGCCTCTAAGCGCAAGGCTCTGAACTGGTGTGCAATTTTCTCGCCGTGCTGCGTGTACCTGCGCAACGGTGTCGGGGATCGGAGCTCGGACCTGTTCCTTCTCTGGCATTCCGGTCTCCCGGCGGCCATCTTATCCACCATGTTGGATGTCCATGACATTGAACTTTGAACTTGACTCCGGTGACTTTTAATGTTGAAAACCAAAAAATTACCAAAAAGTTAAAAAGTCCGAGAAAAACCTCATAAAAATTAATTAAAAAATATTAAAAATATTTATTTAAAAATTGTTAAATATGTACTATTAAAACGTCATCAAAATTTATTATTAAAAAATTTATTTAAAAAAAGTTTACATTTCCTTAGTTCTCCCCACCACCAAGTCCATCAGACGACTTAACCCCCACCAACCCTTCCTTCCAATATATTTGATTGCCCAGTTGCCCCACCCCTACCAAAGTTTCTCATTGGTTATTTACTCACATCTGTCTCAACCTCCCCGCCTTTTCACTCCTTACTACCATGTCTTTGCTCATTCTATCGAATGCAGCCATCTTGGTTTTTTTCGTTTGTAATTGGTTTATACATTACTGAGGCCGCCATATTGGATTTCATATGTTTACTTTTACATCATTTGGGTGGCTCTATTTTGTCGATTTCGTCACCAGGTGACCTGCCTATTTGGCAACCAGGCGGCAGCCATATTTGTTTATGTTTTTTAAAGTACAGGTGATGCTTCGGCACCCTCCATATTGGATTATATTTTCATTGTATAGGTAGTGCTAATTTCTCGATTATGGTGTCTGCTATCGGTCTGTACCAAATGGTGATATTGACCATTCCTGCAAAGTACGTAAATTGTCATATTAAATGTTTTTGCTTTAATTACCAATGTATTTTATTTATGATAATTCTTATATAAAGTGGGGGAGGGGGTTATATAAGGGAAAAACACAACTTTTTTTACACAAATTTATTTTACACATAGTAAAATATACATAATATGCAAAGAATCAATAATTTTTATTAATCTTTTTCGAACAGAGTCCAAATTACATACTATTTTAATCTGCAGGTCTTCAATTAAGATTTCTGGGTTTCTCATAGAAGGCTGAGCATTTCATGTAGGGTGGTTAGCAGCAGTGCTTTATGAAGGGCTGCACAAATCAAAGGGTCACTACGAAATCCTTCGACACAAGCAGCAGCAGCAGTATTTGTCTCTGATTCACCTTACATCACATTATCATTTCAGTGTGGACTTGACTCCTCTTTGATCGATGGCTCTATGATACTAGTACCGACATCTGTCACATCAACACCAGATATGTCAGTAACAAAACCGCCATCAGCAGCCTCAGGAGTACACATTGCTGGTCGACGACAAGTGGGTGCAGGTTCATCTCTGGAGCCAGAGGCAGAATCATCCGCGATGGATACGGACACGAGTGCTAGGCGTCGGCGATGCACTGGGCGGGGTCTGCTCATCTGGCTAGCTTGGACCCAGGTTGCTGGGAGTGGAGCGATGGTTCGAGCCCCGCCTGGAGCGAATCCACCTTCCAACGGAAACGTATGTCACATTTCCCTCAGTAGGGCATGGCCCCACAGGGAATCAAACCCTGAACAGCAGTCTTAGGAGACAGGTTCACAAGCCACGCGGATACAGCGGCTCCTTATGGAGGCCGCCTATCTGGAGATATGTTGGTGTTTGAGGCTGAGAAGCGCAAAACCGACATGGGTTAGACTGCCACGCGCATCAAGTGCCCCATCGCTCCTATGCGCAAGGCTCAGAACTGGCGTGCAGTGTTCTAGCCGTACTGCGTGGTGTGTGTATGGGACTTTCAAGTTATTTTACTGACGAGAGTCTGTGGCAAGATTCAATGCAGGGTCCGTGAGTAACTACTTTGGTATTTCCAGTATCTGGCGCGTATATTCTTAGATATAGGCTGTTCACGGTAAAGTGAGCACTTTTTATGGCCCTTATAATTTTTTCCTTTCATCCAATTTCCATCGTCCTGCTGCTTTTTAATATAAAAATTGCAATGTGACGAATAAGCACAGTGTAGACATTTTACCACCATCAAAATTTAATGTCCGAGGCTGCAATAAGATATATTTATTAGCAGTTAATGCCTGCTTGGAGGGCCTTAAAAAGTGCTCACTTTATCGTGAACAACCTATACAATGCTTTGTTAAAGCCGTTTCTAGCTCTGTTGGAGTGCTTTGAAATGGTATTTCTAATGTGTGTGATGTCTTGAAAACACTCAACAGCTCTCGTCTGAAGCGTTTATTCTCTTAGTATATCAGAACTTTAGAGAATCACTACTAAGGGACTAGTATCCCTTACATCTTTGATTTTTTTCACAAATATTTGTAGTTGAACTTTACGTCACGACATTTCAATTCAAATCTTAACATGACATAAAAGACTAATTAACAGTTTTTTTTTTTCTAGCTTGTAGTGTTTCATATATATCAATATTTTACCGTGTGCTACAGATGTTAAGTTACGGAGGGAACCTTTGATACGATTACAGCTGTGAAACGAATAACGTTAGAAAAATTAGTTGGATTCCGCAATTAATGGTAAGATGTTCCCCGCACCTTAACAAGTTTTGGTTTTTAAATATTGCATTTGAAAATTAACTTCTGTAGGAATATGCATAGGTCCAAGATTTTAGGAACACTGAATAGTTTCGTACAGAAACGTGTACATGCAAACACTTTGCAACGCAGTTCAGGTACTATGCTGGGCGACTTGGTTATATATATGTAGGTACTTTATCCGTTCCAAGGTCACAGCGGAGATAAACTAAGTCAGTGATTGGTTAGTCGGTTTCCGGCACGATTGCGGCGGAAAATAGTTCCGACTGTAGGCTACTTTGTAGTTTTTAAAGTCAAACTCATTAATTTAGATCTTCAACTACAGCCCGTAGTGTATTGTATTCTTTATTTGATGTTTCGTTTTGGAGAAGAAACGCGCCAAGCTGCCAAAGTAGTTCAAGATGGGGGACGTGGCGCTCGGGCTGAAGTGTCGAGAAACACGCGCAATTCAGTCATAGTAAACTTATGATTATATAATGCTGGTTGTAGGTAACTCTTCACTCACTTACTCATTTATTACATTTTGTTTTTACAATGTGTAGTTATTATGTGGTTGTGAGAAATTACAGCTCACACTGAGCGATAGGTTTATTGTGGACAGAATTTTTTTTTTGTACAGGGACGAAAATATATTTATTTGTCCCAACAAAGTATTTTGTTTAGTAAACAAAACTTGAAAATTAAAGGAAATTTGCATGGCCCATTAAACTAAATACACACATGAATTAAGAAGATATCTGTGTTGGGCCCTCAAAAAAATTAGACTGTCAACAAAATATTTAGTTTAATCAACTGTATATATTTGTTTGGCGACTCATTTGATTGCCTTCGTTCGTAAATACAGATTGAGAATTTGTCTGTATTGTATGTGACAGAATAGGAGCAGTGTTTGTTGGTGCATTTATTGATGTTAATGAATGCTATAAACACCCCAATAAAACAAGTTGAGCATGAGATTGAAAAGTGAAGCTGAAAAAGTTGAAATATTTATTAGCACACGTTGTCTAGTATTACTTTGTCAGCAGTCACTCTGAAAGAAGTTTGCTACGGCGGGCGCGGCGCTGCTCAACGTGACGCAGGGTCCAATCTCGCTCGGGCTTACAATTATCTTACACTAACCGGGAAAACAAATTTTCAATTACACCAACCAAATCTTCGTTCAGGGCAAACATATAAGGACAACTAAATAATTTTGCCTAAACAACAACATAATTAATTACCGCAATACAAACAATTAATGTGATTGCTCAAAACGAACCTTATTTGGTTCAACAAAACAGTTTCCTAAGTTGATGACGCATGTGATGGTGGCTGGCAACACACGAGCGCGCACCGGCGGAGTAATACAAGCTGCCACATTGGAGTGGGTAGTGTCTAGTCACCAGGAAACCCTGGCTACTTTGGAGAGGCGACGAGAGGACAAAGGGGGATGCTGTGGACCGCCGCCAGATGTCTGGGTGACGAGGCGCCAAGCCTGCCGGAAGAGCCTGAGGTGACTAAGGAAGAGCACCGCTCTTGTTTTCCCGCGTCGCTGGTTAATCATCTGCTTCTTCGCGCAGCGCTGTCGCAAGGCGCGCTAAAATAAGCGCGAGGAGTTAGCGCCGCGGTCTTCAGGACGTTGCTACTTGACGGGAATCATGCACTGCACTGGGGGGAAGGGGGAGGGGAGCATTTCCGTCCGCCAAGATGCACGTCCCAAGTGCATGCATACATCTGGCGGGACATTCTTGTGGTCCGGCACTGTTACTTACTCATTGCCTAGTGGATTACACCACTCCCGGCCAGTAACATGCGAGCATCTGGGATGGAAATACAGTCAGTCTGGGATGGAAACACAGTCACTCTGAGGGCGAACAAATATATCGAATACTCGTCCAAATGTCTCGATGATTACACAAAAAAAAAACTTACAAACTTACACAACCGCTGAAATCTACATGACATGAAGAAAACTTACGACTTAATTTATCATAGTGAATGATGTAATAGTTAAGTGATTTCGTTTATACCATATTATAAGGAAACTGAAGCCTCTGATCTTAATTAAGTATAACTCTAAAAACAAGATTTTCCCATTGCTCACTTAGGATGGCTTGTAAAATGAGACCAGTCAGTAGTACTTTGATGCTGCATCTCATTCCACGTTTATTTTACTTGTCCTACTTTCATTAGCGAAATTCTTTTAAGTCACTTCACTCTGTGTGTACCTGAGTATGTGAAAATGTACATGACTGTCGACGTGTGCGTGCGTGCACACGTGCGTGTGTGTGTGTGTGTGTACATTCCCCATCGGAGCTGGCCTCCGTAGCCCAGCCTTCTGCATATGAGCGGCCAAGACATCCTGTGTCCTGTAATGTTTTCAGGGAACATAGTTATTCACTGTCTTTTTTTAAATCGCTGGCAAATTAGTGATAATGTGAAAATGTAATTGGTAAAAGTTTTTAAATACAATACCAAAATACAGTACAAGTGGCTGAAAGCAATTCAGAAAAAAAAAATTGTATTTGCCGAGAAGAAAAAAGTCAAAGGGAATTAGGAGTCATTGACTTGGTGAAAATTCTCTATAAATAACTACACGTACTGAGCCACTCTGCTACCCAAAAGCTACGATAAGAGAGTACAAAAATGCGAGATTGAGAAATGTGACACCAATCATTAGGCTATAACGAAAGATGCCGCAATTTATTAATATAAATAAATGCCAGAGGATACACAGTAACTTTAAAATTTACAGGGAGTTAAAAGAAAGCAATGAAATAAGCGAATTCATGACCTTATACTTCAAAATAAAATTTGTAAACACAAAAAATTTTCGCGTCATTTAGGTTAAGTGGTCATAACTGCACACAAGATTAAACTGAGTTTAGAAAAATTATCCTCTATAAATCTAAATATGAAAAGTTAAAATAAGTGAGAAAGTATGAGAAAATTGTGCCCTTTGCAAAAAACCATGATATGCGTTTAAGTGACATGTACATTTTACTACTGTATTACATTGGTCACTTAATCATAATTAAATTAAATTTTGAATATTCTGCAAACCAATTAATGGTTTTCTATATTACAAAAATAAATTATTTGCTGTATGGCTTTAATAGATCTAAATATCTTTGAGTTCCAATTCATCTACTACATGCTCCGTCGCGTAACACAAAGTTCTGAAGAAAACTGCTAGCTTGAGGAACATAGCAGTGGGTGAGCCCAGCCCATTCATCCTAGACCATCCGGACATAACAGGAAACGGAACAGATGCCGGGATCGTCCAATATAAGTAGAATATAACCTATTTCTCCAGCGCCCAAACCGAACATCGAAAAGATAATTAAAGTGAAGTACCAAAAGTAGAACGGAAATAGAAACGAAAGAAGAGGAATTAAACCCTTCGAAACGGAGGGTTTAATTGTAAGCTAATGTGCAGTTGCACATCACAGACTGCAGGCTGCCAACACAAACACTAGTTGCGCTAAAACTGTATATCTTGTTGCAGTTCACTGTTCGATATAATAAGTAGGAATCGTGCCGGACGATGCCACTGGTCAGCGGGTTTTCTCTGGGATCTCCCGTTCCCCCACCCTTTCATTCCGGTGCTGCTCCATACTCACCTCAACCACCCTCATCGGCTCTCAAGACATCGCTGTTAGAGCTGCCCAAATCTCTTCGCTCACTTCACACACTCAAATTCAGCTGCGGCGAAACATTCTATCAATAACCAAGAAGTATATGCGAATGGCCCTGGCATGAAGCGTCCTTCGCTGAGGGATACATTAAATAGTGCTTTCCTGCCAGAGTGATACACTAAACTTTAGTTAGAGAACCGCCGATAGATGGCAGTGTGGTGAACAGAAGCTCTTATGGACGGTACAAAAAGCACTCTTTATTTTTGGGGAAACACTAAAAAACTGTGGACACATCGGAAAATTGACACAAGCAGTGCAAGAGGAGACATTGTCATGGCTACGGGCTGTGTGGAAAACTTCTGCATGTGTGTGCTACGAGCGCCACAAAGTAAACTATAGAGCCCCAGAAGATAATAAAGTCACAATAAATCCATATAAATACTACCTTAAAACACCATAACTTTAATTAACTAAGAGTTTCTCATGTTACTAAAAATAATGAACATCGAATCTAAAAAATAAATCAAAATAAAATACTCTTAAGAAATAAAAAAAGACTCCACAGTACAAAGCTATACTTGTACGTGGATGTGAACAAAAATCACGATGTGACTGCCTTTGTTGTAGAGTCCTGCCTCTATAGCAATGTACTACCTTTGAAACAGAGAAGTTCTTGCCAGTTCGTCCTTAGCGTATCGTGCCCGGCTCGCCAAAAGAAAAAAAATCAGATATGTTACTTAATAATTTAATAAAAATTATTGCTGCCTGAGTGCATATTTGAATCCTGGTAAAGATGCAAACGGGCTTAACTTTTGAGGTATCTGCTATCAGTTTCGCAGAAACTCTAACGAAACCTTGCTTAGCTAGCCGCCCTGAAAAAGGATTAATAAAAATAATAAATATTATTAATTAAATATAATTGTTGTATTTTCCCAAAGTTTAATTCTCGCGAAACAGTAAAAAAAAAAATTTTAAAAAAATCATCTAAAATAATTCGAAAATCAGTTATTTGGACGTTTTAATTACATATAGATCATTTGGCTTTAAAACATTATATTTATATTTGTTACCTTGCGAAAAATGCTTCCGTTTATTACGAGAAGGGAAAAATTATCAGGTTTTCAAGAAAAAAAATAGCGTGTTTACAAATGTTTCTACTTTTTTTGTTAAATAAATCGTCTTAAAATTTACAATTATAGTAATGTGGTATATACTTTTACGTGTTTTAATTAATTTTTTTTTTAGGAGGACGTCTTTCCACAGGATGGTAGAAACAGTTTAAAGTATTATTTTTTGAAAAATTAGAAAATGCTGTTTTTAGTTATAACATTGTGGCATCAACTGAACTCTTACTATTATTCTAGCTGTCTCGTGTTACATCTGTAAGTGTTGTATTTAAACTACCCGTCAGTCAAAACTTCACACCTATCTAGTTTTCGAACCTTTAGCATACTGCAGGAGTCATAACTTTGCGAGAGATTTAGAATTCATTCAGAAGACTGCTACATTTCCAGTTTCATAACTAGAAGAGAGAGACGACTGTGGCAGAATGCCCCAGCGCCCTTATCTGAGTAGGGCCTTGCACCCTTCTAGTACTTTGCCCTCTGGCAACACTGCACTGTTGAAGTCCCGTTCTCTAAACTCTTAGCATGCCACTAGTCTGTGTACTTTTGAGTACTCCACTGTTTAGTAGAGTGATTTAGAAGCTGTGTAACACATCAGTGATGTCAGTTATAGTCTCATATTATGTAAGTCATTGTGTCGTTAACAAGGGGACCCAAACTCACCCCCCTCCCCCTCTCCGGGTCATAAGAAACATTACTGCTCAACAACTATTATGGGAAAGTTAAGAATATTTTACACCCGGGAAGAAATTAAATCGTTGTATTTTTAAAAATTAATAATATAAATGTATTTTATTTAAATGCAGCAATGTAAAAACCTCTGGAAAAAGTTATTTGGAAATACACACACCTCGTCTCTTATGTTGGCATTATCACTGGAAGAGAATTCCCGGATGATGTATGAAATGTTTCATTATTGCTTGGATATCTTGTGGAAGAAGCGAAGACAGAGTTTTTCACATGTTTCCGTTTGTGCACAAACTTTCGCAACAGCAATGCCGTTGAAGGATGCCACATACCCGTTTACAAAACTAAAGAACCAAGGCGAAGAGTCCGAAAGGTATCCTCTACAAATGGCAAAAGCAAAATTCATACAGCAACAAGTAATGTGGATATAGCATACATAGTGACCAGTGTTCAAACTGGAGGGATGGAAACTAGGGGGTTTCGCCATCCTGGATATTTCCCCCCAAATTCTGCATTTCTGTGTTTACTCCCAACAGGCGAAAGGCAATTTAATATTTATAATACGATTTTGTGATTGATTTATGAGATATATAGTACATGTTAAGACGAATTGTAGGATTTAGAGAGTTTTCACTGAACCAGAAATTCAAAGTACCGTATCAGGTACCAAAGTAACTAGAATTGGAGTTTAAAGCATTAATAACGAAAAACTTTAGAAGCTATGCAAGTATGTAAAAGAATAATTCCTCACCCTTGTAAACTTTCATCAATTCGAACACTGATAATGCCGCGGTGGTATAGTGGCTAGACTACTCGCCTCCTACCCAGGCGAACTGGAGCTGTACTGTGCAAATTAGATCTGTAACATAGGGGATTTATTACATGTGATGAAAGATCACAGATTAAACTATGTCCGCATATTTGTACTATTTTCTTGCCGCTTAAGGAAACTGCATTGGCAAGCTTTAAAAATGCGATATTTGACCACTTTCGTAATTATTTTTTCTCTAAGAATACACTAAATGTGACAAAAGTGAAAAAATATATATGTATATATAGAAATAGTTTTTTTAATCCTTTCTGGTAAAAAATCGTATTTCCATAAATTTTATTTACCGAGATACGCTTTTGCGCGTAAACGACGATTTCGCAGAAAATGTTTCCGTTCATCGTCCCCTTAAGTTTATTAGCGCCACCTACTTCTGCGGTGTGGTGTACTCATTGCTCGGCTCGGGTCCCCTCCTTTCTCTTCCCTGCTCTCCCCTCCCCAACCTCCCTCCTTTTATCACTACGTGCGTCATACATTTCGATTGGCCGCGGTGGTTTATTTAAGGGTAGGCAGGCTTCGGCTCTGTCTGCTTTCTCTTACACCTGCTACCTTAATGCTACTTAATCTCCGCTCTGCACTGCAATGCGTAGCTGCATTCTTCCTCTCGTCCACGTTAGATCTACCCGGCGATGATGTTATTGAGCTGCCAGTACTACTAATCTCGCTGAGAGCGACGGGGCACATGAAACGCTGAGTCGTGGAAAACGTTCAAGTTTGCGCTAGGGTTTTGTAAATGTAATGTAATTTGTGTGGCTGGTGTGGTTGTGTAGTACATTGGATGTGCAGTAGTGCCGTTCCATTTCTAAATATTGGTTTTGGCCGCCCCTCCAAATTCTATTTCAGCTTAACTTTGGTGTCGCGTTGCTGTTTGTCCTTTCTTAACGTGTCGTGATCGTATTTTCTCCGCCGTCCAAATTTATTTAAGTGTTTGTTGTTCTCACTGTTTCCACGACTGCATCGCTTAAGGGCGTAGTTATTTAAAATTGTATCCCATCTTGTTTATTGTAATAATTTTAATCGGTTGGATATTTGACGGGTCCAACAAAACCAGCTCCCACCATAATTGTTTTAAATAGTTTCTTTAATTGTCATTTATAGGAACGGAGATTATGATGGGCAAACCTTTGTTACCTTCCTTTCTGTGTTTTTGTATAATCACATACTCTAGATCATATACCAAAACTCTAGATTTGAGAAAGAATGTACCTGTTTAAAGTTGTTTTGGTGAAGCAAAGTTTTCGATCATTGTAATTTAACTTCATGTTGAAGTGGAGCTAAGGTTTATTGTACATATTGCAAGTGATTTTTCTTTGGTGCTCTATGTTAGATGCGTGTTTTATTTGATTCATATCCTTGCTTATATAATGGTTATTTATTGTGATCAATACTCATTAACGGTTGTGAATTTTACTTGTCTTTTAATTAATTGCAAGTCATTCAGAAAGGTGTATTTATTTAAAATAAATAGTGTTCAAACCTTGTCCAGTATATTCTGGATATTTGTGAATTGTCACATGTTTTTCGCATGTGGGAATCGTGTCAGACAATGCCGCTGTTCGGCGGATTTTCTCAGGGATAACCCTTTCACCCCTCCCTTTAATTCCGGTGCTGCTCCACACTAACCTCACTTCACCCTCATCGGCTCTCAAGACCTCGATGTTAAGAGCCGCCCAAATCTCCTCCACTCACCTAATCGAACATTGATCGTGATATTCCTTAAAAATGTCAACAGTCTATAAGCAGACCACCCTTCGAGCGGAGCCAGTCGTAAAAGTATGATGACAACACACACGTGGTGGGGTGCGAAGAGTTGGTGACTGTGCTCCAAGGCAGAGGTTGTCGCCACAGTACCGCCCAGACACGGGGAGCGGCCAGATCAGGAACTAGCAGCGCCATTCCTTCTGGCTGCACGGCCAGATGAGTTCCTTTATATGGACTGTTTCACTCATTTGTTGTTACCCCCCCCTTTTTTTTCCCTGTTCCTTCCATTTATAGGGCACTACTTATTAACAGGTCATGTAGTATGATTGTTTTGTTATAAAAACAATTTAAAATAATGTCTAATAGCTTCCTCCTTTAATTTAATGTCTAGCCTCCCGTCGTAGATTTCCTTGTACGATAATAGAGGAATTACCGCAACATAAAAGTAAAATACATAACAGGATGCACTTGTCGTGGAAGACGAATAAAGCATTTCGGAATAATATAAATGAACGCTTCATAATTAAATTTTTTTAAATAAAGGAATTATACATTTTACAAGGACAAAAAAGGAGCTCTCCTATTGCAATAATTTCACCATGCCTACAAGTATAATGAATTAATTATAATTGGTTTAATGATCGAAGCAACCTAGAAAATAGCCTCCATTTAATGCGAACTATTATTTAAAAATTTCAATTTGTTGTTTTCCTCAGTAACGAAACTATGAGCCAAAAACACTAAATTTCACTTAAAACTTTTGTTTTCATCATAGCGGATTACGTACGTTATCATAAAGGAATGGAACTCTGGCTGTTCGTCATATGCATCAGCAATGGGAGGAGATAGCTGGGACTTTGCGAGAAAATATTTGAACATTCAGAAATAAAGGTAGTAAAGAATATGAATAGGCCCTGTATGAAAAAAGATTATATCGGGTGTGTTGTGCCTATACATTTGTAGTAACAAAGGGTTTTTACGAGGCAGTAGAGATGTGCAACACTGATAAAATACAGAGTGAAATACATTCCACCTAAAAAAAAGTCCATAAATACGTGTATAGTTTCTTTCTGTATCATTTATAACCTTTCTGGGAAATACGCAGCAGAAATGTGGAATTGCTTTTATGTTTTCATGCGTTTGAAATCAAGGGAATTTAAATGAACAAAGTTATATGGCTACTACTTTCCTTTTCTTAAAATTCCTTTAGAAACTCGCCGTTACCCTTTATTTCAGCGGCATACGTATTTAAAATCGTTATATTCGAGAACGCCATCGCCACGGAAGAGAGAATACCTCAGCTTAGCTGATCCAGTGACTTTGACAAACGGCAACCATCAGAATTCAATATGATATTTTTAATTTCGCACAGCAGCACCTTATATGTAATTCTACCGTCTAAATTATTACTTTACTAAATTTTCTTACACTTCATGTAGTTAACTAACTTCCTACTGAATCAGCATCGTAATTACAAATTTTCTTTCTTGAAAGTCGACTTTTGGATTGTGTTAGATGAATATGGCCTCGCCCAAAATGCTGGTTAAATGCATGCAATCCGCTATAAATTAGTGATTGTCATAAAGATTGTTAATTGAAGGGATTTCTCTGATTTTACGGGTTTTCATTATTACGTTGTTAGGTATTCCGAAACCCAAAGTTTGAGAGATTTCCTTGTGAAATTCCCTGCCCCGAAAAAATAAAACTCGCCAAATTAATATCTTTCGTCAATAAAAATAATGACAGATATTTATCCGATAATAACGAGGTGTTTATTTTGATAAAAGTAATTTTGGGGAAAATAATTTAAAACTCGAAAGTTATATTTACATAAAATTAGCAAAATTAAACAAAATACGTTTGATTTTCAAAGAAAAATTGAATTTTACGAAGGTTTTCATAAAGCTTTGAAAATATTGGAAGAGATTTTATTATTATTTTTGAGCAGTTTGAAATAATCTATTTTCAAAGATGTATGCTAAACGAAACAATCGCTTAGTTATCAATGATCTGATTGAATAAATTCAGGGTATTACTAAAGTGTATTAAAAAAAAATATAACATATTAATTTTTTTATTTACTTGGGTCTTATTTAAATTTGCGAAACGACACACACAACAAATAATGGTAATCAAGCACATTTTTTAGAATAAAGTTAATATATATAAAACCAACTTAAAAATAATTCTGTTTTTAGGATATATGCCTTAACAAAATCTAAAGATACTTGCTCAAAATGACGTAAACATTTATTATGGATTTCTTTCATTTACAACTGAAAATAATGGAAGAACAGTTTGGCGGCTGTATCAAGAGCGTTATCCACAACGTGCGACACCATCGTATACCCTTGTTGCCACAGTTACGCAACGGCTCCGAGGACAAGGTACCTTCACCGCCAACAGGAACGACAGTGGTGATCCAAAGAGACGCCGCACTCCCGAATTGTAAGAAGTTGTACTGACTGCATCATGTTGAGCAGAGCTCGTCAGCGAGTGCTCGAACAATTGCGCGTGCAATGGGTGTTGCTCCCAACATAGTCTTGGAGGTTCTGCATGATCAAGAAATACATATTTACCACCTCCAAAGGTTACAGTCTTGGAGTCCAACGGATGTTGCACCACGTGTTGACTTCTGCACGTGATTCCTGCACCGCTGCACCGACGAGTCCGTTCCCACGTCGCGTTCTGTTCACAGGTGAATGTAAATTCACTAGGAACAGTGTTCTCGATTCTCGAAACAGCGCAGACGAAAACACTAATACCACACACGTCCAGTGATTCCAGCACAGATTTCCTATCAACGTGTAGGCAGGTATTCTGGGCGGTCATGCGTAATATCTTATTTGAAATGGTCGTAGCACGGAAACGGTATATTTCCAGACATGGGTTCATATTCAAAATATAATCTACTCAGTCCCCTCTACAAGTCCTAGGAGTTTATAAGGGGAATTTCCGATTATCCTGTATACAACATTATATAAAGGACTACGTGTAGGTACAGCTCAACTCCCTCTCCCCTCTCTCCCACAGCATAGACATACTGCAATCAACTAACGTTCCCAGCCCAATGTCCACAATAAATACCATGGTTTCACAATTCACTACCAAGCTAACCAGATCCCGAAATTCTCTAACAAAACAATTAACCCAACCAGTACTTGGTCCAACCCCCCCCCCCCCCCACCCACAATGTTCACAACCTTACACCTAAAAGAAGCCAGACAGGAAAGGATGATTCCTACTGCCACCCCACAAATCACAACTCAAGATAGAAATATCTCTACAGAACCCAAACCAAATTAAAGTAATAATACCACGTTAATAAAAATCCAACACAAACGAATAACAACCCACTATAAACATCAATATCAGAACACCACTAAAAACAAAAAATATTCAATAATTTAAAGTACAAATAACACAAACACTATATAACACAGAAGGCCAGTATACATTAGTAGGAATGACTGACAGTAACATCCATAATTAAAATTAATATAAAAAAATAACGGATCAAGCACTTATATTAAAATAGGCTGCATTATTTCACGCTTGACTTAATATGTTTTGCCTCTTTGACACGTATTCTATTTAATATTGCTGCGGTGATGTAGCGATTAGGGCAATCGCCTCCCACAAATACGACTCGGGTTCGATTCCCGGCGGGATCCATGCCGATTCTTTCTCGTAGGAATCGTGCCTGACGATGCCGCTGGTCGGCGGGTTTTCTCGGCATATCCTGCTTTTTCCCGTTCTTGCAATCCAGCGCTTCTCCATTTGTACTTAATTTCACCCTCATCGGCTCTCAAAAACCTCTTTCCTAAGACTCGCCCAAATCTCTCCACGTCACTCTTTAATACATTTTTCAAACAAAAAATCGCAGTACATTATCCTCCGAGAACCTGAACAAAATTTATTTAAGGAGAAAGTATGTGTGAGTGCAGGTCAGAACTTCTTTCAATAGAAGTGCCGACCTCCTGCGGCGCAGTCGGATGGCGCGCCACTGATCTGCGGTGCGGGAGGCTCTAGGTTGGAATTCCGGGCAAGGTATGGGCGTTGATTTAAGTTAGGCTATAAGTTGGTCTTTGAGCCGCCCCCTGCTAAGCTTTCAAGCATAAAACTTGGGGACGTTAAAAAGCCCTTTACATTAACAAATTCTTGTAGTAGTCTTCTTATCAGTGATTAACTTTCGTTGTAATTGTGACTCTACTATTTTACGTAGGCCTACATTTGAGTAAATCTGTAAAACTCACAGCTGTATTAATATCATTCTAATTTTACGTTTTGTTTGGTACATGACTTGGGTGTACGCCTATATAAATTACAATAACAATAATAATAATAATAATAGCCTATAAAAATCGTTATGCCTACTTGTGATTGTTCTACTGACTCGTCGACGTGTAATATGGAAACTAATTAAGTGTGTATGCATGGGTGGGGGAGGTGGGGGGAAGGGGAGTGTTATTTTTTCGCACGTTCCACCGATGGTGATTTATTTTCCCCGGCGACGTGAGAGCTCTCTCGTAATCGAAAGCACAATTCTGGAGGGCAACGGCTTAACCAGAGCGTGTGGGCGGCTGTCAGGTGACGTGGCGGACGTTGACGGATCACCCTCTCCCCACGCATAGCCCCTACCCCTTCCCCTCCACCCTCCCGCACTCGCCTAGGACCCAGCCACCAACACACGCCGGCACGGAAACTGATTACTAATGACGTCACTCTGGTACCACATAGCGGCCCGCGCACTATGCGTCCGTCTGCAACCCTCACTGCTAGTCTCGCAGGAAGATGTGACTGCTAAACTACACAGCTTCAACATAGGGCTGTTGATATCGGACAAAAATGTCGATACGTTATTCATATTGGTTATTTGCAAAATTATCGCTTTACGAAACGATATATCGAAAGAAAAATATCGATTTTTGGTACATCGGAATCCGTTATTTTATGTATTAAAGGACTTGGCCAATTATTGTATAATTGCTTGGAATATTATATATCGTGGACATGAGGCATTGCAGAAAGATATGACGCATGTTTATGATGCATGTCGCCAAAGTAAACATAATGATTTTTTAATTCAATTTTTGTATTTAAAACAGAGCTTATTGAAAGAGTATTTTAAAAAATATTTATTTCCGACACCTGGAAAAATATATTGATTTCGAAATGTCGTTGAACTGTATCAACGTTTTATATCGATATTTCGTTGATATAATATCGTCATTTCGAAGTATCGATATTTTCCCAATATCCATAGTTGAAGACTGAACAAAGAGAGATGCATTGTATAGTCTCACAGACTTACGTAAAGACCACCATAGTACATACATGGTTATAGGCTGTTCACGGTAAAATGAGCACTTTTGAAAGCCCTGGTTAAGATCTAATTGTATGCACGTTGTGTGTTTTCCAGCCTTATGTAAAATAACATTGCCACAGGGCTCATCACTTTGTTCATGCGTCGGTCAAGCGAAATTTGAACTTATTAGAAAAGTAAAAACTTTAAAAATCTGCTCCTTTTTACACTTTGATGCATTAGAAAATTCAGAAAGCGAAAGGAATAATTTAAGTTATCACAAATGGTTGCCAAACACTTTTTATTCGACGTTATAATATGGAACTAATTTCCATCCATCGTTACCAAATTTACTGAGCGCATGTCGCTCAGTGAAAGTGTTAAATTATATGCAGGCAGGGGTAGTGAATTTTTTATAATGTTGATTTAAAAAGTGCTCACTTTATCGTGAACAAGCCTTACCTCAAATTATTCTGAAGCCCTAGCTGAAATTATACCTTCTGGCTCCTCTCCCGCTTCGTGGAAATGATACCTAAGCGACAACGCGCTGCATTCATACGCAATCGCTTTAATAACATTTTGCATGAGAACTATTTCTTACTAGGCATTACCAACACATCGGGATACTCTGTGATTTTAATAACAGTAATTAATAATTAAATAATATAATTTACAGAAAAATATAAGTAAAATTTTAATTTAACCAAAAATATAATAATTTAAGTTGACATAACTATAAAACGCGAGTAATAAATGATATAGTTAGTAACCAACCATACATGTCATACGCAGGGTGATTCTTCAAAGGTTCGATTCAAGAAAACGTGAGGATACCGTGGAATAGATTGCAGTGAATAAGCAAGCAAGCGCCGTGTCGCTGTGAGAAGTTGCGGTCTTCACGTGACCTGGGTATTCTAGTTCACGAAATACACGTGTTTTCAGTCTCCTACGAACTGAGGAAAATTGTAACAACGTATTTTATGTTTCCTTACACCGTCTCTCCAATTAAAGGCTGTTTAAGGTCCTCCCAAAAAGGCACTAACCCCTAATAAATCTATTTTATTGCAGTCTCGGACGTTAACTTTTGAGAGTGATGAAATGTATACACTGTGTTTATTAGTTATATTGCAATTTTTACATCAAAAAGTAGAGGGAGGAAAGATGGAAATCATTTGAAAGGAAATATTTAGCAGGGCCTTAAAAAGTGCTCACTTTACCGTGAACAGTCTATACTGTAGTACAATTGTAGTTGCAATGTTCGTGTTCCATTTGTACTTGTTGAGCAGTACCAGAGATCCTTGAGCATCGTGGACTACCGTGTTTTGCATGTGTGATTGCCGACACACCAGGGGATCACACACAGCAGTTACACACAGAAAAACAAATGTCATCGGTCTCTTTGGTAATCACGCAACCAATAAGCACGTGACTTGGTACCCGTACGGATTCGACGGATTGGTGACATCGCGAAAACGGATAGAATAATTTACCTATTAGAGTTCTGGAAAATAATTTTGTAGTCACGCATACAATTACAGTGTTGTAAGCTGTTTCCGGTTAATTGTTCATCCTTGAAATCAACGTTTGATAAACGCCGCTGCACTTTCCTGCAGATATCGAGCACACTGAGTGCCATGCGCACACTACATAACGTTCCGAGGATACTAGTTTGGTATTAATAGTGCTAGGTAAACATCTGCGAGGACGAGAATTGTTTCTTTTGTTTCTGTTTTTAAAATTCATATGTGTATATAACTTGAAGTTTTATTTTTTAAATATCTGATATTAAAATAATTTCAGTTTCTCTTGACAGTAGTAGGATAGCGCCGGTTTCACTTCACCTGGAATTAATTGTGATTAATTGATGGTTTATCGATTTGATTGACAGGGTTAATCCTTAGTCCGATATTAATCAGATGAAAAAATGAAAGGGTTGAATTTTATTGAAAGGGTTAATTTTCAATAGGGTCATTTTTAAATTTCTTTAAAGTTTGGTGCAAGAGTGTATTAAGGGTCTTCTTTCTTTCCTATTGTGAGGAACAGTTGTGGTACGTCCTCAACCCTGGAGCTCTGGCACTCGTCTGAGGTGTGACGTGTTGGAGACGGGGTGTACACACACTCATATATAGTGAGTTTTGTGCAAGAGTGGCATAAGTATTTTTTGGGTTTGTAGTGATATTGATAATAGACGGTGTTGGGAGAAAGGCGATTTTGAAAGATAGTATTATTCCGAATGCAGTTAAATGTAACATGCGAGAGAATTCCAGAGTGTTTAAACGAGTTCTATGTATGCATAATTAACACGAGAGAGAAGTATATACCTGGTCTCATAAAGAAACAAGAGCAATGATGTGAGCCTCCACATGTCCTAAATAAATTAAAATATAATGAAAATCAATTTAAAAAGGTGAATACGCCCACAACGTGATTTTACTACCCCGAGCTGTATGTTAGAAATATAATTTACACAAGAGAAGTATAACGAACGAACACAATTACGGGAATAACAAGTGGTACACGATCACAATTACATGACCCTACAGGTGTCTTAAAATGAATGAATGAATTATCTACAACGAATAAAACAAATTAAATAGCTAACGAACACAATAACAAGATATATGAAAAAATTACACAACTTGAAGCCTCTCGCAAGTACCTCGCCATTTTTTTAAACACATCCGTCTGCCTGTGAGACTGGTGAGGAACTTCTGAAATGGAATCCTTATGTAAAAATTAATTAATTTACTAACACTCGTAAAAAAGAAAACATTTAATATGGTCCATTTGCTTGAGAGGACTCTGCAGCCCTGACTTGGATATAGGACTTATGACAACTTACAACCTACGTTTGATTATAAACTGAGGTGAAAAACTTGGAAATTTTAATGAAAATACAAAATGGCTAACGAACACAAGTACAAGAAAATGACTAAACACGTAATGAAATCGGACCAGGAGCTCCCCCAAAACGCATCCGTTCGCCTCGGAGGCTGGTGAATGAATGAAGCGAGCTTACATCGAGAGCCTGATTATACATATATGTGGAGCACGGTCGGAGGCTGGCAGGCAACTGAGTTGAAATTTACGAGAAAATCTCTGAATACGACTGACTAAACGATAATTTTTTAATGCGAGTTTCACTATTGTAAGAATAATTCTGTTTTAACACAAATTATTTTCGTCGCCAAAAAATACTTATGCCACTCTTACACGAAACTCACTATATATATATATATATATATATATATACACACACACACACACACCCCGCCCCCAACACGTCACACCTGAGGCGAGTGCCAGAGCTCCAAGGGTGAGGACGTACCACGGCTGCTCCCCACAAAAGGAAAGAAAGGATACCCTTACTACAATCTTGCAAGAATCACCAAAAAAAAACTAAAAAAACAAAAAAATTAAAAACAATAAAAAAAATTTATCTGGTTAAAAATTATTTTTTTTCAATACATTTAATATTTTCAATAAATTTAATCCTTTAAATAAAATTTAACCCCTTCAATGTTTGATCGGACTAAGATCGGATTAAGGATTGCCCCTTTAAGTCAATTGGATAATGGGTCAATTGATCCCAATTAATCCCAGGTGAAGTGAAACTGGCACGACCGACGCAAGAATAAAGCGATCAGGCACATTTCAATGTTAATTTTATGTGGAGGAAAAATAAACAATATTTATACAAGCATTTATAAATGTTAAGCTGGTCTATAAAAAGGGATAATTTTACCGTCTGCATTCTAGATAAATAACTTTTCAACAAGCACACAAATGGGAAAACGAGTGGCCCGGGGGGGAAGGTAAAGTTGGGGTGAGGTGGTGTTGTGTTCAGATGACTCGTGTCACACAAAAGCGAGCCAGGTTCGATTCTCGGCGGGGTCGCCCCCGGATTTTCGCATGTGAGAATCGTGCCGGTCGATGCCAAAGGTTTTCTCGGGGATCACCTGTTTCCCCCGCCCTTGCATTCCGGCGCTGCTCCATGCTCACTACGCTTCACGCTCATCGGCTCTCAAGCCCCAGATGTTAAAGAGCCGCCCAGAAGTCTCGGCTCTACTCCACAGCTGGGACAGCAGCATCGCTGATGACACGAGGCGCTTCAGTAGACAGAATACGTGTCGATGTTGGGAGCGTGTCAGCAAATCAGTTGGCGACGCACATGCATGGCGCGAAAACAGGAAGACACGTGGACGCATGGTTTAAAAAAAAATCTAGGTCTTGACGCAGTGTGAATATCGCAAGAACGGCTCGCTCTTTCGCGTACTACTCTTCTGTTTAAAAAAAAAACCTCACTTCCGCACTTCTCGGAAGAAGATGTCCGCCTGCGAAGCTAACGCCGACATCCGGCGCCGTGCAACTGATCGAGCAGGGGAAAAAAATGTTTTTATCGGCGCGAGCGTGGTTCGCGATAAAATTCCTGGAACTGTTTGTCCCGCGACGCAGCGATGGCGCAGCATGGCTGCTCTCTCTCTCTCTCTCTCACTCTCTCTCTCTCCCGGAAACTGTTTGCTATCACGCTGGGTGCCGGGTTCGAGTCCCCTGGTTTGCAGGAGGTCCGTAGCACTGTTTCCCTGTCAAAGAGCAACGACTACAGGCCCTACCCAAGTTTTTCGTAAACAATCCTCAAATCGGCGCCATTTGGAAACGTGTTGTCATAACCTGTGTAGTGTATACACTTATTGGCTGTTACGATTAAGTAAGCACTTGTGAAACGAACCTTCGGATAAGTGTACATAACGAGCATGCTGGCTGTCATGAGCCTAATAAAGTTGGCAACAATGGAGGGGAAGTAGATCCTTGTCTTATAATTGAATCAATATAGTTAGATAAATATTAGAGAATAATTACATTATTAATTTTTTCTTTCTGTTTTTTAATGCCCATAAGTGTAGGAATGAGCAAAATTGATAAAATGTATAGTTTTATAATAATTTAATGGCAACGTTAATTTTGTATATGGCGGAAGAACACATGGTATAAATACAAGTAGATCTTAAACAGGGCTTTCAAAAGCCCTAGGTTTACTGTGATCAGCCTTTAACAAAAGTGTAATTACATACAGGATGATAAAAGAGGAAATCATTTTATTTCGACGTGCATTTAATTTAATGTACGCCAGGTTAGTAAGAAAAGCACACACTAGAAAGAATCCCTGTTCTATAAAATTGTCAGTGATAAAAAATATTTGAAAAGTACTGTAAAAATTATAAACTTTTGCTGGATATGTTTTTCTGGTGCAAATTAGAAGAAGGACGGGGGTTTCCTCATTTCTTCCTTGCAGGCTTTAATGTTTTGGTGTGCAAATGATGTAAACAATTTTTTCTTCTTTTACCTCTCATCTAAAACACTACAAATGTTTGCAAGATTTTACTAACTCATTTCCAAGGAAACTCTGAATTATGTACAAATTAAATTTCTTTCGCATTTCTTGAAAAATGATTGTTATTTTTGCATGTTTTAGAATCATTATTATTGTTATTATTATTATTGTTTATATTATTGTAAGTAAAATACATTGGCATGTCTTGTACTGCTTAGATTGTCTTAGTTTAATCGCTTTGCAGTTTTTTAGTGGGGTTTTTGTAATTTTGTAAGTTTTTGTCTTTTCTGTGTCTAATGTTAAGTGATTGTGTGTGCTTGTACCTGTTTTTGTGCTTGTAATTGTTTGTATTGTTGATGTTTGTGCCACACAGTTATTTGTTTATGTTGGGTGGCAGATTAATCTTTTAAATAAATAAATGAAATATTATTGTTCCAATTTTTGGCCATCCTGAGTGAACCACAGACTATAGAAGTTATTAAATGACAAAAGTTTATTTCTCTTAGTCAATGAGACAATGCTTTTACAACATACCTGCAAATATACAAATGATTTTTCACAAAATATAGTTTAAAAAATTACTTGTTTCACACAATTTTATAATATATGTTTTACGCTAAATATAACCTAAATTAAAACAACACAGGTGAAGTGAATGCGGAAATGATCCAATGAATTTGTGCTTGCTGAAACATGTAATTATCTAATAGGCACAGCTTTGGAAACTATGCTTTATCTGGCAAGCATGTGGACTATGTGTTATCTTAGAGTTTGATGTCAGCAATTAAAATGTTTATTTTATCCCATCATTTTTATTGCCCTTTCCTGCCCAAGAATGTAATAAATGTATAGTAACTAAAGCGAACTTCGTATATTTTCGTTAAACATACATACAATTCAAACTTACACATTGTAAATAATTGATTGTTAATGCATATACGTATTCTGTTAAATCAATAAATATTATTATTAAGTTTTTTTAAATTTCGGTATAGAATTTAATAGATAATATATTCACACTTATTAGAAATTTACCATTAAACGATCGACTTTATTTAATTCAGAATCGAATATTGATTTATTGGATTACCTACTTCAATGGCGTGTGGCATATAATTATCTTAAGAATGAACACAATAAAATATTTTTGTTAAAAATATATATTATGTAAGCATCACATTTCTCAATTTTTTAAAAAGTTGTTATTACCAATGTCGTATGCATTTTCAAACCACGAGAGCGCCAATAGGTTAAACATTTTGAAACCCTAAGCATTTTTTTTATTGATTACTACTGGCTGTTTCTCAAGTTTTTATTGCACTAACGCAGCTGAAAAAATAAACCTGCTACTTGTTAACATGCTTTATAGTACACGCATTTCTAACTTCAGTTTAAAAAAAAGTTCGTAAAAGAAATTTAAGCTCAAACTACATTGCTCAAACATATCTTCACAAATATAGATACTGTTAGTCGCTGGTCTGCGCTGCTGACCTTGGTTGTATTGATTTCTGCGTCTATCTGAAGAATGCGCTGAATCACTGACCTCGTTCTTTCAGCATGACCCGGGGTGCGTTGAACCTACAGGATGGCCAGGGCGAATTATATAAAAGTGTGACAGGCCTACGAATCGAGGAGCTGTAGTTTTGGCTGAATGGATGAGTGGATGAATCCCGAGCTATAGAAGACGAGCGGCGGGAGAAGTGACCAGCGGAAGGGAAGTCTGCGACTGCGAGTATAAAGCAGTGAAGGTGCGGCTGGCAGGCTGGATTATTGGACTAGGTGCGTGAGTGAAAGACATTACGAATGATGCCAACATATAGACTAAATGAGTGTGTTAATGATGAGTATGAGTTAATTTACAATAACTAAACAGAGACATTAAGAAGGACTTGATTAGATTTGAAATATGCATTAAATATTTCGGTCAGTGTTAAATAAAAGGAGTAATAGTGGAGACATGCTGTAAATAATGGCTGTGTGAATAAACTAGAAATCATAATTAGTTCTTTTATATTTAAGACCTCCATCCCTCACGAACATAGATATGCCCCTTAGGCATCCTACGTAAAAATGATTTTCCGTTATTTACTCTGTGAGTAGAAGCCTGATATTCACATTTAAATTTTACGATTACCAACTGGTTGGAGGCAAAAATATTGCTTCTATCAACTAATGCAGATAGGCTCGAAAACTCCCATTTGTTGAGTTAACGCCGAATGTCTTCAAGCTGTGTTATATCTGGAAGTTAGTTAACCATAAGTATACTTGGTGGCAACCCTGTTGACGCACTGCTGACGAATAAATTTAAATTTAGATATCAGCCAATTGGAACGAGTCAATACAAGCGTAAATGTAAACCAGAGAATGCAGTTTTCTTTATTATACTGTAAGTAGTTGCGAAGACGAAGTAAAACCGACATATGATGCACCACACCAACGAATATGTTTCCTATTAGACTTATCCTAACACGAAAGTTGACTGGAAAATTACGAAAGGTGAACTGTTTTTATATGAAGATGAATAGGCGGGAATCGATATATTGGCCTTTATTGCCAGTGCAACTGTTTCAAGAAGTGCACTAACTTTCAATTTAATGATTTTGCAGTACTTGGAAAAAATTTAAAGCAAACTACAAATGCGATGGGATAAAAACATTTTTGAAAATATTAATAATATAATTCACGTAGTAATACTGTAAAAGAGAACAAACGTTATATGTGCCTTCTACCTCCCCGCAGTTACACTCTTCTTCTCCATGTAAGCTCACTACATTTTGACAGTTCTGTGGAAATGTACTATTTGATGATGTGCTTGCAGGTCACAGAAACAGTCAAAATTTCTTGCACAAACGTGAATCCGAGACCTTTGGTTAACCAGTAGAATAGTACACTTGGACTGGCATTGTGACCTGCAAGCATTTCATCAAATAATATATACCATCATAACTTTCAACATTTAGTGAGCTTACATGAAATAGAGTACATCAACGCCCATATACTGGCGGGAGGGCGCAACACTCTGCTGCCTCCACATAGCGTGGCGCGTTGTGACCTGCAGAGATAAGCGAGCCCGGAGGAAATACCACGAGCTATAGTATGAACACTTTGTCAGTGTCTACTAGCCCGTGCAGCCCACGCGATGAAAACGTCACTTTACTTACAGCACATTTCTCCCCGATATTAATTCGAATATCCTTCTGAAATATTATTTCATACGAACTACTAATTAACTAATAGCTACTAAACAGTATAACATTCAAGACGCTGTCGTTGTAACAACCTTAGAGAAGCAATCAAAATTGTTTAGGTGTTAATTGAGTAAATAGAACGAGGCATGAGCTCCTTGTCTATAAATTACACAGCTGTACGTATAGTGTAGAAAGATCAAACCTAAAGCTGGATCTGTGTTGTTTGAGTGTGTATAGCCTGTCACATATACTGTTTCCAGATTTTGACACATCGTATTCAATTACTATCTAGTAAACAGCAAACACTGTATCCTTCCGCTACCATATGCTTTCCAAATGTCAAAATATGTCAACATCATGCGATGTTCAGTGGAATTTCCAAATATAACTATAAGTCGTATTTAAGCTCTCAGGTGCACTTTATTTTCGTTAATATTTATCTCAAACACGCTTTTTTTTTTTTTTTTTTTTTTTTTAAATTTACCACACCAAGTAGCTTAAAATATACGTTTATTGCCAAAAAAAAAATTACTGCAAAAACTTTATATTGGTGCAACAGGAACATTATATTAAGTTACATTGTGTATTAACAAAATAATGATTTGCAAAATTGGAGTTTTCTTGTTAAGCACGCAGAAACAATATTTCATAACGATAATGGAAAATTACCAGATATTATAGCATTACAGCTGTTCGATTTCTCATACTAGTACGTTTATTGTATAGTCACAATTTAAGTTCCTGTATCAGATATATCCATATAGCCGAAATATATACGACGTAATATTAATAAGATACCAAAATTTAAAAGTCACAAAGTAATTAAAATTTTTTTAAATCAAAAGATTGAAACTGTGTTTGCAACTAATCCACCTGTTTCATTTATAAGACACGAACCACTAGGGCATTATATCTAAGTATGCACTCAAGAGCATGACAGAAAATTTTCGGTCACTGTTTAATATATCACAGACGCTAAATTTAGTTTGCGTTCATTGAGAGACAGCAATCACGGTTCTTATTATGCAGCAGCAGTTAAGGCATCGCTTCATATTTTGGGGGGTTTGAGTGGAGACGTTTGGGCGGGTCCTAGCCACGTGGTCTTGAGAGCCGATGATGGTGCAGCGAGGAATGGAGTTAAGCCAGAATGCAAGGGCTGAGGAAACGGGAGATCTCCGAGGAAACTCGCCTACCAGCGGAATCGTCCGGCGCGATTCCCACGAGCGAAGACCCAGGAGCCACTCCCCGCCGGGAATCGAACTTGGCTTGTCTTCGTGATAGGTAAGCGCTCTAGCCATTGCACCACCGCGGCCCCATTACACACTGAGCACGCAGCGCTAAGTCTCACATCGTTGTTGCGAACACCGACGACAAGTGGCCGTGATATGTGCCCCTGGCTGGTTGGTGTCGTGGTGACGTATATCCTGGGGGCGCGATGGCTGAGCGGTTAGCCTGCTCGCCTCCCACCAAGGCGAACAGGGCTCAGTCCCCTGCCGGGTCACTCCTGCATTTTCGCATGTGGGAATCGTGGCTGGCGATGCCGTTGGTTGGCGGGTTTCCTCGGGGATCTCCCGTTTACCCTGCTCTTTCATACCGGCGCTGCTCCGTACTCACCTTGCTCACTCTCATCGGCTCTCAAGACCTTGCTATTAAAGGCCGTACAAATCTCTTCAACCATTTGCTCTTCACGTGTATTCTGATGATACAATTCGTAAAATTGAAGAAATAAACAGCAAAAAAAGTATTCAAGTCAGTGTGCGCATGCGTTTTATGGCATGGTTATTTGTCCTGAAGTATTATTTTGTCTATTAAAAGAAAAAATATATAGAAATTAAGCCAAATCCGCTGACAAAATTTCGCCGTGACTGTTTGTTAGCAAGGCGGGCAATTGGTGACGGAAAAATGGCGTGGATAAGCTCCTACATTTTAAATAACTCCATAAAAATAACTGTAACTATTGTCATTGCATAGTCGCTTAGCAGGCTGACACACTTTCGACTTTGTATTACGAGAACTCTTGTGAGTTGTGTGTCACAATCAACTTCTAGTGCAAGTCAAACTTACTGTTCAATTCTTCCGATGGGATGGGATGGGGGGGGGGGGGGGTACTTATTACAAAGTGTCACTTTACGTAGTCATTTTTGCGTGTACTAAAGAAAATTAGCCGGAAGGTAAGCAAAAACGAGGAACTGTTCACTGCGAAATATTAACAAACTCTTACGGAGAAATGTATGTTAATGTGATAAACTAATGCAGCAAAACCACTTCTTTATAAGCTATCGTTTCGAAGTGATATCTGGCGACAGGCCAAATATTAGTCTTTATATACCAATTTCTGCAAGGAGTATTTTTATTTTGACCGTGACATAGACAATGTGTGGAATTATGTCAACACTTACGTTAATATATTTTCAATATTGTTTTCGCTTTTAAGAAGAGTAGTCATCTCAGCAGATTAACAACCCCCAGTGATAAAGTACTGAATAAACGTACAATTTTTTCCTCAACAGGTAAATTTTAATATAACAAATTTTAACGAAGGGACAACCAGTCCAGCGAAACAACGCAGTAAATTCAAGCACGCAACTCGTGTCGCTTATTTATTGTACATCGACAAACGTAAAAGATAGTGGTGAACATGCAAACATATAGGCCTACCGTAACATTTATTCTACTAATATTTACATGCATTGGTACTTACTGGTTTGTAGCTTTATTTTATTATTTATTTAATTTTATGTGGTGGGCTTAGTATTTCGTTGGGATTGTTGCAGACATTCAAATCACAGAAACGTAAGCTCGTTACACGACTGTTTTCCAAACACCTTGCGCAAAGGTACAATAAACAGACGTGAAGGTAAATAATTAATTTCGTCATAACGTCAGTTCATGGTTAAAAGGTATAAATTTTGCACATATTTTAAATCAACACACACACCTGGCCTGCGTAACGATTACAACGCAGCCACCACGCCCTTTCATACGCAACGATCACAACACATTTCACTCTGCCGTGGAAAAACATATTTATTACAACATTGTAACTTCCGTAGGATGTTTAAAAAACACGAGTACGAACTTGACGCTTCATTCAGAAACACGCCGTGTCATTGTATGTTGCCCGCCGCCGCCATATTGGGAACGCTTTCCACACCACGTCTGCCAACCTGCTGGGTTTGTAAGTGTCTTCGCGCAACGAGCTGTGTCGTATCATCGCATCTAAACTATGTAGTTGCATCTAAATAACATATAATAGTTATTTAAACAATACAATCTCGTTTCAGTTGTAAATTACAATCTCAGACATAATTACTGTTACTGTAATTAGTATGAGATGTGCTGAAATTAGAAATATCAAAATGTATACATTTCCTACACAGGTGGTACGATTTTGCCGAGAGAGAGAGAAGAGAGACAGAGAGAACGAGAGAGACTCGCTCTTCTTCGCTTATTGAACCTTTATTCCGGACGGAAAAAAATACACCAGCCTATACACGGGAATTTGCGCGGATATTTTTAACTGCAGCAATGAAATGTTTCCGTCAGTGCTACCTAACAATACAAATATATCCATTGGCAACGTTTAACTTACAAATAGTATACATAAAACGAGGTTGAAAAATATTGTATCTTTGAACTATTTCTTACCGGCCATTGCCAACACGTCACTGCTCTCGCTGATGTTAATTCGTATTTAATACGAAATAAATATTACAGGTTATATAAGCTACTAAGGTAAAGTTTCATTTATTCTATAATACAGTACTCTAAAGTTAATCACAGTGTTAAATATTTGTGGAATACAAGTTATTAGCAAAACAGGTTGACATAATACACCTAGGGTGATTTTTCAAAGGTTCGATTCCAAAAGGCCAAAGAAAGCGTTAATGGACTATAGCCATTTAGCTGAAGTGCGGTCATCAGGTAAGGTCTGATGCAGCGACAGACATCAGTTGGGGGGAGGGGGGGGGGCGGTGGTTGCAGGACGACGGCAGACTAGTGTGTGTATGGTGTGGACGTACAAGAGGGCGTAGTAGCCGACGAGAAGAGTGCTACTGTGCACTAAACCCCCTCCCCCCAAATAATACAACATTTTAATTTAATTTATCTGATTATATAACAGAGTTCACGACTTTTAATTGGTACCAATGCGCGGGAGGGCGGATTAAAAAGATGTACAACGATACCTTTTTCGGCTACTATCCGATAAGAGAAATGAATAACGTTATGTAGGAAGTACATTAAATAACTTTAATTTAAAAATATATAATAAAGTTCAGTTATGGCCAATGGCCGAGCACTAATCAAATTTGTAATTTCTATGTTGTTTTTGTTGTTGTTGTTGTTGTCGTTGTTGTTGTTGTTGTACATGCGGGAGCTCGTAGCCCTGTAGAACATTCCTGACAGGAGAGATCTGGACTGAATTCATCTACGAACATGCGAAACGGACTTTATTGTAAATACTGGAACTGTCAAATATGGACGTACCTATAATTTATAAATTAATTGAGTATGTTTTGATACACGTTTTATTGGGACCAATCTTATTTATTTAAGTGAATTAATCTATATGGGGCAGTGGACGATTATGTAAATAGCAAGTGATGTATATTTATTGTGAGATATTAAGTCGGGTGTATTTTGTTTGTAGGGTTTGTAAATAAATTAGGAAAATATTATTTATTTAATTTAAGTTATCCCTCCATTAAAGAACCTGGCTAAGCCTGCTGACTTTGAGAATTTGTAACAACAAAATACATATAAATTGCATTTAATACATACTGTATGTATGTAGTGTATTTGTGTGTGCGATACATGTAACTTCTGTACACTAAAGGTTATTTGTTTTCGGCAAAGACGAAACTAAGCAATATTTGTGTCTTTAGGTAGCATATGCTAGGTATCGTGTTGTTTACGACAAAACAACACTTAAACTATTTAACAGGTCAGTGAACTCATGACTATGGATGTTATGTTGCTACAAGAAAAATATTATTGAGCTGTGAATAATAATGAGGGGGAGGGTAATTCATAAATATTAAAAGATAATTAAAAGTGGTTTAAAGGCCCACTTGCTTCAAACTTCATGTTTCCCTCAACAGGACCAGAAACATGATAGCATTGCACTTAACAACGTATTAACGTTTTCTTTGGAACAGATTAACCTAAAAAAAAAATCTATGAAAGTAAATAATTTTCAGTCACTAAATTTGTTTTGTTAGTGAGCTTAAGAAAATACAGTAATGGCTAAATTGAAGTTAGGAACCAGTTGCTACATTATGTTTGAAATTGCAAGTTAAAACAAGGTATAGACCCTACTCACAAGCGGCGTTGGCCATAAAAAACATATTATATTATATATTTGTACCACATACTGTCCAACTTTTAAACATTATCATCGACTACTCTATTCTCGCAAAAAAAATCGTGCTAATTTTTTGCATAAATACATGTAAAAATCACAGTATTACTGGGTTAGAAAACATAAAAATAATGAAAAATTAATTACATACAGTAACGAGAAAATTCACACCGAATGAAGATGCTCTTTATTTTAAAAGGTCTATAAAATCATACAAGAGAATGTTTTGTAATTATTGAAAGAATAAGGATATTCTGGCATATTTTGTATTTGTGACTGTCCGTGAATTTTTTTTCGAAATTACTTTAGCTAAGCATTTCATAAAATGAATTAGACAATACCTTTCAGTAGCCCTTGTTAAACTTCCTGCAAATAGTTTTGTTTATTTTATTTTTATATTACAAAAACAGTGAAATTTATACCTTGAAGTGTTATTTTGCAAAAACCTCAGAATCTATATATATATATATATATATATATATATATATATATATATATATATATATATGAGGAAAAAAAATAGTTAGAGATAATGTCTATAAGTTGAAGAGCGCATTCTACAAATATAAAATAACACTTTTTTTCCCGTGGCCAACACACACATACACGGAGAATGTGTTATAACATGGTAGCATAACTGATATTTAGTCAAGAATTCATGGGTAATAAATGTACTGACCACAATTGGTATTGTTTACTATCTCTTCTACTGCCCTTATTGAAGTCAACACCAGTTTACTTCCTCAATGTTTGCTTCCCTAATTCTTCGCCCATATAATTAGCTCCCATTTCGGATTTGGGTAACAAGGCAAATAGAAATTAATATTATTTTCGTAAACAACACTCAACTTTAGTATTGTTTAGATTGTAATATTAACTAGGTTACACAATAGAATATAATTAGATATTTGTAAATGTGACCAAGAAAGTGTTATAGTTTAATGACAAACACCCTACCAGGTTGAATAATTGTTATAATATTTAACAGTTATATTCTAATTTACGAAGATTTATTACAAAATTTTACAGATTATGCTGAACTAAAAATAGCTAGTTAATCAGGGAATAAAACAGGCGTCTAACACAACGTGCATTTATTGTCATAATCGTATTTTTAGCCAACTTTCCGAAAGAAAAGAATGTTTATGAGATCACTTTGCTGTCTGTATGTGTGCGTGTAAGTCTCCGTGTGTTGGTGCGTGTCTAAATATCATGAAGAAATAACACCCGTTTGAAGCTCGAAAAAATATTTGAAATTATTCATATTGCGCAATTTCCCGTAATTCCAAATAATAAAAAATTTCCGGAGATATCCAGGATTGAACATGCATACTCTTTCCCCTTCGAAGTCAGGCCTTTAATTACCATCTACACTATGAAGCCAAGTTGAAAAGTATTAGAGGAAAATATATGTATTATAGTTCTTATAGAAATCGCAACTATTTGAAATGTATGCCTTCACTTTTCTTTTTAAGTTTCATTGATACTATTAGGAATGTTAAAACGAATAGCAGATAGGAGTTTACTGTCTTGGCCATATGATATGCAGTTTCAACCTTCAAACTGTGCACTGTGATGATTAGGCTACGTGAAAACAAAATGAAAGACGTAAAAACGGAATGAAAGCTGGATGTTCATATTACCTCCTAAAACGGTGTTTTGAACGAATAAGCACATTTGAGAAATTATCATGTATTGGTTTTATTAGTTTATTCGTTATTGTGTTACATGATACTCGTTGTTTAACGGGCATTGTACATGCTGTTAAACTGATCCATTGGTCAAAAATAAACCACTCAAAAACAGAAAAAAAAAAAAAAAAAAAAAAAAAAACTCGAATCAGTGGAAAACGTTACTAAATTAATAAATAAAGGAAAACTAGCATGTTTTCACTGATTCATTATTTATATTCACTGAAGTGACTTTTGACTAAGACAGGCACTGTTGACTGACTGAAACAGTGAAATTATCACTGACTCAGATTTAGAATGCATATGCAGGGGAAGCATAAAATGAAAGCTTTGCAAATTCATGTTTTCCATCAAAAATCTTTGGCCATCTATTTGATCTAAATGTGAACCAAATACTTGTGTGGCAACACGTCGTTAGTACACATCAACGTGCCGTGCTGCTTTGGATAATGTCGAGTTGTGGGTGGCGCATGTGTGGCATTCATCATCATCTCGTTGGAAGTATTGATGGCCTGTCTGAGGTGCGGCCTTCGCATTAACTCATTATAATTGTTTAAGTGTAGCGAGCAGAATGAAGGAAGTTGCCATGGCTCAGACACAAGGCTAGGGCAGCAACAACCATGCAACAAGGGCACCGTGTTCATTAATTATGTCGCAGCTATTGCCTTGCGGCTGGAGGTTTACTCCATCCTGCACACGCTCGCGCACAAAGCGTTCTGACGTCAAGGAAAGGTATCGTGCAGTACGAAGTTCTGCTCGCCTCTTATTGCTAGACAAGCACAGCAACATGTTGGAGATTCTTTCTCCTTCTCCCACTGTTGACTGCTGTCTACCGCCGAGGCAGCTTTCCAGAAGATATCTCTTGTTTTGCACACACCAGGGTGGCTCACGACGAAAGTCCTAGCGTAAGCAATCGGCCACACAGTCTAAAACGTTATCTGTAAACCAAAAATAAAGCATAGTTATCTGTGAAGCTACATAGTTTCGGGGGTGCATAATAATAAGTATCGTAGCTTGCTTTGTCGACTTAAAAGGTATATTTAAACAAAAAACAAAGCATAATTATTGATTAACTTCTGTATTGGGGGTGCAAAAGAAATATCGCGGCTATCGTATAGTTAGTTTGGAAGTTACCGAACTTAATTGTCAGCAGCAGCGTCTTATTGAGAGCAACCGATAGTAGTAAAATTTATAGCCGATAGTTTACTTTGAAGATGTCTTCATTTAATCGAATCAGAAGTTTTTGTATATCTAACCTGACCATATGGAAGCTGAAGAAGTTTATCTGCTGCCCACCCACATGCAGGACTGAGAAAGTTGGTTCCAATATTACTGTCGCAACGCCCTTGCCTCCATACGAGCACATCAGTTCGGGTTACTGAGCTGTGATTTCATATCAAATAATGTTAATTAATTGAAGTAAAATTTCAATACTGTTGCAATTTCTCTCTCGAAGTTCAGTGGGATAAACCAAGTTCGTTAGTGATGGAGGTCTTAATTAAATAAAAGAGTTAACTATAATTTCCTAATTCTATTTACATTGACTACAAGCAATATTCTCTCGACTCGACCTCTTACAATAAATTGATATCACTTACTGTATACAATTAATGACTTCAATAAACACAACTTATAATGTCCTATAATAAATCAATGAAATTAGATAATTAAAAATCGGCCCCCATACATGATGTATAAAAATTATGTGTCCATATTTGACACTTCCAATATTTACAATAAAATCCATATTACATGTCCAATCAGTCCCATCTCAGTTTAGTCCATGTCTCGCCAGTCCGCAATGTTCTAGAGTCCTCCAAGCGCCCTCACGCACAGTAGGCTTTACTCGCCGGGTTTCATGCCTTCTCGTCCATTCACACCAAGAACACTTCGTCCGCCGTCGTCTCGTAGTCTCCCGTCGTCGTCTGTCCTCTTTACCATGTCCTGGTTACCGCACTCGGCCTAAGGCTTTACCAAGACTATTGGCCACTGCAGTATTTATAGGGTCGTAGACCGTCATCCAGAACTTTCGCTAATTCTCTAGTTGTCCCGAGTGCCCTAATTCCCAGAATATTCTTGCGCCTTCCGTGTGTTTGTCGGCTCCTCAGCAGGGGAGGAGGAGGGACTGTGACGTCAGCCAGGTTTCGCCGCTGTCAATAATTTACTGGTTTCCCCCGGGGTGGGTGGGGGGCATCAGCGAGGCGACGAGCGTGTCTGCATGGCTGAGGGGAGGGTCGGGGTGGGCCACCCCAGGCCGTGAATAACGTGAACTGGCGGCCGGTGTCAGCCGCAGCCCGTAACAACAGCAACCAATATTCTAGCAAACAGACGCACACAATAAACGAAATTAAGCTGCTTCGTTTAAATAAGTCATGCTTCATGCTGCTTATTTTTCAATAAAGTGTCGATCGGGTAATATCGGGCAAGTCATTTTCTCGCGCCAGGCAAGAAGGACTGTGACAGGTGCAATAATCTAATTAACTGTGAAGTATATTGTGCTGTATAGGAATCCTCCAGCCTTTAAACAGTATATAATTGCCTGTTTATTACACATATACTCAAACATACACGCACACACACTTCACTTTGTTACGACGAGGCCTAAAGCTCCCTGCTGATACCGCAATCGAAATCGCAGCAATATTCCTCCAGTTGTTTGCAACAGACTCCAGGAGCAGGCTTTACGCACACCATGGTGTATTGGAGCATTGCAGCGACATGTCAAATGTCATGGGATACCAGATTGTAAAAGTGACAGCCGGTGGCGCCACAATAAAGTTTCTTCTTGGAAGTGCTCATATCTGTATCAGTTGTGCACTGATATCGCCCAATACAAGTTATATTTCAAAACACTGTAGGGTAGTTTACCTTTCTTGAATGGCTGACTTACTTTTAGACACCTGTTAACTGTCTGCACACGAATCACGTTGAAGCCATGCAGATGTTTCTGAATTCCGAGTAGCGCGGTCAAATATGAAAACGCCTTCTAAAGCAGACAGCTACCAATTGCAATAGATAAACTGCTGTTGGGTACTTAAAGTATTGAGGTCTACCGGTTACTCATTTTTTTTCCATGAAAAATCACTAGCTCTAACGATAATGCATCGTGTCATGGGTCCAAGTTGTCCCTAACTGAGTCGAAGAGCATTTTCTGTATTTTCGAAATTGTAGTAGCAGTTCTCATCCGTACGCCCAGAAAATCGCGACGAAAAGCAGGACGGGTTCTCTTAAGTGAGTTATCACTGATATCATGACAGTGCCATACACACGACTGTAATCTCATGATCAGCTGCCAATTTTCTGAAGCGCGCTTTAGGTTCTTCTTATGGCCTACCTATTGTGTATCGTTCCACCATACTTAAACAAAACATAAGCCAAGGAAAAAAAAAACAATGCACCATATCTGTATGCTGGTCACGCAATAACAATACGTATATTTTGTGCGTTACAATAGAATGTGGTTTCAAAAGCGATACCTAGACAACTAAATATATAAATAAGATACGGTTATTTTATAAATAACATTGTAATACTGAACCGAATCGCTATTTTACAATATAAAAAACATTTTATTAAACACCTTTATTCTCGGTTTTAATTCACATTGACTCTGAGATAACTTTTGTAATTAGCAGATAAATGAAAAGGAAAGTTTCAATTTACCAAAATGAAGTGCAGAGCACTTGTTATGTACGATTTACTTAGGACACAACAATACCTTTCATACACGAGGTGATTTTTTTATGGTTTGATCAAAAGATTGCTCCATGATAGCGCGAACATACCATAGCAAATATTTTAAGTGCGGAATTGTGTATAACATTATGTACATACATACATATGCCCATAGTCCGAACACTGCAGAACGAAAGGAGGTGGAAATGGAAAAATGGTACTGCAGGAAGGGTGCAGCGTGCCGAAGGAAACATATTGCAGTTTGAAATGTCGGCCGACGATAAATTCGCTGCGATGGCCATAACGCGAGCCGCAGAGCAGGAATATCTAATGATATGCGAGCATATTCCCGTTATTAATAACCCTGGGTCATTATGCGGTGACTAATGGCTCCGGCAGTTACATCCCTGAATGCAGGGCACGTCCTGGCCACGTCTGTAATGCACCTAACTTCCCCACGTCACGTCGATAGAAATGCCGCGTCCCAGCCGCAAACATTTCCGCTTTGCCAGGCGCCATTTAGTATACGTCACAGTACGATGTCAGTGTTCATCAACATTTAACAAAGGTTTCATTTCATTTCCAGTTTCTTTAAACAAACGCAACAAACTGAAGTTATCTAAAACTCTAACAACGGGGAAAATATCACATGATTCCTTGTAGTAAAGTTATATTTTTGCCGAGTACACTTCAGTTACCCTAAAAGCGAATGGCGTAATGCCGTTTATCCTACTGCGTTTATTCTAAATGCGTTTAGTCTAACTTCCTTTAACCTAATCTCGTTTGGCCTTACCTTGCTTATGCTAATTTCGTTTAGTCTAACTGCGTTTAACGTAATTTCGTTCACCACAAAATGTCCATTTTTGAACATTCTTGACAGAAACTGCGTTTATCCTAACGGCGTTTGTCCTAATTTCGTTTCCCCTAACTTCGATTAGCCTAACTGCGTTTATCCTAAAATATGAAGCTTGCGTTTCGCCTAACTGCGTTTGTCCTAACTTCGACTGGCTTAATTGCGAATAGCTTAACTGCGTTTATCCTAATTTCGTTTGGCCTAACTTCGTTGACCCTAATTTCGTTTAGTCTGACTTTAGGATAAACTAAATTAGGGCAAACGCAACGCCATATTTGTGCCAGGTATTTAGGAGTTCTGTAACCAGTTACGCACTTAAAAATTGCAGTGAAAATGTTATAGTGTTAAAAAAAATTTCACGTATTTTAATTTTATATTTGTCATCGATGTAAGGTTAGTGTACATATAAATATGTTGTTTGCCATGGACTCGCGAACTGAGCGAGGGCACCGTGTTACCTGGTTATACGTGGTGTAGGGGTGGCCCACCCCCTCCCCTCTCCACAGGCAGACTCAGCCACTTCTCCGTAGCTCGGCGGCTGGAGGAGTGATTGGCAGTCGACCTGGCTGGCGTCAGAGCCCCTCCTCCCCCCCCCCCCTTACCACAGGAGGGAGTTAACGACTTGACAGGATCAACAAGAATGATCTGGTAATATAGTCCCTTGGTGAAACGCGACGTTGGGAGAAGTTTCTGGACTACGTCGCGCCACTATATGTACCGCCACAGCAGGAGGTTAGGAAGCCACTGTGGTAGCCATTTGGCTGGAGTGTGGTAATCGGGCGTATTGTATTGCAGCGCGGGACATCAACGTAGAGAAGGGATGGCGAAAGGGGTCTTGAGACGATGGCGTGGACAGACGAAAGGTCGAGGTACTGTACACGAGGCCGCTCCGAACGCTATACAACATTACAGACTGGTGGAACGTGGACTGAATTAATTTGGGACTGTATGGATGTGTGAGTCAGGCTTATTGTATACGTATATAGGAACTTTCAACCATAAACATATAATTTTTAAAACAATCCAATATTTACTTATGCACTGTACATTGAGATTGAATTTGTTAATTGCACATAGCAAATTATAGTATTTTATTGTGAACGTTTGAGTCGGGAGTATTTTCTTTGGAGTTAATGTAATATATAAGGAAATAATAATTAACTGTTTCATTTAATTAACACCTCCACCGCTTAAAGAACCTGATTAAGGCCACTATTTTATAACTAATTTATTTTATATAGCGATTTTAATTCACATGAAATTGATTGCCACTGTGTAAGTGTTACGTGTATGCGAAAGAAGGTATTCACAAAACTCGGAAGACGCGAGTATATTTTTAAATATAATCTGTAGCATATAATTTGTGAAGTGAAATGTATTTCAATGCTAAAATTGCGTTATTGAGCGTCTCATTAAAAAATATGTGTTTTATAGGATATTTTATGTTGCTGTTGGCCTGCTTGTTAATAACGGTAAAGTCGAGATAATGTGGGGCTCATTTTAAGTTCGGTAGGCTATGTTATTCTCATTTCAGGGAAGAATGAACAAATATTTAACTATAAGAATAAGAGAACTATCTGTAACTTTTAAGGATCGTGAGATAAATAATATGGAATTTTCTGGCTTATTTATGCATAACATACAAACTTACAAAACACTATTAAAAGTTTATGCTGATCCAAAGGTAACGCAATGCTAAATAGCGGCTACAAAAGTTAAACTACTGGAACAATGATATTAACTTTTCGTGTTAAACAACCACTTGCCTAAACTTATCTAACATTCGTACAAGTAAGTTTACAATGTTAGGTATTGATAGCTTCACTAAAAAATTATAACGCGCAATAAACTGATTCTATATTTAAAAAAAAAAACGTATTTTCACATTTTGAAGTACTGTTTATATAATTAAAACCTTTTAATTTTTATCTTACAAGAAAGTTTTGTCTCAACCATTGCTTCATCAGTCGCCGGCCAGAAGTAACAGTTCAATTCATAAAAAATTTTAGGTTATCACAAGTACAAAGCGCTAGTGATACATGAGATGCTTAGGAAACAACCAAGCACGTCAGTGGTGTGTGGTGAAGTGTTGCAAGGTAAGCTAGTGCTTGCTCACTACTGTACATTCTCGGTGCATGCAGCAGGAGCCAGTATCCACCGTGCAGCCCAGGGAGACTGAGTGCATGTTGACCACTCACAAGCGAGCAGGCAAGGGACCCGCTACACAGCTCCTGTGGCTCCAGCTGCAGAGCTGCGTTCCAGTGGCGGAAGTGTGAACTAGCAAGCAACAAGGTACAGCACACGGCTAACGCCAGCTTATCTTGCCGCAGTTCACCTCACGCAACTGCGTGGGGCGGTTTTCCAAAGGTTTGGTTAACAAAGTGCGAAGGAACCGCGTGTATGTTACGGGTGGGGGGGGGGCAGGCCACACGGGCGGGTGGACCAATGTCGCGGCAGTGATGAAGCAGCTGGCCATGTTGGCAAACCACACGCAAATGTTGGCGGCTTGACCGCGCCACATGAGGGCGATCTCGCTGGGTGGCCGTGTGGCTGTCGTCGTGACAGGAGCCGCAAATACAAGCCGCATTCGTCTTCCACGTCCATGCGTCGCCCTTGTCGTCCTCTCCTGGTCGGCGGACATAGGGGCAGCCCACGGCGTCGCCCACACTTTCACAAACACACGTGAGGCGGCCAACAACTGCCTCCACACGCGGGTCTGGAAAGGAGCCCGATTCGCCTGCAACACGCCAATGCCACACAGTAGATTACTTTTTACTTGCCCAACAAAAATCGTACTTTGCGCTTTCTAGGTAGTGCCGGGGTATAAGAGATTCCTTCCTTTCTTGTTAAATTACTATTTCTATCTTTTGGCGGCTTGCTATCGGGACCACGCAATTTTCCAGTTCTTTGATTTTATTATATTGTATATATACATACACACCATGGTAAAAAATTTGGTTATCATATAAAGATTGGAAAAAAATATTGCACAGATATATGTAGGTAATAATGAAATGTTGTGAAATGAACACAACATTGAAGCGACTGCAATCCCATTTAATATTTCTCTCTCCACTTGGCCACTGTGGCCCCACTGATATAGTTTTGTCCACTAAGCCACTGTGGCCCCACTTGGAATCACTCTATCCACTGAGCTACTAAGGCCCCATTTGACATATATCTCTCCACTTGGCCACTGTGGCTCCACTTGATATAATTCTATCCACTAAGCCACTGCGGCCCCATTTAACATAGTTCTATCGAATGAGCCACTAAGGCCCCATTTAATTAACTCAACATTGAAGCGAGACATTTTAAGTAAACAAAAATAATATTCCATTACTTTCATATCTCTATGCAATATGCTCTTTGCATTAATAGAAAACTTTTCATAGTGAACAAGTAATTTAAAAATGAGTTTTTAGGGTAAAAGTTTATGATTGCGTAATCTGATGGTGCGGAAATGCGAACTTGGCCTGTATTTTACCACTAAGGATTCGCTCTGCAAAATTTGAAGAACTTCTGTTGAGTTTCAAGGGACTTACGAGTATTAAAGACGGACGGACATACAGACAGATATCGTCTACTTATTATATAGGATATATGAGTTTATCTAAAGAATGCTATGTAATATACTGAGATCGTTCTCTCGGCGTACCTCGGGGTGCGTCGAACCTCCCAGATAGTCAGAACCAGGACTACAAATATTGCGACAGGCCTCCGGGCCAGGAGTTGAGTTGAGTTGCGTTAGAGTTTATGAATGAATGAGTGGCTGAATTCCGAGCGATAGAAGAGCAGCGGGAGATGTAACCAGCGGAAGGGAAGTCTTCGACTGCGGGTATCAAGCAGTGGAGTGTGCGGCTGGTAGGCTGGACTATTGGACTAGATGCTCTATTGAAATACATTATAAAGGATGCAACAGGTAGACTGAACACTTGTTGATAATGAGCAGGAGTTAATTGGCTGTAACCAGCAGAGACAATTAAGAATTACGTTGATTAAAGTTGAAATAGACTTCAAATATTGCGCTTACTATTAAATAGAAGCAGTTAAATTGGAGACAGAAAATGTAATGCTGTACATTATAGTTGTGGGAATAACGTAGAGATCAAACTTAGTTCTCTTATTTTTACTTAGACCTCCATCTCTCACGAACTTAGATACACCCCTCGGGCGTCCGTATGTAACTATATACATATAAAACGGGATATATTTAAAACATATTTTATGAAGAGTTTGAATTCATTTCACTCTTGAAACATCACCGTTTGAGAAAATTTTCAAAAGCTCGGTGAGTAGGAAATGTTTGTTAAATACCTTTTCTTTAAAAAAAATTATATTAGTAATAAATATCAAAATTTTAAAAGCAGCCTTTCAATTTCCAAACATATGAAATATAGATACAACTTATACCAAAGTAGGTTAAATTATAAATATTATTGTAAATATGGCAATCATAGTAAACACGTGGGATACATTTGGATGAATTATTTGAGAGATTTAGTTTTCAGACTTAATAATTCAGGAGAATAAATGTATAAATAACGTTATTTATACGACAGCTGACATAAATTTTCACTGAAGAAATTAATTGTAGACTAGGTCTCAGACACCAATAAAGTGAAATGTAATATTGTTTATCAAAATAATGACAGATAATTAATTGGGCTACAATTTTTGCGAAGTGAAACAAACGTTGTTTTGATTTATGATGTGGACGTTGCCTTTACAGATGGCAACAAAGAGTCGCCCTCTGACAGAAAACCCCTATATTAAGTAACGTGGTTTATTAATGTGGTGAGAGGGGCGGAAAGGGAGAATGTCGTCTGAAAACTCTCCCCTTTGAGAAAGCAAGGCAAGAGCTCTTCAGGTAATTATCTTATTGCAGAGAGGGCCCAATTTGTCACCCTGTCAATCGTCAACTAGAGTGTGTCCTAGCGGCGAGATTTACACATGACTCGTCACTAGAGACAAGGAAATCATTCCAATTAATTTGAGGACAAGCTAGGCTCCAAACACATGTACATTTGACTTCCTTTTCCAATCGAATCACAGTTTGTAAGAGACGCTCTGGTCGAATTAGAGCCATTAAATAGCCTTCAAAGAAACAAGTACCAAATTACGTGCCATCTGTTCTGGTGTGAAATTAGAGCAACAACGAATGAAAAACTTACTGAGGCTCGAGTACAGAGAGAATTGTGGAGTCTAACTTGTTGTCGAATGAATCCACGAAATTTTTGGGCCTCTACTCATCGCGAGACCTATATATGCACTAAAATCAATTGGAGGCATGAAGTTAGAAATAAACAGGCTGTATACCAAAAAACCTCGCCGCAGGGGGGAAATACAGCAATAAGCTGATAAAATGTGCAATTGGTTTTACAATATTCACGGCTCAGAGAAAATCATGCTTTCTAAAAGAGAAAACGACGTTATGAATTCCCGGGACACGAGTTTGTGCACTACAGCTCTGGTGTAAATCACTTCATTAATTTGCAAAATTTTTGCATCAGAGATATTGGCGTGTTTGAATTAATCAAAGCGAGACAACAGCGGATGTTTTTTTTTAAACTACAAAAGTTCACAGCTCTGTCATCATCGCGCGAGAAGTTGAGCTCGTACTTTTGATTGGTGATCTAAATTCCTAACTTTGCATCGGAATTCGAGAATTCTCGGAGATATTAAATACTTTTAAAGTCTTCAGGGTTAAGAAGCTAATAGAATGTCAGGTGCAGACTTGGGGGTGATTATTTAATACTGACGTGGAGAAGGAGGGAAATCGGTCGTTCATTTTCTTAGAGCGAAAATCGAAGTAGAGATAATGGAATGGAATAACCCTGTGATCAGGATTGGCGTACTTATGTTGTAACGGAACATAAATTTTTCCCTGTACTTCAGTACTGAAAAAAAATTATAATAATTCAATACGCTAAATGTGTCCGGTACTGATGCAAGCGTATTTAACTTTATCGGCGAAAAAACAAATGCATATGAGGCACTGAAGCAACCGGAACTATACGTAATAATCTAGACAAAAAGTGTTGCGATAGTAGAACATACTAAAAAATCACATATATAAATATAGTTAATATAGCGCCATTATTCAGAAAGTTAACAGCTTTTTAGATTAAGTTATTTTCTTTTTAGATTAAGTGATATTCCTACATTGGCATCCAATTGACTTATGTATAACATATATTATTATTTAACGTATTTAGTGCATTGGGTTTAATTGTTTTCTTTCATTTTTTGTAAAGAAAAGAAAGAGAAATCAACTTCATACTTCTGTTCGTGCATTACCAGTTATACAGCCTTGGCATTTTATATTTAAGAATTTAACAGTATTTGGTTAATATTTTCCGCTTTTTGGTTAAATTTTACTAACAAAGATCATAGGTTTAATAGGGCCATAAGTAATTTAATAATCAATTTTGAAAATATTTTTACATTACTGTAAAAATAAAGCCTGTCGTCTGAGCTCATTAAACACCACCACGTGAAAATAGTGAAATAACTGAAACAGGGCATACAAACTTCACAAAACTTCTGTAAAGTAATCATTTGTGTCATGCCAAGCTTTGAGTTTTATTGTACAGTGATGACATTTAATTACGAGAATTTTTTAAAAGTAATAATTAGTCATGGATGGGATCCCACTACCTTAAATAACGATTAAAATAAAACTACACTTTAAAAATAGTGAATTTAAGTTTCATTAAATAACCAGTTATTAAGGGTCCCGCCTGCCTGTCTCCTGAACTGCGTTGCAGAGTGTTCGGAGTTCTTGGTTTTGTAGAAATTACTAAACTGCACCCAGTAAGTTTATCTATGAAAAGACATCATACCCCAGGCGATGAAGGGATGGTAGATACTGTTGCACATCGTTGCCCAGTGTTTCGTACGCGTGGGAAGGCGCCGAGAGCTGGGGGTCAAGTTTGTAACGTTAGAAGAAACGAGTGGCCTATCATAAAGGACGCCGCCGGACACGCCGATAAACTTATCGCAGCTCGCACCTCGCTGACCCTGAGAAGCTCACATATCTGTGTTTATCGTGCAGGAATTTCGCCATCACCATTTCATTTCTCAGAACAACTTGGATTGTCGAGAACGTTCTAGATGGTACCTACCTCAAGTATAACCTTCACGTGTGGGCCTCTGAGGAGAGACTGATTAATAGCCGAGAGTAGTGCGACTTAAAGCAACAGTTAGGAGATTCCGGAGGGACGAGGAACGAATGCAGCTATCTGCGGGATTACGTCGGCGAGCTTGTGTGCAGTGAAGAGTGAGACTGATCTGCCGGACTGTGGACTGGATGCATTGGAGAAAATATATTCTGGAGGTTTGAAATAGACAGTTTTAACTAAACGTGTGGAAATAATTGGGGCAGTTTAAGGGACATTAGCAAGAGTTATGACTACAATAAAGACTTTAATTGAAATGGAGATAGTAATACATATTACGCTCAGTAAGAATAGTAGGGGAAGGTGGGGGAATCGTGTGCACCTCGGTTTCTCGGAAATGCGTGGATATTATTGAGTCCGGTTGGTGCTGCGCTCTACCGATGGATAAGCCACCTAGTACCAGGCAGGAAAGGTCGCGCCATTTCTGTATTTGTGAATGTGAGAGGTGGAGAAAGAAAAATGTGCTGTTTCGTGTTACTTTTTACTGCCAGGAAATAAGAAAGTGAGTGTACAGTTCTTGTTCAAATATTTATAACGAAATATATTATTAAAGTGTGTAATTTACTGGTGTGGTTGCATGCATGCCAATTGTTAAACTGATAATATTTTTCGCGTGAAGGCTATGTTACGTTCCAAAATCGTAATCGGGTAATGGTGCGCAGTAAGGCAGTAGTGCGCGCAATTCCCCCTCAAAAGAGAGTTAGGAAATGATCATGATTCCCCCTCATGCGAGTAAATTAGAAACGCCATTAATGCTAAGCTCTCGCTTTTTTTGTTCTCAGATGACAAGAACGTACTCCCGAAAGACGAACATTAACTCCTACACTCCAGAAAATTTACAGAGAGATTTGCAAGCGATTAGAGATGAGGGTAGGAAAATAAGGGAAGTAGGGAGATGTTATAGTATTCCGGAGTCAACTCTTAAAAAAAAACTTTTATGATCACGGCCTGTTCCAACTTGTTTAGGCCGTAAAGCTGTGTTCCCAAAAGAAGATGAGATAAGGTTGAAGGAATATATTCTCACACTTGCCAAATTACTCCATGGTGTGATACCAACAGAACTCAGGCGCTTGGTATTTAGGTATGCTTAAGAGAAAAACATCTCTCATAATTTTAATAAACAGAAAGGTTTGGCTGGGAAGGATTGGCCTAATGGATTTTTTAAGAGAAATCCTGAGGCAGTACTGAGACAGCCAGAAGGAACTAACTTAAGTAGAATTGCGTCGTTTAATGCTGCGGATACAGGTCTATTCTACTCTAACCTTCAGAAAGTTATGGACACATTCAAGTTCGAACAGAGTAGAATATTTAATGTTGATGAGACGGGACTTTCAACTGTTCAAAATAAATTCCCAAATGTCTATGCTCCTAAATGATCCAAAAGAGTAGGGGCTGCTATTTCTGCTGAAAGAGGTCGCACTATAATGGCTGTTTTTTTCTGTGGGTGCCTCTGGGGTATACATCCCGCCAATGCTAATATATCCCCGGAAAAGAATGACTCATACACTTAAAAAAAATGGACCTATTGGTGCAACCTACAAATGTTCGACAAACAGGTGGATTAATGGGGACCTTTTTCTTGAGTGGTTGAACCATTTCACAAACAAAACATGCCAAGCCTACTGAAAGTGATCCGATTCTCCTTATTCTCGATAGTCATAGCAGCCATATTTCTGTTGAGATCTACGACTTCTGCAAAATAAACTTCATTCATATGGTGTCACTTCCATCCCATACATCACATCGCCATCAGCCATTGGATTGGACATTTTTCGGCCCTCTAAAGGGTGCTCTTTACAGGGAATATGACCTATGCCTAACTACATCAAGTTATGAAAAAATTACTGTATATGACGTAGCAGGGCTCTTAAACAAGGCATTTATGAAAGTAGCCACAATGGAAAAAGCAGTTGCAGTTTTCACTCTGCTGGAATATTCCCACTAAACACCGAAAAGTTTAATGAAGACGATTTTGCTCCTGGCAACCAAGTAAGGACTGTCACAGTCGAAGGTAGTACTGAGCCTGAAACTCCGAAATCTGCACCACCTCTTGAACCTGTCCATGACTCAGGCAATGAAGCTGGATCATCAACATGTGTTGGGCGAAATAGACAGCTAGATGAACAACCTGTTCTCCGAACCATCACGATCTACAACCAACTCACTCTTGGCTCATTTGTCTCCTATTTCAAAGAAGGCAGATCATAAAAGTCATAGACAACCAGGAAAAAAGTAACATCAAAAACAACATTCATCAATACTGACAAGCACACCAGTGAAACGAGAATTAGATGAAGTGCAAGAGAAAAAAGAAATGAAGGAAGAAAAGAAAGCAAAGAAGAAAGGAAAACCTACAAGTAATGTTCGAAGGGGCATTGACCAATCATTGTCAGCAAAGAAAGGGAGAGAAAGAAAGAAACTGAAGAAGCAAACAACACCAGTGTGATCTGACGCATCTGTGAAGAAGATGTTTCCTACCTCTATGATGATGGTGATGATGAACTGGATGAAATGTATTGCAGTGTTTTACCCACACCTAACAAAGAACCTAATGAATTATGTTGTATCTGTAGAGAAATAGGAAGGAACAAAGAATTGTGGCATAGATGCGTGTTGTGTTCTTCGTGGAATCATGCATATTGCACTGGTACGGATACCCCTAAAGATGATGTGTGCGATTATTGTGTATCTGCAAAATGAACTGAAAAAGGAACAATATTTTAGTGGCTTAACATGTTTAGAACTTGTTTAATATTTCTTCTATTTGTAGTAGGGCATATATAAAATCAATAGGTGAGTTGCCTTTGCACTAACCTATTATTTTCTTAAAGTATGTTTTTTTTCCTTCACAATCCCAGTCCCAAATTTGGTTTTTACTCCATTACCCAACCCTTGCACATAATTACTCCATAGGTTGAGGAATCATGCGCAAATTCATGTTCGTACTTTTTGCATCATCGTATAATTATATTCCTGTTTGGACGAAATATGTTTTAACAAAATGATAGAAGGATAACGAACGTTCACTTCCACATAATCATATGTATGCTAAATACAATTACTTTACCTTTACTACCGTTCTCGCTTAATAATTGCGCACAGTTCCCCCACATTCCCCTAAGCGTTAATAGAATGCTGAGACTGGTAAATAACATATTTTGGACTGTTTGCAGCATTGAGAATAAATATAATTATTGAATTCATTTTTTAAAAATTAAAACCACCATCCCTCATGACTCTGATACCCCCCTCAGGCGTCCCATGTAACACTGATGTCAGAAGCGGGATGGAGACCAATATTAATTAATCTGTTGGTAATCAAGCTAGGCAGTAGGTAAGTAATAAGTTATATTAGGACTAATTAATGCAATAGCTGTCGAGCGAAAATAATTAAGACTGTTTGTAGATCCATCACAATTAACTTTAACTATAAGAAATGCAGAATTGGAAGCACTGCGAGTATTGCTTGAGGGATTAGGCAGAGCGCGAGTGTCAATAGTCTTGATAGCAAAATTAGTTGTGTAAACGAAGTTGTAAGTAGGGGTAGTGGGCCCCCCCGGCGATATAAAAATTCCAAAAGTAGCCTAAATGCAATTTTATTAATCTCATGAGGGGGTGTCTCACGCACCCCTTCCCCACTGGAGGTGTGTTGTGATTGACTGACGGGTTCCCCCCACCGCTTCCCCTCCCAGCTCTGAGAGGTGTGCTGTGATTGTCTGACGTGTTACGCCACTCCCTGCCCCCTGGGAGGTGTGGTGGGATTGGTGGCTGTTGGCTGTGTAGGTACTCTTTTAGTATGTAAAGCGCCCAAGCGACATTTGTGGGACTTTGTATCACCAGAGATCCCAGGACCCCATTTGCCGGCATTTCGTTCGACTAACCACCGCCAGATAGAAATTGCAGCGACCGGTGCGCGGAGCCATCTTGGGACAGTACTTGGTTCGAGATCATACAAAGGTAATTAGGCATAATTGAATAATGAGTAATTACACAATTATGCATAATTAATAATTATAATTGTATAAAAGCAGTAAGTACTCACGTTCACCTTCCGGCTGCCGAACCACAAGTGGAAGGAGAGATGTGAGAAGATGGTTCTTGTTTCGACACCCATCGAGGGTAAATATGCATAATAAGCAATGACTAAGTACGTACACATAAAGGGTAATTAACAATTGTATAATAAGTAATTTGCAATTGTGCAATAAATAAGAACTGACAGAAATTACATACACTAAGTACATGTACACACACTAAGTACATATACAGAGACTAATTACACATCCAACCCCTAGTACTGCTCACTTCCAACTGAGCTGAGATTCGTTAATATGTTTAACTTAACACCATTAACTCAAAGTTAAAAAAATATATTTTAGAATAAGGATCTTTATGGAGTAAATTATTTTCTGCAAAAAAAAACTTAACCCTAAAGTGTGTAAGTGGCACACAATATTTTCTTGACTGTCTGAAATTATATGCTTTTAACTACTCTGTAAACATAATTTATTAAACAACATTTGTTAAAAAAATTATATTCAGTATGAATAAAAAAGAGTATTAAAACCAACGACTAATTTTTTTTTTATCCCACATTGTGGGATTTTATCCCACAGTTATGCTTTTTCCTATAGCAGATTTCAAGCTATGCGTACCTCCTGTTTTTCAACACATTGTAATGCCTGTGGTTGAAGGACTTTATTATACGTTGCGTCATTTATGATTGATTATTCACTGTTACTAAAGTGAATTAATTTTATTTGATTCCAATATTGTTTAATATGTGCAGTAACATATTTTCCCGTCACGTTTAACCACATAATTAATTTTACATATATTTTATTATATAATTATTAATATTTCATATATTTCGCTGTTATAAGTGTTTCCAGTTGTTATGTGTTGATTTTCGCCTTTGTTGAGAGTTGCCAGGGCAACCTCGTGATGCACTGGAGTAGCTGCACCACGATTGGAGATTCGAGTTAAGCTAGGCCTTATGAGGTAGCATTAGAGGAAGACATGTTGGTTTTGATCCATCAGGCGGGCTGCAACGGTGTAGCATGCCCGATAGAATTTTATTTAATTTGTGTAGGGAAAGTCCGAGTTTCGTCGTCTACATGTAGCAGACAGCTTACAGGCGAATGAGCGAGTAGTGAGAAGAAAAGAAGACATCTGCTCGGGCTTCATACGTGTCTAGAATATTAAATTAGTTTCAACGCCCCCAATTTCGAGTGGTACTAAAGTTGGACCGTAATATCGGAGTACCAGTGTTCGATAACCCAAAAGTGAGGGAAGCTTTTTGGGGTTGCACCGAGGACCAGCGTCACCATAGAACTACAGGACGACGCCCAGAGGAGTATCAGTGAGATGACTACGGAATTTGTAAGATCTAATTAATTTTTGAAAGATGGCCGTGGATTAATGTTAATAGAGTGAAGCTACCCGGAAGTCATTTTCTATAAGTTATAGACTCTCAGTATTTTAAAACCCTATACGATCCTACATATAATCAGTCTAAATAGCTTATTGATTGCACCTACTCGTTTTCAAATTTAAATCAATTTATTCACTTTTATTAACATTGAGAGTCTCTACAAATCTTTTTGCCTGAAGTATATGTCTGATAATGATTTAATTTTTCTTGAAAATTTGAATAAAGTCGAATTAGGATTTTCATGTCCAGTATTTCACTTAGTAGCACTTGCAATTCGATTTATGGTTTTCTATTAACTATGCTAAGGTGTTGATATGTCATAGCTTGTTAACGAGAAAACATCAGAACGAGTATTCTAGAGGAACGGAGTTCTTAACTCAGATGAACCTATAGGGTGTGTGTAAGTTGGTAATTAATCCTATACTGAAAGTATCTCAGGCCTGTCATCACACCTAACCTATACTTGCTATCTGAACACAGGGCATGTACACCAGTTTTGACTATACCAAATAACCTTATTCCCATTTTAAAATATCTATGTACAAGCTACTACACTGAAAGTAGTAACTCTATAAATTTTGCATATAAGCCGTACAACATACACACATTGAGGTAAATAAAAACACAGAGATATATAGTAGAAATAACTATTTTTATTACTCACCAATCAATATACACAATCACCAGGCACACATTTACTTAATTAGTTACATTATATACAAAAAACTTTCATCTTTCACACTTACTTGACATTGCAAAGATTTCTTTATATCCGTAAAAATAAATATTGAATTATTTATACACATCTTACTTCATATCTATTATTTCACATATCCTTTATACACATCTTCTTCGACATCATTTACTTCTCTTCTTTCACATTATTTACACTTTTTCCTTGATATCACTCATCTTTTCATGCAATGTACATTATTTACACAATCATTCCTTGTAGCAATTTTCTTGTCTTCTTTTCATGGAACTGCTAGTAGTGGCGGAGAGAAGTAACATTCTGCAGTGAAGTGAGGGATGCCAACCATCACAGCTGGAGTTGCAACCTTGCAGCATGTTGGCGTGTAATGAAGTTGGAGTTGCGGCGAACCGACGCTCTCAGCGGGGGCGGTATTTCAATCGGTGTTTGTAGAGAGCATTTGTTTGGCGCTGCTGATTTGACCCCGAATCTGATGTGAGGTGGTCTTTCCTTCGATGTTGGTGCACTGCATTTTGTTTGAAGTTAGTTGAGGTTGTTTAGATGGTAAATGCTGTGGTTGGCACACAGATGTTGATGTGAATGTCAGATGTTGGCAGATGTTGGCAGATGTTGTTGGCAAATGTTGGCAGATGTTGTTGGCAGATGTTGTGGTTAACAGTTGATGTGGATGGCAGGAGACGATATTGGAGAACAGGTTAATTTACTTTGGGATTCTGTAATGCACCCAAGGTATTTCGACACGCTATCCAGTTCGACTTAGCATTTGTCATCATTACTTGACAATGCGACATTAGTTACACGTTCGGTGAATATATCGGGGCACGAGAACGGAAATGAAATTGGGTCCCCATAATCCTCGAATTTTGCATTAAGCATTCCTGGTAATCATCATACAGGAGAGATTACACCTCGTTAGGCTTTCCCCCTTAGCTTTATGCACACACTATTAATTCAAAACATTGTATCTATAAAGTTTAGGGCGTAGGCCTACAGAATGTGTGATGATTTGGCCAGCACATTCATTCTTCACAACCCCTGTAACGCCTTAGTTCAACAATGGAAATTCTTTCATACTATCTGGCGCATAGTTAGAGGTGTCAGATCATGTAGCAAAATTAGGGGGAATGCTTTCATAGACATAATGACAATGTATATCATTAATGAGGCTGTCGGTATGGCAGTATAGGAGATGCAAGGCTGGCTGAGGAAAGTTTTGTTGCTTGTAGTTATAATGGAATGCATACAAAACAAATTTTGGCAATTATGAAGTGGCAACACCAGTATACAAAGACTTGTTGAACGTAACAGAGATGTTTTCCATTTCAATCACGACTAAATTTTCATCGAGGGCCTGTCTTGACTTAAATGTAGATCACCAAATCAATTCTTCTACCCCGCAAATTGTGACATACCTTGATACGACTTTGACATCCCTCTCCCGGCGGACATTCCGCAAGGTTTTTCAATATATGGAATTATGCATGAGCTTAGATAATGCTTTTTTTAATGTTTTCGCTGCCTGATCACATTTTCCAATACTGAATGTGATTTACGGAGCCAGCATTGCCTTCTGCTCAAAGTTCAGATACTATGATTAACCGAGTCGAGTTTGGCTCCATACATGAAGTAGTGCTTCAATGTTTCTCTGTGTACGATGAAAATTGTTTAGCAGCATCAGCGTCAAGGGCAGTTTTTCCGTTTTGCCATTTGGTGGTATGCATTCAAATATCTAGGAACTACGATAACTGAAGATTTGAAATGTCATCAGGAGATGAAGACTCATATTGCGGTAGCGAAGGAAGCGTTCAATAGGAAGAGGAAGAGTTTGCTATGCGGCAAACTAGGTAAAGCACTGAGGAAAAGATTTGGCAAGTGTTTAGTATGGAGTGTAGCACTCTACGGGGGAGAGACGTGGACACTGAGACATGAGGACGAAAAAAGGCTAGAAGCATTTGAGATGTGGATGTGGAGGAGAATGGAGAGGGAAAACTGGGTGGAAAGAGTTAGTAATAAAGAAGTGCTGGAAAGTGTGGATGAGAGGAGAAAACTGCTGAAAGTCATAAGAGAAAGGAAGAAGAACTGGATGGGACACTAGTTGAGACGGGAGTGTTTGCTAACAGACGCTATGGAAGGAATAGTTTGTGGAAAAAAGATTGAAAGGAAGGAGAAGATACAAGTTGGTAGATGGCATCAAGGGAATCGGAAAGTATATGGATCTGAAGATGTTGGCAGAAGACAGGAGAGCATGGAGAAATACTACGTGAAAACCTGCCTCAGGGCAGAACACAAATGGTGATGAGGATGGTGGTGGTATGTCAGTTACTGGGGCAAGAGGCAGATCATACACTGTAAAATATTTCCGTAAACTTCCTAAAATGTAATGGAAGTTTTCAACTTATACACTGTATAGTAATAATACCACACATAAAGCTGCAGATTTAGGAATGTTTTGCGTTTGCTGCTATACAAAATTGGGAATCTCCCTATGCAATTGACTGATTCCTGAACAAATGTTGGAACGCTACAATGATTTCACAAGGAAAAAATTACCATTCCTACTTTCTCACTAAGCATATACACTGGTATGGTAAATTTGCAAATAATTTCTAAGAGTGTATGGGGCATCATGACATTATTACGGAAAAGACAAATCTACTTCAGAGACAAAACAAGTATTCACTGCATTATCTACGTTGGCGACATCCCACGTTGAAAACAAATCTGACACGACCCACTCAAAATTACCAATAGGCAGCTTGCACTTCATAGTGTGACTGTACAGGTAATTCATGTCGAAGTAACAAATATACTTCTCTGCCACGGGGCCACGGTGGCTGAGCAGTTAGCCTGCTCGCCTCCCACCAAGGCGATCCGGGTCCAATGCCCGGCCGGGTCACTCCGGATTTTCACATGTAGGAATCGTGCCGGACGATGCCGTTGGTCGGTTGGTTTTCTCGGGGATTTCCCGTTTCCCACACCTCTTCATTCCGGCGCTGCTCCATACTCACCTTCATCACCCTCATCGTCTCTCAAGACCTCGATGTTAAGAGCCGTCAAAATTCTTCACTAACTCACTTCTCTGCCACAGTAGTATAGTACTCATCACCCATATAAATGTTGTTAGCTTCCACGTGCCTTCTGGTAACCTTGGTAATACCGCCTATGACTCCGCGCTCTACTAAAAGATACTTATTTACATCCATCAAATCTAGCCGCATACTTGTCTTAAGTAACAAAGCATCCCGCAAGAAGGAGGGAGCTGTGATGTACATTGTGGGGTCAAGATCATATCTTGCCAAACATACAGTCCTGAAATTTTCAAAAATATCAGCCAACAAACACATGTGCACGCGTAAATATTGAACTGTGTACTACGGAAATTTTTTACAATGGAGCACATTCCACGCGTATTGAGCACAAGCATAATCCTGAACACTTATACCCTCGTCTTTCGTTACATTATGAAATGCATCTTTGTGCGGGAGTGAGGTACAGCTCAGACTCTCCATTGACTTAACAAAGTCATAGGGAAATAGTCCCTTCCTTTGTACCAAATTAAACTGTAGGTTATTTGGAAACTGTGACCGGGCGATAGTCAACTGGGCAGAAGACAAATTAGCTGTCAATATCTCCAGGGACGTGTTCATGAAATTAAACGAGTAAATGAAACATAACTAAACTAATCGCGTTCTTCCCTACCAGTTTCTCCCACGGGAAATGTGTTTTACAATACATTGGTAATTTTCTAACGTCATTCCAATAACCTTTATCGCACCTGGATTTCGATTTCCACGCTTTCATCGGGCTGCGTGATGTGTCGTGGAGCCAAAGGCTTCATTAGAAAGTGGGAATAATAATTTGGCAGATTATGAAATACAGCTGCACGTGGTTTTTCTTCTGTCTGAACAATATTTTCCATTTATTATGTACGCTGCCTCTGATTGTGCCTTTCGAGTGGTCGTTCTCAACATCAAAAACTTTGCCGAGCAGCTTATTACAAATTTGACAACTTCCTTGAGGCATGAGCATAGCTCTGTCAGCTATTGTTAATGGCTTTATTGTAACTGTTGCGCTGTATGTGTCTGCAACCCACTCTGTCAACTCAAATAATTGATCAATCATTCTGTACATACAATATTCGCCCCACAAACTCGTGGTACTGTATTAAAGTGGAATTATAAGAACACACGAACAAGATGCTACAAGTATATGGAACATGTTTGTTTATGGTTGTTGTGCTGCTACTGTCATAGTATGGTAGCAAGTGGACATGGGTTTCAGATAAGCCTCAGTATCGCAATACCCAATAAATCCCATTCTTTGCTATTTAGCAAAATTAGCGAATCCAATGTAGTACTTATTTTACTCAGTTCGGAAAGTACACTGAACAGCGTCATGTTGTTGGCATAGTTCATTATGGTTTAAGAGTTTCTCCTCACTTTTAAAATACTGAAGATAACGCTCGCAAACCAACTTTTTGTGTAGGTACTTAGTCAATTAACTGTGATGCAGACGTGACTAAATTTTAATCATTGTAATATACAAGTGGGCGGTACTACCACAAGCACAAATGGCTAACATATTTACATGCCAGTCATATCGCACACGAGTAATGCAGATGGGCAAGAGAGTCCCTTCCTTAGTGTCATTAAACCATTCGTCAACAGTATTCCCATCTTTATCTATTAATAAATAGACATTGATGGAAATATTATCCACCCCTTCGAAATGTTTGATTTCATCTAACACTACAGGAGTCGACAATCTTTTCGTATTCAGAACCCAACGAGGTTTTGGATACTAGTAGGTTTTGTTGAGATTGTATGTGGCAGGAAATATACTCGCTACTACAGCATACAGGAAGCACTTGTCTTCCGCACACTGTACATTAATGCAGCCCTGCCAATTGGCAAGGAATTTAGGTAGGTTTGTGTGAGATGCACCTGTGGTGGATGGTCTGTATTGCGAAATATGCCTGCCTATTTGCAATATCAGTTTTATACTCCAGCCGCTGACTCTTGCACAAAACTCGCTAAAAATGTAGTGGATTGAGGAAGATGGAATCCTTGTAAATTTCACCAACATCGGACAGGTTTGGCTTTAGTGCAAAAGTGGAATATCTCCATAGCCATTTCCTCACCAGAGGTGATTTTAAAAAATTTAACAGCTATGGAAACGTAAATTTTCAAACGTCTGGTGCCGCGTTACTAATTTTCAGAAGATTTTAAAAAGATTAGAAATGTTGGGTCTGACTCTACTTTATCATTACGTATTTTCGCATCCACGATTCTTCGACCGAAGGCTATATCCAAAAGGATATAGGCTAAGTCCTGCAACGAACTTATATTGGATGATGACGAATCAGATCTTAAATAGCTCTCTGATTCTGAACTAATGTGTTGGCGCTTAACTGGTGGTGGGGAGGGGAGCCTGACATCGTAAATTCCCTACTTGGTCGAACACCATCGATAAACTTATCGCAACTCGCGCTTCGCTGATACCTAGAAGCTCATATTTCTCCATTTATGACGCAGGAATGTTGTCATCACCATTACCTTTCCCAACACAACTTGGATTGCCGAGAATATTATAGACTGCACCTACCTCAAGTATAAATACAATGTGCGGGCCTCTGAAGTGAGAATGATTAAGAGCCAAAAGTTTGGCGTCTCTTGCGATCTCAAGGTTGAAGCAAAACAACTGCCTATGAAGCACTGCACACGACTATACAATATGAAGAACTCATTTTAAAAAGGCAGTACAAACACCATAAAAATTGTCACAAAAGTGCGATTTTTGCTGTATATGAAAGAAAAATGCACATATTTCCCAACATTATTAAATGTTTTACTAAAATATACTTTTTAAATGTAAATAAAATATCCGATTAAAATAGTCTGCATTCTTAACCAAATTCAAGCGCATTTCCATTCTGGATGCTTCGGAAAGCAGAAATTGCAAGAAAATCTTCGTCATGGAATATCTTCATAATATTTACTATGATTGTGTGTAGGAAAATTGTAATAACAATGCAGGAAATAATTTTTATAGTTAATTTTATGTGCCTCCATTTGTCATAAACATTTATAGATGAAACTGACGCAAATAAAGTTAATTATAAAATTGATATGATACATTATTACTATGCTTTTACTAAACACGATAACAGTAAATCTTTCTTGAAGAAGATTTTGTTGTGAATTGTGCTTTCCAAAGCATCCAAAATGAAAATGCACTTAAAGTTTGTTAAAAATACAGACCATTTAAATGGGGTATTTTATTTACATTTAAAAAGTATATTTTAGTAAAATCTTCTATAATGCTGCAAAAAATATATATTCTTCTTTCATATACAGCATAAATCTCCCTTTTCTGGCAATTTTTATGGTGGCTGTAGTTTTTTTTTTTTTATCAGTTCTACACGTTCTATAGTCGTGTGAAGTGCTCCATAGGCAGTTGCTTAACTTCAACCTTGAGCGACAGTTGGACTACTCCGTAGCGACGAGCTCGACGACTGCAGCGATCTGCGGTATTACGTCGGCGAGCTTGTGTGCAGTGAAGGGTGGGACTGATCTACGGGACTGTAGACTGGATGTATGAGTGAAAATACTTCCAGGACGATGGAAATATATAGTTTTAACTAAACGTGTGGAAATAATTGGAGCTATTTAAGGGGCATTAGCAATAATACAGAATGTGATAAAGACTTTTATTGAAATGGATACAGTAATTAAATATTGTGCTCATTCAGAATAATAAGAGTTAATAGGACGCTCAGACTGGTAAATAACAAATGTTTGACTGTTTGTAGCATTGAGAAAAAATGAAATTATTGAATTCAGTTTTCTTATTTATTTTTATTAAGACCTCCATCCCTCACAAACTCCCTCAGGCGTCCCATAAGTTACCATGCACGCAGTAAATATTATTTTGCATCCTTCAGTCTGCTGTTTCTTATTGTGATTAGTTTAGTATGTTCTGACGAAAAAATTTCGAAATAAATTTATTCGGTTACAGATAAAAATAACTGTCGGAACACTACAGAGAATCTTTTTGGAAATTCGGTGTGCAGTTTGTCTTTAGTTTCATTAAAATTTATGTGAAATTTTTATAATAAAAAACGGCATAATCAGTGGCGCACGGGTGGAGAAGGGTTTCAAGATAAAATGCTTCATGAAACATTTTTACTGAAGGAAAAAAATTAAAATTGAAAGGAAATATCTTCTTCACGAATAATTATTTTAATAAAAATAAATAGATATCACAATACTCAAACGTGTTTGTCTTTGTCCTTTATTATTATTATTATTATTATTATTATTCATTTTGTCAATAGAGGAATTTTAAAATATAGCCCAAATTAATATTTCGAAATCAGTTTATAGTTAACACATAATAACAACCTGTAATACTATAACGATTAAACGTACCGTAAGATTGCAACCAATTGTTTTAGAGTATGGAGGGGACTGGCGGGTTTCATTGGCGATTTTGTATTGTGGGAGACGGTGAGTTAAAGAGTTTTATTTTAAACACGGGGGGGGGGGGGGGGAAGTAAGTCGTAGAATTTGGGAAGGGTGTGGACACTCCTATATAATTCAATCCCAAATCACAGACTAACCGAGAATAGCATTAAAAAGAAATCTTTCCATGGCGTTATCAGTCTATGGAACCACAGTTGAAATGACACCGTAGTCTTACATTAAAATTTATGAAATTTAGACCCAACATTTATATCAATCAAAACGGGAATTACGAGAAAAAAAACACAAGGTAGAAGTTTTATTTACATTTATTTAATGGTATATTAATTGAAACATTATTGAAACCATCTTACACAAAAATAAGATGTTCCCAAACGTAGAAACAATTTTTGATACTTCAGTGGGTTGAGTTCAGAGATTCTGGCGGCTCTTAACAACAAGGTCTTGAGAGCCGATGAGGGTGAAATGAGGTGAGAATATAGCAGCACCGGAATGCAAGGGCTAGGGATACGGGATATCCCTGGGACCAGCGGTATCGTCCAGCACGATTCCCGCTTGCGAAAATCCGGGAGCGACTCGGTCGGGGATTCAACCATGCTCGCCTTAGCCGCTTAGGCACTGGAGCCCCAAACAATTTAAAGGGATTTTAGATATTGTTACAGAGTAGAAATGGGTTCATTGAAAGCGACAGGTGATAATGGGGTGAAGATCTTTTAGTAAGAAAGAGAAAAGGGGGGGGGGGGGTGACAAGCCGCACCCACCCGCTGAGTCAGAGGGCGCTGCGGTTACCCCCCCCCCCCCCTGTTCTTCTTCGCGGTGGGCAAACCAGAAGTCCTTGATCTCGCCGACGCGACAGGCGCCAGGCGCCGGAGGGAGAGAAGGCGCTACCAAAACTGGAGAACTCCCTGGAGCCGCTCGGCTGTCTGAGTCACATCGCCAGCCGCATTTCCTGTCTCTCTCTGGTTCAAGGTCAGCTCGACACTCCTGCTGTGTAAACCTGTCTGGAAACAGTCCCCAACCGAGACTGCCTGGACGTAAACACCGGACAGGAATCCACCCTCACCCTGGAGCCCCGTCGACAAAGAGTCGCGAGAAAGGATTTACATGTTTTACGACCGCGAGGACAATGCATTGAAGCTAAACAGTCACTTGAGTGGGGCTTGCGGGTTTTTGTAGGCCGACATAGGAAAGCCAAGAAAGGGCAACGATCTTTTCATATTCTTGCCAACACTGTGCACAGGGCTTGTCCAAAATGACGCGTATTACTTAAGCTACTTTCCATGCCGTAAATTGATACACTAATGTACAGCGCAACATATGTTACAGGAATGTGTGGGGGCAAACTCTTGTGATCGGACGAAATTATGTATAAAAGTTGTTCACGTTAAAATGAGCACCATACTTAAGAAAGACTGGGCTAGAATAAAAAACCTTTGCTGCTAACATCCAATTGTCAGTGCGACGTGACGTCTTTCAACTGTACTGGGGATTGTCACATCCCAGAAAGCTCTTCATCTCTCCGCAGGCAAATGCTCCTTCACATCCTTCACACGTGTCTATACAATAATCTATCCTGCAGATTATGACGTAGGGCAACGTAGGCGCATAACATGGACATATCGATTATATTATAATTAGTCCAACGAAAGTATTCTGGTTTGCTTCGCACAACGAGGAAGCACTGTGTTGTCAATAAGATGACAAACCTTTATACACTTCAGACATAACCGAATATGTAACATATCTCGCAATGCTGGTTATCTTATTGCTGTAAACTAAGGGACGGAAATTCAAACCAGACCGGAGTTTTCACAACGCCAGGGATGTTGCTTATTCTATAAAGTAGACCACGAGTAAAATCGTTATTACACCATATTTTACACCTCGTGTTTTGTGTGAGATGTACAAAGTAAGTGGAAATATTATCTTGCTAAGGTCACAATTCCGATTTTGGCTTAAGATGACCGCCTAGTTGAAGGAATTTTGCACGTCTGAGGCCTAAAATCGCGGGAGCGATAGGGGCGACCGAGACATGCGCATCAACTATCTCATCGCCTCTACGCGCATATCACGGAACTGGCGTGCAGTCTTGTCGTCGATAACGCACCTCTATGAGACTTTCAGCTGTGACCCTAGCATTTTAGGACGTAATAATAAAAATTAAGGCTTGGTGCACGTCGCTATTAATTTTTTAATGTTTTGTAAAGGAATGTTCATTTTTAATGACTGTGAAAACACCCGTCTGAACCATTTTCACTGACACAAAGACATGCTTTAGGGAGAAATGGAAGAACTGAAAAACCTATACAGACGCTAAACGTTTCTTAAATGCTATTCGTAATCAAACCTCGTTCAGACACGTTGAACGGTTTTTTTTAATTAAACGTTTTCTGCTGGAGCTCTGCACACCGCACAGCGTGTTCCCTACCCAGGCGACCTGCCAACTTAACATAAGCTAAAGGTTTCGAACTGACAAATTTGGGTCAGCTACAAAACCTTATGATGAAATAGAGTTTAGGAGATATATGTTTACAGAAATGACATTTGAGAAATTTCCCAAACCGAACAGTTCGTTTAGGTTCCTTGACTTATCAAATAGGGTATAATATTTTGGTGCTGGGAAAATGCAAAACATTTGTTTGCAAACAATTTTACGGTAACATTTTCTAATAAAAACCTTTTAAACTACCAAAAGTGAAGCAGTTTGTACCCCTTTCTGCGTTATGCCATAAAATTTGTATACAATATTTGTTTAATTTTCTGATACTATAAAATATTTACAATATACTTACATTTCGCGTTTTTATGGTGGTAGACTCTAAACCTGCTACCCAGTTAAGTTCATAGCATGTAAAAGCCTTGAATCGCTTGTATTCATATCACACTAATCAAAACTACCTCAGTCTTGGACTGGCGCCACGGTGTAGACAGTTATGCATGAGGCCGTCCATGAGGTTGATGAATGCACTACGTATATGTATGGCAATAATGAACATTTCACGAAAATAATGTACGTAAAGAAAACAAATTACCAGGTAATCTTCTTTATATATATAAAATCCTTTGGGCGTGACTAAACCGCATCATCACTGACAAAACGCTGGACCAATTGAGACCATTTTCACACCATATTTTATTGAGGTTGCGAGTAAGGTTTTCAGTTGTGTTTTATTCCGATAGGTGACGCTGGAGTCTAACTTCTATATTTATGTGCCGATTTTGCTCATACTTGAAGGAAATGTTTGTTGATCTAAAAGAGAAAAATGCCAACGATAACACGCTCAAACATCGGTCGACGTACCAGACGTAATAGAGAGGACGCATTGAGAAGGCAAAATAGAACGTGAAAGAGGCGGAACAACGTTCGTCGGGATCAGCTAGTAATGAATATAATATTTTTTCTTCCTTCAGCCAACTTTAGAAAAATATATTATTTACCAGGTTATCTATCAAATTGAAAGGTATCGATGAAAATCATACTTTATTATTTACACATGGACGTGCGAGAGTGTTAATGCGCTCAAACACAAACCGGCCTGTAGTTTGGATTCCCTGTTAGAGAACATATTTTTCAAATACTGAATCAAGTTTAGCCAAAACATTATAACAAGCCATTTTTGGCGTGGCAACTTCAAGACATGAAGAGGGTGAAAATCAATAATACTTTCTTAAACGAGTGAAACTGTTCTCTAATTCGACCATGTTTGGTTTTATGTCAGAAAGGATAACATTGTTAGTTTGCTGATACTCTCTCAGTTAAATGGTTCTTTTTAATGGAAGACTTCATACGTTAACAATAGCGCAAAAGAAGTTTTATTCTACATCGATGTGCAAAGTAAACGCTATGAGATCAGATTTCTGACTGTACGATTTTTGTTTGCGTGCGAAGGAGCGGATAACTGTGTGGCATATTGGTAGGGTACTATCTATGTTAGCTACGGTAAACGAATGCGAATAAGCCAATAAACTCGTAACATTTGTAACACCACCGGTACTCGCCATCGAATGCTCCTAAACGTGTTCTACTAGGTTAGGTTATGTCAACTTAGGTTAGGTTATGTTGAGGCCCCAAACCCTAGGACACCTCAAATAACTCGTTTTTCAACCATACTTAAAACCTAAGTATATTAAAAAAACAATATGAATATAGGAAAGAGCATAGAGTTGAAAAAAAAACCCTTGGTCACTAAAGCAGAATGTATATTGCTAAAACTGCAGTAATATGCATGAGGTTAAAAACTACACTACCAATTGAAATATGGAAATTGTCATTGTGATATTTAATATTTAATATTTTTTTCTCTTTCTCGTTTCTTTGGACAAACATTACACATACCTCAGTATGGTCAGAACAACATTTCATTTTACAAACCTTCAAGCAAATGAATATTTTACAATAATATTTTCAAATATATGTATTAAAAAATATTCTGTCCCACACGGTCTATATATATATATATATATATATATATATATATATATATATATATATATATATATATACATATATATATATACACATATATATATATATATATATATATATATATATATATATATATATATATATATATATATAAAGTTTCCGCTTTTTTCACCATAGTCAATTTAAAACGTTTAGGTTACCCAATATTATAACCAAAGTATTGAGCCAAAAGTATTTCAAACTCTTAATTCCCATAAAACTATTAAAAAGAAAAATATGTAATTCCATCGATGACTTTCCCACTTAAATTTTCTCTTTGGCTTAGTACAAATAACGCCAACATTTAATCTCCCAAAACCTGGCCACATAAGTTTTTCCATGACCATTAATAGGTAGTTCTAAGGTTGATTTCTTTTACTACGCAATTCAGTATTTTAAATGTAAAGCTGCCACTATTTCAAAATTAATACAGAATAAAAATTATTTGGTTTTACAAGCCCTTGGCAGATGCCAATTCATTTTCCCAAACCGCCCGTTTCCAAAACGGTGGGCGAAACAAGACTAAGAAAGCAGCTATTCGATCAGCCCAAAAATGGCGGAGAACTGACGACATATAAAGTATCTTTTTTTTTTGGGAGAATGTAAATTATATTTGACAAGAAAAAGGTTCCTCCCCCCATATTTACTAATAGATTTTATTAGAAAAGATGGAAGCGGTTCCTATAATGTTGTGCAGCAAGACTTATCCTGCTCATATTAATCAAAATTGATCCTGACTGCAAAATTAAAAAGAGCGTTAAATTGACGTTCCTGAACATCGTTAAGGTTTTATATTATTATAGTAACTGAAATACCTGACCTGTTATCTGGGAAGACTTCCCCCGAAACCAAGCTTCTGACCCCAATACCAGGTTTAGTAACGCTTATTTACAAATTCCGAGCATTACCTCACTATGGGGTAGGTACAATCATCCGCTAATAGCGAGCCAGTGTCGAAAGAAACATCCACACAATTTCCCCTTAGCAGTGTGCCCTGAAATCGCTAATACTCAAGAACAGTCCAGAGCATTAATCTGAGACGTCAATTCCTCATATTTGAAATCAGCCATTCAAACTAGCGCGGGTCAGGCACGGGTTTCCGCCACACTACGAAGAAGGAACACTGCTGACATCTGGTGGCGCCTGCGTCAACTCCCGCCAGCACCCAGCGCTGCGACAGTTTATACGGGGACATCGACGCAATTTGGTGCATGTCCGACAAAACTATTATTTGTGCGGTGATTATGCTACTACGAGCCGAAACTCGAACGTGGACATCCCTTCATCAAAAATGTAAGTGTTCCGAAGTATCAAAATAAGTTCTGTAGCAATTTTGTCCATATTTCCTGTAATTTGTTTTCAACACACGTAGCAAGATCAATAATTTTCCATGGCGAACGGGTGAAGGCGTTCTTGCGTAACGAAACGGGCTGAGATGGAGAGACACGGTACGCTTAGTTATTAGCGTACGTGTCTCAATGTCAAATGATTTAACATAAATGTTAAAATAAATACTCATATGAATATATACGTAATATAATAGTTTAATTAATATAACACACGAATAAAATTTTATGTAGATATTATGTACACACTTTATAAAATTTCCTTTTTCTGTCATCAAAAACAATTCATAAAATAATCTGTATTATTTGCAATTTACATTCTGAATGAGCATTACATGTAAGTGCGGCCTGGAGGTTATTCAGAATAATCTTCAAGACAACAGTCCTCGAAATCAGAATCCCCACCGAACAATTCTGACAAAGTCGGCGAAGGAGGATTCACATTATAAGAAGTTGAAGTTATCCATCAATAAAACGTTTCGAAACGTAAATATATTAATGAATGTGAATGTTGTATTGGCAAGCGATCTAAATGTCTGCATCCAGTGAGCCGGTTACATTTCAAACAAATAATCACCAAGTCGTCAGTTGTAACATTTAAGTTTAAAATTATCGTTGCAATCTTTCAGTAGAAATTTTAAAGTCGCAATTCAAATATTCTCAAATATTTTATTTACTGGTTTGTCTTCTTGTCAGACAACATTTTACAAGTTAATCTTCCTTCTCAAATACAATAAAAGCAATATTATTTGTGTTCCATTGATAATTATTGAAAATTAAAAACCCTTTGCAGCAACTGCGTTAAATATTCAATTTTATTTTATCACTTATTATATCATTAAAAGTTTCTTCCTATCATGCCCACGTCCTTCCTCAAGAGGCGGTGAGAATTATTCTAAAGATAAAAATTAGTTTTACTTTATTTCTGTCTACTTATGTTGTCTCCTGGCCTCCGATTGGCTGTCATCTGACCATGACACATCTCTCCGCCAATTAGCACAATGGCAAGACGAGAGACAACCGGGATATTTAGAACTTTTGTTTAGTAAACATTAAATGCTGACTACACTCTAGATAAGAAATGAAAAAAAATTACAAATAAAATATTAATAATGAATACTGTCTAGAAACAAATGAAAAATATCTACATATGAACTCTATACCAAATAAACTGTAAAAATTGCCAAATGTTATACATCTAATAAAGCGTAATTTGGAAATGATATTAAAGATATAAACATCATTAGCAATTATTCTGTGATCTTATATAATGAAAATGTCTATGACTAATGGTAAACAATATCCCGAAAACCTGCTATGTTACAGGCCTGATGTTTTAATACTCACTACAGTAGAGATTTAAAAAGTGATGTGAAAGTGTGAAGGAGGATGATGAATTGGGTCGGCTTTCCAGCTCAACACTGGGGAGCACGACATTAAATTCCATCTGCTGCCCGGCGAGGCCGGACTAATACTGATGAGAGGGGCGGCTGTGTTGTATGGCCCCCGAGAGACCAGAAGAACGAAGGTCGAAGAACGAAGGTTCTCTTTCCCCGTAATAGGAGGAATATATATCTCTGCCATTCACACAATGGTCGCAAGTTAACATCGCCGAGGCGATAGCGCAGAAAAGGAAAGCCGATGATTTATCACATTGCATTCTTATTCACGACCAGAAACAGTTTTCTGAGACAAGAGATTTTTCTTATCCAACGGCGCCACAACCTCCTCTCCATTTGTTTCGAAAGAAACGACTTCAACGTTGCTTCGGCTGTGTCCTTCCTTATCATGCAAACTGCCGCTCCAGGGCAATAAAAACACGGGGGGGGGGGGGAGCACATATTTCATGCAATTAAATAGATTGATGGCTGGCCGGGACACATCCAGTCGCGTTGCAGAGAGGCTGCGATAACATTTTGTTGTTACTGCGAGACGCTCCCTTTTGAGCTACACGTTTGGAGGATTTCCCAGGCAGAGGCTGGTGTAGCATGTCCAGTGCCAAACCGTAGGGCCGTCGACCAGTCGAGCTTCATACACAAGCAGACACAAACAAGTGAGTGCTGACATGTGTCAGAGAGTTACAAGCGTGGGAAGAAACTGAACCCGTAAGGTCAATCCACTACAAAAAAAAATATTTTCTCACGGCATCGTGTGGAAACACGGATTTACCAGACACCTATAACAGCTGTGTGGTTCTCATTGGAAGTAATGTGAATGTCATTAGGGGCGTAACACACTGTAAAAGAATTCTGAGGTGATTTTCCCTTATATGTAAGGGAAGCTAATTTCCTCTACATGTAATGTAAAATTACCTGTCAAATGAGGAGTAAATTTACATTGCATGTAAGGTACTATACCGTAATCGTACGGGAAAAGTACCTGACAAAAATGGGAGAAAATCTCATACAAGTAAAGTAATATTAACTATATTGTATAATACAATTATATTAAGAAATATGCGAGGTATTAGTACTGTTAATTTTATTTATTATCTATATCCTTTAACGTCTAGTAACAAAATATTAACTCTAAAATCCGCAAAACTTGCCGGAGGATGGGCACGAACCATGGACCCTTATCACGATAGGCCGATGGGCTATCTATTATGACAACATGACAGTAAAAGTGAATATATGTGTGTTAGGTTGTTTCTTCTCCCATCCTCCCACTTAGCTGCTGAGAAGATGCTGAAGAGATGCACGCGTCGTAAGGTAATTTTCCCATTCATTTATGGGATCTTCCACCGATATGTAAGTACGTGGATTTTATCCAGAGTGCGGTAGTTATACCTTACACATAAAGAGCCATCTTGGACAGCTTATATGTCTAGACAACAAAAATTATTTTTAAGGTCGAAAATATATATTAGGCAATTATAAAATAGTTACATATCGACTAGGAGATCCACACGTCATATGGTAATTTTCTCATCCATGTATGGGATTTTTTACTACCATGTGCGTGAATTTTACTCCACAGTGCGGTAATTTTACCTTACACGCAAGGAAAACTATGTTTCCCCCATAAGTTTGCGAATATTACCTTACACTTGTGAGGTAATTTTACCATTAGTTTTTACAGTGCAGGTAACCCTCGTATGCCGGACGCCGTGCGTTAACCTATGGCACGCCATTGTACGCCGTGCAAATACATTGGTGAACATTTCAAACACTTAATGCAAACATGTACCGTACGTTAATCAGTCAATAAGTTTATTATTTGTTATTGGAGCTATAACTAAGGAGCGGAAATCCCGTTCTCTACTGAAACTGTTCGTTTGTTCTCCGTTTGTTCGTGGCGACAGCCAGTGTACGATTCCCCGAGGGGTCTTCAGCGCCGATGATAATGATGATAACGCAATGTGAAATGATCAGGAGAACGGAAAAATCCAAAGGAATGGTGGGTTGGGATTTGGGCGGCACATAAACATCGAGATCCTTAGAACCGTTGAGGGCGTAGTGAGGTGAGTTGGAGCAGCACCGAATTGCAAGGGAGGGGGAAACGGGAGATCCCCGAGAAAACCCATTGACCAGTGGCATCGTCCGTCACGATTCCCACATGCCAAAATCCGGGAGCGAACCCGCCGGGAATAGAAACCCGGTCCGCCTAGGTGGGAGACGAGGCGAGTAGTCTGACCACTAAATCACCGCGGCCCCCACCCAACGGTAACGCCCGCCAAATTTTCCTCACGGGAAAATCCGGGTTTGATCGCGTAGAGCCTCGAAGACAGCTCGTCGTGGCGATGCGCCAGAAGTCTTTTCATGCTGACACGGACACGGCTAAATAGTGATATCAACACATGGCTACTAGCACTTTACTAAAAAACTAGATATTTAACCAAATATTACACTATTCTTGCGAGGTCAAATTTACGGGATATTACTGTTAACTTAAACAAAAAATAATAGCGGTACCTCGTAAGGCTATCACCTATTCAGGCAATCGTGTTGATAGACGGTAAAACATTTTAGTTTTCCTTAATTATTATCATAACGTATACTGTCTTGCGACGCTTCATCGCAAGTTCACAGGCTTACTTAAAAATACTGCTACAAGGCGCCAGGGTGTACCACAGTTCGTCAGGAGTGCAAGTGTTAATAAAAAAAGTAATACATTTGATTTTTAATTAATTCACACAGCTATTATAAAAAACTACTTTTATCCACTATTACTTTGGTTACTCTGCGAGGTCATTATTTAACGTCTACTTCAGTTCTAATTAAAGTCGTTACCTCCGCCTCAGTATTGGTTTTAGTAATTTAATTTACACTCATTACCATCCGGAAGGACCCGGGTTCGATACCCGATCCGGCCATCGTGATTTCTGTTTTCCATGGTTTCCGAAATCACTCCACGAGAATGCTGGGATGGGTCCTTAACAAAGGCCACGGCCGATTCTTTCACTGTAAATATGTCCGTATATTTACGCAATGTTTTACGGAAATGTACAGTGTATATACGTAAAGGCAATCCGTAATGACGACAAACGGAGTTAAGTACGTAAATACAAAATACAGAAAGTCTCCGTATCCCCTTTGGCTTCGAGTTACGGGGACGAACAATGCCGATTCTACACGAAGCTTTCTTCGACACTATAACAAGAAAATGATCGTTTCTGCGGCAGTTCAGGTTACCCACGCGACTATAGGCTATTCACAATAAAGTGAGAACTTTTGAAAGCCCTTTCATTGGGAATAATTTTCAATAATTATATTTAATTTTAAACTTACAGGTTTATATCCGTGTGTGGAGGAATATACACACTGTGTTTATTACGTACTTGAAAATATTAATTTACAAAGGTTGTTAAAATATAGAAAATGTCCAAAAGAAAAAGCAACTAGGGCCTCAAAAATGCTCACTTTACCGTGAACAGCCTGTATAGCCTATTCTTTCAAACATTAAAAAATAGCATCAGGTATCTGTAACATTTGGCAACACTAAAAATTCAATAAATTTAATAGAAACTGAATTTTTGCTTCTGGGCATTTGAATAAAAATATAAAAGTTATACCACAATTTTTAAGTGAGAGTTGTAGGTGAAGTGTCAACCCATTCTCTATAGCTCAGGGGTAGGGTGGCGAGTTCGCATCCCGGTGCTTCCGACGCGGCAGATTTTTAGTTCGCTTGTAGCGCTGAAAATTCGGTCTCGCTTGAGCTCAACAAAAAAAAAAACACTCCACAAACAACGGCAATTACAATATAAAACAATGGCAAAATAATGTTAGAGTCGTAGGCAGATAATTCTTTGACTCGGGTTGAAACCTCGTTTAAGTACAAATTATTTTAACGTTTTAAATATAATTTTTTAGACACGGTAGAACACTCACATGACGAAAATTAAAGATATTTTCATTATCTCTTTTTATTTTCACGGAAAGTACAGAAAACTAACTTGGAAATTAACGGAGAGGTTCCGTGAAATTTACGGAAAGTCCGTTTCTGAAAATCAGTGTGTTCGTAATTTTACGGAGAGTTTACGGACACTTCTGGATAAATTTTTACCACCACTTTACCGTAACATGAAGGAATTTTTTTTTAACGGTGTACTCGTCACTTCGCTGTCTTCGCACACCTGGTTCTGTGGGCCGCGTGACCTCCCTCCCCTCCCCCAATACCAGACTTTCGACCTCAACTAGTCTCGCTTGCGCGATATAGATGGTTCCCCACGCCTAGAGTCTCGCTGAGAGAGGCCAGGTGGTGAGCCGAACATTCTTATAGCGATAACGCCACAAATTCTATCCGCTCGAGGACCGGAGGGCACGAGTGCCAACAGGCTTATCGTAGCGAGAGTGGTACGCCTTTTTAAATCACCGCGCACTCCTCGGGTTACCACACTCCCTTCACACACTGATTCGCTCACTAGAGCGGTGTGTGGCGGCGAAAGAAGCGATGCAGAGCAACAAACATGTAACAATACTTCCGATATAGAAGTAGAAGTAAAAATATAAATAGGACTCAACTGTTATTTTAGACTGTTCCGCTAAAGTGAGCATTTATGAAACAACGCTGTCACCACTTCCTAGAGTAGCTTACCACGATGAATATGAGTTAGCATAGATTTTAAACTGACAAATTATGACTTAAGAATAATTTGGTAAACACTCATCGCTCATAAGGAACCACGTCTATGTACTTAAGATTCACTATGCGTGATAGTTTTTTAATTGCAACCAATGAGCACTCGCGATATGCACACCCATTTTATTTTATTTTATAACTAACCAATTAAACTTACGCAACACAACCAACATTTCGTTACGCCAATCTTAAAGTTTTATATTTATTTTCTGTAAGAGTTTCTTCTCAATGCGCATTAAATTCACAAATGCAATCATGGACATCTTCACACATTTACCCTTTTAATATTTTTAATGCCTGATTATGAATGCTAATACCTCTTTTCCGATGACAGTAATTTTTGATTGGTCACTGCCACGTAACATTTACTCAATATAGAAAAATAGCTATTTCTTCTAGCGCTTGAAGAAAACCTAACACCGTAAACGAGCCTAAGATCTATTATGAGCCAACACACTTAACAACCGAGTTCAGGTTCGTTTGTCATTTTTAATTGTAAACCCACCCTTAAAACAACTACTTCATGCCCGTACATGCTCTGTGAGTTGTAAGTGACTTACCTTCCAACCACAAGGAGAGAGCTTTAGGTTCGACCCTTAACGAGGAACGTTGCAATAATTTATTACCGCCCTCTGTCTGTCAATAAAAATTCGTTTTTAATTAGTATTGAAATTTTTTATCCCAGCTCCAGTAAAGTTATATTTTTGTCAAGGTCATGTTATTAACTCCCCCTTTCTCCTTCTTCAGTTACCGAGCGAGGAGGTGTGGTGGCAAACCAACGAACTTGGTTTTTCTATGACTTCCGTAAATCACTTCAGTTGCATTCTGGGGTGGGTTTTCACGACAGGCCTCCCTCTGTTATACTAGTCGTTTCGTCATACCTGAACAACATAGATATAACGTATATTTCATTCTAGTACTTCAACATTGAGTATATTCGAGAGTTTGCCAGCGATATTCCTTGACCAACGTTCTTTTTGTCTTCGATACAATGTGTTTTCCCTCCATAGACTTGTGAACGTTATTGTAGTTCCTACCTCATTCCTCTCCTTTCTACTTTGCGAACCGCTGCAGCGTGTTCACAACTTCATTCACTATGTAACAAACGAATAGGTTCAAGACAAATTATAAATAAACCTAAGGGTATCGTTTTAATAAGATGGATTAAATTTTCCGTAATATTGTTAAAATATGTTATTTGTGAGAGACATATTTGAACAGCGGCATATTTCATTGTCCTCGCCATATCATGTTTGGAAAATTAATTAACTTAGTTTTCACTTCAACGTGCTTTGCGCTTCGGTAAGTGTTAGGTACAAATTAATTCAGGAATCACGCACAGTTGCAATATTTTTCTCGGTTGCTATAAAAACAAAAGCGAAGCGCGTCTGTATCACACTTCGACAAAAAGTGTCTGTAACCATCATTGTCAGAGATATAAACAGAAAACAAAGCACCGTTTATCAAGTTTGAATACAGGCACATGTGGTATGGTCTTAAGTGGTTGTCGGTCAGTGGAGAACTGTGCCGTTTTCAATTTCTTTGGAAAAACGTGGGTCACAGTGTTTTTTGTTTTCACATATTTGGGTATATTTGAAATTTTGAATAGTTAATATCGCTGTGGTTTAGGGCAATAAGGGTTATTCATATTTTAAGGGTATTACTGTAGTTTTGAAATTTTCTATATTTTAGTTTTGTATGCACACATTCGAACTCAGTTCAGTTTAGTTTTGATGTAATTTTGATTTCTATATAGATTGCGAAGGGCACACTGCAAACGTTCTTTTATTTTGTGACATATTTAAACCATTTAGGTCTAACTTAACTTTTGAGGTGAATTTAGTTAATTGGGATCATAATTGGTGTTCACTAGGTTATTTGTGTTCAGGGTTTTTCATATTAGTTTCCGTCCCGGCAACTCGCCAAACAGGACAGACGGCGCATTACACTCGAGGGTTTTACCACCCACGTCATAGGCTGTTCACGGTAAAGTGAGCACTTTCTAACGCCCTTATAAATTTTTCCTTTCATCCGATTTCCATCTTCCTGCTGCTTTTTATTATAAACATTGCGATGTGCAATAAACATAGTATATATATTTCACTACCATCAGAATTTGATTCCTGAGGCTGCAATAAGATATATTTATTAGCTGTTAATGCCTCTTGGGAGGGTCTTAAAAAGTGCTCACTTTATCGTGAACAGTCTATACCTGAGGTGCCGGCACTGTCACCTCTATTTCTGTCACGATTTCGGTTTTTATTTCATTCGCCTCAAAGCCGTGAGTGCGTTGCTTCCCCGCGCAGTAAATTTACTGGAGTCTGCTGTTTGCAGGCCGCACTCCGACAAAAAATTCAGACTTTGAACTGTCTAATTCCCAGTTGCACCAACATCTTCCCCAACCCGAGATCGAATGATTCTGGTTCCGAACCAGGATCCAATTTGATCTTGGTCACAATGTAAAAGTGTTGAACCAACGTAATTTCGTGATTTTGGATCTTCGATTCGTCGATCTTGGTTTCAAAGTGAGAATTCGACATTAAGTAATATGTGACGTCATGGAAGAAGGCGTATTTTTCGCTATAGATAGAACTAGATGTGCGATGTTTTATCTGTTTTAAGTGAATTATTGTTATACGAATTTTACTGGCTAATATTCAAGTGTGTATAGTGTTTTTGTTTCTCAAGAAAACAATATAACGTAGTTCTGTCCGTTGTTGTATTTTCAAACTACATTTGTCGACGATGGTAGCTGATCTAGTATCGAGATTTCAAACCGCCAATTTCGGTGGTTCGAAACGAACTTCATCTCGATCTTCAGTCCAGCTGTGAACTCGAATGGTGCAACGGTTTTCTGTGTCGATCTTAGATACGATCTCGGATCGAGTTTCGAACCACGATGGTGCAACCGGGCATGAGTGAGCATTTTGTAGTGTCCATACGGTCGTTCGGCTTCTCAGCGCCATCTATCAAGAGGCATGGTACTAAAATTTTTAGTACGTGATGCCTCCACAGCGCTAGTGGTAGAGAAAGTATGTTCACTTGACGCGCTTCGCTACGTAAATTGGAGCATTAGACGAGCATACGACTACACGCAAGTTCTGAGTAGTAGTTTTTTGTGATCACGAGAACCAGGAATGTAGATGTTAAAGTAGAGCGGAACTGACTACTATGTAACAAGTCCTTTTCCTCTTTGTAATAATGTAGAGTAGCGAAACTTGGTAGTTTTTTTAGTGCTTATTTATTTCATTGGTGACCAGCCGGGTGCAGAGATACACAATATGTAGTTTCATCTTTGTGAATCCTCCAGTTACAACTTTGTTTAGTATTTTTCTTAATGTTTTGATCGGTCACTAACCTACGTGGTTTTCTTTTGGTTCTATTTTCGCAGAGGGTTACACTTTCATATTACTTTTCAGTTCGTGCTTTCACTTCATTCGAGTCCGTGGCTCCTTTCATGCGAAAGTAACTCCTTCCTTCTTGCCCGAGTAATGGGATATATCGTGTACTGCACTACAGGAAGCATGACGACCCAGGTGGTCCCCGTAGACGTCTGGATCCTCGCAGACCAAGGCCATTACACATATAAACTTTCACATTTTTGTGTGTCTATTTTAAAGTTTGTTTTTTGTTTTAAAACAAAAGAACTACTCGCACTAAGGATTTTAACTTTCGTTTAGCAAAAATAAAAAATATACATAAAGAAGAGAAATGTTTATAAAATGATGAACTGTCTGATGTCTTACTTACAATAGTAATAATAATATGTAAGGGCCTCCACTTTGTTACTGAAGTCTTTAAGTATGATATCAAAATGAATGATCGCAGCAATTCTGTAAACGTTTTATGTTATTATGTTAAAATTTGTTTCCTTTGACGAATAATAAATATACAAAGATCTCAAATCTGCTCAGAATATATAGTTTTATTTTACAAATTCCTTATGATTGTGACTGAAATTAAATGTTGTACGATCCAATATTTCTACTATTAATATTATTTACTTGAGATATTAACAACCAGTAACTATATTGTGTTGTGCCACACTTTCCAGCACGAATTTTTATATGTCGGGATGTCCGTCACAAGTGTGAATATGTGCTCAGAAATATAGTTTTCTAGATAAGCATGTACGCCTGCGGAGGAGTGAGCGATGACCTGCACAACCGTTATGTGTGGGAGGTTGCAGGCTTAAAGGCGCTCCTTGTGGAAGCGCGCCCTTCGCAGTCATTGGCTGTCCGAAATTCGCATCACTTAAGAAAATGTTGGCAATAAAGAGCGTTTGGAGGTTAATGTGGGTTTTATCCGAGTACTTCCTGAAGATATGCGTGTGCTGAAAGTTAGCTGCAAGACCAGCATTGATCTTAATAATATTTTCTCATTGTGACTTTAAGAAGGAACTTGAGCAGAGTAATGGGGAAAATTGGAAAAATTATTGTTAAGAAGAGACTTGGTAAATTATAGAACTGGAACATTGTGGAGGTAGACTGAATGGAGTGATGGTTGGTTTGTGTGGAATTTATGTTGTTGTATGGGTGGAAGAAGAGAGACGTTCCAGTGGTAGGGAGAATATCCGTTCTCTTTCTTTCGCCAGTGTGGAGTGTATAGAGAGTAATTAGTGCTGAAGTTAGCAGCCTTCACGAAAGTGTCGGTGGGTACAATATCCCTGGCCTACTTTGTTCGTGTGAAGTGTGTGTTGGGAGAAGGTTCTAGGGCAAGCCGCCATACAAGTGTTCGGTGTGGAGAGTATTGCCAACCTGATGAATCGAGCGGTTTGTAAATGGTGGTGAGTGTTGTGAAATATTTTATGGGAAAATACATCGGGTTAGTTCCCGAGTATTCAAGGGTGAATAGAGTTGTAAAGCCGGAAAAAAGAGATATATTTTTAAGGAGTTATTTTAAGTGGAAATTTTACTGTAATCATCCTATACGGTGAAGTAAGTGAGAGTAATTGTGTAATAAGTTATTTTTAAAGTGTATCCCTTGGGGTAGCAGCCAAGTGGGCTTGCAAGAGTACCCGAGTGGAAGGTTTGAAAAAGAGTTATTTTAGTAATGTTAGTAAAGGTTTTGAGAGATAATTTAAAGGGGCCATTTTAACGTTCATCGATGGTTATCCTTATTGAAGGAGTATTGCGAAAACTCCAGATAGCGGGAGTTTATGTTAAAAGTAAAGGTTTTATGAGTTTCTACAGGGGTGCATGAGTTTTAAAAATCTTTTTGGTATTAGCACAATCAAAGTGCCTATGTTTCCCGATATATATTTGTTAAAATTGGCGTTTTAAATGGTTTAAAGCTTGTTTTAAATGGTTTTAAAAATCACATTTGTAAATCCTGCAGTTTTAAGGCAGGTAGGCTATATTCCAAGTAGAGTTTACCTGCTTTAAAGTGTTTTGTAGAATTTTAAAAGTATTTAAAAATACGCAATGCCCAAGGTGTTGGAAGTTGAGGTGAAGGGCATTTTAATGAGTTTCAAGGTGCATTTAAGTTGAAAGTTTGCAAATATATGTGAAGAAAACATTGTAACTATAAAATAAATAATAGTAAACGTTCTTTAACCGAATTTTAAAAGTGATAATGTTAGTAGTAGTTCCCTCCTCTCCAAAAAGAGTGTGTGAATGAGGTCGACAGCTGAATTATCAACAAATACACCATCATTTTGCTGACACGTTTCAGTTAACACTTCCTGTCCTGATTCATTTGGCACTAGGTAGAAAGGCAGGCTGGGTAGTTTGAGTGGTGCTGCTCTGTTGGTAGGATGAGGCAAAGTACCTTGTTCACTATGGAAATTACTTTGAAATAATGAAATAATATTGGACAGAAGGAATTTTGAGATTGTGTTTGTTAAAGATTTTAATACTGTTTTGTCGTGGCTACAAGTACGATGACAACATGGGTATAGCGCCTCACCAAGTATAGTTTACAGGGGGTGCTTGCAGATGCTGGGATACTGTTTGAGGAGAGTACCGGGATTGACGAGTTAAGAAAGTTAGCAAGGCCCATAGATCGTGGAGAGATGAAATCTACCGAGGGGACTTCGTCAGAGGTATTGGGCGAACCAGCGCCATTATTCAAACTTCTGAGATATTTCCCTACTGATTTGCAAGCTAGGCTTCCGATTTTGAAGGTGGCTAGATTGTCACCTGTGGTGGACTTTTTAGTTAATCTTAAGAAAGTGGTAGAGTTGAAAGTATGTTCAAGGAGGGTTGTGTACGCAGCCAGTTTGTTTAGGATTCCGGAATGTCTTCAGGATCCGATGGGAGATGCCATCGATGGAGACTGGGAATTCTGTCAAGGGGAAGGGCATATGGATTATGAATGTCTCTAGAAACAAGGGAGAGGTTGTTTTCGCTGTGGTAAGAAGGGGCACTGTATTAGGGAGTGTGCTGAGGGAAGGGGAAAGGATGAGATGGTAGAATGCTTTCTCTGTGAGCAAGAGAGGCATAAAGAGCGGATTGTGTTCAGAGTTGTGGTTAGTATTAAGAGTGAGGGGTCAGGTAGATATTTTCATGGGGTGGAATTGAGCGGTGAATGAGTAATGGGTTTGTGTGTTGCAGTGGGTCGGCAGATTGATGATCTCGGCGAAAGATGGTCGGGTTCTTCGATAGTCTGATCGTCGTTGTGAGAGGTTTTGGTATCGCTGAACCGCAGGGAAAAGGGCAGGGTGCAAGTGTTGCTGTCGAAAGGCTAGATCAGGAACTGGCAGGCTTGATCCTTGAAATGGGTCACAACGCTGGGGGAGTGAGCTAGAGATGGATCTTGGTTTCGCCTTGAGGATTTCTCGCCCGTGGAATGAGGTAGTGATAGTGGAGTTTTGGTGTGGTAGTGAGGTGTGTTATGTTTTGAGTGGTTAACAGGGATTGTTAGGATGAGTTTGTGATTTTGATGTGTTGTGAATAGAAAGCATAAAGCGACCCTGTGAGTTCCCCTGGGCGAGGGAGATGGCGCCCATGAAACCTGAGTGGTGTAATGTCATGTAAATTGTGTTAAGAAATTTATAAGTGTTGAGTAATGAATAAAAATGCATGCCTTGATTGTTAATTTTAAATTAAAATTGAATATTTTAGCACGTGGGGTAGGTTTTAAGGGGTGGCAATATTTTAGTGCTTAATATAAGTGGTAGGGAACAGCAATTTTCAGTGTCCTATTTGGACTGTAAGTCATATTGTAAACGTTTACTATGTCGAGGGGTCTGACTCGAGTGTCTGAAGTATTTGCATATAGATTTCGGCACCACAAGTATAGGTTGGATGTACTGTGAGTGGGATAGGTGTTTAAGTGTAGACTTACACGTGGAAAAATACACCTTTCACCCTTTTGCAACACTTTGCTTACCATAGGATCTCCGGAACACTGAAAACAACATTCATAGAACACTCATGCGTATATTCGCATCACTGCATGAAAGTATAACGTATAAAACCTTGAAAAATAATTTATTACTGAAATGAAAAATAAATAACACCAGACCAAAACTCTTGTGAAAATCAGACAAATGTAAAACCAACTGTTAAATATTGATTAAATTTCAAAATGTGTGTGTAGTGAAAATTCCCGTAATCAAAAATAAAAATTATGTGTAGTTACCAAAAAGTAGTACCAAAATCCTAATAAAGAATAGCGTTAAATCAATTAAGGAAATTAAAATTTAAAAGATCGAATTAAAATATTACTGTCGCACTGCTTTAAAAAAATTAAATTAACTGAATTAAAATTTATACGTATGTATATTTCTTAAACGGAAGTAGCTCTTCTCAATTCCTATCTGATCAGAGAAACGAATTAAGCTCCCAAATACGTAGTTGCAGTTAAGTTCTCACAACCCAAAACCTTACTTGAAAAAAATATGTTAGGCTATTTTATCACTCTAGAAAATTCCACCTCACTTTCAACCTAAATTTGGATTCCTGTCCAGATAAAATCACACTGAGTTCAGTAATATTAATGTTAATATGCTCTGAAGTACTAGCTAACTAGGTAGAGCTGGACTACTGGTTTAGCATACTGTATGGATCAGAAAAATGCAAAGTTCCAGAATTAAACTCTCTTTTAAATCTAATACCAGTCTCTAGAAATCAAATATCAGTGAAATTACTTGTAGATGTCTGCATCCAAATTCACAAAATACATGGCGTCACCTGAATATCGCTGCGGCGCTAACATATCAGACATGGCGCCTGGCGTCTAGGGATCGGCGTCCTCGGCGTCTCAGCAAAACCCACTCATAAAATAACTAGACGCTTGCCATCAACCCTCTTCTTAAATCGGTTGATGCAGTAACTTAAACACTGCTTCTGGGACCTCTGCCTAACCTATACTAGACTGGCGCTGGGGATTCTCTAGATAGAAATTCCAGCGATATCTCAAGTCATCCGTCCATGTTAAAGCCCCCCCCCCCCCCCCCCAAGAAGCATCTTCTTCCGGCATCTCCACTACCAACTAACCAATCACGGCCTACTTCCGGTTATTTGAATATATATATATATATATATATATATATATATATATATATATATATATATATATATATATATATATATATATATATATATATATATATATGAAATAAGCCAAATAAAATATATTTCATATAAGAAAATAAAATAAATAATCAATCTTTAAAAATTATAAAATAATTTCTGAGGCCAAAAGAAACAATATGTAAACATAATAGTAAAATATTACATTTACAATATGTCAAATCTCAGACTAATGTGTGAAAAATACCATAGAATACTTAAATTGCCTGGATTGGTGGTTCACAAAAATCATAAATTACGTGATTTAAATGTGTTGCCATCACATATAAGAAACGTGTGAAAATTAATATTCAAATCAAAATAACATGTGAAATAAATAAATATTACGATTCCAAACACTACTGTAGCTAATTTTCATGTCCTAAACATGACCTATATACACGTGTTCTGTCGAACCATGGCACTATAGGGCCTGCATTGTGCAATCACTACTCACTTGCTAATCTGCCAATGTCCAAGTAGTTTGGCACGCGTGTACTAACAAGCAACATCTAGCGGCGCCTACGTACCTCGAGTGTCTGGCGTATCTTATAGTCGGTTCACGACTGGAACAGACTTTTGAACAACACCTCAGTCGTCAGCTGCATGCATCGTTACTACAAACAGTGACTGGCACAGGTACAGTTAGTTTGGCAGTACGGAGAGAGAATGTAGTTGGAATGTTTTAACGTATTTTTTAATCTATTGCTTAAAAATGGGGGTAGGGAAGATTCCGAGAACGTCTGTTCCAGTCGTGAACAGACTATATGTGCAGGTGCTGTCCGCATGGCGCCCTAGTTTCGTTCGCCTTCGTAGTATGCAACTTGTTATGCATGCAGGTACGTATAGTTGCGGACTCCCTGAAGCGTTGTTTTGTCTAACTTCAACTTAAACTAAAACATACTGGATGACATTCCCAAAAATAGTGTTAGTAGGAGTTTTGGTTTATATTAGTTCATAGCTGCTGTAGTTTGAATTTCGACATCCTTGTACATTATTTTTAAAACAAAAATGTCGTGATTACTTAAGACTCGAACAAAATAAATACTAAGATATGAAGAATGATTAATTTTTTGTTTACTGACAGAGCGGCATAACTTGTGCATTGCCTGTTTGAAAATGTAATAGGAATTGTTATAAGAATAAATGTTTTGCAAAATTTCATATAATTTACTGCCCATTCCCGAGATCACACGGCGATCTCATTTTGTAGGAAATGTCCACCAAAATTGTCAATTTTGAATTTACTCAGATTATCATTGCTGTAGTATAGTTGACATCTAGTGTTTGCATTAAGCTATACACAGCTACGATGGAAGGATTTTATTTTAAGGTTATTAAAACACAAAAGAGAAATTGACTCGTAACGAAAAGAACAAGCCGAAAAGGCCGAACATGAGCGAACAAGTGATACGCGCGATAATTTTGAGCGTTCAGTTAATTTCGTTGGTGCTTGCCTTGTCCCCACCAGGAGAAGTACTCCAACTCGCTCTCGAATTGGATTAGACAGTAGCAACAGGTTCTTTCTTCGAGCTGTGCCCATTAACTAATAAAGAGCAAAAAGAAGGAATGGAAAATGTGGTTACGGTGGTTGTCCTGTAGTCGGAAAATTACAGCACTGTTAGGGGAACTAGACGAAGGACATTTCACAAATGTCATCTTATGACTCTGATATTCTGGTTAAACTTGTTGACCGCAAAACTGCGAAGGACACAAAATTCCTTACAGGAGTACCACTGAGAGATTGTCTTCTACTTCGCTTTTGGTTCACAAAATACTAACTGTTTCGCGATATTCATCCACGAATGTAATTTATTCATTATTATAATAGGGTGACCAGAAGTCTAGCTTCTCGCAGGACAGACTTGTTTTTTTTTAAACAGTGTCTTGTTGAATGCGAAAAGTCAAAGTCATGAAATGTCCTTGTTTATCCAAGTGTCCTGTAAAAAGTCTTACTTTTTATCCGCAAACCACCCCAAAAAAATTATTATTATTTAACCATAGAGTGAGTTTTATGATTTAATTTTACAAAATAACACTTTCTGGGTGCTATTAATTCAAATGAAAAAAAAATATTTTGAAGAAATATTAATGTAATCTGCACAACTAGTGTTTCTTAACACGCAGTTCAGTTCTAAAAAATATTTTTTATTTACATGCAGATATTCATAAGGCATATTCTTATTAATTTCTGATGGCATTAGATTGTATTTACAGTAATCTCATTCCTGGGAGTTAAACGTATTCCTTTAATTACATATTTTTTACGTATATCCTGCTTCATGTATTAAAAAAGTTGACCATCCTATTGTATGATAAAATTTTTACTGAGGGTTCGGATATAGGTTTTTGCCAGTATAAATATATTAACAATGACAATTATGGAATAGCGCCGTTGCATCGTAGCAAACGGTAGCGAACTTGTGCGAAAGAGTATGAACAGATTATCTGTACTTTCGCACAGCGAATAGGAATTCGGGTATCCTGGGCCTGTAACCCTAAGGTAATAAAGGAGATAACTTTCAGAGCAACATACAGTATGCACTGCCCCCAACACTATAGTGCGTCTCATTATTAGATTGTGGTGGGTAGCTAAACAACCAATTTTGTATTTATACACTACTATAAAATTTGACAATTTTTGTTACGTAATTTTCTACGTATGAAGTTATTCTGCCAACACAACATAACCTCTTGGCCGTTGGTAACTCTTGCCATCTGAAAACAGCGTGCATCATGCACATTTTACTGCAATCTAAGAGTGAGACGCACTATAGTTATTATCATCCAAACTACAAAGTCACTTCAGTCACTCTATAGATAGGGATAAGAAAATTTCGTGAATTCATTTCAGGACAAGATAGACGTCCAACACATGCACACTGAAATAACCTTTGTAATTGGATCACAGTTCATTGGACACGCCCTGGATGACTCTGTACCAATAGCACACTTGCAAGGAAACAAGTAGCGAATGTCACACTGCCAGGTGCGTAGTACCACTGGCTACTATCTGAAGCAGCAGCCAATGAACAAACATCTGAGGCTCGAGTGTACACAGAACTTTGGAGTCTAGCCTACACGTCATTGAACTCACGAAATTTTCCTATCCCTATTTATAGAATAAGTCCGTGCTGTGCACACTGGCCAGATCGCATTAGTAAGTCCGGCACCAGACTGCAATAGGCTCTATAGTGCTTTAATTGTTTGCATTTTGTTACGCCCTTTTAAGACATAGCAGGGCTAAAAGAAGGCAAGGAGAAGGATGCACGCCATTAAAAAAGAAATGAAGAAAGCATGAACACAAAAGTTCCAAAAATGAATACCAATATATAGAAGCTCATCTATACATTATCACCAAGAACAACAACTTTGCAACTTGATTTTAAAAATATCAATTGCCTTCGTAAATTTTTGTTGCTTGCTACCAGTCGATGAACTAGGGGAAGGAGGGAACAAACATGCACTGGAACAAACAGAAAAACAACAATATTAATATATCCTGAGAAATCACGCAACATGAATAAACACTTGTGAAATCCCATTAAAAATGGTAAAATGACTCCCTGAGTAAAGCAAACACCATTACAACTTTAAAATAAATTACGCCTGATGATACACTAAAAAGTACAACATGGAATACTAATTTCAAGGAAACCACTTGCAAGGAGCAAAAACCCTCAACACTTAACCGTGAGCATAAATGCACGCCATAAAATATCCCCTAAACTCCTTGGCAGTAAACTTCTTTTGGCAAATAGTAGTCCAGGCGGCCATTCCTACAGCACGCTAAAAAAAAAAAAAAAAAAAAAAAGAATCCACCTCTTTCAAACATTCCCATAAAATGCCATATTGAAATATTCACACAAGCAGAACAGCGAAGGAACACTTGCAAAAAAAAAAAAAAAAAAAAAAAACACTACTAAAAGGGAAACCATACCCCCAGGCATAACAACAACTACGTTCATTGCAATACTTAACTTGCGTACTCATATTACACGAAAATACGTCTAGCATGCTGAAGCCCCGAAGTACGAAGTGGTGTAGAAATGATCTATAGTCGGCCAGCCCGCGCAACTCGATGAGGAACACTACACACTTGCTCGGGCTGGGGACGAACTTTCATACGCGAAAACGCGGCTCGAGAAGGTTAAGGAGGCGGCGGAAACAGCGGAGAGGCGTATGGAATGTGCCAGAGTGTGCGGGGTTGAACTAGTTGTCAGTAGTAGTCACCAGACAGCGCTCGGCCGCTCCAGGAGCGCCGAGCGCCTCTCTTCATCTTCAGTATAGCTCAGAGCTTGGAAGCGTTCAGACGTGAGTCATCACCGGAGGGGTGGTATGGGGGTGGGGCGAAGAAATACAAAGTACCTTTTTCTGCAGCAAAAATAATAATGCCTCTTCAAACAAAATAACAGTTTATTAATCTGGGCTACCAAATACAGACGTGGCAAATAACCAAGCAAACTTGCTAACCATGATCATTAGTGTCAGGTAATTCTGTAAACACACCAACCACATAACAGCAGCATTGAATCGTACTCCAGGAAATTGTAAGTATCACACACTTCACCAGCTGGCGGGACTAAAAATAAATTGTTCAGGCAGGACAGGAGTACTAACAAAATTGCTTGAGTTTGCTAATTGACACGGGTGTCAGACTTGTAGCAGTGCTGCAGTTGAATGCAATCCAATAGAAAGAGATTACGCTTCTTCCAATCGCGGTGGGTTGGTGTGGATACCACCTCACTTGTCAACAGCTTCGTACAGAGTTGAATCTGCACGTACCACCTTGATGGGGCCGACGACTATCCAACCTCTACAACACGCTTCGTAAACAATCAACCTCTTACTAGGCGGACCAGACAGTCGTCCTTTCGTTAGCGAGCATCAACCCTTCGAAACTACCGCATGGCGGCCGGCGACGCACCGTTTTCCTGCCCCGAGTGATACTCGAGCGACAAGAGCCCTTCACCATACCAAGCACTGTGTGTCGTGGAGGTCTGGTGGGAGGGAATGCGCTCTTTCTCCCCAGGTACTAAAGCCGCACGCACCAGCGAACAATTCCCCACACTGTAAAAAAAATCCTTCATTTTACGGAAAAGTGATGGTAAAAATGTATCCAGAAATGTCCCTAAACTCTTCGTAAAATTATGTACACATTGATTTTCAGAAACAGACTTTCCGTAAATTTCAGGGTGTAATGGTTCTCGTTGAGCGCCACTCTGAAACAGTGTCTGTGATAGTGCAAGTGTAAATATATTTGGTGTGAGTTGGGAGAATGAATAACTGTAATGGTTTAATAGATTTTTGGGCGCCTTATTATTAGTGATGTGACCTTGGTCTTACCACACTGGAATCAGAAGCTCTCCTACGATGCTGTCAACCTCATGCAATAGAAAACACATTCCAACCTTCACAGTAATTCATTTGAATCAAACATGTGCAACCTTGATAGTTAATTTATTAATGAAAAAAAAGGAAATTAATAAACTCAGACCCAAACATGTGAATAATTAAACAAGGTGCAAAACTAAATATGTGTGTGTGTGTGACAGGAATCTCTTTCCTCAAAAATGAAATTATAGTGTATGATAATTAACATAAATGACATACCACCATCCAGGTAAGAATAGGGATAAATATGAATGCTAAATTAAATAAAATAAAAGACTGAAAAATTCTGTGAAACTTTAGAGCTGCTATATATAAAAAAATGAATAAATATTTTACTTGAGATTTTATTTCAAAATATTAATCAGGTTCCACCGGAAGTAGCCTCCTCTGTATTTACATTTCCAGAAAGTTTCGTAAGTTCTTACTTAAATTTTTAAATTTCTTGGATCGCATTAACTGATAAATCATTAAATGTTTAAAGTCAGATCATCACTTAATTATCTCAAGTCTGATACTTCACCAAATAAAATTACTCTGGATTTATAATGAAAGTTTGAAATAAGTCTAACTCCTCATTCCATGTTGCTCCGGCAATACTATCTCATATGCGAAAGTTCGGGACTACTGATTGCCACTAATAGTAGTTGTACGTACTGGAAAACACGTCCAGTCATAAACAATTCTCTGGTTTTATGGTTTCAACTATCACGCATCATAGGTGTCTGCCATCCAATAACGGAAGTTCCATGCTTGAGTAACTCAATTATGATAACATCAGTCAAATAGAGAGTGTATTCCCACTCAGACACCCGACTAATAGCGAGATGATGCCCGTTTGTGTGCGCGTACAATGTAGATGTCTATCCTCCGCACGGATCTTTTCGCGAGCTACAGTTGGCCCTACTGATGACACTGCAACACAACTTCGTACGTGGTTCACCAATCAGCGGCCGGCAACCTGCTCCCCCGCCGGCAGCACAGCCTATAGGGAACACCCTGCAGCACGCTGCAACCAGTCAGACACAAGGCCGCTTCCCAGGAGCTCGTGCAGCAGCCAATCAGAGAGAGTGTTACGACCACATAGAAGGACCCGATATGCCATTTCGCCTCTTTGTGTAGTTTATTCGCGGTTTCTTAACACATACTGAATCAAACCTTTTAAAAATCACCCTGTGAATGCCGTGTTTGGTTGTTTCCTAATTATGTTATTGTTGCGGGTACGGGACTCGAACCCGCGCACTTAGATGGCGAAGCGCTGTCCTGGCGTACTATCGGTGAGGGGAGCTAGGGAGCAGAGAGGATGTCAATAGACGTCCTTGTATGTCGGTTAGTAGTAAAGTATACAAGGCCGCTGGTACATGGCGACGCCGGAGGTCGGTGCGAGCAACTTGAGGGCAACACTGCAGAGCGAGCCGAGATACTGACGCCTTGGAGAGACATGACCAGATCGGCCAGTCACACCACGACAACACGACATCACCAGGCGGAGGAGCTCCGGTCCGGTGTCGCTAATTACCAGTGGTAAGGAGATATACTGTTCTGGGTACAGGATACATGCGGAAACGAACATACTCGCAGCGAATCCTAGAGGTCCCCTCTAGAGAGCCTTAATATTTGATAACGTAATTCTAGCTTGGAAGAATCGAGAGTTACTCAATATTGTTTGTTGAGATATTTCATTTCTATTAATCATTCAGTATTGTTTTTAAAGTAATTGAAATCATTTTGTATGAGAATGTGTAATAAAAGAATTAGTAGTTTTTGTAATTGTCTTGTGTCATTGTACTATCTTGAGTTATTACCCCAGAGTACAGTCATCCCATTAAAAAACACTACATTATGTATCACACGAGTTTTGTTCTTATGTTGGTATGAAAAACATGAAAGTATCGTATTTTTGGTTAAATAAATATTTTATTTATATTTTATCTACATAAAATTATTTTTCATTTATCATTAATATGAATGAAGAAAAAAGGTATGTTTGTAATAACTAGTATGAAATAGTTCTAGTTCAAAATATTATTTAACTGAGTGCGCATTAACAAGGTGCGTTGTTCATTTAGAGTAATCTTCTAGACATGGTTAAGCTTCGTTTGCATGAGGCGGAGGAATATCCTGGAAGTAGAACTTAAACAGGGATTCAGAACACTTGTAAGTTACCGTGCATGAACTATACTTGCATACTCGGCGGTTCTACAATGCGGACGCGGTGTAGAAGCGCGAATTCCAAGATGAGCGAGTGGAGCAGGCAGCTATATTAGGTCCGCTTCCGTTGTCGGGTCGCGATCCTGAGGTCCAGACGCCATTACGTCACTATATCAACCTCTCCGCTCTGACATTCCACAACTCGCAAGACACACGCCCGCGCGCCGGGGGCTATTTATATCCACTAGGTCCAGCACAGACCTGTCACTGCAGTATTGCGAGCTGAACCCGCCAACCCTGCCAGGACGAGACGTGTTCCGCACACAAACATTGCCACGCAACGTAGTCCTGCGTGGGGCCGCGATGGCTGAGCGGTTAGCACACTCGCCTCCCACCAAGGCGAACCGGGCTCAATCCCCGGCCGGGTCACACACGGGTTTTCGCAAGTGGGAATCGTGCCGGACGATGCCGTTGGTCGGCGGGTCTTCTCGAGGATCTTCCGTTTCCCCGCCCCTTCATTCCGAAGCCGCTTCATATTTCCTTCAATCACCCTCATCGGCTCTGAAGATAAGAGCCACACTAATTTCTTCAATATCTTCACTCACTCACTCACTCACCCTACGGGCTGATCGGGGGCTGCATAACTGAATCTTTAGCCTATCTTAAAACGGCTTATTACACGCTATAACAAGCTTTCAAACTGAGGTCTTCTAAAACATCATAAACTTGTGTTCCAACCAACTACGACAAAGAATATGGGTGACAAACGTTATCGTTGCTCCAGCTTTCGTTTTGTATCTTGGGAGAAGACACCTTCAAAGTCCCAGACTAATAAAAAAATTAATAAGAAATTGAATAAAATATATTTTAGTGTGTCTAGCTTTTTAAATCAACAATTCAATGCTATCGTTTGATATACTGACTCAAAACATGAATAGTACGTGCAACAATTCCCTTTAAAACAGTTCAACGAAGAACTAACATGGACTTGGAATTAAATATGCAATGTAGAAAAAAATCACAACAATGTTTAAAAAAAATGTCGGTGTGTAGCTGCGTCACGGACATTCGTAATTACGTGAATGTCTGCGTGGTCGGGTGATATTTTCATAGGGATATCGAAATAAATTATATTAACGAAATGGGTTAACAGATTAAAATCGACAGATGAACATGAGATCTTTCGCTTGACATCCACATCAGCGCACTAGCAGAGATACACAGTCGCGAGATGCAGTCCCCCCCCCCCTCCTCATCATGGCGTGGCGCCGACTCGTGGTCCTGGTCGCATTGTAGTTGTACACCCAAGTGAATGAATCATATATATATATATATACCGTATTATTACTCAGGAAGTTAAAGTGATGTCGAAATGGTCCACCACACTGCAAACGTTACATGCCGGTTCCCGTCCAGTTGGTCTGATTTTAAAGATGTGTTCATGTCAAATACTGCGACTGTGATATTGTGATGTCTGAAGGCAGTAGGTATTTCTGGTCGACAGGCAGTTGGACCGCAGTGTTGCCAGATCAAACAACTTCAAATCCACGGGCTTAGAAAGTGCAGTCATAACTTCAGAATGCAATATTATATATGTCATAAAAATTTCACTACATATTGTTACATAGATTTCTGCTTCCAATGCCAATGTGATGAGATTTTATTCTGACCCTTTAAGTACAGAGTTTGAGCATGTTGCCAACGTTGTATAATTTTTGAGCGACAATAAAAGTTTTGGTAATGCAAAGTCAGAGACATTGACCTATTCAATTCACATTAAAAAGTATAATGAGCACTTTTCGTAAGAAAGTAGGCTTTTTGTAAAATTTCAATCGGAAAACGTGAAAGTTCCGCACAAAATCTACTTAGTTATTCATCCCACAGAAACATGAACAGAATAACATCAATGCCACACATCTTGTGTAATTGCGCACAGTTTGGCAGCACTGGGACCGCAGAAGACGAGAAAAAAAAAGGGGGAGAGTGTCGGCCACGCACATGCCATACACTACAGATGAGGTAGACCGCTTTTTTTTACGTCGTCTGCGTATGTACCTAACGTTGACCTACCCCAATCCTACACAACTGTCAAAGTCACATGGTCAACAGTGATGAACGTGTTTGTTTACATCTTAATTTTTAAATGACAAGCTCTATTATATTAATAAAATACTTTTACCAGTTTTAATGTAATCAAATTGCATTGGAAATTGGTTAGAGGAAGTATACATTAATCTCGAAGCATTTGTTTACGAATCAGTTTTCTAACCTAAAGTCCAAACCACGCCATTTTCGCTAGACGTGTAGGCAGAAAAGCAGTTCAATGCTGGGACACGGAGATTGGTTGTGTGCATCTTTAGTCTATGGCGTACGCAAGAGCCAGGTGTCGATGTGTCGTGCGTGCAGCCTTGCTGACGTCACTAGGTGCGCAGGCAGAGGGTGGCGTCAAACATGGCTGTCTGATTAGATAAGAGGGCGGCAACAGCCAGCCACACGTCCTGTCTGGAATGTCACTTTCTCACATTACTTGCTCTCCTCACTCACCACATGGGAGTCTTCATTGTCATACTCATCAACGAGCACTGTCCATAAAGTACCTCAATAAACCCTTAACTATTTACCTTACAGCTGTCGCCACTAAACACTTAATAGCCTGTCGAAATCGCTGTTTCAATGTTTTTTGTGACGTACAAATAATAAAAAGTACCTCACTTACCAAAATGAGAAAATTAACACTGAAATAAAAACCACAAGTAACTCCGAGGAATACATTAATCATGCTTTGAATTTATGAAATTTGCTTAAACCAATGAAAATTTTGCACGTTTTTTATTAGTAGTAGTTAACCCTTTTTTTTTGTGAAACAAGTTTTCTACGCATTCCTTACAGTGAAATTAATTATAATTAGCCTTTGAGGCGTCCTTGGTAAATTTTCTGTAAATGATTTCCTTTATTGTAGTGGCGGTTACCATGATTTACGTTGTAATGACCTGCGTTCAGGCCTTAGCTGGACGACTTATCTGATCACACCTTCAAACATTAGTCCATGACAGCCGTAATTGCCGAAATACCTTGCAAAGGCAAAGCAGAAACTCCAACTCCCTCCAACACCCAATAAACGGGGCCATAAACGTATACAACGCGCCTGATATAGTATAGAGTAATTTTAAGAAAGGCTTCTTTTGTCATTGGGGCATCGGAACAAGAAGATCCCTGGAGATGGGTATGTCCAGTCGTCGCTAACCGCCACCTGAATCAGCCTACGTCAACATGGACAAGGTGGGGACGCTCCAATTAAGTTATGACGATATAGTGGCGTGGTATTATACATTATTATAATTAATTAGCTAGCATCCTGTCGTTCCTTTTAAAGCTCCCCCAAGTAATATGTGTAGTTAAATAGGTTTGTAATATAAAATAACGTAAACGCAATGTTAAATAAAACCCCATCTTTTACTGTATGCTCTACCTAAATCTGAGTAATGTACTATGCTTCTATAAACCCTTTAAGGTATGAAAAAATCATAATCATATCATAGCAAGGTGTGGCCATTCGCTGCGATTGGCTGCATGAGGCTCCGGGAACGCACCTTGCGTCTGATTGGCTACTGCATACTGCGAGAAGTTCCCTTTTTGTTGAGATGTTGGCTGATACAGAGGCTACCAATCGTAGAGAGTCGAACAACGTTCGAACATTTTGCTGGTGAGAGACACTTATTCGCTGGCATGTGCTGTATAAGCGGCTCTTTCGCCTCTGTGATCTCAACTACTCTGTGTCGACCTGTATGCTAAGAACGCTCGACGATTTCTATTGTAAAGGTCTTACCAAAAGTATGTGTGATCTCACCTCTTCCAGCATCTTACCTGTTACTTCACACAGACTTCACACATACAGAAAATTCAAGAACTGCTACTTGTAGTGTGTTAATTATGTGTTTTATTACTTTCTTCACTTGGCGGGACTTTTAAAAAAATTATTGCTCCTTTGGACATAGACATCAGTTGATTATTCGTCGAAATGTAAAGTAAAATAAGTACATCTGCCTCATATAAACCTCATGTGGCCTAGAATATTAGTGTAAAAAATGAATTTGTAATACGATAAATTTAGTAAATGCCCACAGTTTACGTGTGTTTATTCGAAAAACAAATTTATATTTCGTTAGAAGGCGTGACAAATGAAGCCACGGATGGGGACGGCATATAAATAAACCGAGTAGATAGGTTGGGTCATTCCGAGGGCCTGGGGCGGCCATGTTATTGACAACATTTTCCACAAAATCACTTCAGGTATTGACAATTTTACCCCAAATTATTTCCAATACATGAGAAAATGTTCAAAACGAACTATATTTACATAAGTTATTTACCGTTGTATTACTCAAATAAGCTAAGGATATTCTAGGTTCTTCGATGTGTGAGCCAAAAAGTCATCAAAGCAGCAAAGCGGATGCGAAACTCCTCGATGTACGAGTCATGGAATTCTTAAAGCAGCAAGGTGGATTTGCGGCTCCTAGCCAAGCCCTGCGCATCAAGTGGGACAACGACCACTTTTGTTTACATTACTAATCCCGTCTGCCATGTTGGATATGTGTGACCTTTACCTTCAAACCAGCGAACTTAAACACGAAAAAACAAGAAAATATAATTTTAAAAAATGTGATAAATGGCGAATCTTGGACTACATTATTGAGCACTTCGACCGACTGGCACTTCACGAAGGTCCTGATGTTACAGAGTCTGTTCGGGATGAACAGACTTGAGGATGGGGCAGTGTTATGTGTCACTGGTAAGCATTGCTTACCTTGGCGTGCCAGGCGCGATCGACATAAGAGGGGACAGAGAATTAATGCAATAGCGGCGGCCGCGTATCAGTTACAGAGAGCGAGCCGGCACACGTTAATTGCTTTATAGGTGCATTATGCTGACCCTGGTTGTATTGATTTCTTTGTTTATCTGAATAATGCTTTGGATTACTGACCTCGTACTCTCAGCACGACTCGATGTGTGTTGAACTCTCCAGAAGATAAATATTGCGGCAGGCTTCCGGGCCGTGAGTTGAGTTGGAGTTGATGAGTGGCTGAGTTCCGAGCGATAGAAGACGACCAGCGCCCAGCGGAAGTGAAGTTTGCGAATGCGGATATCAAGCATTGAATTGAGCGGCTCGAAGGCTGAACTGTTGGACTGGATACGTGAGTGAAAGCCATTATAAATGATGGCAACAGATAGACTGATCACGTGTTGATAATGAGTGTGAGATAATTGACTGTAACAAACAGAGACAATTAAGAAGGACGTTAATTAGAGTTGAAATATACATTAAATATTGCGTTCTGTTAAAGAAAAAGAGTAAAAGAAACGACAGATAATTTAATGCTGTAAATAATAGCAGAGTGACTAAATTAAAAATCAAATTTCGTTTCCTTTATTTTTTTTATTAAAACCTGCATCCCTCACGAACTAAGATACACCCCTCAGGTGTCTTCATGTAACACTGGTGTCAGAAGTGGGCTGGAGACAATTTATTAAATAATTAATTGTAAATAAATTTAGACAATATTCGCTTAGCTAGTGATTTTAAAACAAATAAATAAATTGTAATAGGGGGTGGAAAGTAATTGAGACTGTTTTGTACAACTGACGGAGAGTGAATGTTAACAAGGAAATTGTCTGCAGAACTGGAAGCACTGCTAGCATTGATTGAGAGGCTAAGTAGCCAAATTATTAATGTAACAGAAAGTGAGAATGAAACTGTAAATAGTGTAAATGAGAATATAAGTAGGAAAATAGACTCTGTATACAGGAAAATAAAAGGCATTAGTGAGTTAGTAAACACAAAAATTGACAATGTGAATGAAAGAATGGTCCATGTCAGTGAAAGGATAGACAGTTTCGAGAATGAAGTGAAACAGGAAATAATTGTGATGAAGAAAGAATAGCAAGAATTTCTTCTGCAGCAAAGTTCAAGTAGCACCACGTCGACAGCCAACAAAAGTGAAGAGACAGTGCAAAACGAAACCAATGCAGCAGCATCGGAGGAGTGTACGAAGAGATGCAGCATTGGTTTCACGCAGCCAGGAGTGGGGAATGGAGTCTCAATTAAGCCCGCCACTTACGATGGCCAGACTTTATGACTGGAGTAACAACACCAGTTTGAAATAGTAGCTACTCTAAATGGCTGGACAACAGAACAGCAGTCTTACTACCACACCGCTTTACTGAGAGGCCCCGCACTGAGCATACTACTCTGCTAGAGCGACATCTACTAGAGTAACCCCATTCTGGTGTCGGCCTTGGAATTGCGTTACGGCGACCAATACCTGCAACGTATCCACCAAGCACAGTAGAGAAGCCGCACCCAGCGACCAGGGGAGCCACTGCAGGAGCTATAGCAAGACGACATGCGGCTCTCCCACCTATCTCTGGAACGGCGCCCCGATGTGGCCCGCGATATTATCACGGTCGGCTTCTTCACAGAGGTACGACAAGCAATACGTCTGGCTGCACCCTGCAACATACAGGACGCCCTGGCCCGAGCACTGGAGGTGAAGTCGTCTGAAACGGGCAGTGACGCTGGACGAAATTGACGAAGACAGAATAACAAAGACTATGAAAAAGTTGCAGAAGACTATGAGGGACATTGCTTACAGGATCCGTGCTACAGAGCTTCTCCGCCCCACACCTAAACGAACCCGGGGCACCTGAGGGCCTACTGCCAACAACAGTAGCAGCCGCAGAAGCAGCAGCGGAATAAGAGGTAGCGAGAGGCAGGTGGGAATACAGCCCATTCGGAAAACTTGTAAACACCGATCTTAAGGGGCGAAGGTCGGTGAATATTGGAGGTAAGGCGCCACTGTTCTTACATGTTCGTTCGGTACAATCGGATTGGGATGCCATACTTGAGGAGGGGAGCCTGAATGCTGTTCCTTGCCAGATAGACGTTGACACTGGAGCCACCAGAACAGCAGTAAGACCAGAAATCCTTGGGCCTTTCCTCCAGTGATTGCCCGATGACCACATGGAACGATGCTATTTGACTACAGCAATAGGTGAGACCACACCAGTTAAAGGTAAGATGAACGTGATTTTGAATCTTGACGATATTAGCATAGAAAACGATGTTTACATAAGATATAGAAGATAAATGTATTTTGGGGCTTGATGTAATTCATAGACTGGAGTGATGCATTGATACTCGACCTGGTGCGCTACGGGTAGGCAGTACAGAGTTAGTGGTGTCAACACAGCATGATTTGACTTCCTCAGTTAGCTGCCCAGTAGTATGTAGTCAACCCACAGAGGTGTCCGCTTTTAGTGAAATTGTCATTTCATGCTGATGTCAAGGAGAGTTTGTCAGATATTTGGGGCTGATTGAGCCAGCAGAGAAGATTGGTATCCTGTAGGGTAAAGTTGTTGTAGCAAGGACTTTGGCCTCTTCTAATTCTGACAGTTTTACAATTAGAATGATAAAATTGTCCGATAGTGCCATTCGTCTTGAGGAGGAGGCCGCGATAGGTGTTTGCAAGCAGGTCAAGCAGGTACTTCCAGGTGTTCCAGAAGAATCCAGAGTAGAACAAATAGAACATCCTCTACTAGAAGTATTGAATTAATTGCTGGCACGAACAAAAGAAAATCTTAACTGGCGGCAGTAGAAGGCTATCTCTGAATTACTGCAGATAAATAGGGATACCTTATCGTGTGGACCAACTGACCTTGGAAGGACTAACATGATCTACCACCACATTGATACAGGAGATGCTAAGCTCATAAAGCAGCCACCAGGATGACTGCCACTAGCATTGCATGAGGCGGTTGAGGGTATTCTGAAGAAAATGAAGGAATTAGATGTTATAGAACCATCAGTTAGCCCATGGTCATCACCCATGTACTTGTTAAGAAGAAAGATGGCACTTTGAAGTTTTGTGTAGATTATCGCCAGTTTAATAATGTGACAAGGAAAGACTCTTATCCGCCCTCAAGGATAGATGACACATTAAACAGCCTATCAGGTTCACAATGGTTTTCTAGTTTGGACACAAAGACTGGGTACCAGCAGTGCGAGGTTGCCCCAGAGGACCAAAAGACGAATACATTTTGTGTCCAAGTGAAAGGAACCAGGTAGTTCAAAGTTATACCATCTTCGAATGCCTGATTGAAAAAATTTTGCCTTCAGATATCTGTCAATTTTACCTAGATGATGTTGTGACAGGAAGGACATTTGAAGAGCACATATCTCTCTTTGACTCTGTATTACAGAAAGCGGCCGCAGCCAACTAAAAACTAGTTCCTAAGAAGTACCACCTGTTAAAAAAAAAATACATTTCTTGGGGCATGTATTGTCGGCCCATGGTATTTAAACAGACCCCGGGAAGACCAAAGCAATAAGAAATTGGCCGACACCAACTGACCAAACTGAATTGTGTAGTTTTCTGTGATTATGTGCCTAATATCAAAGATTTGTACCTGGGCTCACCATGATTGCGAAGCCACTACATCAACTTACTGAGACAAAAAATAAGATTTTATTGGGCAAATCTGTGTGAAGATGCTTTTAGAAAACTAAATAATATTCATATATCTCCTCCAGTCCTGGGTTTCTCGAGAAGTGAGGGTTTATTCATTTTAGACACTGATGGTAGTGATGTAGGCATTGGAGCTGTGCTATCTCAAGTTCAAGATGGGAAGGAAAGATAACTATAATACTTCAGTAAGATATTGCATAAGCCTGAGATAAATAACTGTGTTGCATGCACAGAGCTTCTGGCCATGATTAAGGCAATTTCACTCTTCCATCCCTACCTTTATGACATTCATTTTATTTTAAGAACCGACCATGCTTCATTATGCTGGCTACTCAATTTTAAGAGCCCCGAAGTACAAATAGCCTGGTGGATACATCATCATGAATAATAGGACTTTGAAATACAGCACATATCTGGACGCCTTCACAGCAATGCAGATTCACTTTCTAGGAGGCCATGTGAGCTCTTTTGTCGTCATTGTGAATGTTAGGAAGTAAAGAGTGGTGAATCGCTGAAGGTACAGAGGACAATAATTCAAGATCCTCTATCTTTTGATGGGATACCTACCTGGAGTGATGAGGCTATTAGGAAAGACCAGATGAATAATCCCAATCTGCAGACATTATTAAAATGGCAATAAGCTGGCTGTCGGCCAAAATGGGAAGAGATGTCTAGTATGAGCACCTCAGTCGGAGCATACTGGATACAGTGGAATTCCTTCATACTGAATAATGGCGTACTTTGCAGAAACTGGAAAAGTAATGATGGAAAACACACACTGTTACACTTGGTCGTTCCAGAATGCAGGGTTCCAGAAATCTTAAAGTAACTGCATAATGCGGCAGCCAGTGGGCAATCTTGTGTTACCAAGACACTTGATAGAGTTAGGCTGAGATTCTACTGTATCCATTGTCAGGATGACGTTGAGAAGTGGCGCCGATTGCGCGACAGCATGTACTGAGGCCGAGACGCTCATAGAACGTGTCTTTTCGAAGTTTGGGGTGCCACTAGAACTCCATTCTGATGAAGGGAGAAACTTTGAAGCTGCGGTCTTCCAGGAGGTGACCAAAGTTCTGGGGATGGGAAAGACTAAGACTACAGCCCTACACCCTCAGTCGGATGGAATGGTCGAGATGCTTAACCGCACTCTTGAGCAGTACCTGTCGATCTATGTGGCAGACAACCAAAAGGCTGGGATTCAAAGATGCCATTGTTTATTCTTGCTTACTGCTCAGCAGTTCACGAGTCCACAACGATAACACCATTAAAGATGATGCTCGGAAAAGAGTTACGCCTCCCCAGTGACCTGCTGTTTGGCCGACAGACAGAAGAGGAACTTGCGGCCCCTGATTACGCCAGCGAATTAGGTAACAGAATTGTTGGCATTCATGATTTTGCTCGACAGCACCTCAGAATAAATAGTGACATGATGAATACGCAGTATGATATGAGAATGTGGGGCAAGATATTTCAAGAAGTACGTCTGCTGTGGCTATAAAACCCTCATATATTCGAAAAGGGTACTGCCCGAAGCTACAGAAATGCTGGGAAGGCCCCTACAGGATTCTGAATATAATCAATTATGTGGTATTTTGGATTTGTCGTCAAGGCTCTCAGGCGAAGCCAAAGGTTGTCTACATCGACCGACTGGCACTTTACGAAGGTCCTGATGTTGCAGAGTCTGTTAGGGACAAACAGACTTGAGGAGGGGGCAGTATTATAAATCTCATGTCTGCACTGCTGACCTTGGCGCGCCTGCGCGATCGAGTGCAGGGGGGACAGAGATGTTTTCCGATAACGACGGCCGCGTATCAGTTACAGAGAGCGAGCCGACACTTTATTCTCTTTAGCAGTGCATTATGCTGAACCTGGTTGTATTCGTTTCTGAGTTTATCTTAAGAGTGCTTTGGATTACTGACGTTGTTCTCTCAGCGGAATCGAGATGCGTTGAACCCTCCAGATGATAAGGCCAATAATATAAATATCGCGGCAGTGTGAATGAGTGGCTGAGTTCCGAGCGATAGAAGACGAGGAGCAACCAGCGGAAGAGAAGTCTGCGACTTCGGGTATCAGGGAGTGAAATGAGCGGCTGCAGACTGGACTATTGGACTTGATACTTGAGTGCAAGACAATGCAAATGATGGCAACACGTGTTAATAATGTGTATGAGATAATTGACTGCAACCAACATAGACAATTAAAAAGGACGTTAATTAGAGTTGTAATACAATTAAATATTGCTCTGTGTTAAAAAAAAGAGTAAAAGAAAAGACAGACAGTTTAATTGTGTAAATTATAGTGGAGTGTATCAGGTCACATATCACAGAAGGTGTGTTGCAACGCATGTGTGTGTCGGGTAAATCACCACAACTTTCATCCCCAACACTCTTTCCCAGCAAAAACACTACCTGCTTCTCCGTCAACAAATGCACAACGAAGTTTCCTTTTCTTTGTAGTGTTATCTCTGGTGGCATTAGTCGTCACAGCTACTGGGGCTGCATTATTCTTCTCATATTTGTCCTTTTCACGTCTGTATCGCAAACTGTACATCGCGTGTCTTGTCTGTGTTCGCGTCGTCTTGTGTGAACATAGTGTGCAGCAGAGTAGTGTTAGCATGCTGTTTCTCGGTCGGAGAAGTGACACTGCATTTGTAGTTTTTGGTGTGTCTTTTCAAGTTATTGCTTCGAGCGAACTGCCTGGGTCAGTTATCGCAGCTAAAAATCGTACGAGAAGGGTTCTTCAAACACTTGATCTTCTCATGTGGCCGCTGATTGTAGTCGAAGTCATAAGCGTTGTTGCAGTATCTGCAGTGTCTGCGATTTGTTGGCATAATAATTTGGTCTCACCCTAAACCAGCATCAGAATTGTTACAATAGTTCATTGAAATAATCTATTTCGAAATCCTATAAAGGTATGTACATATCAAACTATTCGCAAAACTTTAAAAGAGTGTTTCTATTCACGTGGATTCGTAAAACTTCTGCGAACTTCGTAAAGACACCTTTGTTTCATCACATTAGACTAGAGTGCCGACATTGTTGCGACATAGCGAGCGTGTTGTAAGTGTTGGAACACTTCCTTACTTCATTTCCCCGCTCATAATGAAGGAGCGACGACTACGTACAGCCATAAGCCTTGCCTCGAGGCTCCTCCTCTCTAGTTGCCATCTGAGTCTCATCACAAACTGTTGTGTATATTCAATGTTTGACAGAAATTTGAACTATATCAATGCAAATATTTTCTCTCAGGAAAGAAATGAAAGTCAACATTTTGTTGTAAATTTATAAATGTGGTTACTGAAATTTAAATATGGTCGTTGGAAAGTGTCACAGCAAGCAGCAATCACTATAAGTAGCCAACCCAGCTCGCCTCTGTGCGACGATATTTATACTTAATGTACACTCTAAAATTGAAACAGTGGAAAACCACCGATTCGCAGTGAAATCCAACTATTCGAATCAGTTAAAATGACTCCACTTACAATCAGTGGAAAACCACTGATTGTTTCAGTGAAAAATTTCCACCGATTGAATTAGTGACGTGAAATAATTTCACTCATTGAATAAGTGACAGCCGACTGCAGCGGTGAATTAAACATTGTTTATATTGAATTTAGCCAAGGAATTACATTAAATACTCATATTTATGATAATTTCCTTCTTATATTACGCAATTTACAGTAATTTGAAAAACATAAACAATTTATCGGAAGTGGCCGGGATTGAACTTATACACCCTTTCCACTACGGTCAAACGCCATTATCTGACCATCTGCGCTACCAAGTCGAGTTAAATAAATACGAGAAAAATATATGCTTATATTTTCTAATCTAAATCGTGTAGTTTTAAATAGCATGCTCTTACATTTCGTTTTTGGTTTAATTGGTATCGTTAGGATTGTTAAAAAGAATAGTATGAGTGCACTTTCTTCACCACATTATATGCAGTTTAACCTTTCAAACAGAGCGCTGTGATGATTACATGAAAACAAAATAAAGACGTAAAATGGTGTTTTGAAGACGAAACACATTTTACAATGTATTTTGTTTTCGTTTTATTAGTTTATGCGTTGTTATTCCACTTGATACACGTGGTTTTAAGACCATTTTTAAACGTTATTTGACGGGCATTTTTACACACTGTTTAACTTATTCATCAGTCAGAAAACGAACCACTGAAAAACAGTGGAAACAATGACTAATGAATCAGTGGCAAATGTCACCAAATGGTTAAGTGAAGAAAATCTGGCATTTTTTCACTGATTCATCAGTTAAATTCATTGAAGTGACTGCTGAATCAACCAGGTACTGTTAACTGATTGAAACAGTGAAATGATCAATGATTCAGATTTAGAGTGAATTAATGTGTTTAAGCTTTAGGGCATGCTGTATCTTTCCTCAACAGATTGATGTATTAAAAATAATATAGTAACCGCTTAAAATTATGAGGAAACTTAACAAACGCGAAACTTGTTTACTGTATTTTCCATCGCAGTTGCACCGCTTCCTTACCGCCGGGCGCAAACTTGAGGCGTCAACACGTTTTGACTATGAAGACTCCTTAACAACGGCGACGAGGAAATTTGTAGAGCGCGAGGAAGGCTGCATTCTTTTATATGAACCTTGGTGCCTGCCGATAACGTCTGTCCCGAGGTCTGTGCAGACAACAAACGCTGCCAAGTCTAATTTGGACGATTCTGCCGTAGGAAACTCAGATAGTGCAGCTGATACGTAGCAACTAATCAAAGTTTTCAATCACGACACGAGTAGTCAATAAGTGACGAGCCATTCAATGACAAAACATAGTTCTCGCGAACTTGAGTTTGAAATGAGGAAACCACGATTTGAAGGCGGGTGCAAATGACATTTTTTAATTGCGTTTCCCGACGAATACATGTTAATAATGAAATAGTTTTGCATACGACTAATCACATAATTAAGCTAATAAGTGAATAAAATGGGAGGTTACATTTACTAACTCATATGGCATTAATTTTAAATGAGGAAAAGAAAGCCTTGTATATATTAATCCTCTTCAAACTCACGGTCTATGTATAAAGGTCAAAGGTCGGAATGCTTCCGAATGCCTAGACACGCCAAATCGTGCCGGACAATGCCTTTGGTCGGCTGGTATTCACGGGGATCTCTCGTTTCCCCCGCCATGTCATTCCGGCGCTGCTCCATACTCACCCTCGTTGGCTCTGAAGACTTCGCTGTTATGAGCCGCCTAAATCTCTTCCCTCACTCGCACCCTAGACACGCCAATTGCATTATGATAGTGTATTTGTGTGAGGCCAGAGACAGATATTTAGAAACAGTTACTGCGAGGACGAGGACTTTGGCCACAGCATAGCGACAGCAGTGTTGGACTTGAGTTGAGTTGAGAGATTCCGGCGGCTCTTAACAACGAGGTCATGAGAGCAGACGAGTGTGAAGTAAGGTGAGTATGGAGCAGCGCCGGAGTGAAAGGGCGGTTTGTCTCGGGAGAATCCCGAGACAACCCGCCGACAAATGGCATCGTCCGGCAATATTCCCACTTACACTATTCTCCCGCCGGGAATAGAACCCGGTTCGCCTAGGTGGCGGGTGAGGGGAAAAAATAAAAAGAACAAAATAGAATGGTACATATAGGGTGGGGGCTGGGGGCCTTCGGGTTCGTGGGCGGGGCCATTCGATCATTGGGTGCCATGACGGACCGGCCCTAAGACTAGTTAGCTGTGTGCGGGCCCGACGGCGTCTGGTCGCTCGGGCGGATTCGTGGGAATCCCGGTCCCTGGTCTGTTCTGACGGGGGCGGCCGAAAGTATACCCGTCGGGGAGCTGTCTCGGTCGGGGCAGAATAGCTCACCACCTTCCTAGGAAGTGTGAATGATGCTTTTGAATATAAATAGAATCTGTAGCTTAAATTACGGGCGCCTAGACGAACAGCCGCCCTCCCGCAAAAAAAAAAGTGAATCTATATAACTATTATACTGTTTGTTAAATTGTTGTAGTCATGATAGAATTGAACACCCTGGATGACTGTACTGCTAAGTACGGTCAATTAAATAAATTAAAAAAAAAAGTCAAACCGCTACACCACCACGGCCCAATCCACAACGGAGAAGCATGGCATAGGACCTGATTTCAAGACCCAAAACCATAAAAATAAATAGTTTTTTCTCCTACATACAAAAGAATTTGGTAGTTTTCCCAAGATATAAGAGCGTTTATAAATATGTCTAAAAGTAGATGAATACATATATAATACAATGAAAGGAAGTGAAAAGAAGAATAGATCGTTTTGTGACACAACAAGGTACCATGGAGAGAAACAACATAAAAAATGCATAGACAAAATAGTGTGGCAAAACTGGAATAGTTTTGCCACAAACAAGTGAAATAATTTGAAAAGGAAATTCTACCTCGCAGCTCGGCAGAATCTTGAGGCCTGAGCTGCCCGAAGACTCTCCCTGATCAGTAATTGACTTGACCTAATTAAAATGGAGACTGTCCCTTATGAAAACACTCGAACGTCCTCCCTAAAGGGCAAAATGCTTGCCACCTGCCATATTTACGAGGACTTCCGAATAATCCCGACTGAAACCGAGGACTCCCAACTTCACGAACAACATTGCCACCATTTAAAATTCATTGCAACAGAACTCATATGTGCTTAATATTGGTGGACATTTTGGATAAACGTAATGTTTTAAAGTTCTCTTAAAACTCATAGGAATATAGGCTTGATATTGCTATTAAAGAATAAATTAGTTGCGAAAATCAAACGATTTATGTCTGTCATTCACGACAAGAAATACAGGTTTACACATAATCTGGAAGCAAATGTGGGGAAAGAGATTTTTAATATATTATTATTCCAGTAATGACATGTTAACGTAAATAACCATACGTCAAAGAGCGAGATTAATTCGTCAATTGTAGAGATTTAATTGAAACTGAAATAATGAGTGCAAATCTTTAACTGAAGAAATAATAACATGACTGGAAATTACACTAAAATGAAAAACTGATGTTATATGAAATATCGTATATTAACTAAAACTTTAGTAATTAAAATCAACCACTTTGTGTCATCACAAATAATTAATATGATGATTGAAATGTATTTTAAAAATTCGAAGTAGGAGGATTTGTGCATACATAAAAATGTCAGGAAACAATCTTTTTAAGGTTACGTTGGTAATTATGCATTCAATTAGTCCAGAATTACCGAGTAAAGGAATGATCCACTAACGAGTGTTGAAAGAAAATATCTTCTTTGGTGGATAAAAAAAAAAAGCCAACTAAATTCTCCAATAAATATTTAAATATAAATTATGCGCTGTGTTGGCGAAATTCCACGTATTCAGGAAATTTGGTTGTTCTGAATGACAGGGTATGTAAATAAGTATTAATTTGTTTTTTTTCCGCACTTACATGCAAGGTTGCTGGCTTATCAAAACTGGCAAGAATATAATAGAGGCAGAAATCTCCTGTCAGCGCACCCCACCCTAAATATATTTCGTTTTGGCAACTTGCGGAATTACTTGTACGTTTAATGGGATAAAAATTCTCTTCTTATCATTTTGAACTAATAGTATGCACTCTTACTAGGTGGCTGTACCTCAACAATATAGGGCACCCGTTGAATAATGTTACCGGATATAAATTTATTTAGGGGGGAATATCGATTGATGACACGAAAACAGAAATCAAAACTAATCCATGCTGATATTATAAAGAGGTAATGAGAGTTTGTTTATTTGTTTATATGTAACGGCTAATCTCGAGAAACAACATGACCTATTATTATAATTCTTTCACTGTTAGAAAGCTACGTTCTTCCAGATGTTCATAGACTTAGTTCCATTTAAAAAATATCCTTGAGGAATTCAAAATTTGTAAACCAAGTCGGAGAAAAATAAACTATTTGGCTGCTTTCTAAGTATGCTCTACCAAAACCATTATAGATCAATGGAAACGATGTTATAAGAAAATGTCGCAAGTTGTCGCAGTTTGTCACAAGTTGTCGCAAATAGTCACACGTGGTCGCAATTAGTCGTAAGTAGTCGCAGGTAGCTGCAAGTAGTCGCCGATAGTCACGGGTAGTCGCATATATAGGTGTGTATTTCAATAACTCCATAAAACCTGAACGAAGCGATGGCGGGCTGAGAGTATTTTATAAGGTCGTAACATGTATATTTCTTCTCTGAACACATCTTAGTCCATTAAATTATTTATTTACCTTCAATTTAACATTTTTCGTCGATATTCCGATCGTTGAACACAAAATCAATATCCTGGCGCACTTAAATATCAACCAACAAGGGATATGTACTTATGCCATCTGGGAAGGCATGATCTTTCGATTTATACAGAATCTGTTTACGGCCTTCCTAATTGTGGTGTGCTTGGATGAAAATCTACTAACTAACTCGTACTTGGAAAGATAAGTTAATCTAAATATGTGTTCAGAATAAAATTAATTGTTGCAATACAGTCTGTAGTAAACTGTCGATTGTATGTGAAGAAATGCTATCACGGTATTGTACAAATGATGGACACATTTTCTTTTTGTTGAAGACTGATAAAAAATAATCCTCGAAATTAGATATTTTGACACCCTTAAGGTGTGGGATGTTTCGTTTCTCTAGTTTGGAAACGATACTGGAATAAAGTATAAATGGCAGCCTTTAGAAATTCTTCAGCTAGTTGATTAGTATTACTACAAGTTGAAAAAACCCTATGAAATGAGTCCAATGATCGTCAATTCTGACGATGACGTCAGGTACCCGTATTACAGATCAGACGATATGATGCCTGGAGAGCCGGAAGTTAACTCAAACTCAGTGACCCGTTCCCGGTTTGAACGACGTTACTGATAGAGTTGAACATTAAAAAATAACATATAGCATAACGTACTCTTTATGAGGTGAGACTTCGTCTGACAAGTCTTCCTCCACCACACTGATATAGGATATTCACAGTAAAGTGAACACGTATGAAAATGCTCTCATTCGGTAGAATATACTCACTGTGTTTATTACTTACATGGCTATATTTATTTTTAAAAGGTGTTAAAAATGTGGTTAGTAATAGGAGCGGGGCGTTCTACTTCACCTGGAATTAATCGATGGATTATCGACTTGATTGAAAGGGTTAATCCTTAATCCGACCTTAATCGGATCAAAAATTGAAAGGGTTAAATTAAATTGAAATAGTTAAATTTTATTGAAAGGGTTAATCAAAAAGAGTTCATTTTAATAGGATACGTTTTTTTAAAGTTGTTTCTTGATTTTCTTTCTTTCTTTTAGTGCAGAGAAGCTCTGTACGATATTGATTGTGTGGTGTCCTAGAGGCGTCTGACCAGAGTGGTGGGATGCAATGTGTTATACAGGTGTTGAGTTGAGTGCAAGTGTCGACTAAGTGTAAATTTTATGTTTTGTGGGGGATATTGCTTTTAGATGGTGGTGGGAGATAGACGACTTACAGGTTAGTAATGAAAAATGATATATTTTCCTAAAACTTTGGAGAAATTCAAGGTGTTGCGTGTATGAATATATTACATTGCATAGAATCGAAAATTCCAAACGACTACATGAATAAGTGCAATTACTTTATGTTTGGAATTAAACATAATGTAAGTCTCCAGCTTAGAAATATAATTTACACGAAAGAGAAGTATAATACAATTATGTGAGTGTGGAAATAAACATCTACAGCAAAATGTCCCTATAAATTAAATGAACAAGATCTATATATATATATATGACACCTCTCGCACATACCTTACACTTCCGTCTGCCTGTGAGAAGGCGAGGAGGAATTATATAAACGTAATCCACATGTAAAAGGAGATTATGTGACTCTCCAAAATGAATTCACAACAAAGCAAAAATGTCCCTATTAATCACTTTGACTAAACGGCAGTCATCCTAAAACACATTAGAAAGTTTACACGTACAAAATACACGTACCTTACACGATTCAGCCTGGTGAATGATATCTTACAGCAAAAAAAACTCAGGATACTATTTAAACCTGACACAAGAGCTTACATATATTCTGATAAGTAAAGTATATAACAATCTACTAAAAAGTAATTAACAATAGAAAATCCTTACCAAATTATTTGTTTCAAAATAATCTACTTGTGTCGAAGCGTAGATCTTAATAACACATCACTTTATATATAGCTGAAAAAATGTACAAACCACCTCCAAGAGAACATTATTTTAAAAATAATGGACATTCTACAAATTTTTGTAAAGTGTGGAAAATAGAGTGAACTTGTTAACATAAACTTTATTTTAAACTACTACAAAGTTTCGTCTACCAAACACAGAAATGGGGTTTCCATGTTAAGCACACTATCGCATGAAAATATATATTTTCCGATAAATTATTTAAAAAAATATTCCACACTCTAGTTTATGAATACTGTGTACAAGATCTGAACCCCAGAGTAATTAATATTGCTCAACGAAAATCGCGGCTAGCACAAGAGATGAAGGTAGTTGAAATGGTCGCTGGTCCATAGTTACATTAACCAGCGATCATTACCTCATTGGCCGCCAAGCTTCTAGAGGTGCAATGAAGATACAAGAGAATTGGTGAGGTACACGTCTGTCTCGTCCAAGAGTTGATGACCAACTGAAGATGGTGCAGTGTGTTCAGAGAACTTCATATCAGGGGGCCTGCCTGACATTCCCTCCCACCTTCACTGCTGGCCTAACTGCTACCATGGGCTGCTCTCGATTGTCAATTTTTTCGGCAATGTAGCAAGATGGTGTCAACTACCTAGTTGCATTCAGATCACAGGACACTGCCTGCTTGTAGCCACACCTCCCGCATTCACCCCTCAAAACTGGCCCAAGTTCAGGATGCCAGACATTCCCTAAACCCCCTCCCCTTAAAGTGGTGTCTGCCAGGCCCTGGAGGTCATTCACCCATCTGCTCTCGACTGTCATTTTTTGCAAACAACTCGAGATGATGACAACTGCATGCATTGAGATCGACCCTGCTTGGCTGTTGACAATCCCTACCATCCACACCTTGCCCCCTACCATCACCGTGAGCACAGAATGAATTTTTCTGATATCTCGAGCATTGCTCAGTCACACAAAAAACAGGTGTATTCCCATCGAAATAAAAATTTCACAAGTCCCACCGATCAAAATTTATACCAGTGAAGCTAAATATTAGCAGAAATGTTATCCCCAGATGAAATTCCAACAAATTTTTTATCTTAATCAAAGGAATAAATTTTAATCTAATAAATTTTATCTCATTTTCACGAAACCTATTAAAGTATATCCAGGAAACGAAGTATATTTTCGTACAAGAATTTTTTTTACTTATTAGTTTTTTTTAAGTAATGAATAACACACATCTTTATTCAAATTTTAACTATTACGATGCAAAACACGACATGTGCATACATAATCAAACTTTCAACCTATTTTGAAATATATGCATATCAGAGGAAAATACATATTTGACTTGTAGACCTGTCTACGACACTGAAATTTACTTATAACCGAAGTTTCAAATCAAAAGCTTCCCAATAGAGATTATTAGATACACTATATACCATAAAATTTGTATATGCTCGAAAATATTAACAAATCGATTTCCCTATAAAATAAATTTGGACATAATATTAAAGAAATAGCACGAATGAATGTTGAAATGACTTCTATAGGAGTTTGAATATATAAAATTCCACGATATCTCATGCATTTAAGCAAACTAACCTCATACTAACACAATTGTTTAGTAAGCAAAGTATTTAAAAATTCCCTACAAAATACCTGTAAACCTATATCTCCCTTTTACATGCCTGATATTAAACTATTATTGATTAATTTTAATCAAATACCAAATAAAGACATTTTCCATCTAACATATGTATATATAATCACATGTTGAATTAGTATGCATACCCCTGCAATTAACATACAAATATTTAGAATTGAAAACATTTTTGTCATTAATAAAACCTGATACATTTTAAAACAGTACATTCATACATAATCAAGTTAGTGAAGTGAACATCTATTCGGAAGTAAACTTTCTCCCCACACCGAAGATTATTCATGAATCTTCTACATTCTTGAGAATGGAGACATCGCCGAATAAACTACACTGCAAATACTGTAGGAAAATTTACATTTTCGCCTACAATGTTCATGGGCATGAGAGGAGCGAATGTTTGAAGAATTCATCTCGTACGATTCTTACCTGTGAATACTGTTTTCATCAGTTCGTAAAAACGGATAACTTGAGTCATCATGTCAAGATATGTAAAAAAAAAAATCTTCCTCCTGAGAAAGTAAATGAAGCATCTACACTACTTAATATCACAGAAGAAGAAGGAATTAAAATAATTACAAGAAATGGCATAGAATCGGATTGTATGAAATATACAATAACACACGAACGTAACAATTTTCGACATAACTTACCACAACCAGCTGTGGTGACCAGTGTCAGTGACGATACACCTAGTCTTTTTAAGCAAAGTAAAGTCGATAATTATGATGAAACATCAGGTGAAGATAGTAGGTAGGATGTCAGTGACACTGTTCAAGACATTTATTCAACAAATGCTGTGCATATTACAGAATAACAGAGATGGTTTTCACTATAACAACACTTACATCGAATTAAGTAATATGTACAAACACCCGAGAAGTATAATAATACATTTTAGTTAACGCTATTACTTAACCAAAAAAAGTAATTATTTTAAGTTAACATTGCGTAATAGTAATATGTTTCAATTTGAAATATTGTCTTCTTCAAACCAATTAAGTCGTTTGAATTTTCTTGGAGTGTTAATTAGGTTTGTGGAATAAACAGTCTCATTAGAGGAATAAAAAAGCCTTATTTAAGTATTAATCAAACTTATTTGAGCCATAAAGTTTGTTCCAAGTAATAATTTTGAGGAATAAGGACCTGATAAACATCCTATAACATATACACAGTATTAAAATTTTTGGTATCTATGTTTGTGAAGTGCCCTATACTTACTGGTGCTGTGATTTTTGTAACCTCCTGTACTTGGTTGTGTTAAAATGTTGTACATAAATTTTTGATCAATTGCTATTTGTATGTATTTTGAAACAATTGTCTAATATGTCATATGTTTTGTATAATCATGATAGTTTCCTAATTTTGTAAATAAATTATGTTTTAAAATGAATCCATTTTGTATGTTTATTTAACCTAAAGTGAACTTGTTTTGGTAATAAAAATATTTTCTAGACAGAGAGAGAGAGAGAGAGAGAGAGAGAGAGAGAGAGAGAGAGAGAGAGAGTGAGAGGAAGGTAATTAAAATACTGTAACAGAGAGAGATTCTTACATTTTATATTAAAAGTATGTTGTAACGAGTTAAAAGTCTATGAGTTCTATAAAAAACTATGTTCTTACTAATACGAAATACTGTTGTACTGAAAAAAACACAGTAAAAGTTCTGTATTCAAGCACTCTAACCACTTATCGATAACTAACAATATAATATACCACCCCAGATAAGGTTTGTTTGATAGAAACTGGGTTTGAGTCTGGGTTACATTATATACGAACGTACATGTTGGGTAACTATGATTGTGATACATAGATTCTGGGTTCGAGTCTCCAGTTAGATGCGAATGTAAACTAGTTTCCCTTCTAATGGTTCATATATAATATATGTTAATTGATAGATTACAATATGTTATGTTGATACATTATGATATGTTACAATACCTTACGTTGGAATGTTTTGATACATTACATTGGTACATCACGATACATTACTTTAGTACATTACAATATGTAATGTTAGTCCATTATGACACATCACGATACATATTACTATAACATTCTTGCATGTAATAATGAATGTGACACTGTTAATTAAACTAAAATATAAATTGGTTCATATATGTGAGAAGTTTGTATTTGAATAATAATAGATTGTGTACGAAATCAGTAAATAAGAATGTAATTCAAACCTATTGACTTAAAATCAGACAAATACACTTTGAATTCTAACATATACATGCTACATTACAAAAAATCACATAAAATACTTTTAAATGTTTTTAATTTACTTAATAATGTGTTAAAAACAATTTATGTTACATAATATGTAAGTTTAATACATTTCGATAGCGAATTACGAAATATTAAATTTGGCAAGAAGGGAGAGTTGTGGGCTAGAAATAGCACCTCCCACTCCAGCTCCGCATTTGCTGATCTGACTTCATGGAGGTAACATTTCCCACCCTCTCACACTCGGACAGCCTGTGAACAGGGTCCACGGTGCTAGGGTGCCTGATTCAAGGATACCGGTTGCCCGTACACCAGCTGCTACCGGGACGTGATGCGATGGGGTTGTGTCGTGAATCAACTTCTCTTTTCCAGTTCTACCACCCGCTTGGGAATTCGCCCGCTTTCTCAGAAATTCGATTGGTTGCATGTTTGCTGGAATAATCCTCTAGGACTTTCACTTGCCTGGATGGGGTAGGCTCCCACGGAGCTGTCCAGGGGATTACAAGTGTCAAACCGCCCGCCTGCCCCGACGTTCACCTGGTGAAGCGGGGTAGTGCTCAGCTCGACTGACCTGGGTTCAAGTCTCCTTCAACAACCATCATCTTTGCTACAAATGTTTAAGTAAGTGAATAATTTTAAGTATAAAAAATTTGGGTTTTCGGTATATCGTTAAAATTTTTTGGAATTTTTTTTTTACTTTCAGTACATTGCATGAATTCCGTTCGACTTTTTAACAAACTGAGTGAAAATTCTTTAAAAATCATTACAAATGAATGCAATGTTTTTTGAAAATCGTTAAAACAGTGAATTTTCTTTCAAAATTGTTACAACTGAATGAATTTTCTTTAAAAATCGTTTCATCAGACTTAATTAGCTTTAAAAATAGTTAAAACTGAATTTTTTTTTAAAGTTCATAAAATAAGTCTTTGAAATCAAATTAAATTGTTTCACACTAAGAATATTTGTTGAGTTAGGCATTTTTAAGATTTTAATGGTGTTTGGCGAAGTTTAATGGGTTTTAATGGTGTTTAAGGGTGAGTTTTGGCTATAATTGTATGCGAGTGAGTGAGTGGTGAATGCAGGGGAAAGGTGAGAAAAAAATTTAATTCCTCATTAAATATTTTATGTACATTTGAGTTAATTAAATAGAGTGTAGAAGACAGGTGAACCACCACTAGTAGCATGTTGTACTATATGGAATAAGGCTGCGTCAATAACACATACGTAAAACCTCTTTTCGCTGTTTAAATATTTGCAAAGTATGTGAAAAACATCTAGAATATATTACTGAATACTCTGAGACATTTTGGTTATGTAGGTGTGCATAAGAGTGTATGACAGCGAGTGTGAGTGCAGGGGGACTGGTTCTACGTGTATGAGAGAGAGAGAGAGAGAGAGAGAGAGAGATGTATATTTTTCAAGTATTTTTAAGTTTCAGAAAATTTTATTTCTAAAATGCAAGTATTCAGGTTTGTATACATGTAAAATGTATTACAACTTTGAATTTAAGTAAAATAACTTGAATGTGTATGTTGATTTCTATAGTAGTAAAAGTATTGCATGTGATTGTGATTAGTGTAACAAAGTAATTCCCCTTGCTAAAACTTTTGTTATTAAACTTATTTCGAAAAAGTTATAAAAATGTTATGACAGTGTAAATCTATACATATTTTTTGTTGCTGTATCACTACTTAAAAGGTTTTGATAGTGTCAAATTTAAATTTTTTGATGGTGTAGAAATTATATTTTTTTACACCATAACCTTGGATTTTTTCTGTAAATTATTTTACTGCATAAAATTCCATAAATGTTTTTGATGGTGTAAATGATTTTGCTGTAAATGATTTCATAAATGTTTTGATGGTGTAAATGATTTCACTGTAAATGATTTCATAAATGTTTTTAACAATATAAAATTTAAAAATTTAAAAAAAGTACTTTTTAAAAATCTAAAGTTTTTCTCTCACAAAAAAAAAATATGTTCTTTATTCTGGGCTTAAACTGAAATGCAATAGTGTGAGTTTTAATTTTATTGTTAAATTCTAAACGAAAGTCGCATGCCTTGGGCAAAATGTAAAATCTTGTGAAAGACAAGGGCGAGACAGGTCACAAAGTATGGTCAATTCTATACTGGATATGGGCTGCTTGACAAGAGATTTTGTGTAGGAGAGGCATGGTGGAGGGACATGCTGGAAGGGAAGTGACCAGTCTCCCTCCTGCTTGTGCGCATGCATGCCCACAGACTTTGCGGAGCAGCGAGGGAGAAGGGGCAGGATGTTGGGGAGACTCGAGGGGAAATGCCAAGTTTCTCCTTTTCCCATCCCTCGGCACAACACAGAGATGCCAGCAGGGTCTATGCGATGAATTTTTGGATGGGAATGGGAGATTGTCGAGCGGGCAGGGGTTGTCGGGTAGGCGCAGGAGGGGGAGAGCAACCATATAGTGGTGCACTGGGGCACTAGCGGCAGCTTACTGAACTATTATTCCCATTCTCTCGCCTGCTTCTCCCCGTTCACATTTCCCGCACGCGAACCGGCCTGGCTTGTTCCACGCTCGCATCTTACACTGCTCAATTCTCACCTTGCTTCCCCCTAATCAGCACTTGAGACCAAAGTTTCGCTTGCTTCCCAAACATGCTCAATTCTCGGTTATATGCTAAATGACTTTCTAGATGAGCCTTTAGAAGGTCTCGTACCCGTACCCTTTTGTAAAAAGACATAGCTATAGTCGACTGATTTCCCTAAATACATTACAGTTCATTAAAAAATAATTTATTTATATAAAATCATACAGTGTTTTATGGTAGTTCCACATATTTTATTTACAGGTACGTCAATAAAGTGTGGTTGTTTCTCTCTGTTTTCAGGACGATCTATGTATATTATGACATAAATTATACTATTGTAGGAGAAAAACAATTATATTAGTTTTCTGTATCGTTAATGTAAAAACTGGTTTCAGACGTATTGTGTGATAAAATGAATAATTTAATTAAATTTGAAATCCCTATAAATTAATTGTTGCTTACGTTTGCAATTACTAAAATTACCTATAACCTTTTATAAGCAGTTTCATTCTAATCTTAGAATAGTACGGAAGAAATCATGTCTTTGCTGTGTGACTTCTGCAGTAAAGAGGTTACAGTTTTGCGTAGCTTACGACGGCATGAAAGAACGAACTGTAGAATGAAGAATTCAAGAAAGCTGTTTCAGTGTTATTTATACGAAAGACAAATTACACAGAGCGATATTTTGAACAGACATGGCAGAAGGTGTAACACTGATTCTATGCAAACAACACCATATCCTAAGGCAGCTCCTCAGTTAGCTCCGCACTTAACTCCACAGACAGCTCCACGTTTAGCTCTGCAGACAGCTCCACAATCTGCTCCTCAGTTAGCTCCGCACTTAACTCCACAGACAGCTCCACGTTTAGCTCTTTGCAGACAGCTCCACAATCTGCTCCTCAGTTAGCTCCGCACTTAACTCCACAGACAGCTCCACGTTTAGCTCTGCAGACAGCTCCACAATCTGCTCCTCAGTTAACTCCGCACTTAGCTCCACAGACAGCTCCGCAGACAGCTCTGCAGACAGCTCCACAATCTGCTCCTCAGTTAACTCCACACTTGGCTCTACAGACAGCTCCGAAGACTGCTCCGCAGTTAACATTTCCAGTTCCACCCACTGAATTACTTCCAAATATTCGATATGTTAATTCAGGGATGAAACGTGATTTGATTCCCAAGTCTCCAACTTCAGTGAAAAGTTCATCAACTAATCTAATATATGAGAAACTGGTTAGCACATTCGCCGACAGGTTAACATGATGTGTGGATAATTATCAGTAGGAGTAACACTGGCATGGATAGGGACATCCATATGTTTCACTACAGCCTATTCACAGCTGGTGGCAATAAATCCAAGTTATTAGAATATGAAGGCTGGCATTCTGACGCTGCTTCATTGCTCGCCTCACTTCACCCTCATCTGCTCAAGACCCTGATTCCTAGAACCGCTAAAATATCTTCACTTACTCCGATATATAAATAAAAATTTTTTGCTACAAGATTTTAATACAATTGGAAATCCATAAATTGGACGTTATCTTAGTAAGGACTATTAAATAATATCTGTCTAAAAAAAATTTCCCTCAATACTGCAGTTAATGTCATAATGTAGTCTGCCTTGTCATATACAACATCACAACTGCTAATTATGTATGTCTGCCACTACAAAACGCAACCTCCTGTTCCACAATCCTCGCAGCTGACTACAAACATCATCACAACTGACTATACCAACTACAAATTGCATCACCATTCAATGCTGCTACGCCCTGTTTGCCTAACAAGATTACTACTGTGAGTGTGAGTGTGTGTTGTACCCCAATCATTCGGCGTGTGTGTCTGAAAAATATCTTGGATGTGATGAGCTGTACACAATCAATGTACTCCACACTGATTAAGTTACTTCCTAACATTTTAACATTTTTTTGCAAATATTTTTTGTCTTGTAATCTGTGTGAGACAATTTTGTCAACAGTGGTAGTAGTAGCAGTAGTGTAGCAGTAGTAGTAGCTGTAGTACTAGGTTTAAAATGTACATAAATTTGTGTAAATGTTTAATCGTTTATATAATAAAATGTCACGTTAAAATGACTTTGAAATTTTTTTAGGGTTATTCAGTTGAAACATGACTCTTGTTTATTGCAATCCCTTATTATGTTTCATTAAAAATATATCAAAAAATGTTCATGTATATATTTGTATAAAAAGTTGCAATTTAAAATGTATTTTACTGTGTCAATGTTTCTTGTTAACTAGTTGTAAATATTTTATCTCTTAAGGATGGAGTTCGCAAAGAATAGTTTATAATAACATTTTTTCATAATTAAATTTGAATAGTGAGTTGTTATTTATTAGTTCGAAAAATTCCCTGTGTCATTACTCTTAGGATAAAATTTCGGGTTCTATTTAGCTTGAGGGGTATAAATTTTGATCGATGGGACTTTTGAAATTTTTATTTCGATGGGAATATGCCAGTTTTTTGTGAGACTGAGCAATTCTCGAGATATCCGAAAAACACATTCTGTGCTCACAGTGAAGGAGAGGGGTCAGGGGTGTGGGGACATGGGCATGTCCCTCTGGAAAAGGGGTGGAGGATAGGGGTTGTCAATAGCCGAGTGGGGGCGATCTGAACACATCCACCCAGTTGTCATAATCTCGAGTTGTTTGCGAAAATTGACAACCGAGAGCAGATGGGTGAACGACCTCCAGGGCCTGGCAGACACAACTTTAAGGGGAGGGGGTGTAGGGGTTGTCTGGCATCCTGGACTCGGGCCAGTTCTGAGTGGTGAAGGTGGAAGGGGTGGCTACAAACAGGCAGGGTCCTGTGATCTGAATGCAACTAGATAGTTAATGCCATCGTGCTACATTGTCGAAAAAATTGACAATCGAGAGCATCCTGTGGTAGCTGTTAGGTGAGGGATGAAGGTGGGAGAAAGTGGGAGACAGGCCACCCGATATGAAGTTCTCTGGACACACTGCACCATCTTCAGTTGGCCATCAACTCTTGGACGAGACAGACCTCACCAACTCTCTCGTATCTTCATCGCACCTCTAGAAACTTGGCGGCCTATGAGGTTACGATCTTCGGTTACTGCAACTATGGACCGTGACCATCGCACCTACCTTCATCTCTAATGATATCTGCGATTTTCGTTATGCGATATGAATTGCTCTAGGGTTCAGATCTCGTTCACAGTATTGGTGTGATAGTGTGTTTATTGTGTAAACCCTGTTTCTGTCTTTGGTAGGCGAAACATTGTAGCAGTTTAAAAATACTGTTTGTGTTAACAAATGTGTGCTCTATTTACCACAGTTTAGAAATTCGCAGTATGTCCGTTAATTTAAAAATAAGTTTCTCTTAGAGGATGTTTGTGCATATTTTCCGTTATATATAAAGTGATGTGTGATAAAGCTCTACACTTCAATGCAACTTGATTATTTTGAAACAAGTCATTTGGGGTAAGATTTTCTGTCATTAATTATTTCCTTGTAGATCACTATATATTTTACTTATCAGAATAAACATACGCTCTTGTGTCTGTTTTAAATCGTATTCAGAGTTTTCTTTCTGTAAGTTATCATTCACCAGGCTGAATCGTGTAAGGTATGTGTAATTTATATGTGTAAACTTGTTTATGTGTTGTAGGAAGACTGTGGTTTAGTTAAAGTTATTTATAGGCACATTATTGCTTCATTAGGTAATTCATTTTGGAGTCACATAATTTATTGTACGTGTGGATTAGGCTTCTAAAATTACTCTTTGCCAGTCTCACAGGCAGACGGATGTGTAAGGTATGTGCGAGAGGAGTCATATATATATATATATATATATATATATATATATATATCTCTTTTTCGATTAATTTGTATAGACATTTTGTTGTAGATCGTTAATTCCGCACTCACGCAATTGTGTAATACTTCTCTCTCGTGTAAATTATATTTCTAAGCTCGAGACTCATGTCATGTTTAATTACATACTAGAGTAATTGCACTTATTATTCATGTAGTCGTTTGAAATTCGCTATTCGATGCATGTAATTTATTCATACATACAACACTCTGAAATTCTTTAACGTTTAATTGCATTTGGAAAACAGATCGTTTGTCATTACTAACACATAAATCGCAAATCGCTTATCTCCCACCACCGCCTACAAGCAATATCCCCCAAAAACATTTAAAAATTTCACTTAGTCCACTCTTGCACTCAACTCAACACCTATATAAAACGTTAAAAAAATTATTCAATTAAAAATTAACCCTTTTGTGATAAACCCTTTCAAAAAAGTTAATACTTTCAATTAAAACTAGCGCTTTAAATTTTTGATCGGATTTGAAAAGGATTACCCCTTTCAATCAAATCAATAATCCATCAATTAATCCCATTAAACCCAGGTGAAGTAGAACGCCCCCGTTTCTACTACTGTTGTTAAATGATAAAATATAGCTGAAAATAAATAGTAAGTAGGGCCTCAAAAGTCCTCATTTTACCATGAACAACCTATACCAGTAGCACTATAAACAAGAAACTATAAATTGACAATAAAGAAGGGAGAAGAACGACTAATAGCAACAAAATTACAGATTACAGTCAGGTAAAGTTCTTAACGAATCCGAGTCTTTAACATATTCATACGATTTTGAACGGGCAACAGGTACAATTATGTCCGGGTGATGTAACTGACCCATAGCAAAAGTATCTATGAAACTAACAGTTCGAGGGTCGTATGTTTGTTGTACATCGTAGCTGCCATAGCAGCATGTAGGTTACAATGGCAGAAGGAACTAACAGTCTACAAAATTAACCATGAATATACATTCTGTAGTTTGAAATAGACATAACTTTTATTTTTTTTTACACGGTGTACTGCAAATCATGTGTTATTGACAGTTATGTATTTCATGACCTTATGCACTAAAGCTTTTAGTGAAGATTTTCTAGGATAGTAGCTCTAATGTTCTGACAGCAGCTGCGAATCAACTGTTTACATAGACACTCTTTTGTCCGTCATTTTGTAAGATAGCGCCAGATTAAGAAATAATGCAATTATTGTTATTTCTCTGAAAACAATAAACCAATAACAAATTCCTCTTTAATTTGGTGAACAAGTAATACTAAGGTACGACATAAGACGATATGTTTAAAGCGTGTCAGACATTTTTTTTCAAAATGGTGGCCATAAAACGTAACGTTATGTGTTTCGTAATCAGGAGCAGGTTATTGTGAAAGAATAAATATAAAAAAACTAGTTAATTTGTATACAGAAATAGCAATTTGAGTGGAATGAACGAAAAGATAAGCTAAGAGCTATTCTAAGTTAACCGAAAGTGAAACCACCCAAAGATATCGGATGGGTCCGAAATTTTCCGATTATCTAAAAATGTATCACGGATCCCAGTACAAAATACGAACTCTCTAAACATAGCCAAAAATATTTCTTTTTCAAAATGTAAACATTTTAGATATTTTTACGAAGTATTTAAAGTAAAATGAGCCCTCGAATAGAAGAATAAAAATATATAAATATAAAAAATCACTCTAAGAAAACATGTATACACAATCGCATAAGTATATATAAGAATTTACCTAAGAAAACACACACCCCTGGGTATAGCTTATCATTTTTATTTTTATTATTTGGGGCGTACCAAAGAGGTAGGAAGGAGAGCTAAGAGCTTCTCCACATTTATCACTTTCGTGATGTCACTGGTTTAAAACTTTTAAAAGTGTAGTTTCATTTTAATAGAATAAAAGGTGTTCCCTCAGCTATACCAATAAATTACTTGACCAGCACAACCAAGTATCTGCACTTACAAGAAGCTTCTGTATCGCGTGTTGTAAGATGTCTCTTACGTATCTCCAGCACACTTTGAAACACTCAAGAAGAAATTGATGGCTATTACTTATCGCCGCACTTGGGCTGCAATGTGGAGGGCGGCGTCGCGAGTTTGTCTCGAGAAGTAAGCTCACTTCCCTTGTTTCCAATTAGCAGTTTATAAAGGGGCAAGGACGGGAGGATATGACCCACAGGTGTCTCAGAGGCTCATCGCTGCACCAAACACTTATCTAAAGACTTCGTGGTTGAACGCTACAGTTGCCTTCAATGCGACACGTATTAAACTGCCAGGCCGAAGGCGACAATGGAGAGTTGAAAAGAGCACAACACACACGTTTTCCTACCACCTGCAAACCAAGAAGAAATTTAACTTATTTTCTTTTACTTTACGCCATTTGTTCGATTTCTCTGGTATATTTATTGTTTGTGGTTTCGCTGTTTGTTTAACTATTAGGTGCAGAGATTTGGGCGGCTCTTAACGTCGAGGTCTTGAGAGCCGATGAGGGTGCAGAAAGGTGAGTATGCTGGAGCAGCACAGGAACGCAAGGGCAGGGGAAAAGAAAACCCGGGAGCGAACTTGTCGGGAATCGAACCCGGTTCTTCTAGGTGGTAAGCGATTAGTCTGAGCACTCCACCACCGTGGCGCCTGTTAACTATTATTACTGACAACAAGTAGTTAGAAAAATCTTCAGTTTACGTGTAATCCACTTGTACACGCGCCGTCCGAACTGTCTACCTTGAAACTGCTACGTCAATAAGAAAGAGCAAGAAATTGGGAAGGAATAAATCGCTTGTGTTATCGCACATTTCCCGTGAAAGGGAAGTTGTGGGTTCGATACCAAGAGACAGCACTGAGAAAGTTTCTGCACAGAAGGTTTCCCTCCCGGACTCCAGGCAAACGCCGGTGCAGTTCATTAATACCAACATTCCGAATTCTCAGCATATAAGCTGGTGAAATATTTTAGACGTCTTCATATAACACCTGGTTACAACGGATCATTGCTACTTGCCCTCTCAAGACTGCGATATGAACACATCCGTAACAGTAGGATGTTTCTGCATGCGATGCAAGCCTATAGATTAAATTACAAATTATTTATAAGTAGTAGAGAAAAGTATGTTCGGTCGCAAAGGCGTCTGGCTTAGGAGTCAGATTTTCCTTTTTTCCCTCAATATTTTTCCTTTTATCCCTCAATATCGACTAAATTGCCCTAAAAATTTCCCTCTTTTCCCTAAAAACTTCCCTTTTTCCCAGAGCAGGAGAGGAGGAGTTTTATTCCGAGCCAGGAGAGCAGGACTCAGGAGAAGCGGATTTGTGACCCTGGGTCAGGTCAAGTGGACCGGTGAGTACTCGGGACCTTATAATAAGAAATATAATATATAATAAAGACTTAAATATAAAAGAAAATCCAGAAAAATGTATTTAAAAAATATAAAAATAATTCTAAAAATTCTTTTTAAAAACATTTTTTTATATTGAAAAATTATTAAAAATTACCTAAAAATTCCAGTACCCAGCAGCTGTTTTTCCCTGGAAATTTACCTTTTTCCGTAAAAATATTCCTTTTTCCCTTAAAATTACACTTTTTACCTAAAATATAAAAAAATGCAAAAAAATTCATAAAATTCTGGAAGCGAATTTCATAACTGACTAATACCGCTATATTGCATGCAGGTGACCTTGACCTCATGAGTTTGAATGACCTTCAAACAAAAAGTCGAGAAATAATCATAAAAGACAGCAAGCATATTATATTACTGACTAATGCTACCTTATTGGAGGCAGGTGATCTTGACCCCATTGACATTTGACCCCAATAATAAAAAAAATCCAAAAAACTAAAAAAAATTGAAAATATTTACAAAATATTTCAAAAATTAACAAAAAAAAATTGTTAAAAACTATTAAAAATCATTAAACATTTATAATTAAAACTTATTATAAAATTTATTTTAAAAACTTACATTTCCGGTGCCCCCCCCCCCCCCCCCCAGCACCACACCCAGCAGACTACTGACTCCCACTTCCCCCTTGCCACTACTATAATCATTCTAACGTGTGTCGCCATGTTTTTTTTTTGGTTTGTCATTTGTTTATACATTGCTGGAGTTTGTCTCTCACTTTCGTTAGATTGCCATATTGGATTTCATTTTCATGTGTTTTCATTACCTAGGTAGCACTAGTGTATTAATTCACCCACCAGATGGCAGCCATATTTATTTATGTATTTTGAAGTATAAATGATGCTGATGGCACCCTCCATATAGGATTTGATTTTTAACACATAGGTGGCGTTAATTTCTCGAATATGCCACCTGCTATCAACCTGTACTGAGTGGTGGCGTTGACCATTACTGCAAAGCACTAAATTGTCAGTTTAAATTTTATTCATAAATGTGAGTATTTTTATTAAAAATAATTTTTAAAATAAGTGGAGGGTTTTTTATAAAATAAATAAAATGCAACATATTGAATATATATTTTTATTTACAAAATTTCACATACATACCAACATTTATTTGCGATGATTTTTTCGAAGGCAACAAGAACATATCACATTTTTCGTAAGAAGTTGGTATACGCTCGTTCTCAGCTGCAGATAATCCACATTATCAAATCGAGTGTACAGCCCGAACCCTTCATCATCATTTATTCTTCATCGCAACATATATTTTGTATAATATAATATCACAATCACATCAATATTATTGATGTCATATATGTTATAGGTAGGTACATTCTGGGTATTGAGTGTCCTTGTTCAATGTTCGTCCTGATTCGGTTCTGGTTTCGAGCAGATACATTCCAGCCATAAATTATATTTAGAGGCCCTTGTTTTTTTCAATCTCTCATGTAAGTTGGTTTATTAAAGTTTTTGTTTCATACTTAACAGGAACGAGCAAACATCTTTCGTCGAAGCTGTCATATTCGGAGCAATGAAATCATTCAGAAGGTCCCTGAGTGCAGATTGCTTCAGAAAGAAATCCATTGTCATTAGGTTTGCCTAGACCATAGACAGGTTTTCGAGCATGAGGTTTACACTGTTTGACATGGTTGTCATACGACTCATTACATAGTTTTCCCTAATGGTTATGTATTTCGCGCCTCAAGTTGTCTGGAACGTCTGTTACTTCATAACACATTAATGTAACGATCACACTTGTGACAGACAAGAGTCACATGTTACCATCCTGTCTTCTTCGTGCATTTACTACTCTTCTCGTGCTTACACGCATGGCAGATTCTGCTGGAGATCTTTCCACAGTAGCGATACGATCGAACCGATATCGACAGCGAATTGTCTGTACCGTCCACATGCACGTCCTCACATGCAGATGATAGCACCATTGCATCATCACTTACTATCCAAGGTAGCGATGACATGTTTACATCATCATTGCACACAGCAGCACTTGTAAGTCCATCACAGGTTTCTGACGACGACAATACATCTTTTTGTTTTGCCGGTTAAGGAACAAGCCTTTTAAATATTTTTGAATGTCTGTACAGACTGCCAGTACGGGCAAACAGACGAAGACACTTCTCACACCTATATGCCATGAGCAACGGGTTCATCTTATATTGATGCTTTCCGTGTTGTCTAACATTGCTGACAATCTCAAAGACTTCATCACAGTACATGCATCGAAGTCTTAACAATGTTGGATTGGGTTGCGATTACGATGGAGCTGCTATAAGAGACTCATCTGACGAAGTCGATGGCACTGCTGACGTCATGCTGTGCAGACACTTGGATCTCAAGACTGGAACCCGGACAAGTAGAAAAATCCCCATAAAGGAGATTGCCCACCCAAAAGGTCCCCAATACGAGTACCAAGGTGCCCCATAGGAGAACTAGGATCGAAATCCACCACAAGTGTGTCCTTCAGGCTAAAGAGGAGAGTTTAAAACACAGGACCAAGCCCTACTAAGTCGTCTTACCTTTTACAATAAACCTTAATCGCAATTAGCCACATGCATGCACAAGACAATTGGGAAAATAACCTTAAATTTAAAATTTGTTTGGTAAAGTTACCCTGTCTTCATTTAATTGTTTTTCTATTTATTTAATTATATCCATTTAATTATTTAATAATAAAATATTCCTGTAGATTTATAAATAAAACATAACAACATTTTCTTATAAAATTTTATTTTCTTGATGTGGACACCGAAGTGGCCACAAAGCCCCAAAAGGCGGGCAAAACAAAAAACAACTTTTTATTTCAAGCTATAAGAACACTATTACCATGAGTATTAACTATCACCCTTACATGGGTGCATCCGTAAAACTTAATTAAGACAAATTAATAATCTATAACAACACCTCAACAAAAAAAATCAATTTGGTTCTCTCCTTTTTTCCCTTTTAAATAGGTTAATTTCGGTAAGTCCAAGGCTTCAAGGAGGCAAGAAGACGGCTTCCATGATGGTAGTTCAGTGGATTAAAGTTTTCATGGAGATAAATAAACAGAAATAAATCTTAGCTGACAATTTTGTTAGGTGCTGGTCCAGACTTACAGCGAACTGGGGGAAGAAAACTCAGCTCATGTTCCCATCTCAGCTAGGCCATGGCGCAAAGCAAGGAAGATAATGCTATCTCATAGTCAGCTACAGAAGTCCAGGGCAAATCTTGAACCGCTCTGAACAAATTACAAAATATAAAGTAACGGTTAATGCGCACAGTAAACGAACAATAATCAGATGACAGAAACAATAACTGCATCCGAATTACTTATCGAAGGCAGTCTACGAACTAATTATTAAATAATGTTATAATAGAAATAATTATTCTTAGGCATAGCAGAGAAATTGTCAGGGAAAAATAGATGCAGAGTGACTGAAAATTTTAAATTAATTGCTAATAATAATAAATAATTTTATTAAGTAGTTTTTAATTCATTTTTAATAACACAGTTTTTCAGAGACTTTTTTTTTAGAACTGCTTGGTTTTTTTTATATTTTGGATTTATTTGATTTTGGGGCAAAAGATCAATGGTCAAGGTCAAGGTCAGAGGTGCTGAGATCTCACCAGTCTGCTTTCCCTGACCTTGGGTAACAAATACGCCTCTCCTGAGTCCTACTCTCTTGGCTCGAAGGACAAATTTTCCTCTCCTACTCTGGGAAAATGGGACATTTTTAAGGCAAAAAGAGTTTTTTTTTTTCTTTTAAAGGAAAAAAGGAACATTTTTCATAGAATTTAGTCGATTGTAAAGTAAAAAGTAAAATTTTGAGGGGGGAAAAAGGAAATTCCAACATGGCAGCTGGTCGGCGCCTGACTCCTACGCCAGACACCATTGCAACTGAAAATACTTTTCCCTACTACTTATATATATATACACACACACGACCTATAGCCCAAGTCTATTCCGTTATTCCGGAAGGATGTAACAAGCCTTGAAATTGTAGTTGAATCTGTTGTTTATTCCTAGTAACCCAGTCAGAATGAAAGATAAATTTTCTGGGTAATGCGTTTTTTAACGACTGTGTATAAACCATAAAAAATTAGGTGCGGTTATCAACCGCCTTCCATAAAAACGGATGCTTTGAAATCCCATTTAGGCATTTAATAATGTAAGTGTCTAATATGTTTTGTTAGTTCCTGCGGCTTCGTAATTGACCTATAATTGGTAAATGAAAAAGCCTTCATGCGTTTTTACGCTGAACACAACCATTTCTGAGAAATTAATGCATTATGATATAGCACTGCAATTGTTGCAATAATTCATTATGCATTAATTTCTCGAAAACAATGCCACGTAGAGATAAAACTCATAGTGTGCTTTTTTTAAACATGAATTAACGATTAATGATGCGCAGGAAACTAACCAAAAATGCCACAATGAATCGTACATTTCCAGTCTATCCGCAATGGTGTGCACTACGTCATCCAGAGACTCTGACATTTACGTATCACGTTCTAATGTGTTACTATTAATTAATGCATGCTTCAGCTACACGTTCAATAGTGGTTACACAATTCCGGGATGGAATTAGGCTATACGTCAAATACAGTACGTATTCGACCTATTTTTGAAGAGGAATCACATGCCCAAGTTTGTTGGTGGAGTTCATATACATCACGACTTTTTTCGTCCAATCCATTCACGGTTACTTACGTTTTTCTTAAGCCTTGCTAAAAATTCTACTTTCAGGATATCCCTTCGCCTCGTGCAAACAAAGCTTGATTAAGTCTAAAAAAAAAAAACACTGAAGGGACAACGCACTGCATTTGTGGGCACTCGGTGTAATTACATTTTGCATAAAAACTATTATTTACTAGGTATTACCAACACGCCTAATTTCTTATTGTTTTCTTTCAGATTAATTATAAATAAAATATTACAATTTATGTATAGAACACTCCTATTAGTTAAAGTTCAATTTAAGCGAAAATGAGATACTTTTATGTTAACGTGTGTTATAGGTAGCCTATTTACGAAACAACTAAACACGTCAAGTAAAGGGCGTTTCTTAAAGGTTTGATTTAAAAAGTGCGAAGAAACAGCGAAATGATTATAATCATTGTAGCCAACGGAGATAAAATAAAAATTCTAATTAAGAGATACGTCCATTATATCTCACTTGCAATATGCGTGTATGTCTGTCTGTGCGTGTGTATGTGTATATATATATATATGTGTGTGTAAGTGAGTGTCTCTTGGTGTGTGTGCGCGTGTGTATTATTGTTGTAAGATGACAAAACAAGTAAACAGTAGGACGACCCCCTTTTAACAGTAGCGTCTTTACTCTTGTTGAACAGGCAATGTGGTAGTCCACTTACTATTCGGCTTGGCAATCGACCAGGCCTGTGTTGATGGGGAAATCGTCGAGGAAGCCATTTAAATGGAAGTGCGTGCGTGTGTTTTCCTGCTGATCACGATGTAGAGTTCCAGCCAGAGGTTTGGAAGTCTGTTTGGTAGGAAGGGGGGAGGTTGTGACATCACCCCAGGAGCAATGCCCGCAGCAAGGCTGATTGATGTCAGCTGTCCCGTAGCCCGCACGCGGCTTGCCAGTGCGAACAGCACCCTTACCGACACGACTGTTGGGTTTTAGAGATGCGCCCAACATACGCATGTTCGTGCTCCTATTTTCTCTTCCCGCTAAACTTAGGTTCGTGGTATCTCCTCACTTTTCCAAACAAACCTTTGAAAAATCACCCCATGCACAGCGCTGTTTCCAGACAGGTGAGTTGACTACATGCGAAAACGTAACTGAAGGCTTCCTGCTGCCTGAAGTTGGCAACGTACTGCAGCGGTAAAATAGATCGCCCAAAATGACTGTATTACATGTGCAAACAATGGGGACTCACGAAGTGACGGATTCGTCCGTGGCGGTACACTACTCTCTGGTGGCCGATATTGATTGTTCCAATGCCGAAATATGCATTTGCTGCGTGGGTATGTGGCCTCCGCTGCCTCTCGATGCTATCTCTCCCTCACTTCGGCCTGACGGGGATGACATTCGCCAGCGTTTAAATAAATTTGAAACAAAAGTTACTCGCATTACGTAACGATGTTGCCGATTTGCACCTAGAACTGACTAACTGTGTGGATGTTCTTGCGGACATGAATGTAACATAGAATGACTTGTGCAAAGTTTTCTACCCACCTAGAGTCTGCATTTCAATCGAGACATTTATACACATATAAAGATGTGATTGTAACGAGACATGCATTTATCCTAATATTTTGGTTTATTTTTCATGCGTTTTTTTTTAGTTCAATATAACAGCGTGTTATTTAATTTCTAACTGTGCGTATGTGTTCATTAATTTTTTTTTTTCACGGTGTAAGAAAAGTAGATTGTTTTTTTTTATAGCTATATATTTATTGTGCATATATATATATATATATATATATATATATATATAAAGAGTTACTATTACCTACAATATTAACCAAAAACATACTTTTAAATTTGACGCACTTTTTTCTTAGTTTCTTTTTTACTATAACAACAAATAACTTGTGCCAAATATTTAGAAAATGGCCATTTAACGAAGGGTATTCACTTTTAAAAACATGTGCACTGCACGATGGAAATGCTACTGACCTACGTTAACTATCTCTTGAAAGTGTGTAAAGACGAAAGGGGGAGGAATACTGGTGGAGAGGAAGAACTCGCATGGCGACATTCATTCTGCCATGTTTTACAAGGGCGCCGTCAACCTCTTTCTACCTATCTACCTTTCTGTATCACTCGCACGCAGCAGAAATACTGTGTCATTTTTAAATCTTATTTATTTCAATAGAATTTAACAAATTACAAAAATACTTGTAATTTACATTGTATATAGGTACATTATAACTACAAAAAAGAGACCTGAAAGAAAATAATATATACATACATTATAATGCCAAAAATAAAAAATAAACACTTGAAAGAAAATATCTACATAAATCATATTTACATAAAACACGTGAAAGAAAATATTTTGCAAGATAAACATATTTACTGGAAAAAAAACGACAAAAGTATAATTATGAGATAGTAAAATATACCAACATTTCTCTGCACTTAATAATGATTTTTCTTACACCTAACAAAATGTTTTTTCCATCAAAACTATGAATCACGTACGTTGATATCTTGTTTACACTGTAGGACTTGTGCATGTGTTTCTTCCCCTATAACAATGAATGGGAGGTTTTCATCGCCTGGGTTTTTCTATAGCTAGAGCAAAGCTCTTACGCACAAGCAAACACGAGCTCTCCTGGTCATGGACTCGGTGGCGTTGTGACCTCCAAACTGCGCCAACCACTGTCACATCGTTCCGAACGTACGTTAAAAGTTTATCATTTTTAATTTCATTAATTATTTAGCACTTTTTCCGTTCGTATTAGGTTTAACGTCTTTCGCCCGCAACATATTTTTTCACATTTCCAATGTTTGTTGGGAACTTTGTTTTGTGGATGGCACAAAGGAACAATACAGTCGTCAATATCGCAATCTTGCACTGTTAATTAAAACGCCTTACCATAGATGGTTCTTCTTTCGAGAAGGAGGAGGAAATGAACATTTTCGTCACATCGCTCCACGGTCACAGTAGCTGATGGCTGGTCCATGTAGGTTACGCCGTGCAGTAGAGGAGGTATAATTGTGTATTTTTTGCTCTGGATTAAACTTGTCGTAGGGATGTGCTCCGCCATTGCGAGGACTTTGTGAGAGCGCTTGGCCTCGAGCCTGGGTGCACTTCGCATGCATACGGCCTGCAGTTGGCGGTCCAGTCCGGAAATCCTTGCCTTTTCAAGACACGGTTATATCCATTGCATTTCTCCAGCCATTTACACACCTAATTATTTTTACTTTTCGGAACAGTTTGTACACTACACTTTCGTGCATTCTTGCCTTGCTTACGTGAAAATTACAATTTTGTTTCACCGACTCCTCCAGCGAACAAGGAAGTATAGAGTCGGGGAATAAATTGAACACATGACAGTTTTTAAATTCGCATGTTAATGTGTCCCGTACGTAACATCCTTCGAACTCATCATAGTGACATAGTCAGTGAATTGGACAGTTACAAAATTAAATTTGCAGAACGCCTCTAGCATCTCGAAAACTTACGCACCGTTACTCCCAATTCGGTTCACTGTACTTTCTCACGTATTCTGACCCGAATGGAGAAAATTCGGCGATGGTCACTTCCATTTGTTCTTCTATGACACTTTCTTCGAAGTTGGAGCTCATGGGGCTCTCTGCGAAGCTGGGCGAGAATACACCGTAGGCGGCATACGGGGACTGGATGCAGGTGACCTGGTGTTAGCAGGTTACATACCGCCGATGCTCCTCGTGCCAATACCGTGCGGATGAACTGAAGAATATTATCTCCATAGTATTCTGCATTACTGATGGTTTCTTCTGCACTTGACGACATGGTCTCCATAAGTTCAACATGGTTTTGAAACCTCACAAGTTTCAAAACCACCACTGGGCTCTCCTCTTGCAATAGCGAAAAAATTACAACTTCCCCGACAGGGCCTCGGGGTGCGCCTTATAAAAAGTGTAAGGAGGAAAGATAACCTCCACGATTATAGTTTTGGAGGCTTGCCGACAGTCGAACGAACGTAAGTAATTAGCCAATGAGAATCATTGACGGGGGTCGCCGATTGGTCGAAACGATGGCGGTGGATGCTTGCCGACTAAACAGCCAATGATAAGCATTGAAGGAGGTAATTAACCAATGGGAAACATTCGATGGAATCAAAATAAGTAATCACAGGGGGTCGAACGGAAGCATCTGATTGGTTAAAAGATGGTTTCCGAAGACGCCCGAGAAAAGAGCCACTTAAATAAATGGGAAGGGATAGGGGTGTGGCAATTAGCCAATGGGAAACATTGACGGGATAGGTGGACACTCAAATATATTGCAAGACTGGAGTGTAAGGGATGGAACTAATAACTTACGAGTAATTAGTGGAGGGTACAGAGCGAACGCGACTAATTAATCAATTTGTATCTTTGGCAGGAGTAATAGGCCAATGAGAATCATTGGCACGGCAATTTGATGTTTAAATATATTTTAAGACCGGACTGGAGGGCGGTGGTCGAACGAATATAAGAGGCAAACTCTGAAATAAATGACGCTTACCAATATGGCAGTCGACTGAAGGTGAGAGAGATAAACTTCGAAACAAATAACGTTTACCAAGACGGCCGCCTTCAAAACAAATTACGCTTACCAAGATGGCGGCCTTAGAAACAAATGATGCATACCAACATGGCAGTCTTCGAAACACATGTGCTTACCAAGATGGCATTAAACGCACCTACCAATATGACGTCAAACGAAGGTGAGAGCATACCAATATGGCAGTCGTGATGCCTAACGTTTATAAACAAGTTTTTTTATGTTTTTTTTAAATAATTGATTGATAAGTTATTTTTAAATAGGATTTTTAATAAATTTGTAGCGTTTATATATAATTTGTCAATATTTTTTCAGTTTAAATAATTAAATAATTTTTGGAATTTTTTTGTATATTTTTGGTATTTTTTAAATTTTTGGGTTTTGGGGTTAAAGGTGAAGAGTCACATCATGACGGCCGGCCTGGCTCGGGCGCTCCGATTCCCCAATTCCTTTGTGCCAGAACGCAGATAATCATTGTACTTAATTTATTTGGGCGGTTGTGGGGCAATTGGGTTATTTGATTTCCTTCGTTCACATTAACAGCTCGATAGTTTGTTTATAAATTCTGCTATAATTAAGTTGATATAGGCTGTTCACGATAAAGTGAGCACATTTTAAGGCCCTCCCAACAGGCATTAACCCCTAATAAATATATCTTATTATATCTTATTACCGCCTCAGGCATTAAATTTTGATGGTGGTGAAATGTATACATTGTGTTTATTGGTAACATTGCAATGTTTATATTGAAAAGCAGCGAGAATATGGAAATTAGATGAAAGGAAAAATTGACAAGGGCCTTAAAAAGTGCTCACTTAACAGTGAACAGTCTATAGCAGTGTTTCTTAGTGTATTATTGATGCTTAATAACTGCACAAACTGTCCCAGTGAAACAAATTCAACAGGAAACAAAGAAAAAGTAAATCTTTAAACTTGAAAATATTGGACGTTAATGTTACTCATCACATATTATATGAGAAAAAATATTACGTTTCGTAATTCGTCACCGCGGTGTCGGTCGCTGAGGTGCAGCGTACGCTCAAGCACTCCGGGTTCGAATCTCTCTATCATTTCAAGTTTTATTTTAAGTGACCGAAATTTTTAATATATATAGTGAGTGAGCGAATAAATTTGGGCGGCTCTTAACATCGAGGTCTGGAGAGTCGATGAGGGTGAAGCGATGTGAGTACGGAGCATAACCAGAATATAAGAGTGGGGAAAAAGGATATCCCTGAGAAAACCCACCGACCAGTGGCATCGTCCGGCACGATTCCCAATTCAAAAATTCTGGAGCGACCTCGCCGAAAATCGAACCTGTTTCGCCTAGGTAGGAGGATAGCAATCTAACCATTAAACCACCGCGACTCAGGATAAGTCAGATACATTCTGCAGTCAGGTGACTTAACTCCGTGTGAGCGAGCCGAACATCTGAATAAGCTGTGATTTCGTCAGCAGCGAATGAGCAGATGGCTTCTGCTAGTGTAACTAGAGTATTGTCATATATATCCTCGAGTCGTTTTGTAACACAATTCGGTAGGGTTTCTAATCAAAGTACGTGTTCCAAGTAATTTCTGGTGCAGTTGAATAAGACTTACTCTTCTAATTCCTGACCAACCACAACATCGTATCTCGTTGTCCCTCGTGCATGGATAGAATAAAGATGTATCATCATAAGTGAATGTTGATACGCAGCCTAGCAAGTGTGACGCGAAAGTACAAAACCGAATAAGTTAACGGCGCTGCATTTTCTAGTGGTCAAGATGTTCTCGCAGGTTGACATCTCGTGTGCAGATCTCACCTGGTTACACCCAGTTTCGTCCTCGGAATAACTATTTTTCCTTCTAATCAGTAGGAAAGGGCATTAAAACTGACAGCATTTTTTTTTTTCAAGAAGAATATATAAAACACTTTTTGTACTTTACTTATTATTTTTGAAAGAAACATCTGGTACTTCAAATTTGGCTGAGTCTGCAGTACCATGTTGCCCGCAACCTACTCTATGCCTTACTTGTTGTTGCAGATATCGAAGCACATCTGTCTAATAGTGCGTATCATTATTTTTGCAAAATATATTTTTTATTTGTGCCAAACAAATATTTATTTACTGCCAAACTAATATGCAGTAGCTATTACAGAATTATGTTACTGGCCAAACAAAACTTTAGTGGCATTGAATTATAATTGGGTATAATTCAAACTCTCTAAAATAAACATTTATTCAGAACATATGGGTGATTCGATATCAAACAGTATTTTGATGAGACAAAGAAATATAGGTCCCAGAGTAGGGCCACTGTCCTCCCACGACCCTACACAACACTAGTTGAGTCATTCCCTTCTTTAGATCAGACAGAACATGCCTGCCGGCCTCAGCGCCATTCCTCCTTTTCCAACTAATTTGTTGTAGGCTACACAAACAGATTTATGAACCAAAACTTAATTAATCATAAACGTTACGTCGAAAAACGCAACATTTATAGAAGATAACCTTTAATTAAAAATACTAATTTTATCACTCGTCATTCGTAATTTTCCTGTGAGTGTGTGTGTGTGTGTGTGTGTGCGTGTGGGTGGGTGTGTGTGCGCGCGCGCGCGCTTAACTAGAATGCCTACATTTCCTTTCAGTTTGTTTCATTCGTCTAACTCCCTGCCATTTTCAGTTTGCCCTTTGTTACTCGCTGAAATGGAGCGAGTGTAAAAGTTTACACTGGCAAGATGCTCAGAGTAATTACTCTGCAGTTTTGGGTCACTGCCATGAGCGAGTAAAAGATTTACTCGAAGTGTTTTGGGACAGCCAAAGAGAAAAGTTTACTTACAGAATAACGTTTTGGAATGCCGACCTGAATAGAGTAAGCCTTAGAAAGCCTTACGTTTATCCTACTGAGGTTCTGAAACTGAATTCTAACTACAGTTTGGCAACTAAACATTTTCGCCACCAGGTTTCACTGGTGTCGCATGTGAACCACCCGATTTTCCCGTTTCGTATGTAAGTATATGGGGTAGTTGCAGTTTTCATTAAATAAATATGTCCTTGTGATATTTTCGAATAAGTATTGGGTTATAACATACGGTAATAATAAACGTCATTCTTCGCACTAGGGTAGAAATATAAAGAAATCTGCCAGGTGTTGTTTAATATTCGCTCATAAAACTGGATTTAGCAAAATATTAGCTTAAATAATTACTTCATTAAAATATGACAAATGAAACGAATAAAAAATAGTGAAAAACGTTAGAAATATCATTGTTTAGGACTTCGCTGTGCTGTTTCCTCAAGGGGAACGATAAGAGTATGATGTTAATGTTAATGACAGCTATATTTCTTTTACACTTAAATTCGTAACGTTTTCCAGTTTACATAACTTTGTTTATGAACGCTCAATGTATTTTTTATGTTTACTGTTGTAAACGCCTTATCAGGATGTAAATGACAGTTATGAAATAAAGGTAAGACTTATAATTTTTGCTTTTCTAAGTATAATATCACAATTCAAGTTACACAAAAACTTTTACAAACAATTAAATAGAATTTCTTCATTTACCGCCGGGTGACCGCGGCAGATAAACGGTTAGCTTGTTAGCCTCCCACCAAGGCGAAACAAGTTCAATCGCATGTGGGAATAGTGCCGGAAAACGCCGATGGTCAGCGGGTTTTCTCGGGATCTCCCGTCCCCCCGTCCTTTCATTCCGGCGCAACTCCATACTCACCTCAATCACCCTCATCGGCTCTCAAGACCTCGCTGTTAAGATGCACAGTCACTTCACTCGCTCCATTCACCGCCAGATTAAAAGTGACCTCTTTGGAACACCAGCACACCTTGCAGAGTAAATATTCCCTATGGCGAAATATCCCATTAGAAATCGTATTTTGTTCGTAACATGAGTAGAATACTCCGCAACAAGCAGTCGAAAGCGCCCAGTAGACCACGGACAACATACACACACACACACAGGAGGTAATAGATAATGGAGTGGCAAAAGCCCATCTTCTCCACGATTATCAAGTGAAGCCAATGGCTTGTCTGACTTCTTACAACTGCGCACGCGCAGACCGATTGTTTACGTCAGCCGCCATATTATGAGTAACAAAAGTTACATAGTAAGCAATGTAAAACATGCACCTTTTTGCCACTACTAGCCCTGTCCTTGTCTTTCATTATCGGCTTCACTTTCGTGTCTCATCTTCCACTCCATAGACTAATACCTGCATGGTTGACTCGCTACCACGAGTTCTTGGCGGAACATAAATGGGAAGTAATGAGAGTGGAAGTGAGTACGGGCGTCCGTTACTCGTTCCCATTCAAGTTGCCATGACAGCCGCGCCATGTGGTCGCCTTTCTATACAAATGTCCGGCAGCAAGGTCCGATCGCGAGGCCGTGCCCGGTAGGAGCAGTTACCGAGCCGACCCGCGCCAGTTATTTATAACAGTGACTGCCGACCCGTGGACTACAGATGTGGTAGACCGCTTATTTTCCTTCTGCACATGTAAAGGCTGTTCACTTTAAAATGAGCACTTTTGAAAGCCCTGCTTACAATCTACTTGTATGCATGTTGTGTATTCTTCCGCCATATGTAAAATTAACGATACCATGGGCCTCATCACTTTATTCATACTTCGGTCAAGCTGTGAAATTATTAGAAAAGTAAATATTTTACAAACCTGCTCATTTTTACTCTTCGATGCGTTAAAAAACACAGAAAATCAAATAAATAATTTAAATTATCATAAATGGTTGCCTAACACTTTTTATCCTATGTTTGGATCTGGAACTACCTTCAATCCATAGTTACCAACTTTACATGGTGGATGTCACTCGGTTCACCTATTTAAATGTACGCAGGCAAGGGTAGTGACTTTTTTATAAGGTTCATTTCGAAAGTGCTGACTTTATTGTGAACAGCCTTTACCAAAACTCATCATCCCCAAAGGAACACAACCGTCAAGGTCACGTGGTCAACAATGGGTGGAGAGATTTTGGTGGCTCTCAACAACGAGGTCTCGAAAGCCGATGAGGGTTAAGTGAGGTGAGTATGGAGCAGTGCTGGAATGAAAGAGCGTGTGAAACTGGAAATCTCCCACAAAAACCCGCTAGCCATTGGCATCGTCCAGCACGATTCCCACTTGCGAAAATCCGGAAGTGACCCGGCCTCGAATTGAACTCGGTTCGCCTTGGTGTGAGAAGACATGCTAACTGCTCACCACTGCTGCTCCAGGTCAACAGTGAAGAACGGATTTGTTTAAATCTTAATTTTTAAATGTCAAACACTGCTACATGATTACAATACTATTTTACCAATTTCAATTTAACGAAACTGCATTACAAATTGATTAGGAGATGTATAAAAACATCTCAAAGCATTTGTTTACTAAACAGTGTTCAAACCTCAAATCCAATTGACGCCGTTTTTGCTAGTCGTGTTGGCAGAAAAGCATTTGAACGTTGGAACCATGGAGGTATTAGTCTATGGAGTGGAAACAGAGACACAGAGTGAAGCCGTTAATGAAAGACAAGGACAGGGCTAGTAGTGGCAAAAAGGTACATGTTTTACATTGCTTACTGTGTAACCTTTGCCACTAATGATATGGCGGCTGACGTAAACAATCGGTCTGCGCATGCGCAGTTGAAAGAAGTCAGGCAAGGCATCGTCTTCACTTGATAAACGTGGAGAAGATGGGCTGTTGCCACTCCATCATCTATTACCTCCATGGTTGGAAGATGGGAACTGCGTTGTGTGCAGCCAGCGAGAGTGGCCTACCTCTTCTGTAGTCTCGGGTAGGTCGGACCTGGCAGCTGTGTTCTCGTCGTCACTGGTGATCGCTGCCCAGTGATCGAGAGACCCTTGGCACGCCAGCACTGTCGCATCGCCGGAATAAGACACAACCTCCCATCCGTTGACAGGCGTAAGTGGGTATTAACGCCCGGCTATAGGTTGTTTACGATAAAGTGAGCACTTTTTAAGGCCCTCCCAACAGGCATTAACCGCTAATAAATATATCTTATTGCAGCCTCAGGCATTAAATTTTGATAGTGGTGAAATGTGTACACTGTGTTTATTGGTAGCATTGCAATGTTTATATTAAAAAGCAGCAGGAAGATGGAATGGGATGAAAGGAAAAATTTATTAGGGCCTTAAGAAGTGCTCACTTGACCGTGAACAGCCTGTATACCAGTCACGGGCGAGGTCACGGGTCCCAGTTACTCCAGTGGCACGGATACAGACCACTACAGGGGAGAAACCGCCACTTCACTTATACCGCGATCTCCGACCCACCCACTACACTGAGAAAAAGGTTTTTTTGAATCAAACAAATGGATGAAGAGATTTAAACGGCACTTAACATAGAGGTCTCGAGAAACGAGGGCAGAGTGAGGTAAGAACGGTGCAGCACCGGAATGAAAGGGCTGGGGAAACGGGAGATCCCCGAGAAAACCAGCCGACAAGCGGCATTTCCCCGCACGATCCCCACAACCAAAAATCAGGGAACGGTCCGCAGGGAATCGAACCCGGTTCGCCGGGGTGAGTAGTCTAACCACTAAACCACCAAAACCCCTTCAGTCAAACAATGTTTGTTTGGCGCAACCAATTTATATGCTATTCACAATCAAATTAGCACTTTTGAAAGCCCTGCTTGATATAGGCGATCCACGGTAAAATGAGCACTTTTGAAAACCATGCTTAATATCTACTAGTGTGCACGTTCTGTATTCTTCCGCCTAATGTAAAATTAACATTGTCATGGGCCTCATCACTTCGTTCATGCGCCGGTCAGATGAAAATAAGGAATTATCAGAAAAGTAAATATGTTGCAAATCTGGCAATTTTTACACTTACGTGCATTAAATAAAACAGAAAACTAAAGAAATAATTAAAGTTATCACAAATTGTTACATAACACTTTTTATTTGACGTTAAGGTATGTAACTACTTTTCCTCCATCACTGCCAACTTTACTGGGCGCATGTCACTCGGTGCGCCCGTTAAAATATGTGCAGGTAGGAGCAGTGACTTTTTGCTAAGGTTGATTGCAAAAGTGCTCACTTTATCGTGAACAGCCTATATCTACTTGTATGCACGTTGTGTATTATTCCGCTTTATGTAATATTAACGTTGTCATGGAAATCGTCACTTTATTAATGCATCGGTCAAGTGAAACTGTGAAATTATTATAAAAGTAAATATTTTACAAATCTGCTCATTTTTGCACTTCGATGCATTACAAAAAACGCAAAGCAAAAGAAATAATATAAGTTAGCAGGAATTGTTACCTAACGCTTTTTATTCGACGCTAAGTTACGGAACTACTTTCTCATCCATTGTTACCAACTTAACTGGGCGCATGTCACTTACGGCACCCGTTAAAATAGGTGTATGCATATAGGAGCGGTGACATTTCCTAAGATTGAGTTTAAAAGTGCTCATTTATCGTGAACAGCCTTTAATTGTTTGTATAGTGGCAATGAAATATTTTTTTTTTTGTTGTAACCAAATTATGTTGTTCTTAGTTGGTTCCCCCAAATAAACATTTGTTTGGGCTGCACATACATTACACAGTTTCGGCTAGTATAAAGAAATTGAATGTCCGACCCCAATTCGAACCAGAATCACCAACCTGAGCCACCTTAGGTAAAGTAACTATAGATAAATCTGCAATGTTTTCTAAACACATGCCTTTCAAATATTGTACATGAGCCTAAACATTTCAAGTTTCACAGCTTTACTTTCTAGTTTCCTGTTGAACTTGTTATATTGTGATGTACCTCTATACCATCATTAAAGATCAATATATGCACTAACAAACACCGTCACTGTCCTGTCACAAAAAATGGGAAAAAAATCTCTACAGCTGTATTTTCGAACGAAGGGAATTAAATATAGTTGAATCAACGAATTTTTTTTTAGACATAGTTTACTTTGGCCCAACACAGATGTTTAGTTTCCAAAAGCATAAATTTTGTTAGAGGAACAAAATAGACTTCCTTTCAAATTTTGTTTACTTATCAAAATATTTTTCTGGGACAAGTAAACATATCTCTGGCCCTGTACAAACAAATACGTTGTTGGCTGCAACGAACCTTTCTCTAAGTGCAGCTGTGACGTTGTCACGTGTATCTGACTGTTCTGATCTTGCTGCGTCCTACAGCAAGGGCGTGGCAAGGCAGGTAACGCATAAACACTAGCAAAACCCAATCAGAACATACGAATGGCAAAAGTCATCCAAAAACCATGTTTCTGTACAGTGTAAAGGGTAGTTAAATATTTGCAACGATCTGTAATAGAAACAAAGGTGTGTGGTCATGTTTATTTAAATTTAAATATTTCTTTTTTTTTTTTCTTTTCATTAACATTTCTTTTACAAATATTGCGCATGGAATACTTTCTTGGTTATCGTACATTTCATATTGTAGAGCAACATAATAATTTTCCTTTCCCATATATAACAAATTTATATTTGAAAACATTTACATAAAACCTAGGTTGCCTAAAATATAAATAAAATGCAACCAAATGCAGGTACGAAAACACTTTCACTGATTTTCAGCTAATATTTATAAAGGTTATATTTACTGGCCATATTAATCAGTTAATACAAAAATGCCATCACAAAATATGTTGAGCAGGTAATCCCAATTTACCATAGTTACAAATAGCTGCTATATTTCTGTTGCACCTACTTTTACCATTGACATTATTACATCATGTTTAATTTCTACACTAGGAAAGACCCCATATTAGTAACACATTACTGGTCATCAAACAATAATTAAGTTTTAATTTACTCGTAATCCCAAGTGGATGGAAGCAACAGCTAAGCAATGCCAGCCTTGACTCCGCGAGTAAATTGGATTTTTGGAATAAGTCTCAAACTTCATAAAGTTTCTCTTAAAAAGTCATAAAATCGAGGAGTTTCGCATAGCTCCACTTAATACAAGACGATTATTAGAAAGTATTTACAAATGTTCACCAAAGTTTAAAATAGTTTACAGATGTTGAAAAAATGTTTACAAGTGGTCGCAATAGTTCACCCATGGTTCCTAGTGGTTACCACCACTTTACGCCTTGGTGACTACATAGCCACTAAAGCTTGGTTACAAAAGTAACAGTATTGGATTTTGGCTAAAAGGCCAACATTTCGCAAAATTGTAAAAAACTTAAAAATCATTTTACGGCCATCATGGCCCCTGCCTAACGTCCGAGTGACGTAAATGACATGTTCGCTTTAGCAGCCTACATTGGTGATTCCAAATAAAGTAATATTGTCTCATGGTAGAATCTTGCCCCCTCGAGGTCGCTGAACTGACCTAGAGAGCAGCGCGGGCTGGCATTAAATACACCGTGCCGCCCACTTGCACTAACAAATAAATTTAATTTTCCCCTTAAAAACCCGTTTTTATAATAAATCGAGGGGGTGTTCAAATACTCCTTGGAGGGTAAAAACAATGTGCTGCCAATGACTGTTGATTATACCAATTATTACCATTTATGGTGATCGACGCAGCGAACACCAATTCCCCTTAGGGGGTCTGACACAATGAATTTTTAAAACACTCTCCACAAACGTCACGTTTTTGTCGGCGCACGCATCGTCCCAAGCTGTTTACCAAGGTGGTCGCCGACTGTGATGTGCTCGCACGACGAATCACTGAAACATCAGTTCGGTGCACATTCCTTCGCCAGGCCTCGATGTTGCTGCACGTAAAAATTAGGCATGGACATATTCAGTTATTTTCTGGTACCTCAAATATTTTTTTAAGGGTTTGGTAATGACGTGAAGCTAGCACGAACATTACAGTTTTAATTTTTTTTTAATGTTTTAAACTACGTCAAAAAGTTTTTAAACCTCAAAACAACGCATGTGAAAGTTCATGCGTACCGGGTCGTAAGCTCCACAACAGTTCAACAGGTTACTAGGCAGACACAGTAAGTACCTTTTTCCAAGGGAAATGGTGACGTGGTCCGACCCACTAATTATTTTAAGAATGTTTTTACTTATTGACAAGGTGTAAATGATTCACAGGCGTGTAGTGACGGAATTTTCATCAGACTGTGTGTTGATTGATATGCCTTGTTTGTTGTGTTCTTCTCGGACTTATAACTTTTTTTTTACACTAGGCGACATTGGTACCCAAAATTATTTCGTTACCTAGTGTAACGTTAAAACTTGTATTACACGTTCTATTGTGCAATATTTGTTATATATATATATATATATATATATATATATATATATATATATATATATATATATATATATATATATAAGTTTGTCTCAGTCAATGGTAAATATTAATTTATTTTTTATTTTTATTGTTTTGCTTGATGACCGCTTGATGACACTGAGTTCGCTAGGAGCGCCAGCCTTGAAGAGAGTTGCTAACTGACTTTGGACCGAGAACTGTGTTGTTCATGTTCAACCACGCTTCGAGCTCGAATTGTCGGCGGATCGCTGATCGAGTGGCTACTGTGTCCTCGGCATTGATGGGTTGACATGCAGTCGGATTCTTGCTTAAGTGTTTCCAATGAGTTGGTTTCCCATCCACAGCTTGCCCTTTTGTAAGTCGTGGCGCGACTTAACCGAAGAGCGCTACGTGTCCTGGGCTGTCACTTGGTCAGCTTAGAGGAAGCACACGAGGACCGTTCCTGAGGTCGCGCACTTGTGGTCGAGTGGCTCTTCCAAATACTTCACTTTCCAAAGATACCAAGAGAGGTTGTCGTTCTTCGCACGGCCGCGCCGTCTGGAGGGCATCCTCCGCGCTGTCGGGAGGACACCCTCCACGCCGTCGAGAGGACATCCTCCGTGTCGTCGGGAGGACATCCTACGCGGCATTGGGAGGACATCCTCCTTGCCGTCGAGAGGATATCCTCCGCGCCGTTGTGAAAATACATCCTCCGCGCCGTCGTGAGGACATCCTCGATGCTGTCGGGAGGATATCGTACGCGCCGTCGTGATGACATCCTCCGTACCACAATGAGGACATCCTCCGCACCATCCTGAGGACATCCTCCGCGCCGTCGGTAGGACATCCGCTGCACCCACGTGAGGACATCCTCCGCGCGGTCGGTAGGACATCCTCCGCGCCGTCGGGAGGACATTCGCCGCGCCGTCGTGAGGACATCCTCCACGTCGTCAGGAGGACATCCTCCGCGCCGTCGTGAGGACATCATTAGGCCGTCGTGAGGTCATCCTCCACGCCGCCGTGAGGTCATCCTTCACGTCGTCGGAAGGACATCCTCTGCACCGACGTGAGGACTTCTTCCGCACCTTCGGAAAGACATCCTCCGGGCCGTCGGGAGGACATCCTCCGCGCCGTCCGGAGGACATCCTCCGAATCGTCGGGAGGACAATCTCCGCGCCGTCGTGATGACATCCTCCGCGCCGTCAGTAGGGCATCCGCTGCGCCGTCGTGAAGACATCCTACTCGCAGTAGGGAGTACTTCATCCGCGCCGTGGGGAGAAAATCCTCTGCTCCGTCTGGAGGACATCCTCCTCGCCGTTGGGAGGTCATCCGCCGCGTAGCCAGGTGGTCATTCTCCGCGTCGTCGGGAGGCCATCCTCCGCGCCGTCGGAAGGACATCCTCCGCGCCGTTGGAAGGACATCTTACACGCCGTCGGGAGGTCATCCTCCGCGCCGTCGTAAGGACGTTCTCCCCACCGTCGGGAGGAGATCATCCGCGCACTCGTGAGGATATCCTCCGCGCCGTCGGAAGGACATCCTCCGCACCGTTGGAAGGACATCCTCTGCGCCGTTGAGAGGACATCTTCCGCGCCGTCGAGAAGACATCGTCCGCGCCGTCGGGAGGACATCCTCCGGGCCGTCAGGAGGTCATCCTCCGCGATGTTGTGAGGACATCCTCCACGCCGTTGGGAGTACATCCTCCGCGCCGTCGGAAGGACATCCGCCGCGCCGTCGTGAGGACATCCTCAACGACGTCGTGAAGACATCCTCAGCGACGTCGAGAAGACATCCTCCGCGTCGTCGGGAGGACATCCTCAGCGCCGTCGTGATCACATCCTCCACGCCATCGGGAAAACATAATCCGCGCCGTCGTGAGGACATTCTCCGCACCATCGGAACGACATACTCAGCGCCGTCATGAGGACATCCTGTGGGCCGTTGGGAGGACATCCTCCACGCTGTCGAGAAGACAACCCCCGCTCTTTTGTGAGGACATCCTCCACGCCGTCGTGAAGACATCCTCCGCTCCGCCGGAAGGACATCCTCCGTGCCATCGTGAGGACATTCTCCGCACCGTCGGAACGACATCCTCCGCGCCGTCGGGAGGACATGCTCCATGCCGTCGTGAGGCCATCATTCGCGCCTTCGGGAGGACATCCTCCGCGCTGTCGGGAGGTTATCCACAGCGCTGTAGTGAGAACATCCTCCGCGCCGTCATGAGGACATCCTCCGCTCCGTCGGGAGGACATCCTCCTCGCCATCGGGAGTACATCCGCGGCGCACCCGTGAGGTCATCCTCAGCGCCGACGAGAGGACATCTTCCGCGCTGTTGTGAGGACATCATCCACGCCGTCGGGATGACATCCTCAGCAATGTCGTAAGGACATATTCCGCGCCGCCGTGAGGACTTCCTCCGCTCCGTCGTGAGGATATTCTCCTCACCGTCATGAGGACATTCTCCGCGCCGTCGTGAGGACATTCTCTGCACCGTCGTGAGGACATCCTCCGCGATGTCGTGAGGTCATCCTCCGCGCCGTCGTGAGGACATCCTCAGCGCCGTCGGGAAGACATCCTCCGCCATGGGGTGAGATTTCAATGGGTTGCATTAAACTACTGATTTAAGGTGCTGCCCGTCTTCAATTTAGTTTTACGTCTTGTGCGACGTCGTGAATACGAGTTGGTCTTAAAATTACATTCTACTTGATGGCTACTTAAGTTTTATCAAGTGTTACGTATATGCGGAATGGCAGACTGATATTATGTTTGTAGCCGTCATTAGTAATGTGTCTAAGGAATCACACTAAGGAACTGCCAGGCCATTTTGTCTTTGTGTGGTTTACTCCTCGCTCTGTGTGACGTATGTGACGTGTGTGTGTGTGTGGGACATTTTTATGTGGAATTTAAATGTGAGCACTTCTCCGTCCTACTAGATATTGTAAAATGTTTATATATTAGACTGAAAAATGTTTCCGTAATTACTAATGTTTGTAAAAAAAATGATATCTCGTGTAGAATGTATTCTTTGTATCTTTACAAGTGATATATTTGTAACGGCTCTAGGAAACTGTTTCTGTTGACCAGGATTCATTACGTCACGAAGCCTAATTAAAATATGCTCTATTATATTCCGTAATAAGCATTTCAGTTGAATCATGCAAATGTCACGGTGATGAATAATAATAACTGGAATGGGGGGGAAATGTCTTACTATTACTTTCTTTGGGGTGGAAAAATATGTATTGCCATTAACCCAAATTTATTAATAGAAAGGCGTATGCTATCATCTGACTGTATTTCCGCTGCCATTTAATTTTAGTGACCGACCGAACAGATTGTAATTAATTTGTAGGTACGTGAGGTAAACAAATGTAATTTCAATGCAGACAGTTATAGAAAAATATTTTCTGCAATTGGAATTGCGCAAATAAGGAGTCCGCATGCACACTTTCAATGTTATTCTGCAGTGCAATAATTCAGTAAATTCAGTAACTTCTAAGGTCGCCCAAGTTACTATACTACCTCATCCCAGAAATGATGAGGCGATGTATTAGTGTGGTAAAATACTTGCGATAAATACATTAGTCTAGCTTATTCGATTCTCAACTCAATTCTCATTATTATTGAATTCATGATTTACACTTACCTCTTGTTTATTCATAATATATGTTTTCGATATTACAAGAAGAATATTTTTTCCCTACTTATCTATGATGTAAGTAGAAACACAGTCCTATATTTTGCAACATTACAATTATATATATATATCCTATTTTATGCAAGAAACTTTATCCAGTCCTACGAAAGATTTTTTTTGTGAAACGAATTTCCATGGACATTCTTGTAAAAACACAAACAAATTTTACAGTGCAATTAGGAAACGTAAGTTGAAATTAATCCAAACATAGTTTCAAAGAGAAAAGTAATTACAAGTCTTATTAGGACATCTTATTATAACATCAATCAATGTCAAAAAAAATTTAAAACGAAAGTACCAATGTCAAAAAAAATTTAAAACGAAAGTACCAATGTCACAACAAACATTTCTAAAAAATTTTAAATATTTTAATTATTGAATATATGTCACCAATTTTACTCAAGAAAAATTCGCAAATGCAAACAAAGGTATTAATAATAACGAACAGCGGTAAATAGACGTACTGATGTGTATTCATTTGTCTGTGCTTTCAGACGTGCTAACTCGATAAAGATGATACAGAAATGAATTCATAAGAATTAAGGGATTGGTCTGCCGCTACTTATGCGTGTGTTATAAATACCACTAGTACGTGATACTGACATCATGAGTGAAAATAAGAACAGAGGTTTGAAGAAAGCGGATAGGCTAACTATAACGTATCTTCTCAAAACGCCGTAATGCATGCTAAGGTCGTCGCCATTAATAAGGTAGGATAACTGGATAATATGATTCGCACAATTAATCGGTCGGTTACGGTAAAAACGGATATGTTTATTCTTATAGAACGTATGGTTGCGATAAAATGAACTTTGTCCAGTACTGGATGAGAGAGTGAAGAGATTTTTGGCGGCTCTTAATAGCGATGTCTTAAGAGTCGAAGTGGGGTGATTGAAGTAAGTATGGAGCAGCACCGGAATGAAAGGATAGGGGAATCGGGAGATCCCCGAGAAAACCCGCCGACCAGCGGCATAATTCGGCATGACTCACACATGAGAAAATCCGAGAGTGACCCGGCCGGGGATTGAACACAATTTCACTTAGGTGGGAGGAGAGCAGGCTAACCGCTCAGCCACCGCGGCTCCTCCAATACTGGCATTTGCCTGGTTGGCTTGTACAGGTCTGGCCTGCACAAGCGGATCCTAATGACCCGCAGTGGCTCTACAACGACCTAATCAGGGGGGCAATGTTAACGAAGTTGGAAGATCCGACGACGTTGACATCAGCTCTTGCCCTTATCATAAGGAAAATGGAGGGGGGTGATAAGATCCTTTTTCCACGTATGGAAACAATTGACAGGCTTGTCGTCGCCCAGGCAGGCCTGCTGACCTCACCTACAGAGCTGGTCACTCTGTCAAGGAATGCTTCTGGCGTAGGGGCGAAAGATTCGTAGAAACTGACGTCCTTCAGGATGCCATCCGTACATACGGGAGGCGTACCATCGACTATAGTAAGCCCTTCAATGGGTACACTGTGGTCAGGTACTAGTCCATTTTCGGAGGGCATCCTACCACCAGTATGGTCACGCCTGACAGAAGTAACACGCCCCTCCCTCGGGAGGGGCCAGGCCGGGTGGTGAAAGGAACTGGGTGGAAAGTTCGAAAAGATGGAAATCTTTCGAACCGGATGGAGCAGACCAGTAACAGAAGAAGTGAATTCCTACCCATAGAGCCTCCAACCACCCGGCCAGTAGCAAATACACCGGAAAAGACAAACCTGGAAAAGACGACATGCCGAGCAAAGCTCAGGCGAAATTTCACTAATTGGACAAAGCTAAAGGTACAAGTTTGTGTTTTATACAGATTGACAATGGCAAAGCGAAAGGAGCGCAGCGATGGTTTATGTATGAATCTCTGTGTGTGCATGAGTGCCGTTACGGAATGAAGTTTTGGGTTTAGAAACAAGCTCCTTGCGTCAGGGGGCGAGGTGGAGGGGGATGTTACTAGTTACCGGACATCCCCCGAAACTAAGCCCGTCACAACCCAGATGCACTGAGCTGAGAAAGCAGTTATGGGGATACCGTCATGCTTAAATTCAACGCGAGTAGGATCTGCGCTGTCGGGTATTTTAGTTAGTGTGTGAGTGAGTAGTTTAGTAGTAGTGTTCTTTTTCAATTTTTCGGAGAGCATGGCGGTTTCAAAATTGCAAAGTTCCCGGTGGTTACCTGAGATCAAAAGAGCCGATTTAGCTTTATGTTTGTGGGGGCTAAAGTAGCATGGATAGAAAGTAGCGCTCCAGGTATGACCTTTTAATAGGTATCGGCCACCTGGAGGGGAGGTTTGGAGAGGCCAGCGCCGGTTCCACCGGGAACTTTGGTTGGCTGTAGGGTGATCCTGTCATTTGAGTGCCTTCGTTCGAATTCACAGCTCGAGAGTTTGTCTATTATAATTTCTCTGAAAGGATGATAATAATAGTGTTAGTTAATTTATTGATACTAAACAATTGTATAAACAATTCCGATTAAACAAACTCTATCGGAAACAAAGAATAAAAGCTATACATTTTAAAATAGTCATGTATGTACATGTGCTGTATTAGAAAATTTATGTGATTAAAACATTTCTAGTTATAAAATTGTGAAATTACATTCGGGAGCACATGGTGAGTTCGAAACGTGGCAGTGCTTTCAGTTGTTTTATAAGTCAAACTGTCTAATGTAAAAATCGCAGATTCAGACAAATATTAAATTACGCCAAACGAATCTTACGATTTTTAGCAAAGGAATAATAACTACAAAATAATTTTGTTTCATTAACATAATATTTTATCGACCCGATAAAAAACTTTGTTTATTCAACAAAACCTTCGTTCTCAGTGTGAGTGAAAAATGATAAATTCTGCCGGCGACTGTGTTGAGGGTAGTGTGAGATACTAGCGAACTTGCATCAACTAATACTTGACGAAATATTGCATAAAAAAGACGTATTTATTATTTTTTTATGTCTTGCAGAATGCGTGACCAAACGGAAGGTAAAAAAATTAGTAAAACTTACAGATAGAAAAATTAAGTCTGATAAATATATTGCGTGGTAAAAATCTCGCCACGCCAGCGCGGGATACTACGGTTTCCATATGAAGTCTGTGTTATTACTCTCTCCTTGCAAACTCATTATCTACAATGGAAGATTGTCACGATTATGTGAGCTTGCGTTGTAATATGCCAGGGGTACCAACTCACTTAGCAAAACCCAGTCATAGAAATATTTTCTCCCCCTTTTATGTAATTATAGACGGTTTTTGGTTAACTATAGTATAGTTTTGTGTTCACATCAAAAACACATTTAGTATAAGTTAATGTATTTTCACAAAATATCTAGGAGCGAGCAGATTTTGCGATGTTCTTACAATGTTCGCTAAAATCTTTTGAATTTACGAAAGTCATAATTTGTCCTCCAGACATGTTATAAGTGAAAACTGTCACACACATTAAATTAAATACCAACATGTGCGGATAGGTAGAGTAAAGTTAGTGTAGCTAAGAATGTAACTTCAATCCAAAATGCTATGTTCGTAATCTTAGAGTGGTTGCAACAGTACGAAGGAAGGGTATGTTTCGAACCATGTGTAAAGACAGACATTTGATATTTCGTAGCGCCCCAGGATCACTTCCAATAATATTTATTTAAAAAAACCGTTACTAATTGTTTTAACCGAAACCATTTTAATGGTCTGGTATGCATGACAAGGATAGCGTGACGTTATGAGAGTTACATGTTTTCTTTCAAAAAACAAACAAAAAGGGCACAATAAATCCTAAAAGCTTCCTATGAAGGGGAAAGTCATGGATGACCATTACACTAAGGGTCCTACGTAGTGAAACGTTTTCTGTCAAATCGTTGTTTGCGCCTATACGAGTGTCTCGGTAAATAAATGTTCTGGAAATACGGAGTTTTGCCTGAAAGGATAGAAAATTATTGTCTATGTCGCTATCTTTTTAATTTTATCATATTAAGTGTATTAATGAAGATAAAAATCGTGAAAGTGGTCAAATATCACATTTTTAAAGCTCGCCTATGAAGTTTCGTTAAGCGGTAAGAGAAAGGTACGATCATACGCAGGTAGTTCGATCTGTGTACTTTCATCGCGTGTAATAAAACTCCACAGTTACACATCTAGTTTATACAGTAAAGCGTTAGGACGGAAACACTGCACGCCTTGCGCGTAGGAGCGATGAGGCGCTAGTCCTGCAGTGTTTTCGTCGTAACGCTGTACTGTGCAAATGAGATCGGTAACAGTGGGGTTTTATTACACGCGATGAAAGACCACAGATTAAACTACGCCCGTATCTTTGTACTTTCCTCTTGCCGCTTAAGAAAACTGCATAGGCAAGTTTTAAAAATGCTATATTTGACCATTTCCACACGTTTTTTTTTTCTCCGAGATCACACTCAATATGACGAAAGTAAAAAAATATGCGTATAGAAAAGAGATACGCGTTTACGCGCAAACAACGATTTCACAGAAAACGTTTCAGTACATCGGACCCTTAATGTCATTGATTTTGAGCGTAAATTTGGCTTTTTTTATACCCCAGTGGTTATTGCGGATGAGGTTAGGGTTGCGCACTGCTTGACTCTGGGGCTACCTGTTCATTGATTAATGACGATTTTTGTAGTTATTTGCTTAGAAATATCCTGAAAGGATTCATTCGGGTATTTAAAAGTGAGGAAATAGATTGTTCTCTGGAGAATTGGGGGGAGGGGGGGGGGGGGGGGGGGGAATTAGTTCGCACGGAATTGCAATTTTCAAAATCTATGTAAAAAAAATTTTGCATGGAAATTTCAATCTAGAGTTCTGCCTGGTTAAATCATGATCTGTTGCTTGGGGTTGATTTTTTGGGAAAGACCCAGACCAGTTTCAACGAGTCTAAAAAAGAATTAAATATATCCGTTTGTCCTTCTCAACTAGTGCATATTACTTCAGGTACAGTCACGTGTTTATAATAAAAACAGTTTATTAACAGATTTGAAACTGAGTTTTCCGATGTAGTAACCAAGAAGCTAGGACTTTATTGTAAGAAACCCATAATGTTGAAATTAAAAGATCAGGATCCGGTGTCCTCGATGCTTTACCACGTTGCTTCACCGAAACTAAAAGCACTTCGGAGTATAGTGTAGGAATTGCAAAAGGAAGACATTGTGGAACCATCTGACAACAACTATTCGTGTACAGCTTTTCTTTTGGCCAATAAATGTTCCTGATACATAGAGTTATTTGTTACTATAAGAATGTGAATAAGAACATTTACATTCACCCATATCCTCTGCCTACGATTTAATCCGTTTTTCAGCATGTTGGTTCAACTAAATAGTTCTCTGTTTTTAATTTAAACTCGTCGTCCCTCCAGTGCGACTTGCATCCCGACTCACGTAGTGTATTGGTTTTTGTAACACCCTGAGACCAATTCCAGTGGAAAAGGTTACCCGTGGGAGTAAACTGTGGCCACTAAGATATGTCACGCGTATTATTTCAGGTTCTGGAGAAATATCAGTTTGACTTCCTTTTCACCTACATAGACGACGTTTGTGTCTACAGTCAGACCTTTGAGGATCACTTAAAACATCTTCGCCTCTTTTTGCTTGCATTGCGCGAAGCTGGACTCAATGTAAATCTTACTCCTGAGGCTCCGACACGCAAGCTAAGTATTACTGTGTTTTAACTATGGCCAGTAATGACCCTTCAGGTTACGCGGCAAAAGGGCGTGCGTTACGTCTTAGTAGATAGTTGGATGTTTTTTATTACCAAAAATAATGATAGAACTTGTCTGCATAATTTAAGTAGGTTGGTTAGATTTAGCCTTTTGTATTTTGTTTGGCAGTCATACCTTGAGACATTTCAAAATGATTAAAGAAATAGATTCTGTATAGTTATAAATGTCAATTGCAACAAGAACTGTTTATGTCACGGTAAATATTGACAGTGAAATAAATGTTTTTAAGTAAAGTAAAGACATTTAAGATGCGGAAAAAAAATGAAATTATCTACAATTTTGCGAGTCACTCATATAAGCCATGTTGATTTTAAATAACGTTTTCATATAGCAAATAATATATGAAAATTTGAAGCATTGCGTTGTAATTTTGCAATTTATAGTCAGGGTTTTGAGAACTTATGGCAAGTTTTTGAGACTGTTAAGATGACAAAAAAAAAAAAGTCTTGTCCAGGAACGTACAGATTTTAGACCTATTATAAATTAAATTTGTATGATTGCATTTAGGTTTGTGGTCACTTGAAAAATAACAGAAGTTAAGAGTCATTTACAAATTGTAAACATAATTGAACGCGTTTTCCAGAACAGTTGAGGCATCAAACACATTTGTGGTCAAAGATTTTTTAATTGAATTACCACTACCAATTTTATGAAGCCATATTTGTTTTTATGCGTTTAGCAAAAATTTTTTAATCTAGAATTGTATTTTGGTAAAGAAACATAAGAGCTTTAAAATGTAACATCAAATATATTTTTCTATAAGCGTTTTTTATGATATTCATGTGCTGATTTCTATGGAAAAGAAATGATACAATTTTTGAATGAATAAAAGGAAATCTTGCAGGATAATTCTTGTGTGCTTTTTTATTTGGCAGAAAATCTTAAGTGTTCGGATTTTGCTAATAGGTCATTGATTTGTTTGTTTTCGGAAGTGAACAGCGGGATGGTATCGAGCGCCTTTGCTACACGTCCTCGGTTAAGGGCTTAACAACAGAAAGTAAATGTACATTAAGAACTATGAGCAAAAAATGTATCAGTCACGCAGTGGTTGAGAATCTTTATCGTCATTGCCTGGTAGACACCGTAACACAGACAACAGATGTGACCTTGTCGTTTGTTTGGGAATGACGGCTGCCAAAGTAGTGGCTGTAAACTATACATAGCAGTACAGTAGCACATGCGTGAATGATGACAGCTTGTAGAGGCCGATGCCAGGTCTGAAACAGTCATCCTGCGACTCATGGAAGAGGACTATTAATACGCTGTTTATCACTCGTTAATATTTTACTGCTACATGATGAGACAAGCATGAATTGACCATTTTCGGCAGCGTGACACTCCAATTTTACCGTCAGCGCACTCACCCGTTACAAGTTTGCCTGTCTTGTCGGCTGATCGCCGGTCCAGCACTTTTGTTCCTCAATACTACGCAATTTACTACACCTTTTTACTCCCGAACATGACACTGTAACTACATAATTATACTTGAAGAATCCGGACTCGTGCGACCGCTTGGCTCGCGCACTCACACATGACTGGAAAATGGCCGGCGCTAGGTGCTGGTGTGTTTACTGGGTTGCCCGCTTAGGGCGCCAGTTGTGTTGGACGGCCGGCAGTAGCAGACGTAAAGAGTGCGCTGCTGTGCCGGGAATAATGTCATCACTAGAACATTCAATAAAGGTGGCGCTGTGTTCACCTGAAACTATGTGTAATTGGAGGAGTGGCTAAGCCAATATGATTTTTGGTGGGGAGGTTCTCCCCTGTCAGATTTAGGACTGTAAATAGTCCCTCCAGCGGACTTATCTGGCAGAGAGACCTAGCCGTTGGGGTGACCAGTACAGCACTACAAGAGATGAGGTACGTAAGTGTCATTAGAGCCATAAGGCCAGATTACAGTAGAAACAGGTGTTGTAACCCTGGAAATTTGTAGAAGAATTTTCTGGTGATATCTAGACCTAGCATTTAAAAATTACTGAGTGTAAAATTATAATTATAATAATATTTTTCAAATTGAAAAATTGTCACCTAAAAAATGGTGGTGCATAAAGAAGTTAAGAACTCGGCACTGTTTTAGTGCGAAAACAGTCAGTCATTAGCATTTTAATGATAAAAAATATTCCATTTTATGTAATAATTCTGCGGAAAAACATAATATATTCAGAAAATGTTAAGTATATAAATTTTGTAAAATATTTCACTTTGTAAAATGTTCAGAAACTTGTGAAGTATTCTTGCATTTATATATTTAAATAGAGTATAATAAGAAAATAAAATTGAAACCTTTAAAAAGGAAAGTTTTCCTTAATAAAAAAGGTGTTTGAATACCAAAGAGAATTGTATGGCGCTAAAGTAGCTGTTTTTAAATAGCTTACAATTTAAGATATTATGATGCTTGCAGGTATTTTATAATCCTGTTTTACCCCGAAGGAAATAATACATGATTGTCAATTTTGGGAAAAATACATATGTATTTTGTACTCATGTATTCCAGGAAATTCCATAATTGAGTGGTAATTTGGGTTGAAATGTAGATGTATTTTGTATTTTGTGTTATACTTTTTGTATAATGTGGGTATTGATGTTTCAATGTAAACAATTGCCAGAACTTATGTGCGTTTACCTGGTAGTTAGTCTGTTTAACATTTTTAAGCCATTAGGCATTAAAGATTTTTAATTGCGTGTGGTTACGTCTTTGGTCCTTGGTTTGTCTTTGCAGAAGGTATGTCCTTGCTTGGTTCTTACCTGAAGGGCTAAGCAAGAGTTTCAATCTCACATTGCACTGTATTACAAGCGAGTCGGGACGTGCAACTTCATCGCCAGCCAAATGTCTATTCCGTATCTTGTGAACATTAAAATTAAATCATAACATTCACATCCTAGGGAAAATAAAAGAGTTCGTCTCCTTTCAGAAGTAAGTCTTAGATTATTTCTAAACAGAGTCGAGTTAATACAAAAGTCCCACGCACAGCTGCACATTCAAAGATGGAGACTTCTTGGTAGCCGCTTCTCTTAACCACTGCTGCAGAATGTCAGTGTCAGAGCTGCTTGCATCGTGCGGACTGATATTTTACAGGCGTGTGCGAAACACTGTATCATCCAAAACCTAGTTTGTTGTGGTAGTTCTGTGACTGCTCGCAGCCAAGAAATGTAGGAGCACAACACAATTAACAGATTAATAAATGAATGTTAGATTCGCTGGGGACTGAATCAAGATTGCACTGTTAGGAGGCCGGAGTTTTAATCGCTCGGTTACTAAAGAAACAGAGTTCGATTTATTACACAAAAGTAGCGTGTTACTTGTCACGCTTCTGAGAAAATATATTTTAATGTAGATTTCTTGATTTCACTTTCGTAATATTTTTTATGTGACGAAGTATCTTAATCTTTTCATACGATGCTATACAGGATGTTCGGAAATTTCCTGCCCAAACTCCAGATATAGTTCATGAGTGTAATACAAGTTGCATAGTTCGTAGCCGCGCCACACTGCATTATTACATACGAAGCATCGTGCGCCTGCTTTATATGCAACTTCTCCTACATGCATGATCGCACAGTCTTGGTTTGCAGACGTTGTACGCCGTAACTTTGAACACTTATACAGAAATACGTTTCCGGATATAAGTGCATAGGGTCTTCGTGTTCCTGTTGTTCCAAAGAAACTATCTGGAGTTTGGACACACGAGTTTCCGAACAATCTGTATATGTATAGGTACATGCCCACTTCACTAGAATACTCTGGTATATCAGAGCAATACCATAACGGAAGTATGTTAAGACACAAGAAATTTGAACTTTGTGCTACATATTCTTACGATCGATCCCGCAATGAAACTAAACAGTACCCAGCAGAAAATGTATTTGAATCACAAACGAACGTGTACTAAAAGCTACTACAAAAATTACCTTAAGTTAGATTCCAGGTAACAATTTTTAAGTGAAACCTTATACGTAAGAACATATAATTTTATCAACCTCTCAGAGTTCCAAATGTTGGCTAATCATTAGTTTAACAAGCTCTGTTGATAGTCGGCTACGTCGACAGGTAAAAGAAGCTGTCCGATTGACTGACAGTCCATAAATCAAAAACACGTTTTTGAAATACAACCTTTATTTTGGTCTCTCAGAATGTACTCCAAAAAACGACTTTCTTTGAGCGTATACACGGAAAACGTTAACGTGCAGAAAGGACAAGCGCGTAACTCCATTTTGAGTACATTGTTGTGGAAAGTATATATGTGTTTCAAAGGTTGTGTCAAAACATATGGCTATCAATTTTAATTTCTCTAGAAAAACCATTGCGTGTTGGAGTTATGAATAGTTGTAAGATTACATAAAACGTTAAAAATAACATTCTTTACGAAACAATAAATTCACACGCCCTAACATAATACCTTCATACAATTCACAGAGTTGCATTTTTATTATTGACTAACGAAATATTTTTTATAACAAAATTGTAAAATTGCTGAATCCCAGTACAAGTACTGGCTATTTAAACCGGCGACTTTGAAATATCCATAGATACTTATAAATTAACTGCTTTCATTTACTGCTTTACTAGCAGACAACGTTTTGCAACATCGCGTTGATAATCTGCTTAACTTTGCAGCTTTCAAGAACGTGCGTATGTTCCATTCAGCACCACACAACTTTGGTTCGAAGGTTCTTGCTCGTATAAGAAAAAACATACGACCAAGTGGATACTCAGAACTTCAAGGATTAATTACTTATTAGCATTAATGTCTACACTGTAAATAAAACTCATATGTTCTTTAACGATACAAAACTTTTAATAAAATATCTTATGCATCATGATATTGAATTTTCAAGATCCCTACGTACTTTATATCTACTGTTCTTTATTCTCTTACTAGAAATTTAATTTTACTGTGGGCCTAATTGTTTTACAGTATTCGTGTTTTGATCAAGTGGAACTAAATTATCAGAAGCACAAAATTTGTGCATACATTTAATGCATTTATACAGCGCCAATATAAAAAAAATCAGTCCCTCTGGCAAACAATACTGTTTCAATTTTAATGTGACTTTAAAGAAAATGATTATTTTCATGTTTGCTTTAATTATTCAAATTATAGATCGTATTAAATTGTCTTACCATTTACGAGGGAGGAAATTTCGCTAATACTTTGTTTCAGAAGCGGTCGTTCACAAAGCAGGTTTACCTCACTACGCACTCCTACTATGTAGCCTACAGTCAATCTCACGGTTACTTCGAATTTTTCGGAAACCCTGCTTAAGTTCTACTTCCAGGATACTCCTTCGCCTCATGCAAACAAAGTTTAACCGAGTCTAGAAAATTACGCCAAAGAGACTACGCACAGCATCTGTGCGCAATTAGATTAGTAATAATTTTTACATGGAAAAGTTTTTCTTTCTAGGCGTTACCAATACACCTACATTATCCCTGTTTTGTTTCCTATTAAATATTATAATTAATAAGTAAAATATAAGTAAAGGTCCATGCTTTAATTTTAACAGAAGTGTAAAACGCTTGTGATAGATGGCATATTTAGGAAACATGAGGTGACTTTTTCAATTGCTTGGTTCGATGAGAGCGAATATGCCATGCTCGGACACAACAGCCACCTGTCCTGTTGTCCGCTGAACGTGATGGCCAATGTGCACGCAGGTTTGAGCCATAGACTATAGTTGAGGTAGACCGATCTCGCTGGCTGCGCGCAACCAATCTCCATGTCCCCACATGCAACTGTTTTTCTGCCAACACGTCTAGCGAAAATGACGTGGTTTGGAAGTAGGTTGGAAAACTGATTTGTAAACAAATGCTTTGAGATGGATGTATACTTCCTCTAATCAATTTGTGTAGGCTGTTCACGATTCAATGAGCACTTTCGAAAGCCCTGCTTAACATCTACTTGTGTGGCTCATGACTTTATTCATGCGTCGGTCATATGAAAATGTGAAATTATTAGAATTTTTTTTTTTTTTTTTTTTTTCCATGGTGCATTAAAATAACACAGAAAGTGAAGGAAATAATTTAATTTATCATAAATCTTTACCTAACACTTTTTATTCGGCGTTAAAATACAGAACTACTTCCCATCCATCGTTGCCAACTTTACTGGGCACATTTCACTCAGGGCGCCCGTTGAAATATATGCAGATAGTGACAGTGACTTATTTCTGAGGTCGATTTAAAAAGTGCTCACTTTATCGTGAACAGCCTTTAATGCAGTTTGGTTAGTTTAAGACTGGTAAAAGTATTTTATTAATATAATAGTACTTGTCATTTAAAAATTAAGATACAAACACGTCCATCACTGTTGACCATGTGACTTTGAGAGTTGTGTAGGACTGGAGTAGGTGAATGTTGGGTACATGCGCAGAAGACTGATAAGCGACCCACCTCATCTGTAGTGTATGGTTTGAGCGGGTTCTCGGTCCCTGAAGTACACACGTCACGTCACAGCGGACACACAACGTGTTTGATTGCGGCTTCATCCCGCAAGGATCGCTGAGCGACGAACCACAGGCGGTGTACCGTCCAGCGCGACGCCGGATATTGGCCGCCGGCGTCCAATCACACGCTCCCCCGCGCTGTGACGTCACCGCCCGGCCGGATATTGGCCGCGCTACAATGGCCGCAGGATATCTGAAAGCCCTGAGTGTCGGCTACTGCTACCCCAGGCCGGCACACGGGGAGGGGATGAGTAAGCGACTACGCATGCGCAGGAAAGGCTCGCTACACTCGTACTATCAGACCAGAAAATACATCTTGGAAGCGGAATCCACAACATTTGCTTGTTCCTCGGTGATCGTTGCCACTACTGTTATCTGAAGTTGGAATTAGAGCGTGCATGCAGTAGGCGTTGTGTAAAATTACGGCCGTGGAAAACAGCTTGACGTTTCATCAAATATACACGTTTTATCCGTGTTTTTGTTAAGAATTTGTTAATGTTTCGCTGACAGCGTAGTTGTGTATTTGAGTTTGTGAAAATATGTAATGATTTGGATACACGCAATATGTCCTTATAATGTTTGTCATCGCTGTGGTTTTTTGAAGGCGTGTGTGTACTGAGAGACCCACATGACAGTGGTATATTTAGTTTTGTGCGTTTGTTTGTTCAATATACCACCGATCCTATGAAAAATAAAAGGCAAAAAATTACACTCTCAGGTGCGAGAAGTATTTATAATTTCTTGTCATTCATGGAGAACGTAGCCAAAGCTCTGGAACTATCGATTCCCAAAGAAAAAGCTCAGCTGCGTGCAGCTGCAGCTACTGGTATATCTTGTAGCGCAGCGCAGAAGATAAAAGCGTAAACGAAGAGGATCAGCACTGGTGGAGGATCTTTTGTTAACCCGATAAGAAGAGACAGAGGACCTGTAAATTCCAGTTTGATGATTTTAATCAAGCAGTACTTTTTAGGACTGTATACAACTTTTATGTAACAGAGAAAATGTGCCCAACCATCGAAAAGTTACGGAAAAAAACAAACAGAACATAGATTTTCTAGGCAGTAATACAACATTACGAAAACTTTTTAAAAATATTGCTCTTCGTTGAAAAAAAGAACTAAATCGCATCGTCTTATTTTGATTGAGAAATCTGATATACGACAGAAGCGAATTGAATATTTAATATCTATAAGAAGATTCAGAAACGAAAATAGAAATATCGTGTACATGGACGAAACATATATTTTGTCATGGCACGTGCAACAGAAATCCTGGAGTGATGACTCAGTACACGGCCTACTGACGCCTGTTTCGAAAGGACAGCGACTGATAATAGTTCATGCTGGCGGTGAAAATGGTTTCGTTCCAAATGCGTTAGTGATTTGTAAGTCTCAACAATATACAGGACACTACCATCACAAACATGAACAAAGAAAATTTTCAAAGTGGTTTAGGGGAAAACTGGTACCTAATATACCTGTGAACATTGTAGTCGTCTTAGACAACGCACCTTATCACAGCGTCAGGATTAATAAATCACCAACATCCAACTCTACGAAACAGGAAATGCAAGAGTGGTTGAGACATCACAACATTCCATTTACAGACGATATGCTTAAGCCGACACATAATGAGCTTATAAGACAGCACAAGCCTCGGGCAAGCTGTCTATTCGGTGGATGAAATATTGAAAAGTTACGGACATACAACTCTCCGTTTACACCCTTATCGCCCAGACTTAAATCCTATTTAAAATATCTGGGCTGAAGTGAAAGGAAAAGTTGTGTCACAAAATGTCACCTGTCATTTAAACGATGTGCGGCGACTCTGCGAAGAATTGTTTGATAGTATAGGATCAGACGGCTGGAAACCATGCTGCGAATATGTGAAGAAGCTTGAAAATGAGTATTACGACTTGGATGCTCGTTTCGACATTGACATTGATCCTATTATAATAACGCTAGGAGGTGTGAACAACGACAGTGATAGTGATAGTGATAGTACGAACGACGGCTGCAATACGGGATCGTCAAGTGACGAAATGGAAGGTGTCACTGTACTGGAAGGCAGCAGTGCATGAGAGTGGTGAGTAGCAAATGTTTTCAGTTACAATGTACACACGGTTGTTGCCAGCCCTACTAGTTGCCTCCCTCCTCTGGCGCGCCAAGCAGCGGTAAAGCTGTGACGTATCCCAAGCTTTCAGATACCCTGCACCCACTGTATCTCGCACTCTGAAACCAATCCTTTCTCCAGTGATGGGAGGAAGATGCCAGAACTGAGCACACATGGAGATAGTGCACCTGTGTGTTGAGTTGGGAGAGTTCGGCGACCCTTAACATCGAGGTCTTGAGAGCCGGGTAGGGTGAAATGAGGTAAGGATGGAGCACCGCTGGAGTGTAAGGAGGATAAAACCGGAGATCCTAGTGAAAACGCGTCGACCAGCGGCATCGTCCGGCACGATTCCCACTTGCAAAAATCCGGGAGTGACCCGGCCGGCCATTGAACGCGATTCGCCTTGGTGGGAGGCGAGCAGTCTAACCGCCCAGCGCAGCGCAACCCCAGCACACCTGTGTTTCTGTCCACAAGTTGACGCTTAGTGTAAAAAACTTTCAGCCGATTGTATTTCTTTACAGACACCTGCGAAAATTAACGTCGCAGAGAAGAAAACTTAATTATCCGGTTTCGTTACCGTATACATCACCGTAGACACGGGGTCGCGGTGGTGTAGTGGTTTGATTTTTTTTATTTCATTAACCCTACTTAGAAGTACAGCCATCCAGAGCGTTTAATTCTACCATGACTACTACAATTTAACAAACTATACATTAGTTATATAGATTCACAATTTTTTTGAGGGAGGGCGGCTGTTCGTCTGGGCATCCGTAATTTAAGCTACAAATTCTATTTCTATTCAAAAGTATCATTCACACTTCTTCCTAGGGAGGTGGAGAGCTATTCTGCCCCGACCAAGACAGCTCCCCGACGGGTATCCTTTCGGCCGCCCCTCCTCCCCCAAACCGTTTCGCCGTCCCCGCCAGAACAGACCAGGGACCGGGATTCCCACGAATCCCGAATCCGCCCGCGCGACCAGACGCCGTCGGGCCCGTACACAGCTAACTAACATTTCGGCCGGTCCGTCATAGCACCCAACGGTCGAATGGCTCCGCCCACGAACCCGAAGGAACTTTAAGCGGTGACCATATAATTTTACTGCTAGAAGGTCTGATACACAGTACAAGGCATGATTGTATCTGAGTCTCACGTAGATCCAGTCAGTACATTTTGACAAACGGCAGTTTGAAAATGCTGTTTTTAGCTATGTTGGAGGGCTTGGAAATAGTGGTTATAGCGTGCGTAGTGTCGTGAAAGCGACATTCCACCATTGCCTTAAGTTTGTTTTCTTTTCGTAAATTAGCCCATTGGGCGCACGTGGAATAGTTTCGTAAAAAAAAAAAAAACGGCTCTCCCGATACACTGCAGCACATTTCAAGTGCCTAGTAGGCGGCCCCTTAAGCGCCTCCCAAATCTCTTAACTTACTCGCCTGTGGACACGTTGCACATGAAATATATTTATGACCATTGCAGTACACAGCAAGTAACCAGCACTAAGTACTTAACCATACACAGGTGAAATGTCCGTTTATTCCGCGAACTGCAGCTGCACACGCCAGCAATATGGCGGGCCAATCCGCGCCTGGTAATCCACTCGCCCACCGGTAGCCAACAGCATGCAGTAGTAGCCGGGCACAAACATTCGCGTAGCCAATGAGAGAGTTGGTTCGTGAACGTCTAAGTAACTGTCGTAGGAGAAAACGCGGGCCGCTGTGTGTACTCGGCCAGTGTGCTACAGGATCCTCGCTATCTGCGCGCGCATCACAGCTCGACGTGCGGCACACAGGGGCCTTTCAGCTCTCAGCTCGGGCAATAAGAAGGCTCTTAATTGGGGGCTTGCAGACACGTCACACCGGCTCCACGCACTACTCGCTGGCTACCTAGTAACACGTTTGTCCTCCTACTTACTGTGGGCTATTCTCGGAAAAGTTAGCACTTTTGAATACCGTTTCATTTAGAATAATAGTCAATAAATATATTTTATTTTACCTTTAGAAGTTAATTCCTTAGTACGGTGGAATATACACACTGTGTTATTACTTATGAGGAATATTTATTTTAAAATGTGATTAAAGGATAAAGCATGGCTGAAAGAAAAAGCCTAGGGCCTCAAAAGTGCTCACTTTACCGTAAACAACTAATAACTATTTTTTCGACAACACACTGAGAAATAGCAATGCTGTATAAACCAAACTTTCGTACGTACAACCCACCCACACAGCACTCAGACTAGTCTCTGGTAACATCTAAGTATTGTTAACCTAAATAGTACTTCAAGAGAGCTGTGTATTGAAGCCTTGTCTGTCATTTTATCTGAAACTATGAATATGTTTCCGACAGCACAGCATTCTGTTCCTCCTACATACAACTTGAACGATATTTCTACTGTTCTCGAAACCAGCAGAACTTTAACAAACTAGCAGAACATACTGTCACTGCTACTGTACTGTTCTGTTAGTCACTTTTCTGCGGATTATAATTTTTTCAGTGCAGTTGCCAAATGTATTCTGGTACCTCTAAGACTGAAATACTGTATCGCTACAACACATAGTTTCATAAAACACACAGCATTGATTTTTTAGCGCTATATTTGTAGTAAGCTTTAAATCTGAAATATTTGTCTGTTTCAATTCATCAATAATTTTACTTACCTCAAGTTAACGATTCGTAAAATTGCACTAATTTATTTCTTGTGTTACAAAAATTTTCTTGGCATCTATTTTCCTTCTCATGTATTACTGGTTCACAAGTCTGCATGGCATGTTAGGAAACGTGTCCCACGCCAACTCCTCCTCCCCCCCCCCCCAAAAATAGAAACAAATAAGTCAAGCTTTTCTCTGTTTCAACTGTTAAAGCTCACTGGTCTCTCTCCCTACTCATGGAACACACGTTGGTACCTTGAGGTCGCCTCACACAATATGAGGTCACCTCACACAATATGAGGTCACCTCACACAATATGAGCTGCTGCCGAAACCCAACTGTCGTGTTCACGTTCCTTGTGACTAACATGTCACATCACTAACCTTACTATTCTGCGTGAGTCACAACAGTCAGCAGGGTTGACGGCCGAGGCGTGACTGGTCGACTTGACGTCTGAGGTGCACATCACGAACTCCACCCACATCGCAGCGCGTGTGAGGCATGTTTCAAAATATTCCAGTTCGATTGTTTGACACGTGTTTTCTTTTTCTGATCCCACATTGATAAATACTACTTACTCCTTTTGTCTCGTCGAGAACAGAGTTTTCTTCATTTGCTGCCATTATTGGATGGTTAAGAATGTATGCTGTAGAAGGCTGTTCAAGATTATAGTATATTCGCGGTTTCTTCACACTTTTAGATTCAAACTTTTGAAAGAACACTCCATTTTTGACATCCTTGATTGTTTCCTGTATGTGTAATGCATTACAACCGTTTTAGTTATAGAATTTAATTTATAATTAATACGAATAAAAGCAGAGATAATAGGTGTGTTGGCAATATATAGTAATAAATAGTCATCATGCAAAGTACACTATCTACCAAAAAGTAATTGGGCACCCGTGGAGATTGGTAATTTAGTACGTCACAGCCTTTGGCGTAGGACCGGTGGTGTTTGTCCGTGGTAGCATGAACACAGAGGCCTATTGTAACATTCTGGATAATGAAATGCTCCCAACATTGTGGCGTTTTTACGGAGTGGACCCGTGTTACTTCCAGGATGACAATGCCAGGTGCCATGTTTCAAGGGCTACTATGCAGTGATACGCCGACAACAATGTTCGCCGATTGGACTGGCCCGCTCAGAGCCCCTACCTCAACCTTATAGAACATCTTTGGGACGAATTAGAACGCCGGGTGAGGGCTCGTCAGGCGCGGCCAAAATCCATTGCTCAGCCCATGGAATGGTTGCAAGAGGAATGGCGACAAATTCCCGTGGATGTCCTGCAAACACTCGTAGAGAGCATGCCAGACAGGGTGGCTGCTGTTATAGCCGCAAGAGGTGGCCCTACGAAATTATAACGGGATGACAAACACCGAGCAAACATTGTGGACAGGTGCCCAATCACTTTTTTGTAGATAGTGTATTATTGCACTGAGTGCGCACGAATGCGGTGCATTGTCCCTTTGGTATAATTTTCCAGACTCTGTTAAGCTTTGTTTGGATGAGGTGGGGGAATATCCTGGATGTAGAACTTAAGCAGGCCAGGATTCAAAAAAGTTGGAAGTAATTGTGAATTGACTATAATTGATCATTTTTCTAATCACTATTTGAACAATGTCACTTCCTACACTTACATATATTTTAAGGGCACGCTGATCGGCATACGTGTAGTAAAGTTGGTAACCACGGAGGGTAAATAGTTCCATGTTTTAAAGTTGAAATAAAATTCTTCGGTGAACATAAGCGAATACTAATAACATTATTTCTTTTCCTTGATGTTTTCATGCGTAGTGTAAGAATTAGCAGATCTGTAAAATATTTACTTTTCTAACAATTTCAGAGCTTCACTTGAACGACGCATGACTAAAGTTGCCAGGCCCACGGAAATGTTAATTGTACATATGGAGGAAGAATACACAACGTGCATACAAGTAGGTGTTGAGCAGGGTTTTTGAAAGTTCTCAGCTTACCGTGAACGGCCTGTAGAGGTATAGAGGTTGAGTTTTACATTCAAATTTTCAATTAAAATAAATTTAAAAGGTAGGGGGTAAAACATCAGGTCAAGCAAATACAAGCAAAGTGTCTAAGCTTAAGAACAATGGGGTATTACGAATGAAGGCGAACTGAGTTTGTTAAAAAAAAAAAAAATGTACGTATGTGTACTGCCTGCTTCTAGAACTTAAGATAATTTCCTGAACAGAACTTCATGTTAAGTTTTAGGTCAAACGACAGTGCGCTTAATCGAATTTAGATATAACTTCTGCACAAGAGATCAGTTTAATATGAAACAGACGTCAGATTTTAGGTTATCAACTCTACATTGCGTCTCAAATTCGTACTCGCGGCCTTATATTGCGGGAACCCTGAACGATCAATGAGATATAAATCTTCGTAACAAATTAACTTTTAAGAAAGTGTACTTGCACAATCTACCAAGGTTGCAGTATTATGTATTTCCGACCTCTACAAATTTTGTTGTTGGTATCTAACGTAGTAGCTTAGCTTATACTGAAGGTAATGTAAATACATTCGAAAAGATAAAATTAAATAATATTAATTGTCAACAAAAATTTAAACAATAAACAGTTGAACGAAACATGAAGCCACAATGTTCACATAATGCAACGAAACTTAATAAGTTAGAGCTATAATGACGAGTAAAATTGCGCAGTATGTGGACTGCGCCGCGCAATGTGGATGGATTGCGCCGTACACTGTGGACGGTTCTGGCCAGTATAGATGGCGCTGTATTTTTTTAATTGAGTTGCGAAGACCTCGTTCCCGTATGCTTTGGATACCTCCCCTTCCTACTTTCCCGCAACCTCCTTGTCTTATCCCTCCCTCCTGCGCATGCGCGCTTTAAATCATTTTCATTGGCTGTGAAAATTATTCTGCATCGGCAAGCTTTGCACCAGCGCAGGCCTCTTCCACTTCAAGTCTGCTGGTCTTCCTAACAATACCCTTATGGTATTGAGCTCTGCGCGGTCCCTTCAGAACTCTGGAAAATGATTGATAGTGTGAGCAGACAAACTGCCATGTTGTGAGCAGCACACGTTCGAGGTGGGTTTGCATTTTGATGGAATGTAGAAACTTTATTGTGGTTTGAGGGTAACTTGTTAGCGTGTTTTTAGCTTGCATTTAAAATTCAGTTTGGATTTGTGTGATAAATTCCTTTTGGCTTTAACTTGTATAGCTGTGGAGCTCTCTATTGTAGCGTGCTTCTGGTTTGAAAGTATTCAAGTTAGTATGGCAAATGTGTGAGCACTGCACGACTGCCAGTATAGTTGATGGCAGTACGATGGGGCTCGCATTACTTCGTGTTTCCTTGGTTCAAAAGTGTTCACGTAACCCACCTTTTATTTTATTTTTTTAATATTCCGTCAGCCTCACATTTAATTTGGTCAGAAAGTAAAGACAAACTGTGGAATGGTTTTAGATACTCTTTTAGATGTGTTTAAATTTTAGTAATTTTAATCCAAGGTTTTTAAGTGATCGGGCTTTGGTAGGCTATGGCGCCCCGATTCACTATTTGTTTTTAATGAGTTTTTTAAAGTATTAAAGTAAACTTAAAGCTTGTTTTTTTTTCAGGACTCGGGAGAAATTAAAAATGCATTGACCTAAGTGTGGAGTTAATTTTTCAAGTTTGCAATTTTTTCAAACATGCTTTATGAATTATTAGAATTCCCAGAAAAAAGGAATATTGTACTGGACTGATTTAATGAAATCATGTTTACCTTCTTTTAAATTTACGTTTGTAAAATTTTATTTCGCTCTCGGCTTGGCTTGGCCGCATAACGGCGCTCGGAAAGCGGCATAGTGTTGTATTTTTAATATAATAATTTTTCGAACGGCAATATTAACAAATGTGTAGAATCCTGAGTATTTCTTGTGAAACACAGTTAAGAGCTACCTGAATTTTCCTGTTTGTTTGAAGAAAAAAAAACTCCTTATGTTACGCCACAGAATTTTATAACAGTACAATACTTTTCTTGAACTTTCAATCGAATATACGATACCAGATTGCGCAAGTAAACCTTCGTATTATGGAATTTTGTTTACAAACTCTTTCGTGTCCATTACATCCCAGAAGTTGGGCACAAATTTTGGGACAAACATGTATATTTCATAACGCCACATCTTGATATTTCGATGTAGCGGCATTTCTAGAAATGTGGGAAAGAAAAAATTCTTAACAAACCGCGGCTAGCAGACATAATAGATGCTTCGTTTTAAAATTTTTATTTTTATTTGAGGTGGTTACTGAATTATGTTTTTGGCAAAATGATTTATGATTTTCACCCCTCCCATTTAAGTTTATAAAGTCCTACAGTTTAGCCGAATGTGTTTAGCCATGCAGCAGCATACATAATTCGCATTTTGATGTTCAAGGGTCAAATTTCCGCTGGCTATATTCAGGAGAATTTTACTCAAGTTGCTTTTGCTCTCACTTTCAAACAAATGCCGGTACAGTTTCCCATGTGAATATTAAATAATTCTTACCGATTCGACCAAGTTCCTGATAGATCTCGCTGTTTGAAAGGGAAAAAAGGTTACAATGATTTATTCAGCGGGTTTCGTTAGAAGAGTATGCGTGTAAAGTGATGAAAAATCCTAAGAAAAGGAATTTCTTCTGCTAACTGCCAAACAATACAATATTTAGGTCAGCACTAAACCCGCAAATGTCGCACATACAGTTATTGTAAGGCACTCGTTTTTTCCCCCAATTATATTTGTTTTGCACTTTACTTTTTCAGATAAGTACGCCGAATGGGATGTTCAGGATGGTCCTGAAATATTACTTGAACATATTTTCATCTGAACTGTATGATTTCAACCACTGCTGTCCTAGTATTTCTTGCAACAGTCATTTCCGCTTAATGCTAATTATAACGCCGAAGAATTCGAGTCAAGTTAGGTTGAGCTATTGCCACAGTCTTTGCTTGATGTAAATGTACCACAAATACTTGCGCAGTTGCTTTTGCTTTGCTGGAAAACAATTGCCAAGAATATTTTGTAACACTGCAAGTAACATATTAGAGTCGATTTTGCTGCACGTTACTGAGGTATGTGTAACATTAATTTTGTATTTTAACAAGCAGGTACTACAGTTTTAAAGTTCGTTATAAACATGGAGACGAATGGTTTAAAGAACAATGTCTTGTAATTATAACATTTTTCTCTTGTAGTATTACAAGAAACCTTTTGTCAAATAGCTTCGAAGGAATTCTTTGTAAAATGTACAGGAAACTTTTTGCTGTGAACTGTATCTGACACTGGCCCTGCATCAAGCAATTTGTAGCTGTAGGCTGCATTTATGAGTGTAGCTTCCCTATTACAACAGATATGCTAGGCCCAGAACAGCCTGCGCCTGGCTCGTTGCTTACCGGCACTACGGAGGTGTGTTTTAGGTAACATACAGCGTGTGTAGATAGACTTATCTTTATGACATTAGTACGTCAGTCAATAACAACCATTGAACAGCACTACGTGGAACTAACATAAATGCGACACGTAGGATATTTACGTCTACTAAAACTGTGTATTATGGAAACGATATATTAGAAATAGAAAACACTGACTTTATTTTTTATTAATATTCTGATTACAACCACAGTAGCAATTTTTAATTAACCTAGATTTTGAGAAATTAATTACCAAATTATTAAACGACATTAAAATCAGCATAGGTAATACATTTGCTAATAGTTCCAAAATATATATCACTGAATTAAGATGGTGATAAAATCTAGCAGTTCTTTAACTCTCAAAATCTGGTACGGCATAAAGTGTTTCAGAATGCTACTCGGATTCTTGGGTTAGAATATAATAATTTGCATTACCGACATCAGTGAATATAAATAAATAGGATTCCTTGAAAAGTAGAATAGCAGTCACGTATGCCTGTAAACATACATGAGAGTCCAGAAAATCAATATATTCGCTGGGATCATTTGAGTTACTGCACATGCCTTATTGTAGACCGGGATGACATAATAATAAACTGCCTCTGCAGGACAGTGATATTCAGACTGAAGAGTCGGCTTATTTATAAAACAAAGAGTCGCACAATATCTAAACTAATTATTTACAATAATTTCCAATTATCTTATGTAGTGACGATTGAGATACAGTTGTTAAATCATTCGCAATGTACATGTTTTCTCTTTTGGTCAAACACCCATAAATATAATTAATTTCAATGTGCTAAGTAAGGGGATCTTTTCCATTTCAAATGACAATAAAGAAAAACCTAGCTACTAAGTTTGTGAAAACAAGTGATTTAAAAACGAAGAAATAAACAAAGCGACCACTGTGGCATCCAAGGGTCGTTATAAATTACTGAATGTAAGTTAAAATTGTGGATGTCTTGAATGTCAGTTTTTAGAAATATTCAAGACTATGCACAGGTTATAACATAAAGACACTCGATTTATAAGAAGGCAAAAGGCCGAAAATGAAACCATTTTGATGTCTGTACTTTTTAACGTAACGTCATAAATCTACTTACACTTAGAATTTATTTTATCGTTCAAAATTTATGATATGAATTCTGCAGTAGTTTTTGAAAATTTGCCTGTTAGCAAATTTTTGAAAATGAAAATTATTAGTATCCTTCAAAATCATTCACGTTAGATTCAACACATGGCTGTTTTCCATCTCTGTAGGATTTCCACTTGCATTATTATGTTGCGTATATTCCGGCATGGGAATGATTGACAGCAATCTTTTAATTCGAGTGTTACTGTTTTATACTTTAACGCCGATTAATATTCAACGTTTATATCGCAAAGATTTCATCATCTGCTCAGACTCCGTCATATTCAACATACACTTGGTAAATGGTAAAAGTGAATACGTCCAAATGCACATATATATAACTAAAAACAAAATATGTATTGCCTCTATGAGTTAACTAAGTGTGGCATTCCGATGTTTTTAAATTCGTAGCTTCACTGTGCGTATTCACGGATTGTTATTGCCAATATTGCAAATTTTCAAAGTTCCTTATTTTAGTATTTTTATATTGCTTTTCTGGATGAGTAGATGACTTCACATTAATAAGAAATCTTTGTATTTGAAAAAATTCAGTATGAATTTTCCTGCATGTATTCAGAAAATCTCATAGTTTCCTATCTACCCTAAATATTTATAGCATTAGACATTCCATAGCATCTCCGTGGATATGAGTGCGTGCGACTTGAATACGATGTAAACAGAAAGCAACATAAGTAGACGAATGCCACTGGCTTGAAGGAGTTAGTGGACTGTCGGAACCTGCAGGAAGCAGTGAGGTTGTTCGAGGCAATCCTGGATGCAGCCTACAGTAGGCTGATATTTTTTTGTGTGGGGCGAAGAGCACGGTGTTGACAGAGCTAACATTAGAGACATGGAAACATCGCGAATTCGTATGAAGTCAAGTTAAAATTCAACATAGGGTGTATTTGTGTTTCTGATTATATTGGACCGGGGTATGTTAAACATACCCCGGACAACTTTCGGCCAATTACGAAAGTGCAAGTAAATCATGAACCGAATCCCGTGCAGTTTGGTCTAGGATTAAACTGGATCAGCAGTCAACGACCTACTAACTCAAGAAAGGATAGAGTCAACTGTGGCTGAGCGGTTACAATGCTCGACTCCTACCAAGGCTAACTGGGTTGAATCACCGGACAATTCATTCCAGATTTTAATTAGCGGAAATCGTGCTGGACGATGTCGCTGATAGACGGGTTTTCTCGGGGATCAACCCGCTTCCCCCACCCTTTGATTCCGGTGCTACTCCATAGTTTCCTGACTTCATCCTCATCGGCTCTCAAGACCTTAATTTTAAGATCCTCCAAAATCTCTTTACTCACTCCAGAAAGGATTGTGAAGTATTGTAAATCTTTGAACGAATCGTAGAATTATCGGCTCTATAGCTATCACTGATACAGCCTGCAGGAGGCAGAGACGTGTGGTGTCCGGGACGAGCTATCCTGCACGCACGCAGCCTGCAGGAGGCAGAGACGTGTGGTGTCTTGGGCGAGCTATCCTGCACGCACGCAGCCTAAAGGTGGCAGAGACGTGTGGTGTCTTGGGCGAGGTATCCTGTACGCACGCAGTCTTCAGGAGGCAAAGACGTGTGGTGTCTGGGGTGAGCTATCCTGCACGAATGCAGTCTGCAGGAAGTAGAGACGTATGATGTGTGGGCCGAGCTATCCTTCACGCACCCAAGCTGCAGGAGGCAGTGACGTGTGTTGTGTTGGGGCGAAGTTTCGCGGGAGATGAGTCGGCGCCGATAGCAAGCACATTCCCGTGCAGTCGAGTGGCCTGCTTGTGAGGACGTCTGACCGAGACTGGCGCCACATGTCCAGTCTCTGTGTGATATGTCTGTGTCACGGACTCTGCAGTCTTGTAGCCATGCTTTTCCGAGAACTTCATTAGCCCCTGTTTTACTTACAGCCACTGACCGAAAAAAAAAACACCTGTTTTCAGTATGTTTCTTCTCTGAAACTTTGTTACCTTGAAAACAGAGACTTCTAACACAATACATCCCTACGACTGGCGTGATAAGTATCACTTGGTTAAAATTGTAAGATATAGAGTATAATTCGAAAAACATTTCACCCCAAAATATTTGGATTTATAAACTTGTAACCCGTTTCTAAAGATTTCTAAACCAGAAGTTATATACTACCGTAACCCATCACTAAAGGCTTCTAAACCACAAAAATCTAGATTGAATATCCGATATATTGTTTTATCGTGGCCAGTAGATTGCATCCACGTAGATTGTTTGCCATTGACGGCTACCCATTGGATACGGCATTTACTGTGACGCTGAGAACACATGGATTAACGACCTGAACTATTAGGTGGAATGCTCTCTACGGGTGAGAGAAATTTTAGTCTGTAGAGAGCGGGGAGTACGCGATCAACCCTCAAACATGGTCAAAAGGCGATGGTATGGCGGTCGTGGATTTCTCGTTTGGGCAGGCTGACGCAGCTCTGCGCCTTCCAAGGAGGTTCTGTCACTTGTGACAGCTACTGTACCGAAGTTCTTCTTCCTCACTGTGGGTCCTGAGTTTCTCCTGGTTGACGATAAAGCTGCACCTCATCGTACAACAGCTTGGGTGAGGTGTTTGAGATGGAATATATTGACAATCAAGGTTCCCGGACTTCTATCCAATCGAACATGCATGGAGAACCCGACCAGAAGCCTTATATGCGCCAGAAACCACAATAACCAGGGGAATGATTAAAATTCATGACATTGAGAAACAAGAGCGAAAGATCCTTAGGAAAATCCATGGTGCGGTTCTCCGAGATGGAACTTGGGTCAGACGACCTACAAAATAATTATACGAAAACACAGACACCATCACAGATAAGTTTAGGAAAAGACATCTACAGTTCTACAGACACTTATGCAAGATGGGTGAAGACAGATTCACGAAGAAAATTTTCAATATCGTTAATGCATGTAAATTAAAGACAAATTGGATGAAAGAAACACAAGAAGACCTGGAACGACTGAAAATCCCAGAAGAAGAAATTAAGGACAGGAAAAAATTCAGAATATTGAACAAGAACCTAAAAGTAGATGATAGGGAATAGATGGACAGAGGAAAGAAAGAAAAAACATAGTGAATTAATGACGAGATTCTGGGAAGAAAAGACAAGAGAAAAAGGAAGTTAAGCAGTGATAGGCTCAAGTTCACTCGCTCTCCTAAAGGGAATATTCGGAAATAATAATATATATATTCACATAATTAATGTATCTGCAACCTGTAATGCTACCACATTAGGTAAGTCAAATAATTATGTAAAGTATTATTGATGTGAAGTAACATCCTCCTTATTTGGTGAACCAAATATTTAAATAATAATATGGTTAGTACCTTTATGAACGCCGTACGTATTCAAATTAAATGTAAAATGTTATGTATTCCACAAAGGTATAGACAGCCTCAAAACCACCACATAATATCTGCATAACTTACAAGTAAACAGTGTAAGTTGTCGGCAATATTTATAAGAAATTAGCGAGTGAAACAGAAACGTATTCCGCCCCCAAAAGACATGTCTGCTCGGTGACCTCAGCTCAGGAACCAGATGTAGTAGGCATAGAACACTCACCTTTACAGCCCCACACACGTAGCAGGCAAACAATTATTTGCCACACAGCTATAAACCTTACTTAACATAGCTAAGCATATAGCAACACAAATGGTTTATTATTCTGAACTGAAAAGTAATGAAGAGTGGTAGGGTACACATACATGCATAGAAATATTGTCAGAGGTGTCAAATTCCAGCGATATTATTTACTGAAGAAAAATAGTTAAATGTTCAATTGCAAATATATTTCATCTGTTTTACGCTGGGAAATAATCTAAATCAATAACCCTAATTACAATAGGCAAAATAAGGAAGAGCATTTAACTATAGATGCTGTTAGGAAGTGGTCATGTTTAACTGTCATTAACAAACCCTTATGTAATACGTAGATAAAGTCTGACTTAAGCATCCAAACTATGTAGTTCTCTCGCAATAAAAATATTGGAATTTAAATGAAAACTTATATGTTCCTCGGCTGTCTCAGTTAAGTAGCAACACTTAAAATCTCACTCAGGTTAATTATGGTTAAAATTGGGCTGAATATATTACTAACGCCTTGCCAACATGGCGTCGCATGGAACGTTCTACAACAACGGCGTTACGTAGAAAAAAGTTTAAGTTGTAGAATTAAATCATTGGTTGAATGATTGCTCTCGTTAAGAAATACCAGTTTATTGGATGGTTGCAAGAGACGGTGTCTTTTTACTACCTTATTCCAAGTGTTTTGTGAAGTTAAGGCCCGAAGGTAGGGCGGGATTTTATTGCGTCTCAGGGCTAACCCCTTATGCCTACTAGGAAGGAAAACCATGCAAGGAGACATGCATCGCAGCAAAGAGGGATTGGGCAGCCATGGCCTGCACTTTGGGGCCATGATTACCTCCCTGAGTGTACTTAGAGCTAGTCTTAACTATGAAGAGCAAAGGAAAAACCTCCAAGAGAGGCGTAAAAACCCTTGCAACAGAGAAGAAAAAATTTCAAAAATTATTGCATTCATTAAATTAAATTAAGTAGAATGCTACAGGAGACAGAGTGTTTGGAAAACATGCTCTTAGTTAATAGAGTTCGAAAGCCTACTAGTATAGAGGGGGCGGGAGCAAGACGGTATCTCTCCCAGACGAAACAGAGGCGGTGACTTAGTTACAGTGTGCGGTGCTGCTTAACGTGACTCGGCGGCTCACGGACATTACGTAGTCTTAGCTAGCTACCTCATCTCCTAACAGCTGCTTACAAATGATGCGGAGGAGCTTACCAGCACACATCTCGGCGCAAAAACATAACTTAAAACTTAAGCAAGCTGCGAGAACTAAAAACACCCTAACAGCTAAAGATAAATCCTCCGCTACGCCCAAATTCTGGACGTGCGTCCTGACCTAACGTCTAAAGTCGTTGAAGGATTGCGGCAGAGAGAGCGAGCTAACAAACGACTGGTCTGGCCTAGCCCTATGCTAAGCTCTCTAGCCAATAAGGGCACAGTGATGGAACCTGGTAACCAATCGAAAGGCTCACTAACAAACTAAAATTACACACTCCAAACGGACTAAATCCCTACATCATAAGAGTTATGAGTCTCGTAGAAGATATCAAAAATACAATAAAATTCCCTCAAACAATCACAATAAAAGTAAGACCAAAAAGGAAAAAAAATATTAGATATTAATTAAAATACAAATAAAAATAAAATCTAGCTATATATCCCAATTAAACATAAATTATTACAATTCGTAAATCTACGTTCAAATATCCTAGCTACGATAAAAATAAAAATACAAATAATACAAATAATGAAAACAAAACATATGTGAAACATAGGCAAATTACAGGTATTATACATGAAAGGTGTCAAATAAGTGAAACAAACATTAATTATGAAAATAGGCGTAGATCGTGAAAAACTATATGTTACATATGCTTCAGCATTTGCCTAGAAATGACACGGAATACACATACGAAAAATGTTTCTCCAGAAGACCGATATGGAATAGATCATCTCTCAAGTGAAAATCAGTACCGCAAAGCCCATAGAAAAAGTAAGATGTCATACAATCAGTTCCCAAAATGCATGCACACAGCTATAGCTTGTTGGTGAGTAATTTAGCAATATTTAAATTGACCGTTTATAAAAGTTCCTGTTCATAAATTGAATATCTATTAGCGCGCTTACTGGATGTCCTAGCAACAGTAAAATCGCCAGCGTTGCAGATCAAGTACTTTCATGTCTTAAGGTCGTATGAAAAGTGCGAATAATTTAGATTCTGTTTTTTTTTATCCACATAAGGATAAGGCGAGACACACATGACAACTTATTTACATTTAGGAAAACGCCACAGTTTCTTGACAGTGTACTATATAGACTACAGAAGTGAAACAGCTGATTTTACCACGGATTTCAGCCACACACGCCGCAGAAATGGCGTCCCTCGACAACAAAGTTTTGTAACGCCATTCGCCAATCAGCACCTGGTAACTTCGTTGCCTGCCAGCAGCCCAGCCAATAGGGAATCTTTGGCAGCATGCAGTTGCCAATCAGAGGCATAATCAGTTATGAGAGCCTCGTGCAACCATTCACAGAAAGCCTACACCAATATCAAAGGATCAGCAATGCCATTTCGTCTCTGCGTACTAATATAATTTGTGGGTTCACTTTATCAGTGCATGAGTAAAGGGATAGTGTATTAAAACTATTATTATTTCATACACTGAAAGGATATACATAGGCTGCAAAGTAGATCGCAGCCAGGTCTTTGATAGAGCTTAGTTAAATCCGGACAGGCCATAACACAAATTACTTTCCACCAGCAGCGTAAAGCGAAATTAATATGAAAATACTTATTTCCCAAAGTGGTCCTGTATCCCTGTGGGTAACTGGGTGCAGACATCGTGAATTTTTACAAATAATTTTTTTGTAATCTGATAATGTACATACATACATCTGAAACCTGCTATTGCTATTTACAAAACTTGTTGCTGTAACTAGTTTCTCTCCTTGAATGTGTGAATGACGGACATAGTGTTGGCTTCTTCAGTAACTCCCCGTAAGTACGAGTTTACAAAAAAAGAATGCTGTTTTTAAAACTAGTATGATGGAAATATAAATCTATAGATTTTCCGCTCGTAGACTGAGGCGCGCGCAGATATCGAAAAAGTGCGGATAAGGTGTTAGGGGACGTATGGTGTAAAAAGAATAACAAACATTTTTCCTGTTATACGAAATAAAATATTACATCATATGTTTTTCTTGAACTAAAAGATAATGTTTACTCGGAACAATTTAAATTATTTGTCTTCAAAATTTTACTATTATCGTAGGCTCTTGATGTCAACCTATACTAAAGCTAATTAAAACATAAAATAATACAAAATATTACCCGCGCAGGTGTAAATGTTTTCATGAAATACAAAGAGACGGTTTACCTTTCATTTGCGCCTGAGACTAATTTTATATGAGCCCGTATATCTAACAGTGTGAACGTATTTGTAGTTACGTAAATGTTAATGCCGATGTGAAATAAAACCTCTTTGTCACTAATCCCTCGTGTTTTCAATTCCACAATGCGCACATAGCAGTGTGTGTTCCCGTGTTACTTATGGTGCCACCTCGTTGTGTGTTGTACTTGTGGATGGCCTGAACAAACAAAGTGAACTAGTATTAATCGCGCTCTGTTTGCCAGGATGTGTGATAATATTTGCCATAGCGTAACAACTGTTGTGGCGCTCGCGCGCGTGTGTTTGTAATCGCGTTACAGGTCGTGGTTTCATCATCTGAACGAAGTTTGCACTTATTTCGGTTACACATTAGTATATTATAACCTGGGCCATTTAAAATGTCCTTTAGTCGTATTTTTCCAGACTAAATCAACTACGTGAGAGGTCTCGAAAAACACTTTGTCCTTTCTTATATCATCTTCCAGTAGTAAGAAATGAAAGATTCTGGCACAGGACTTGACAAAGCAGAAGCAACTGTGATCATATTAGATTTCAGAAAACTTATGCTCCATCATTATGACCATAAAAATATATGATTTTCAGAAAATGGACGTCGAGATGCTAATGTATGACTTACTAACAATTCACTATGCCACATTTAGATCATTCTTTGAAGTAGAACAAAACCCATTAAGTACGGTATCAAAATATTCGTTGTAGAATATAGAATCCGAATATGGCATCCTACTTTTTGGAATTGCATAACATTAAGTGATTTTAATTTTTAAAACATGTAAGCATCTTTTGTTGTTTTACTTGCAATGTCCAATTATTATTTTTTTCAAGTATTAATGTATAGGTTATTTGTAGAATTATTGATGTATGAAAAAATTGTGAAGTGACCAAATGCACAAAATATATTGTTTCACATTGTTGCAGGCAACAAATACAGCTCATTATCCCTCACGAACTCGCATACGCCCTGGCGTCCTGCAACACTGGTGTCACAAGTAGGATACACGTCTCAACAAAAATAAAATATGCACATTTGTTTATCTTTATTTATACTGCTATAAATATTCTCGCAGCTATTATTTACAGCAATAAAGTACCTAACACCACGATTACTCTTCTTATTCTCAGCGAGTGCCATATTTATTATATATCTCAATTTTAATTATACTCCTCGCTCTCATATTTGTTAAAGTTAACTTACACATATAATCTACTCGTGTTCAATCTGTCTATTTCCGTAATTCCAAATGTCTGTCACTCACACATACAGCTCAATAGTCACGCCCATTAGTCTCACTCTTCACTGTACCGATTGCTACGACCTTGATCCAGAGACGTGGCAAAGTAATTTGTAACACAAACCAGCAAAAAACCATTCACCTAGGCGAAGAAAACCCCTCGTTTAAAAAAAAGTGAATACAACAGAAAACCAAAATGGTAGCATAATACTATTATATGAAATGTATACACATTGTACTGATTTAGAAGTCAGTCAATATAAATATTATACTAAGGTACTACAGGCGACTCCGCCTGGCTGTATGAGCCTTTAAATGGGCTAGGGGCTAGTAGAATATAAAAGCGGGGTTATCATTAAACGTCTTTATATATATCTTGCTACTCTCAAGATAACACTTTACAATATATTAAATATGTTCAAACGGGAGAGCGAAACTTACATTAATAATACTGTCATGCAAACCACTCTATCAATCAGCTAATCATTGTCCATACGACGTATCACTGGAACCGTTTCACCTTGTAAGATGTCGAAGGCTGCTATCGCAACGGCAGCTCTGCTACACCCTCTCGTGGCCCTTCTTGAGGTCGGCCACTCGCTGACGTCTAGACAGCGCCCTCACGCTTCTAGCAGGCGTCTGGCCACGCAACGAGCATTGCGCTGCCCTATATTGTTGTTTGTTTGGGTGTCGCCAACTGTTTATAATTTCCGTTTGACGCAATCCCTCATGTCCTGCTTCCCGCTTTGTGTAATGCAGTGTTCACACATTGGCGTTAGCTAAGGGCAGGTTCAGCCCGCTACAACGTGAATTCTGATACTATGTTCAAAAACGTCTTTTATTATTATTATTTTTTATTTTCAAAACATGTTTGTATATAATTAACGAGTTTCATGGAGCTTTACAATGTATCCATATAAATATTCAATGGGATTCTGAATATTCTGTTCCCTATGTCATACAATTCCTTTAAATTTCCCAGAAGGGCACAAAATTCAATTTCATTAAAATGACTTTAAAAGCTGCCCTTATAGCCTTGACAGTGGCCATGTGTCTTTTTTTGATACTATTTGTTTCAAACTGATAGCCAAAATATGTCCAATCTTCAAATTATGAATATGTGAAATACGAATATTATAATACCCTTATTTTTTTCTTGGCCGTATAAGAGTACAATGAAGGCTATCACCACAGCATTCCAAAATATTTCCTGGTATATTAATTATTTTCAAAACTAACAGTTACAATTTATATTCAGGCCATATAAAATTTACATATGCTATTTTTACATAAAGGCTTAAATACTGTTTGGTATATTAATAATTTTCAAAACTAACAGTTACAATTTATATTCAGGCCATATATGATTTAGAAAGGTAATTTTTTATAAGCGCAATATGCTGTTTTTAAGCTGTACTTTCTCAAAACACAGAGAAAAATCTAACATTTTAATTTCTTTGAATATTCAACAGTTATGTGGGCTGATCCACATTTGAAAATTACAATGACATTTTAAAGATTATAGATTTTAATTTTCCCAAAATTATTACATCGGGAAAAGTTCTAGAAAAAACATCTACCTACTGCCTGTTAAGAGCTTGCAAAATTACAAATTTCTGTCCTGCATCCAACATCAATTTTAAGGTTTATTTCCAGAAAATCGATGAGAAATCTCAACCACATTTTGGTTTATTTAATATGCGAAACTTATGGGCATTTTCCCCATGGATGACCATAACTTTTATTTTGTTTTTCCATGTCTCTTAAAATTAGGAATTTCATAAAAATCTGCAAAGATATTAAAAATTACAATGATCATTTTACTGCCGAAATTAAAAAATAAACATTCTCAAGAAATGCTTGACTAGTTTTTAGGGCATCATGACCCCCTACACTTCCCTATTTGGACACAAAATATATCCTGCCATAACGGCCTGCTTTTTTCAACTTATAGTGTACTTAACTGGCATGCTGAAGTTCTCTAGAGGCTATTGTCTGACCCCGAGACAACTTCGTGCTCAGCTTTAATACCCAACATTTCCAATTCCCCCTTAGAGAGGGTTAAAATAATTTAAAACCAATACGAACACTGATGGCCATCAATGATAGTTCCTCCTATTAGAGGTTTTCTAGTTTCCTTCAGTCAATGGCTGCACTTTTGTCCAAATAGGGGAATTTTTTAATACTCTGTAGAGGGGTAATGGGAAACAATTCTAATCGCCAGCGAGGACAAGTCTACATCACCACATTCCCGGCGAAAACGTCGCTGAAAATAGGAAGTGACGTAGCGCCGCCATCGTTAGTGTTAGCGGGGGGCTTCTAGACACAATAGCGGGGAAATTAAGGAGGATGAGGTGTGGCGGGTTGCGGAGTTTAAGGGGTTTGTAATTTAGATGAAATCCTCCCTAGGTTAATCTTATGGGACTACGAATGATTGGGGATAACACAATATGCTCTGTATGTTCCAACCCCTCCCTCTTCACAACGGAATATGTTGTGAGTAGTTTAGGTAGCATTGAATCTCTGCTCCGAGACTTTAGGCTCTCCTCAGATATGGTTAACACCCTCCCCACATCTCCCCAACCTCCTGTATAAATATTTATTTATAGCTCACTAAACAAGGTACAGGTCCTCTAGCATGTCATACGGGCGTGATGCCGAAATGCGCAGCAATCGAGACTATATCGCGCCGGCAAGCCTCTCTCGTCCCCAGAGGTTTTTTTATACTGAATGGCTGATCCTACGCCACCCCAACCCCCCATCAATCATTGGTGCGGCGATAGGGAGTTTACAAACAAGGCAAGCGGCAACCTTTTTAGTCCCTTGAGTGTTTGCCATTCATTTCGTCAGGCCAAACTTCACCCCAACCCCCCCCCTCCCACACAGAAGTAGGGGCGTGATGGTTCTAACTCAAAAGGACGCAGCCTTTTTTGAATGACCTAATTAATTTGATATCAAAGTGTTAATTAAATTGATTGAAAGGGTTAATAAAAAAGGTTAATCAAATGGGCTAGATTTAATGAAAGGGTTACATTTATTGAAAGGGTTAAATGTATTGAAAGTGTTGATTTTTTTAAATTTTCCCTTGATTTTGTTGTTGTGTGTAGTTGTACGTCTTTCTTTCTTTTCTTTGAAGAGGAGCCCTGGTACGTCCTCACCCTTGGAGCTCTGGTATTCGGATGAGGTGCGGCATGTTGAGTACGGGGTGTGTGTGTATATATATATATATATATATATATATATATATATATATATATATATATATATATATATATAGTGAGTTTTGTGCGAGAGTGTCACAAGTGTTTATTTTTTTTCTTTTTGGAGAGCAGCAGCAGCATCGATGTTCACCCTCGGAGGTCCGACGTTGTACTGAGGTGTGATGTGTTGGGTAAGGGGTATACATGTGTTGAGTTTTATGCAAGAGTGGCGTAAGTGTTATGTTTTGAGGAAGAGTGTCGGGAGTGAGGCACACATTCATACACTTAGAAAGATAGTACACGACTGAGGTCGCTTGGACTAATGCTAAGCTGGGAGGAGCCAGCATCACAACACGTCCGTTCACTTTGAATGCCTGCGTAGGAATGAGATGTTGGAGCACTAAGTAGATATGTCAAAAGGTGGACAAACAAAAAAGGAATGAATTATCCAATTCCGTAAAACCATACACATATTAAATTAATCAAACACACTAGCCATAAACCCAAGAACGATGCATTCTGAAGTAATTAACCAGAAAAAAGGTATCATATATCCCTACCAATCCTTCTGTCTAAAAGGAATGAAATTACTTACTAAAAAGAATCCTGTAAACGCACACGTTCAAATTATTATCCACGAACAATTTAAGCATATCGCCCTCAACACAACGATTGCGAGTCGTACGCCGGCGAAACATTACACGCAGCTCAATGTATCACACGTATATGAAATATATACGAATTCCTTATATTAAAATGCGTAATTATTATTTTGTTCCCTACTGCATTGCATGTTACAAAGGAAAGTTTACCATACAAGAGCTCTGCCCACTGCCCAAGCCAATGGTTACCACAAAACTAAAATGGTCATTGAAAATTATTATTGTTGTTATTATTATTATTATTTTGTCATCTCAACGGATTTTAAAACGGAATCGCGTCCCAAATGTCTTTAAGTTGTAAAATTCTGCGAAAATATATTTCAATTCCAGGAAATTGCAACAACGAATTAAACAAATCACGTCCTAAATACCTTTAAGCTGTAAAATTCAACGAAATTTTATCCCAATTCCAAGAAATGTTAAAAGCATTTAAAGAACACGAAATACAAATACGAATTTGAATTACAAATCAAACGCAACTATTTAACACCCATACACGACGAATTACAGTTACCAATTGAATTACAAATAAAAGGCAACGAATTACGTCACAATTTAAAGGAAATAAACGTAACGGAATACCATTCAAACGTTACTCCAGTGAAATAGTAATCCAATCAACAAGCGGATTGATTGCACAATAATTGTACATCCAATCCCTACCCAGAGGTTTATTAAATAAAATAACACAAAACATTATTAAAAATCATGCATTAATTAAAGAAACAGTAAGCAAAATAAATGTTTTCAAAATTCACAACTATTTAACTATCAATTTTAATCCGCCATTATTGGCTATTCGCGGTAAAGTGAGCACTTTTTGAAGCCCTGTCATTTTGAATTATAGTCAATAAGTATAATTTGTTGAATCTGTAGACGTTAACTTTCAAATCTGGTGAAATATGCACACCATGTTTATTACTTGCATGACAATATTTTTTACAAATAATGTGGTGTAAGTATAAAAAAATGACTGATAGGGAAAAAGCAAGTAGGACTTCAAAAGTGCTCACTTAACCATGAACAGCCTAAAACGCTTGTGATACGTGGAATATCGAGTAAACAACCGAGCACGTCATACATGGGGTGATTTTTAGAATATTGTGAAGATAGAGCTACACACGTGATCGACATACGTCGGGGGATGCAAGCAAGCAGAGGAAAGTCTATCCGAAGCATGTGTATGGAAAGAGCAGGGTAATTAACGTCGAGAGCAGCTAATATTGACACTGACAGTGTTTAGGTCCGATGACGTCAGCTGGCAGTTTGATTGCGCGAGTGGTGGAGAATGGCTCGCCCTCGAGTAGCCGACAGTGCGTGCGGATGTTGTAGGCCTAATGGAGATCACATAAGCACTATCGCGCCTCGTCACTAGGCGGCGAGGTCCGCTTTGATGACAGCGATTACACCTCGCAACGTTCGTTGTCTTGCGTCACGCACACGCGGTAAACATTGTCGCATTCACAGCAGTGCCACGTGTCCACCCTACCTTTCTTACCAACCGCCTGCCAGTCACGTCCCTATCGACCGTTCAAACTATCTCTACTTTGAGACAAAATTCCCTGCACTTGAAATCAATTTACAAGTATATAAATGCACACCGCATACCAATAAAACTCTGTGTAATTCGGCACACATTTCCGAACTCTTTGCTTTATAGCGGTAAAATTTACTACGTTACCATAAAGTACATTGCAGTGTTGTGGGAGTAATATCAAATACGGCTTCTTTAATTGCATAAGGCAATGTGTTGCTCACTGATATCACATGTTCTCAGATCTTCTTCACGTGCTTTAAAAGAAGAATTTATCACTAAAAGAGAATTAAGAAATTTGACCCCATATTTTAAACAATATCGAAACGCCACCACATTCTCCCTGAAATTTTTTTATCAGCCCTACTTCCCTACAGCAACCCCAAGTTATCAAATATCCCTAAAAATAGGGACATGTCCATACGGTTGTCAAACGTTGGTGTATATCCGGAGCATCCCAGACCGGGTTAAAGCTTGGTTCACAACTGAAGGCTTAACACGTTCCGTAGTTACCAATTTCACTGGCCGCTTGTCAGTTAGTGTCCCGTGGGAATATACGCTGGTAGCGGCAGTGACACTTTTCAAACCGTGAACAACTTATATCAGCTCTTATTACAGCTCGTGGAGACTGTGCAATAAGCTGATTTATATGCAAGTTATGTTATTGCATTGCTCTCAACCTGTAATAGATTCTTGGTTATACTATTAGTAATTTATTTAGTAATCTTATTTACACTCTGATAGTTTCTTCGTGGTTATTCATGTTTAAAAAACTCGAGTTGAAGCTAATTTTTTTTTCTGTAAATTATTTTGTGATTTTCAAATTTTGCGGGTAATACAAGTTTTAAATTGTTTTCAAATATCTCAAGAAACAAGAATATCACATGAAAAAAATTATCATTTGTTTAGTAACTGACGTGACTATAAAATTAATGTCTTTAAATGCTTGGTTTCTCGGAGAAATAACCAACTCGCGTGTGTCTCTCTCTCTCTCTCTCTCTCTCTCTCTCTCTCTCTCTCTTTTCTCTCTCTCTCTCTCTCTCTCTCTCTCTCTCTCTATATATATATATATATATATATGTAGTAAAATACTTTGAATAAATTTTAAATGCGAATTATTTTATGGGAATCTTTCAACGAAGTGTTTAAACAATATATTGCCCTTTAACCTTGTGCGTGGAACAAATCGTCAATAAATGTTTGACGTACTTTTTGCTCAGAATCAAAATCTCAGTTCCTTCATACTAACTATAAGAAATGTTTATTTAGCTTCGCATTATACATCGCTGACCAAAAAAAAAAAAAGCCTCCCTTAAAATTAATTACGCCATTTACACATAATATGAAACGGTTAAAATTTAATTTCATGAGTGGTAGACGAATTGTTGACAAGAGGATGGCGCACGCTTAAATGACTGTTGTTCTAGTAGTTTTTCTTGACTAGGGAAACACATTAAGGCAGGCGCTGGCAAAAAGCTACCGACATAAATAGCAAAAATTCAAAACGTCCACAGTTAAAAAAATATTACGTGGCAGGTTAACAACATTCGTAGCCTTCTCCTTGTTTAACTTAATTTCATTGCATTAATTTTTAATTGAGATACTTTTATTAATTTGAAACGTATTACTGCAAAGGCTTTATCGATGAAAATAGTAGAAGGCAAAGAGTCACTTTAAAAAAAAAATTGTTCCTAGTAGTTCCTGCTAGTGCAGGCAGGTTGCATTAACGTGGGTGGAGATTCTCATTCTCTTCTCCGCTTAACGGGAGGCAATATACGTGGTAGAAACGACAACTGGTGTTGAAAGTTGTCATGACACGAAGTTTAGTGTTCACCTGCCTAAAGGCTGTTCACGATCAAGTGAGCACTATAGAAATTAACCTTAGAAAAAATGTCACTGCCTCTGCATGCATATATTTTAATGGGCGCACTGAGTGACATTCGCCCAGTAAAGCTGGTAACAATGGATGGAAAGTAGTTCCATACCTTAAAGTCGAATAAAAAAGTGATAGGAAACTTTTTATGATAACTTAAAATTATTTATTTCGCTTTCTGTTTTTTTTTAATGCGTCGAAGTGTAAAAATGAGCATATTTGTAATGTATTTAATTTCTTAATAATTTCTCAGTTTCATTTGACCGACGCATATATAAAGTAATGAGGCCCATGGCAACGTTAATCTTACACAAGGAAGAGGAATACACAACGTGTCTACGAGTAGATCTTGAGCAGGGCTTGCAAAAGTGTTTATTTCATCGTGAACAGCCTATATCAGCCCGCTAACTACGGCTGCACATACTTACTGACACTCTTCTTCACTCTACACCTGCTTGCAATCGGCTGCTGTTTCTCGTGCGACTTCGGCTCCACGACAGCGTGTACGGCCACTGCCGGGCGTGACGTCAAATGCAAACCTACCAACACCGGAAAAATGTGTATAATACACACTTTTCGCGGTAAAGTGAGCACTTTTGAAATCCCTCTAACGTGGAGTAACAGTCAATAATTATCTTTTATTTTAGCCTTAAACGTTAACTTCCGAGTGTGGTGGAATATACACACTGTGTTTATTACTTACATGGTAGTATTTATTTAAAAATGTTAATTGAAAGATGAAAAATTTCTGAAAGGAAGAAGTAACTAGGGCTTGAAAAGTGCTCACTTTGCCGTGCACAGCCTATACCAGCCCGTACCCTCATTAGTCACATCGTTTCGTGGTTTTCCCGTGATTCTTCGCAGTGCGCTACTTTATTGTCCATCAGTGCAATTCACATTGTCAAAGACAATATGACTTCACTGCATTGCTTCCATGGCACAGTTTCAGGCTAACACACAGCCCTATTTCAGACTTACTAACATTTACGATTATAGTAAATCACGTTCACAGTCGTTCATATAGTCTTAATATTGCCCAGTTAAAAAAAAATGTTCTTTGTTTGTGCAGAGTTTAATATGAATGTATTTCAATGATAATAACCAAATATAAATTAAAAGCGTTCATACACATATCATTAAAACATTTTTTCAATTCCTTTATGAAGGTCCAGGATATACCTGTATTGACGATACTTATACAAAAAAAACTGATATTTTCATGTCAGGCATTGAAACATCTGGCCTCTGAATGAACCAATTTGACCTGATGTGCGCATAAATTATATAATACTTTCTACATAAGTGGATATTAATATACTCTACAAGATATTTATAGACTTTTTCTACCGCTTCAGTTTTATTTACAAAAGAAACTATCATAAAAATATTAATGAGTAGCAAGAGGAAATTATTTTTATTGGTTTGGTTCCTTAGGCTCCATTCAATGAGTTGATAATTTCGACACGATGTTTTCATGTCCTCTAAAGACGTAATAATATTTGTCCTCGATAACCCACGCACGATAAACATATAACGTACGAAAGTTAATAAACAATATAAGGGTTTTACGAGCACAGTAAAACTGGATTGTGAAACAAAAGGTCCTCGGGTACAAAGTGACAAGAGCTTCGGCTGCTGTGGAAAGGTTCATGCCAAATTTACAGTTAGCATTTCACGGTCATTCTGATTCATGAAGTGTACACAGAATTAAAGACTTATAATATTTTATAAGGAATCACTGTTATTACATCCTTATACACTATACCCATAGACAAATATATTTTATGGGCTTGAATACTTTTTGAACTTAACCCATTCTTTGAAGTGATTGCCACCACAAAATAACTATTTATCACTGCTGAAAACAGCTTTGTCCACCTTACAGGCAATTCATCTCCAGTAAAAACAGCGAGTATAGGCCTATATGAGGAAGTGAGTTGGTAAAAGATATAAAGGAGGAATAGAAAATACAAAATAGGCGTAACAAACCCACAGATTTATCTTCTCATGAAAAATATATAACGTCTAGCTGAATATCGCCTTCACCTGTATGTTAAAAAAAGAGGGGAAATGACGAAATAACCGTACATGTTTCCGACTTAATTATATGTGCGTATATATTTTTATATACACACTAAAAATATTTTTTAACATTTTGTGAGAGCACTCTTTGCAAGAGTCAGTAAGTAGCAGAGAATTTTAAAGAAAAATGTTGTGAAATGTTACTGTTTAACATTAAGGAAGGTATTTTTTAATAGATCGATTCCCCAAAACCATTATAAGAGTTTTTGATTATTTTAGCAAGTACATATATATCATGGCATATACGTTGAATAACAAAAGAGCTATGAAAATATACAAAGCAGAACATAACCATTCATTTGCATAATGAAGTTTTGCATATTTTAAAATTTAATTTCTTTCTCTTCGTGAAGCAATTAGTTGCTGAGTCTAATTTAAATCAGTGTGACATGTGGATGGAAATAATTTCATACTGTGTAAGAGTAATTAGTGGAAGTAAATGATATATTCTGCAAGTGCTTAAAAACGTTATGACAAACAACTCAATGATCTGCTTACACATGGACGTGATTCCATAGTTTTTCAAAGAATTAAATACTGAGCATTTAAGGATTATAACACTAACTAGAATTTTAATAAGCAGATAGGAAAAATACTACTTCATGCCAGACTTTCGATAGCATTCGGCCAGTTCGATCATCTGTAATCATATTTTGAAAAAAAAACTGTAAGCTGATTTTCTAGCAGTTATTGAAGATGATAGAAAAAATACAGAACACTGTGATGCTGAAATTGAGCGCTTTCTTAAAATTGCAGACCCTTACATGGCGAAGTTATTAGACAATTTAATAAATTGCAGACCCTTACATGGTGAAGTTATTAGACAATTTAATAAATTGCAGACCCTTACATGGCGAAGTTATTAGACAATTTAATAAATTGCAGACCCTTACATGGTGAAGTTATTAGACAATTTAATAAATTGCAGACGAGAATCTAGAAATAAATTTGTACAAATGACGAGGCGTGCGAATAGTACTTTAAACCTAAAGTCAAAGTTGGTACCGAAAAAGAAGGAAAGAGATGAAGAAATATCAATGAGTCTATTATAAGTGAGAAATTTTCTAAGGTGATTATAGATTACAAAATGCAAGTTCATCGAGTAACGGCAACTGTCAGACGAAGTAGATTACGAAATATAAGACGATGCCCAGTATCTATTCGAAATACATTCGTTAAGTATCTTATAACTGCTCTTGTCGTCTGGTATTAGTGGGAAGTTCCTCAACAGATTATTATCATTAATTAAAATAATAATTGTGGTAGTGGTCTGTGTGTAATTCCTGTAATATAATAACAAACAAAAGCGACTGTATAAGTAGCCATTTTATATGCACTAAAGTAGCATACGTATAATGTGGTGTTTTACGATAGCGCCAACTATGTAAACTTTTTTTTTGCAGTTGCAGCAAGCCTTTAAAGTAGCGAAAAAAAATCACCAATTTTTCCGAAAATACATGTTTACAGTTCGTTAAAGCTTCTCTGGTTGCATCAGATAAGAACTGCTATAATTGTACGGAAGGAAAAAATACTATATTTAGGCTCTTTATTTCTGTTTATCTGTTGATTTTCTAATTACATGTAATATCCAAGCAGTTTGATTAAAATAAGAGGGGTTTGAATAATATTTGCTGGTTTATATAGCTTCTCCAGATAGAATTAATTTATTTAAGGTAAAAGTGTAAAATTATGATATAGCTATTGCCGGACAGGTCAGAACGAGAATTATTCATAAAATAGGAATTAATAGTTCATTACATCCCGCAATGATATATTCCAATATTTCTTACCTGTGATTACCAAAATCTGTTTTCAAATCATTACCATTAAGTTTTCTTATTTAAAAAAAAACATGATTTTTTTTAAATAAATAACCTTTCAGGATATTTCATTTAGTTTTCTATTTACACCGAAAAAATATATTAAAGTTTATGAGCTCGTAAGTTTTATCGTTTGCAATTCATTTTTCTAATATTTCGCATTCCACTGAGCTGTAGCAAAGAACAGCTTTATTCTAAAACCAGACACAAACAGAAACAGTAAACAATTAACAATTTCAAGCCAATTTAATGGTTTGATCTGGGAAAGATTTGGCATGAAATGTACCCAGACATAAGTCACTTGAAATTTTGGAAGATTTACTTATTTATTTGGATAGCCATACATAGATATCATCAACACTTCATAATATTTTCACATATTTATATAGTAAAAAGTTACTGTTCTCTGCTAATTTGACGTAACTACGTGTATTAAGAAGAAAACAATGCTTAGAGGACGTCGCAATATATTTGTGTAGGGCAGTTCCTATATCTTACGTCACTGTGGGGTCGCTGCTACAAGGTCAACACGTTTAGCCGTCACGTATTCACTTCAGGAAAATAAAACAGAAGAGAATGTTGTTTACGCACGTGCGGAGAATCATTCATAAGATGTAGTGTCATGAAAAGGGGGTGTAACTCACTGGGGCCGCGGTGGTGTAGTAGTCAGACTACTCGCCACATACCAAGGCAAAACATGTTCGATTCCCAGCGAGGTTACTCCCGGGATATCTCACGTAACAGTCGTGCCGTACGACGCCACTGGTACGCGAGTTTTCTCGGGGATATCCTGCTTCCCCAGCCCTTGCATTCCAGCGCTACTCCATTCTCACCTCGCTTCACCTTAATCGACTCTCAAGTCATCGACGTTAAACCTCCCCCCCCCCCCCAAATCTCTCTCCACTCTGCACTCGCATCACTCACATGACAAACGTTTAGCAGTGCGGCCTGTTGTTTACCAACCACCACATAAAGTATATTTATATATGTGTTTACTTCCAATGAATTATCAAGTAACTAATGAAAACTGTTATTTTATTCTTGCTTTGTTATTTTCCAGAACAATAGTTAAGTAGGAAATTAATAATTACAAATAACTACCGAAAAATCATTTTCACCATGTCAAAGAAAATTAATGAATGTGCACATTTCTTTCAAACTCATCTCAATTTCAAATGATCGTTTCTCTGTGAACCAGATACATCAACATATTTTCTTGGATGAATATCCAGCCAAACAACTAATTCATTTACTTTATTGTAAGTATATTTAATTTGGAGTCCTAACAACAACATAACATATCAGTTCTTGCATTTGAATACAGAGCTTCTTCAAAAATAAAATTATTTACATAAACATTTTCGGTTTAGACTGTGCACATGCATACAGATAAGTACGGTCGTCTTAGACACAAACTCAAAATTATTGTTAGCCGAAACAATTTAGAAAAACTTAAATACGTGGTCGAGCACGCGTATGGTCAGGCATTTACACCAGCTACACATATATTGCGCTTGTACTCTTCCCATGCGAGAACTAGTTTAGTAATTAATTCTGATTAGTTATTGTGTTCATAACAAAACATGCATGTTCACGAAAATACTTCGTTACTGCTCTGTTACAATATCATGGACGTGATAAATAATTTAATTATACGAGAAAAAAAATTTGTATTGCTTTAGATTTCTTCCTAGCCTTATCGCTAGTGAACTTATATATGGTGCTCTTTCCAGGAGATTACATTATTAACGTAGTTAGCTCGCATCAGCAATTATTTTTGAGACTCCACACCTTTCTTGTTTGCGAAAAAACGGGACGTGAATGGCTGGCAGCAAAGCGGAAGTGTCGAATTGGCTATCAGCATGCAGTCAATTCGTTAATTATAGTGTCATAAACGAAATTGTGTTTATCGTTTAAATGAAATGTTTGAAGGTGTTTATTTTTTATGTGAGGAAATAATTGTAAGTACTGTCTCCATGTTGGACAGTATTTCGTACAAAAAAACTAAAACCCAACTGCTCAAAAGTTAAAAACAAGTCTTCAGTTATGTGTACGTATATAATCATAAAGCCGTAGTCACACGTCATGCCGTTTAAGAGACTTTGCATACACGGGAAGTAGAGGAGAAAATATCTTACTTTATCTATGTACTAAATTTTATGCATTTCAGTTCAGTGCTGTAGAAACTACATCGCTGTGACACCCCAGGATTGACAAACGGATAGATCTGATCTTATAAAGGCCCCTTGTTGACTACGGAACAATTAAAAGGTGCAGTTTTGTAAAGTGATGGCCGTAGTTGAATGGATTGGTGTTCTCAATAAATCGTGCTTTATGTATACTTATCATTTTGTTATTACTCTATTGTGCCTCATTACTGAGCAAAGGCCTCCACCTCTGCCTTCCATTTGTCACGGTCTTGAGCCCAACTTAGAATTTAAAAGTGAAAAACTTCAAATTAATTTTTTACCCGATGCCTCCACTATATGTTAAGTGTCTTAAACTACACGATGCGTGACTATGGCTTTATGATTAAACTTTTACACTTAATTGAAGACTTGTTTTTGACTTTTCAGCTGTCGGGTCTTAGTTTAACAACTTTTTGTCGAAATAAGTAAAACGAAAGTAATTGCTATTACGTCCTAGAGGCATTTTGTATAAATATATTTCTGAATACCTTGGAAATTATACCTACACAAATATATATGTTGAAAATTATTACGCTTAACCCACATATTATTAATCCTAAAGTGGAATTATCGTAAAACATTAATGACGCATACTTCCAAAATAAACCGCGAATGAAATGCTTGCTCGAGCTAACATTACCTGTGGCACTATCTAGTATGTCACGGCCGCCTTCTTAAATTTTCTTTATTGTGTCATAGCCTATATCACTCGGGTTGTCACAAGGAACAGATAAGACACCTCATGTACCAAAATGGGTGTCATAGGTTCAATGTTACAGTAGAACATCCGAAATTTAACGTACATACATAGATACATGCATAGTGCTAAAATCATAACCCTTCCTTTGCTTCGTCGTAATCGCGTAAAAAGAATGAATTTCTTATGACCAACACTTCTTGACACGTACAGTCTTATTCTGTTTTAACTGACGAAATCGAACGTGAAAAATATTCCATTCATAAGTACATGGACTGAAAACAGTGTATCGTCTGCTAGTAGGCAAGCATTTGCACGAGACAGCCATGTCATTGCAGCTCTCGCTGTGTCATACTATGTTAAGTGAATGTGTGAGTATTTAGTGGAATGTTATGCAAGAGTACAAGAGTCAATGCGCGAGTTTAGAGCACCGCACAAGCAACCGCCATTTCATAATTACACGTCTGTATATCGGCCGATACGCATTAGATCACCGCACTTTTTTTATTGACTGATAGCGCAAAACGAGCATCCTGGTATGAGGAATACTTCGGTGCCCGTGAGATCTGCAACTAGCATTCCTCTAAAGTGCAGGGTATTGCCTATTAGCAGGCGCCGAGTCACATTTTTTTTAACACGTACTACAGTAATAGTGACTGTCTCACGAACTAATTCACTTTTTCCAGTGTTATGAAGCCTGCTACAGAAGATATTTACATAAACGCACTCACATGACTATTAACTGGTCAAGTATGTTTACAGGAAATATGTTGCTATTCAAATAACTGCACACAGAGCTTTCAGAACTGTTAACAAAAGTACACTCGGTCGTTATACAGGCTGTAGTGAACACGTACATTAAAGGTCATGAATATATTAATCAAATAATTTTAGATTCGTAATTCTTAATACTCCCATTAATTTCGCGGTTAGTTTATAATCACCGTAAATTCTAACACATATGCATGGCTACACATACGTGATGACATCCAAATCGCCCATTAAAACACGAAGTTTTGTTCAGTCGTTTACGATATCGCCCCAGAGAGACAGCATGGAGCGAAAGGCCAGGAAAAACCGAACTGCAATATCGACAGTCAAATTTGAAAATCATGTTAGGGAATTATTTTCTCCGTGCAACTAGTAACTATAAGGTGTTTCTAATCCATTTATTTAATCGTTGTCTAACTGGTGTCTTTATGATAGATTATTATTTCATAATAATGGCAAATTTATGTATGTATTTGATATTTGTGATTTCTTCTTAGTAATTTCATAGTATCAAATCAATAATGTTGTAATGATTTAATAATATATTTAAGTATTTTTAAGTAACTTTATAGTATGTAAACAAAAAATTCTGTAGTAACTTCATAGCACAAAAATAAATAATATTATAATAACTTAACAAGCATGTACGTTACTAATTTTCTTGTAAATAAATGCAAATCTACAATACATATCAAATACATGCTTTCTAAAATCAATTATGAAGGCTGTCCAATTGTAAAAATAACATTTTGAAGTTTTGAGAATATTTATATATTCATGATATAATATCGATAATAATTTGATAAATAAAAATATCAAATCATCTGAAAAATTGTCTATAAATTTTACGCAAAGAACTGTATCTTAATATATTGATTAAAAAATTTAAAAAAATGTATTTTTTTCACAACGTTTGATTTAAGCTAAAAGGTTTATTGGAAACACGGGAAAGCCAGATTGCAGTTTATTTTAAAACCATAACTTTGTGCACCTGCGGTGGGGGTTCAAATTTGTGATATTTTAACTTTAAATTTTATATCAAAAATGAACATTGCAATATGGGTAAACTACGTGACAGATTTCCAAGAAATATTCTTCATGCTATTTTAATACCATGAACAATTATTATGAGCTGTGACCTAACGTTTATACGGAAATAATATAAATTTAAAATTTCTCAACATAAGCTATTCTCTTTTGAAAAGCGTGATTTGCTTTCATTGTCATGCTTATAATAGAGTATTATTTCACACAACAGTAAATAAAGTTTACATGTGCTAAAAATGTAGAAAATGGTTTCAACCTATTAAACGCTTTTAATCCCGAGAGACTAAAAATGTGGACGGGTGTACATGCATTCACATCTACGAATTTCTCACCCATCCTTGCTTAGGCCAGTAATCTTCTTCCATAAGCTGGTGAACCGCAGGAAAAAACCTAATTTATATTCTTGTGTGGAAGGGGCGGCTGAAGGGGGGTGGGGGGATGCACCAAGCACTAATGAGCTACCCATTCTATTGCAACGTGGAAATTTTTTAGTATACTTTCCGAAGGAAAGAAAGGCTTAATGAGATCACTTTGATTTAGGCGTGTGTATGTACGTGTATGTGAGCGTATTTTCTTCTGTGTATATACGTGTGAGAGTCCCCATTAAAAACGTTTGAATGCATGAACCGAATTTCACCAAACTCGGTACACATACACATAGTACTTACTAAGGGTATCTCATATTCACAACATTCAACCACGCTGTGCAATTATTTTTAAAATGGCGAGCATTTTAAAATTTAAATTAATATTTCATATATCGGGAACAATTCAGTCGATTTAAACCAGATTTTGTACGTTGGCAGAGCATCCGAAAATCGTTTATTTTAGAGATGGATATTGCTGTCAACCAAGCGTCAAGGCCCTATTTACTACCGAAGCTCTTAAAGAACTTCATTAAAATTATTTGCGCTCATGTAGAGGAAAGTAGGCTCGTAATTAGTGTCAGTAAGTTGATGTTGAAGTCACGTGCTCTGGCACGCGTGAGAACTCCCCAGACAACTGCAGGCGCCTGTGAGTTAGTGAAATTTCCGCGACTAGAGACGCCTCGTGCTTTGCAGAAAAGCGGAGACGAGATGACAGAACAAGCCAGTGATACACCGAGAAATATAAAATGGAAACGTTACTTTGCTAGTTTAACATGCTTATATTTTTTTTGCATTCTGAACTTAATATCCTGGGAAAATAACTGATGCACTGAGTAAACTTAAACAAAAGAAATGGAATTTGTGACATAAGAATCACTATAAATTCTGTATTTCGAAGCTCTGTCTGGAAGTTTAAAGGACTGCAATAAAATCAGTTACTATAGGTCACGTTATTCGCATGCTTTGTACGTCGTTTCTGTGGCTCCGTGTATTATAAACTTGTCATTTTGTCAACCTTTCTTAGTGCCTTAGATTATAAATATATCTAAAATAGAAAACGTAAATTTTACCTTCGAGGATTTACAAACTGTGGTCCGGGACTGTGAAGAACAAGTGAAAGTCCGCTTCTGGATTGGCATGTGTTCTATGACGCTACAAATATTTGCAAACTACAATGGACGGTTCGGAAAAACTGGACAGATTTTTTAGTGTAAGTGATAAGATAATATAAAAAAGGTAGGGGGGTTCGTATGGAGTATACGTATACTGTTGATTTTATTGGGATTGTTAATGGACCACATAAATAACGGTAGACCAGTTGATGAGTTCATTACATGTTGAACTAGCCTAATTTACATAAAAAAGGGGCAAATATCCTACAATTTTTCGCGACTCGAGCCCGGAGATTTATGTTGGTAAGATAATTCCTTGGTAACTGCGGCCATTTAAGTGGCCCACTTCAAAGTAATCTCACTGAGAACAGTTGTAAATATATGTTTCTTGGATGAAAGGGTGATTGGTTTAACTCGAAGCTTGTTTCTATGTCTTGTAAAAAAATAATCTTGGTTTCCTCAGATAATATCTTAAATACACAGTATTCCATTTTCATAGCGCCAAAGCAGCAGACTGAGTTTTCATTAACTGGAATAGATGGCTACAATAGTGAATATAGACCATTGCCATTTGAATGCAATTGCAATCTGTCTCGCCAAGCCCTCGTTAAATGACGGAATCACTTGGAACACTAAGCGTGATAGAATATCGCAATTGCCGGTAACTGTTATGTTTTACTTGTAAGAAACTAAGGACATGCAGACGCGCACATGAAGAAAATCTGCATACAATAACGCAGTGTGCTATTAGAATCGATAAATACCATTCCTGACATCGTTATTTTACCCAGGATGGGGTAACCAGGTATTGTAAATTAACTGATGATATCATTTTCTAATGTCTGTAATCATATGCTGCCGTCATGAATATATTTTTCAATATTTGACATTAAGAGTATCCCTAACTCATAAATTAACAGCAACAGGTCCGGCAGTAGTTTCAAGCTAGTTTTCCTTGAATTCTTCATGTGGCCTAGCAAGGTGCCAGCAAAATGCTGAAACCATACTGATATAAACTAGATTTAAAGAAATGGTTAAGCAAATAAAAAGCCTAAACTAACAAAGATATTATGAAATTTTTCGTCCTTTACTTGCAAAAAATCATCTTTCTATATCTACTAATTATTTATAATTTATTTACTATTACAGAAACTAAACACACAATAAAAATGTATTAAAGAATATCAACATAAAAAAGCACAAGATTCAATATGCAAGTTTTAAAATTCTATTTAACGTTATCATATTTGAAAATAAAATATAATGAAGTATATAGGGGATATTCTAAAATATGAATATATAAATATTTATTGCTAATTATGACAAACATTAACTAAAAATACAATTATTTTAATAGAAAAAAGAAATTATTAATATCAACATCTTTTTCCTAGTCCTATCATTTGCTCCTCACCACAATACACCTAATTAAATATTCTCTCAAAAGCTATTTTAAAATCAATGATAGTTGGACCTATATATATTTTTATTTAATCTTATGATTATCATTTATGATATGAAAGTAGCTGTAACGAAATTACTGTCCATAACTCTACATTAATAGCTTTATTGCATTGTGTGTAGATTAACAATTGATTGCTATATAAAATTATTGTATGTAAATGTGCTTACATTTTATTTAATGGGATTATTTAATTTTGCGACTTTTTTCATCGTCGTCATTAATTTATTTAGGGAAATTAATTTAAGCAATCTAATTAAAAACAACTATCAAAATATAGAACGTAATGTGGAAAAATGTCCAACTATAATGTAAAGTGCTATTTATTTCTATAATCAAGTTAATAATAACAAAGATGTTTAATTTTTGATTTTAATTTTAAATAAATATAAATATTTTAACAGTCATAAAACTAGAAATATTACTTATTCGGATTATATGGAAAGTTTCATAAAAATTGGGATTTTCAATTACACGTGGTGAATTTTAAAGTTAAAAATATAGTAGAAATAAATGGTACTAAAAATAATTAAAATGTTTATGAATTGTAAACATATGTAATTAAATTAATTACTAACTGTTTGAAAAATTTGTTCAGTCCTTACTACCAGATTTATATAGTTTTATGGCAACCTGCATATTTAAATGCTAATAAATATTTTGGAGTTTTTGGAATTCTCATTGCACAATACTAAAAATTATTAACTGTTTAAATTAATACAGGATTTAAATGTAAAGCAAAATTTAGTAAAATATGCACAAATAAAATCAAATATACGAATTCAAATATCTGGCATTGTTTACAAACATTTAAGTAAATTACACTGTACCATAAATACAAATGTAAACAAAATGTAATATTTTTATTTTAAAAAATTATTTTGTAATCACACTGAAATAATTTATAGTCATTAATACAAATTTTATTTTGGTGAACTTCTTGAGCCTTTAGCAATATTGGTTCTTATGGATATAAAATATATTTATTCTGAATTTACGAACGAATAACATATAATTACAATATAGCCCGACACAACAACCTGCGCAGACACCAGTGTCATCATGTCATTCTTGGGCCGAGGGGAGGGGATCAGTTTATCTCGAGAGATGGACTGGAAATTTTCGGGCGAGCGGGTGCAACATTTACGCGTTAGAACTTCGTAAATAACTGTGACTGCACACTGATTGTTGCATAGTCCTGTAATAATTGCATAATTCATTTGAAGTAATAACTGTAAAGCGTAGCAGGTATAATTTACATCCATTACGCCAAATGTAGGCCCAGTGTGTAATGAATCGTTTTTATGTTTTTAGAGTGTGTGTGCATAATTTAACTGTAAGCTACTAACCAAATAATTTTATACAGTATGACTTCTACTTTAAGTAAATTGTTGTGTACGTCTGCTTCATGATTTTTAAGAGGCCAAGCTCGAGAAATTGTTTGAAAAGTAGCAATGCACTTGAAGAAAGAGAATGAAAAGCACAAACTAAAACACAACGTCGTTGAATCAACGAGTATTGCGACAGGGTCTCGAAATCTCTGGTGAAAGTAATTTTGGCAGAGGGCAAAGAAATGAAATGTAAAGGACGTTTCCAGGTCTCATCTCCCAAAAAGAAATATTCGGGGAAAAACGCACATTATTTGACGACTTTACAAAATGTGCTGAAAGGCGAAAGATGTACGAGTTTTACACAACATGGAACACCGTACCAACACTCATAAACTGGTAAAGGCAATAAGAGATGAGGACGTTGTAGATTCTAGTAGGGAAACATTACGAAAAGTGCTGAAAGAAATCGACTTTAGATGGAAAAAATGCCAATCGCAGTGAAAGCTACTAGTATAGTAACCACATATAGAAGGATGGCATCATAGGCTTATCAGCCAAACAAGATAATGCAGGAATCTGGGTAAAGAATTAATATAAATTGATAAGACATACATGCATACGTACATACATTGCTACGCCCTAGAGCCTAGGACGAGGCAAAGTGGATTTGTAACACAATCCAGCAAAACCTAGTCACCTAAATGAAAACAATCCTCATTAAGACAAAGTGGATAAAACAGAAAAACAAAATGAAAGGAAAATACTAAGTACTATTAGCTGAAATGCATACACAAGAATTCTGATACTGTGTTCTTTATATTTCTTTTACTTTTTCTTTTCAAAACATATTTAATGGGAGCCTGAATATTCTGTTCCCTTTATCTTACAATTTCTTTACAATTTCCCCAAAAGGGCACAAACACAATTTCATTAAAATAACTTTAAAACTTTGACTTTATAACCTTGACAATGCCATTTCTTTTCCTTTTCTTTTGTGTTACTACTTGATTGAAAATATTTTGTATCACTAATATTTATCTGGCCATATAGGAGTACAAAGAAGGCCAATTTTATATAAAGGCAAAATACTGTTTGGAAGATCAAAAATTTTCGAAGCTAAAAGTTGCAAATTATATTCTGTCTGTATAAGATTAGCAAGGCCATTTTTGTATAAGGCAAAATACTTTTTTTAAGCTTACTTTCTCAAAACATAGAGAAAAAGTTTACATTTTAATTTTCTTCAAAAAGACTGTGGGCTGATCCACATTTCAAATATTACAATGACTTTACATTTTAACTTTCCCAAAAATTATAATATAACATCAGGAAATGTTCTAGAAAAAACACCTACCAACTTTAGTTTGAGAACTTGCAAAAATTCGAATTTCTGTCCTGCACAAAACATCAATTTAAAGTCTATTTATAAAAAATCGGGGAAGAATCTAAACCACATTTTGGTTTATTAACTGTGCAAAATTTATGGGCATTTTCTCCAGGATGACCATATTTTTTTAATTTGTTTATCCATGTTTCTTAAAATTCGGCATTCCATAAAAATCTACAAAGATATTTAAAATTACAATAATTATTATATTGCCAAAATTCAAAAACAAAGTATTTCCAAGAAAATGTTTGACTAATTTTTTAGGGCATCATGGCCCTCTACATCTTCCTACTTGGATATCAAGTATGTCCTGCCATAAGGGCCTGCTTGTCAACTTGTAGTGTACTTAACTGGAATGCTGAAGTTCTCTCGAGGCTATCCGCTGACCCCGAGACCACTTCGAGCTCACCTTAAATAGCCAATATTACCAATTTTCCCTTAGATGGGTATCAAATGTCTTTCAGCCAATGGCTGCACTTTTGAATAAATAAGGAGTTTTTCAAAGGGCGATGGGATAACTGGCCAATCTCCAGCGAAAACGTCATTAAAACAGGAAAAGATATAGCGCCACCAGCTTCCAAGTTGGCGACAAATTGAACATCACATTTGCACCCCTGTGCTACTGCACTGATGACATCACAGGAGTGGGAGGCCACGTGCACTGGCTTCATGCGAGCAAGAGCTATGTCCGACTTCCAGGTGAACTTCTGCATCGGCTGACAAAAGTTTGTCGCAGAAAACTTCTACGCAGCTATTCATGTGTTCCACAAAACTGGTTGGTGAAAAAGGTGATAGTTTATAAGTTCATTTTCTGGCAGGAGACATTTTAAGTAAAAAAAAGAGAAAAGTTTGTACACTTCACATCCTAAAGTCACGTAGAAATTGTGCAGTTAGATGCAGACATCAAAATGGTTGCCTGTAGCGACAGCGAAAAATCTGTGCAGGCCGTCTCATCCCCCCCCCCCCTCCTAAAAGGGGGATGCTCTCGAAGACTTCAGCCAGAGACTCCGCCGAGGTGACCAGCCTCGTAACAGACTCCGACCAGCATCTTCGATAGGACATGTCGAGTAGTGATGAATCTCCAGCTGCAGGATCATCTCCATCATTCAACCGGCACTGGAACAAACCAAGAACACTTGTGCAAGCATTAAGTAGTCATCTCCAGGAAAAATAAATGACTATTCCATATCATATTCTGGCATTGGTTCAGTATTTGGGCATCCCAATCAAAAGAGAAACAGCTGCGAACATTCTTTACTTTCTAACATTTGGAAATGCTTTCTTTTTTCCCTATACAATAAAATCCCTAATTGGAAAAACAACTTTTAAAAACCTCTTACATGTCATATGAATAATGAGAACCAAGTCCAAAAATGAGCATGAGATACAACCCTACACCTAAATGAGCATGATACACAAAAATGAAATGAGCATGAGTAGACAGACACCTTCCTCTAGAGAGCTTCAGCAACCAACAGGCTTATGACATGAAGAGGAACCAGTACAAAACCTTTAAAATACATGATGATTACAATTCATAACAAATATAAAAAATCATAATAAATCCTAAATAAATACAAATAGACTACAAAATACAAAAAGAATACACCCTTCAGTGGGTGTAGTGTGACATACCAAAACACTAAGTGGTACTCACCTTCATCTGAGTCACGTGATATTTATTAAACACTCTAGGATTACTATCAGCTTTCAGTAACACAGTCACTGGGGTGAGAAAATGCTTAACCCTAAAGAGACCATAATTCTTTGGTGTCATTTTGACACTGAAGTAAATCCCATTGTTCCTTAAATAGTGGGTTTCTACAAAAACCTTATCTTCCACTTTAATGGATACAGAACCACTAGTATAGGCTTTCCTAGATAACAATCTAGAGTGATATTTATGGAGGTTCTGGGTAGCTTACTCCCATACCTCCTCAAGTTGCCATTTACTGGTAGCCTCCCAACAAAAATCATGCAAACCCCAAGCATGGATCAGGGGATGAAACAAACTTCTTCCGAAGAATAACTCTGAGAGAACTTTATGAGTAACATAATTTATGACGTTATTGAATGCAAGAGATATCTGATATAGGTCAAAATCCTAATTCCTATGTGTCACAGTTTGAATTGCCCTCGAGGCCACGATTATACCTTTCCACTAAATTCTTTGGCGTAATAAGGTTTAGTTTGAATTCGTTAACTCCCCATGTAAAATCAAGGTTCTTAATTTCAGCAGATACAAAATAGGTGGCATTATCTGTTACTATTGACATAGATGATCCGAAAACAGGAAATAACTTATGACTGAGGATGTCACAAATTTCTCCAGATTTGATGTTTCTTAATGGAAAAAAGGAAAAGTAACAAAAATATCCAAATAAAGCAGTTCCCAGAGGAATGCAGTTACACTGGCACTGTACGGACTTTTTATTTTTAAATTAGATGGTTTTGACTTCTGGCAGTCGAGGTACGCTTTAACAAGATTTTCCACTTCCTTATTCATCCATGTCCAAAAAAAAACATGCACTTGAAGCAGGAAACTGTCTTTTCCTGCCCCAAATGCCCTCCAAAATAGGTGTTATGATAGTATTGAAAAATAGAACCATGTAAAACTTGAGGAATAAAAATGAAAATCTCTGAGTTTTAGGATCAACATGTCCTAGAAGTCCTTTTCTGACTTCATACTGCCTACCTTTACCAATATCAAAATCTGCCTTTATTTTGACACATTCAGGATCAATTTCCTGGTGATGTTACATACTCAAATAGGCTTGGGGAATATCACTTAAGACCTTTACTTGTCCCTTAATGGAAATACCCTGAACAACTTTATCTACAGAACCAATAACTTTATCCCTTACAATATTCTGTTCTGAACTGTCCTTCAGAATGTCGGAATCATCAATCAAAACACATTCTCCTTGCAACTCCTTGATTATTGAATCAATAACAAAATCAGATTGACTGCCTGCATGCACACAAACCTTTGGACCTTCAGAATTAAAAACATTAGCCTGAATTATTTTCACAGATTCAGGGGTTCCCACATGAAATTCATCTGAGAAAACATACAGGATAGCGCATCGACTACCCTGTTGTTGAACCTTTTCACATGCCTAACTGAGAACTTAAAACAGGTAAGGCGCACCAACCATCTAGCTAGTCTTCCAGCGTGTTTGTGGTAAGAAACCAGCTCAGGGCCTGACTATCCATATGGAAAATAAATACTTCACTCTCCACATAGTCACGAAACTTCTCCATTCCATAGATGGCTGCCAATACCTCCTTCTCGTAGGCAGAATACCTTTGTTCTGTGGGACTTAAAAGCCTACTGGCATACGACATCAGAGTTAAACTACCTCCATGTTCCTGACACAAAAAAGCCCCCAGGGCCGTGGAACTCGCATGTACCTGTAGAATGAACTGCTGATAAAAACGTGGAAGTTTAATAACTGGGGGAGTATATTTTTTTCCTTCAAAATAATGGAAGGCATGATTCTGAGATTACTCCCATTCAAACTCAACCTCCTTCCTCTTAACTGCATTTAAAGCTTCCGCTATGTAAGCAAACTCCAGGATAAATTTAGAATAACATCATACTGAATACAAAAAAAATGCAGCACACCACGTAGATTTTTCGGTACTTGGAAGTTTACCACAGGCCGTATCTTTGCGGGATCAATCAATAATTTCTCTTCTGAAATAATGAAACCTAGATATCTAACATATGTTTCTGCCCAAGTTAACTTTTCAGGATTTACAGGCAACCCTGCTTTCCTCAAAGCCTGAAATAAAAGTCTTAAATGTTTGAGATGGTCTTCAAAGGTATTGCTATACATGCACACATATTCTATGTATGTAAAAAGGAACTCATACTGGTACTTCCCCAAAAACCTGTAAAAGTACATGTGACATAGCCTGAGGGCCGATATTCACCCCCATAGGAAGCCTCTTCCATTGATACTGCCCCATGGTGTAACTATGGCCCATAGTCCACGTGAATCAGTGTGCAGATCACATTGCAAAAACTCTGAGTTTAAGTCGAAAACCAAGAAATACCATGCGTATTCAACATGTTGAAACACAAATTCAATAGTGGGCAAGGGGTAAGGATCAACATAAATCTGTTTATTGACTTTACGGAAGTCACACATGACCTAAAATTCTCCTATGTTCTTTGCAGTAAAAGGCAGGGCTTGAAAAATTACCATTAGATGACTCTACTATATATTCAATTTGCATGTCTTGAATCATTTTTCGAAAAAATCTCATCTTAGGTGGAGCTACTCTATAGGCCACGGAAGACACAGGTTCTGGGTTTTTCAATTTCAAAACTATAGGTTGTTTACTGTAATGACCTAGTTTCGTAGTTAAGACATCTGAAAATTCCTGTTGTAATTGCATTAATGGACTCTCCTGGTCCCTATATTCAAGTTGAACTGCTTTTACAGAAATGTCATAAAAATTTAGCTGCTTAGCGGTCACTTCTACAGGCTGAGATTTACAAAAGGAAAATATTAACTATTTAGGACATAAATCCAAAACAGCTTAAGTTTTACCAAAAAAAAAATCAACCTCCATTAATAGTTTGTGGCTCAGTCAAAGTAAAATCCTGAATGAAAATTTCCATGTGAAATTGGCAATTCTTATTTTAAAACCAGACACACCACATGAACTAATTACTCCCCCATTTGCCATTGAAAAACCTAATTCTTCCCCACAGTGAACTTGCATCAGTCTTTTGGGAAAGTTAGTAAGCAAGAAATTACAGAAATCAAGGTGAATTAAAGAACATGAAGCACCAGAGTCAAGTAAAGCTGCCACCTTAACATGATCGGCAATCACTATTTGTATATTTAATAAACTGTATTTACGCTGAAAACACATTACGTTTAGGGATGATTCCCCTACAAATTTATGAGGATTCAAAGGACATTTAGCTTTTACATGCCCTTTCTGATTATATTTAAAACATACACAGTCCCGAAACCTATTTGTTTTCCCGGAATCGCTTTTGACACTTAAGAGTCTGAGAGTACCACAACCAGGTTTTAACTTTACCTTTGTCTAACTCCTCCCTAAGTGATCTCACTGCAAAAACTGACGTACGATGAAAACAATCCTTTGTTCCATGATAATTCCTTCCACAATTTAAACAAAATTTCCTGGGACCTCGTTTACTCAAACACTCCTTCTCAAGAGGTTTCGATTCACGAGACTCCATATCAACGGAACAGTCACTCAAAGTTCTTTCAAATTCCGTAACTAATTTCAACAATCTAGAAAGTGTGTGGGTTTGGTCGAAAAGCAAAAGAATCAACTGTGTCGAGAATGAAGGTTGTGGAATACGATCTGAGTAAAATACTCTTTATCACGTGGAAAACCTAACACAGTTACTACCCCCAAGATTTGCTTCACAAACTCTTGGATTGAGTGTTTGGGCATTTGTTTACGCTCTAGTAATTCTTAGCGAAAATTTTTAATAGCTACTTCGCTTAACACTTCCATAAGAGAAGCCTTAACAACTGAGATATTTCCCATTTTTACTCATGTGCCTTGCTAAATAATGGTTGTAAACTCTCAGGAACCCTAAACGTGGCTACAGATAAAATTACCTGTTGACCGCAAAAATGTAATGCGGTCACATCATTTAATTTAAACAAAAGATCATTAGACATGATGCAAACTACAGTTCAACAAATCCTTGGCAGTGTGTGTTAAATTTTCCTGTTTTGAATCAAATTACCACAAGTACCCTTATGTTACTGATACTTTAATAGACGCCCGCAGTTTTGTATTTATTTTGTAAAGAAATTATATATCTATTGTACCATGTGTACCATACCACATGAGTAGTAAGTAAATGGGGATTGATGGTCATCGGCATCTGGCACCGGAGGTCGGAGCCGGCAGGAAACCATGTTGTTACGTCACCCGACTGCCATTGACATTGATCTTGCCCTTCGACCATTGACCTTGGCCGTGGCCAATGTGACCTATGACCCCAAAACCCTAAAAAATTGCAAAAGAAATTCTTTAAAAATTATAAATTTATTTCTTATAAAAATTGTATTAAAAATCATAATGTTTCTAAATATTTAAAAAATGTAAAAAATTAGTTTAAAAAATTTACAAACATATCTATTAAAAGGAATTTAATTTAAAAATGATTAAAAAATTTAAAAAAAGGCCAGGAGCCGACCACCCGACATCATGCTCTGCCATTCCGGTTCCCTGTCCACCATCTTTGAGCCATATAACCTTTGACTTTGATATTGACCTCAAAGATCCAAAAATTTTGCAAAAAATTCTTAAAAATACCGAAAATATTATTAATAAAAATAATTTAAAATTACTAAAATTTATTACTAAACATACTAAAAATTTATTAATCCAAATTATTCTAAAATTTAAAAAAATAATTTTAAAAACATTAATTTCCCAAAGTTCCCCCACCTCCTTCACTTAGTCGGCAGGCCTTCACTCCCTCGCCCATACCCAGCAGAAATATTGGTAGGCGACCACCATTTTGGGACATTTCAACTGTCCGCCATCTTGTAAGCCAGTGAATATTTGCAATTGAACTTTGACCTTTGAACCTTGATCCCTGGAACATTACATTGACATTGACTACATGACCTTGAATGACCTAGAAAACAAAAACCCCAGAAAAATTCTATACGAAGCTAGCCTAGACGATCCACCTTTCATGCCAGCTGCTGTCAAACGAAACCTCCCAGTTTACCTCCCTACTGCTTATAATAATAAATGTGTATGGGGAGTGGACCCAGGTCGAGGCAACACCCTCCGAGTGACGGGCTTTCCAGCTGGGTCCCTTAGGTGCTCGTCATCCCTGAACATGATGATGGAGAAGCGCTGGAACGCAAGGACGGGGGGAATGGGAGTACCCCGAGAAAGCCCGCTGGCAAGCGGCATCGTCCAGCACGATTCCCACATGCGAAAATCCGGAAGCGAACCCGCCGGGGATCGAACCCGCATCGCGTTGGTGGGAGGCGACTGCGCTAGCCACTGCGCCATCGCTGTCCCTCCTACTGCTTATAATATACGAGTATACAAGCCCCATGGCGTCATGCTGGCTTTTAACCAATCGTACATTGTGCAGACACCAGTCCACCCAATCGCCAAGCTGCCACATGATTGCAGCTGACCAATCACAAGCAGGCATTGAAACATCACATACAGGAGTCAGTATCTGACTCCAAAATAACTCACAATGACTCAGAAAATGACCCGTACATGACTTCTAATGACCCACGACACATTGATCCATTGACCAATGGAGCAGGTGGAGAATGGGGAGCAGGTAGAGCAAGTAGAGCAGGTGAAGCAAGTGGAACAGCTGGTGTGGTGGAGGTGGACTGGTGGAGCAAGTGGAGCAGGTGGAGCAAGTAGAACAGCTGGTGTGGTGGAGGTGGAGTGGTGGAGTAGGTGGAGCAGGTAAAGCAAGTGGAACCGCTGGTGTGGTGGATGTGGAGTGGTGGATGTGGAGTGGTGGAGTAGGTGGAACAGGTGAAGTAAGTGGAACAGCTGGTGTGGTGGATGTGGAGTGATGGAGCAGGTGGAGCAGGTGGAACAGGTGAAGCAAGTGGGACAGCTGGTGTGGTAGAGTAGGTGGAGTGGTTGAGCAGGTGGAGTCAGTCTGTAGGAGTCAGTCGGCAACAGTCGGCAGATTGGTATATTTCGGACTCTTTGCGTGTGTGTGTCGCAAATTAATATAAATTCCTCCTATTTTAAAATAACGTTATATAGCTCTACCTTCAAAGCCGAAAGGTAAACATTTTATGTAATAATCTAGCTTTTAAAAAATGTATATATCCAGGACTCTGGGTATATTTAAAAATTGCATAGGTAAACCGTATTTTCACTTTGCAATGAAAGTGCCTAGAACTACAGCTGGCTTCCACTATGCTTCGCCATTGGTCGATGTACAACTTGAACTTTGTATTGAACAGTGCTTCCCAGTCGATCGCGATCGTTGTGTATAGGAATCTTCGTACAGACCATTATCTCATGGCGACGAGCATTTTGAACATAGGTGAAAACTCTATCGCAGAGTCGACACTGGCGACAACCAGTTAGCGATGATGCAGATCGCGGCTCGTGGTTGTCGAGGTCAAATGTAGGCCTTCGTATTCGCAATTCATCTTTGCAGTGTGGGGGCACTCTGAGAAAACCCAAATACTCGTTCACCCTGGAAGAAAGCATGAAGTACTTACATAACAAAATGTCATTTAAATATGCTTGTAGGCACACGTATATTCCCATATTTATATACACATAATTATGCACACAATTTAATACAATTATATATTACTATGTTTACATGTACATAATTATATATACATTTATACTAACTTATATATACATAATTATGTATACACTTTAATACAATTTTACATTTTTATATTTATATGTAAATATTTATGTATAGAATTAATAAAAAACAATTTTATATTTACACATTTATATAACTATACATACACATAGTTATGTATAAAGTAAATTGAAAATAATTTCATATTTACATATTTATAATATTATATAATTTTTCATGTGTCTCATTCCTATCTTATATGTGGTAGTACCTGTGTGATTTCTTCCGGTGTTAACAAGTATTTGGGTTTTTCAGAGTGCTCTCATACCGCAATGATGAATTGCGAATACGAATGTCTGCGTTTTTACCTAGATGACCATGGAGCCGCGACCTGCATCATTGCTAACTTGTTGTTGCCAGTGTCGATTCTGCAATCGAGTTTTCACCTATGTTTAAAATGCTCGTCGGCATGAGAGGGTGGTCTGTACGAAGAGTCCTTTTTCACGCGACGACCGATTGGAAAACATTGTTCAGTACAAAGTTCAAGTTGTGCATCTACCAATGGCGAATCATAGTGGGAGCCTGCTGTAGTTCTAGGCACATTTATTGCAAAGTGCAAATACAGTTTATCCAGGAAGTTTTGAAATATACAGAGGGACCTGGATATACACATTTTTTTAAAGCGAGATTATTACATAAAATGCTTACCTTTCAGCTTTTGGAGGTAGGATTATATAATTTTATTTTAAAATAGGGGTAATTTATGTTAATTTGTGACACACACACAAAGAGTCCGAAATATACCAATCTGCCGACTGACTCTTGCCGGCTGTCTCCAACAGACTGATTCCACCTGCTCCACCGCTCCACCGCTCCACCTTCTCCACAGCACAAGCCGCTCTACTTGCTCCACCTGCTCCAATTGCTCCACTTGCTCCACTTTCTCTACCTGCTCCATGGGTCAATGGGCCATTGGTCATTTGTCAATGAGTCAAAGGGTCATGGGTCAATGGGTCGTGGGTCATTAGCAGTCCTGTAGGGGTCATTTTTGGAGTTATTTGTGAGTCATTTCTGAGTTAGAGACTGACTCCCGTAAGTGATGTTTCAATGCCTGTATGTTATTGGTCAGCTGCAATCACGTGGCAGTTCGGTGATTGGGTGGATTGGTGTTAGCACAATGTATTAATGGCGCAGTGCAATTGTTTCAAAGACAATATGACGCCATAGGGCTTGCACACTCGTATATTATAAGCAGTAGGGAAGTAAACTGAGAGGTTTGGTTTGACAGCAGCTGGCATGAAAAGTGAATCGTCTACGCTAGCTTTGCATAGATATTTTCTCGAGTTTTTGTTTTCCAGGTTATTCAAGGTCGTGGGGTCAAGGTCAAGGTATTCTGCATCTAATATGGTGTTAGTAATCTGTAATATATTATGCATGATGACTTTTATAGATTTTTCTCGAGTTTTGGTTTACAAAGCAATTCAATGTCATGAGTTCAAGGCCAATGTATTGGCCAGGGGTCAAATGTAAAAAATCAAAGTTCAATTGCTAATGGGCACTGGCTTCCAAAATGGTGGACAGTTAAATGCCCCAACACGGCGGTCACCTACCAAGATGGCGGTAGCCTACCAATATGGCTGACTGGGTATGGGCGAGGAGGGAGGCCTGCCGAATTATTAGATAGGTGAGGAAGGTGGGGAAAACCTCGAGAAATTTAAGTTTTTCGATAATTTTTAAATAATTTTTGATAATATTTTTAAATAATTTAATAATACGTTTCAAGCAATTTTTAAATTATTCTTAATAATTTATTTTTGGGTATTTTTAGGATTTTTTCTTAATTTTTTCGGGTTTTTGTAATTTTTTTTTTATCTTTGAGGTCAAAGTTCAACGTCGAGGCCAAATGTCATTGGGTCAAAGATGGCTGTCAGGGCATCAGATTGATAGAGCCTGATGTCGGGCAGCCGGCTCTTGCCTTTTTATACATTTTTAAACGATTTTTAATTACATTTTTTGTAATAAATATTTTTGTAATTTTTTAAACAAATATTTTAATAGTGTTAAGTAATACATTTTTATAACTAAAAATATTTTCATTAAACTTTTTCATAAGAAATTATTTTATAATTTTTTCACAATTTTCTGGATTTATGGGGTCACAGGTCACCGGGGTCCAAGTCAAAGGTCAAGGTTAATGATATCCAATATGGCATTTGGGTGACGTAACAACATGGCGGCTGGCCGGCACCGGTGCCAGACTCCGATGGCCGTCAATCCCCATTTCCCTACTACTCACGTGTTCATCTTAAACACGATGTGAAAAAAGAAGCATTCTTACATATGGAATTGTGGCTAATGTTTTGTTTAATTTTAATGTATGTTACTTATTTTTCTTCCTGGCCAACACGGTCATTCAATATTAATATTTCAGCGCATGCATTATCATTAAAATGCATTTTAAAAATATGTTTGTTATGTAATTTTTTTATATTTTATTTTTTCCTCTTTTCCAGTGAGACTGCCATTCTTTTTATTGTATGAGGAAACGACAAGAAACATTTTGTTCAAGATACTGGTTTTATAAATTATATTTTATTTACTAGTTTCCTGATGTTTACAGCATTTTGTTGCATTTTATATGGGACGACTCTGCTCCTGCCAATCACAGCTTAGAGATTTGAGGCCGTTCCGGTTGTACAGAATTTTAAGTTTCTAGGTACATCTTTGAATGTAATAATGAGTTTTCTGGAAGGAATAAAATGAAATGGCGTAGGGCTAGGCTTGGAGTGGGATTCCAGTTGCCCATTCCACTAGGAATTTATTAGATTTTTGTCTTGTAACGAGTCCGAACGAGCAATACCAGGCGAGAAATGAAGAGCCGTTACGTGCGCGTTTTATAGAAGTAAATAAGAGGTCTGATGTCGAACGACTGCACGTGTAAAATTCAATCAATTAGCCTTCTGCAGGACGCTTGTGGATTAACGTGCAATGGACTGTATTAAAAACGTAGATAAGCCCGTGTGCTTATGTCTAGGGAAAAATCAAAGAAAAAAGAAGAGAAGCCTGTAAGAATCTGATGCGAAATGGGAGATACGTCTTCCATTATAATCATAACGGAATACGCCATCGTGGCGTCAACACTATCACCAGCAGCTAAGTAATACAAAATTAATTGTTAAACTGGAAAGTAGCTCTAAAGTTGCGCATTGCAATTTATTTGAGCAGTAATGATCACAAAAAAGTTTTATTCTTGGAATATTTTTTCTCTGCACTATTTTTCACCTACACACGACCCTGAGAATGTTTCCAAGTATAAGTATTATTAAAGTTAAGAGAGCTAGTAAGAGCTGTAATGTCACGACTGGTCTCGTCCTATATTTTGCTGAGATAAACTATAGTAATTTAGGGAGTAGTTTAAAAGTAATTTCTTTGGTGATAAAAATAATTTCCTTCTCACTATTTTACGTCTTGCAAGTAGGCCTAATTGCGATATTGATCAGATTAGTGATCTTAAGATTAATTTCATTGCTGAGAAATACCATTAATCATTATATCACTATTCTATTAGGGAAATATTTCATCCATTAAAATATATATTCACAAGAGCTGCTGAAGTACAGCAGCAACTGTTGTAGTCAATAGAATAATATTTTTTTGTTTGTCTGTGTATGATATGGTCATTTTCACCTGCTGCTCAAACGTCTGTATATGGTTGAACATCTATACTGAGCGTAGTTGGAAATGATATATCCCTGTTCATGTTATTGATAGTCACTATCGGACGCAAACTTTACAAACACACTATAAATAATTTCACAAACATATACAGCTCCCATACTAAAATTACCATTTATATTCTGTCCACTGCGTTGCAGCATATACAAAAAAAGCCGACCAATATACTCGCAATATAACATGTATAACTTCTTGTACCGCATTTGGTTTGTTATCACTTTAGACCGACATCTCGCTATTCCGCCCACTCTGCTGTACGATATTAATGATTGCGTGTGGTAAACCCGTCACAATGTGGAGTAATTTATGATCCGCGAGTCACCTGAGTAATAAGCATGAGGATTATAAAAGGACAAGCCTCACATAATGTCATAGGTGAGCAGTGACGTAACCCTGAACAAGGCCAGATACGGCTTGTTAACCGAGTTCCTAGAACTGCATTACAATCACGTTCCGATATGGACTCTTGTTGGCAAGGATGAACGTCTAAAACCTGCGAAACATTGCGTCAGCAATATACTCTGATGATAGTGTAAGCCGTGAAGACAAATCCAAGGAGAACTAGCTCCTACAGTTCAGTGCTATTTTTACTTTGCAGTGATCCTGGGGCTTGTAGCATAAACATACTAATAATATTAGTAAGATAGTACAAGTTAGAAACCACAAGTACATATATTTTTTTCCCACGTGAGTATTTTATATTCACTAAAAATATAAGTAACTGTATTAGAAAAGAAGAAAAAAATAAGTAAGCTAATTGAATGTAGTGAGATTATGGTAAAAATTTATGTAAGTTCTTAACAATAAGAGACTTAGAGACTTTTTTGTTGTTATTTTCTGGTGTGTGTTTTTATCATGTCATACGCAAAGGTATTAAAACGTAAAGAACAAAGAAAATTAATAATACATGCATTACAGAAACTGAAATAGAACAATGTGCTGAAAAATTCTTGTATTAAATACAACGATAATCTCGATGAACAGTCCTACCAACTGTAGTCTTGTATACTCCAAAACTAGGTCCATTTGAATGACAGTGATTCACTGTAGCTAGCCAGCGTAGAGTTTCACAAAGCTGTTGGTGACGTGTTAGAGCGCTGCCTCGCCTTCTCATGTTGATGCCATTCCCAATTGCCTGATGCATTTTCTCAGCTTTGGCATGAGACATGTGGAATTTTTTTTATAAAATTCTTCATCATACTATAAATCAAACTTCATCCATTGTGAAACTTTTTCTTGCCAGGCTGTGCATATTGTGCTGTCTCTTCAACATACGAGGAATACAAAATATGTAATATCTTTAATAAAGCCTTTATCTGCAAGCACGAGACCACTTGTGCTTTTAATTACAGCCTTATTTTACCCAGCAACAAAATTTACATGTTTATACTACTATTATCAGTAAACAGTTTTGTTGTGTAACAACAACTGTTATTATTTACTTGCAATGATATAAATTTTCTTTGTATTAGACTTGTAGATGAAACTTGTTTTGCAACATAATTATAGAGGTTAGAAGTTAAAATGCTGATACTATTAGCTTGCACTTTATTGTACTTCATGTCCCTGGTTGTATATCTAAACAAACGTGCTTTTAATAAAGTAAACTAGTTTTTAAAAAAAGAAGCAAATCACTTCGTGTTATTTTCAACACTATAGTTGAGCATACCAGGCAAGCTGGCACAGTGGCAACAACACTAAGATCGCATGCAGGAGGTCCCAGGTTGGATTCCCGGGCCGTCCATCTTCACTTCGGCTTACCATGGTTTCCCGAAATCACTTCATGTGAATGCCAAGGATCATTATTTTAATATGATTCACAGTCGCTTCCTCCTTAGTTACTGGTTGACTGTGTCACTGATCCCGGATCTAATGACATCGCTGTGAACGACACGTTAAGCTATAGCCACCCTCAAATTAATGCAAGAGTTAAAGTCAACACGTTAATTGACACTTAGCCTACTTACGTTCACTAAGTTATACATCGTCTTTACACAAAACCATTCTCGGCATCTTAGAGACAGAATATTTGTTTCGTTTCGTCTGCAAATGAAGTTTCCACTTTCCACGTACAGAAGTATTAGTCCAGGCCGAAAAAAATGTACGTCGCATAAGTCGTTATCGGTGGAAATGACCTTTAAGAATAAAGGTGATTTGATGATGATGTAGTGATGATACGATGTGATGTAAACTGCGAACAGATGATATGGATTTGCACAATGAGTTGTGTGATGCTATATGGATTTGCACAATGAGTTGTGTGATGCTATATGGTTTGCAAGTACTGATGGTCATAATTTTTTTCTCCTGGAACATTTTAAATGCTGGTTTGGTGTTATGGTCTATTGGAATGCGATTTCATTAAGTTTGGATCGTTGACTATGGTTTACTGAATGGGTGATGGTTTTAATTGAATGTGTGCTTCGCTAATATATGATGAAATGGTTTATCAGAGTAATTCGCTGGATTTTTCATAGGAATGCTTATATGTCCTGGGTGGTATGAAAGGAAGTGTTTGGTATATCCGATATGATGTAATGGAATGGATTGTAGATATTGAGTGTTGTTATGTTCTGTTCGGGTATTTGAGGTATTACAAGTTGGAATGTTTGTCTGGCAGTGTATGTAAAAATGGATGTTTTGTCTGTTTCTTATAGTAGCGAGTATGATAAGACAAAAAGTTATTGAGTTATTTTAAACATTTCTCGATGGGTATTTCGCGGTTTGGGCTAAATAGTTATTTGATAACTCATTAAAATATGTCTGGACAATGGGGAGAGCTGGTTGGTATATTTAATTAATAATATGGCGATATTGTGAGGTCTCTGTTTCTGTAAATGAAGCAATAATATATTGTGATGTGTGAAAAAAAAAGAAATTATTATACATAAGTGTGAAAAATAAATGGATGCATCAAACAATTGCAACATAAGATGCGTTTTAAAATGAAGTTTATAATTGAATGGTGTGTAGGAGATCATATGGTTCTAGTATAACGTTTTCTTATGGTAAATGCTCTCTACTAAAGAGATTATCTTGGGCCTGTATAGGTAATACATGGCAGAATGTTCGAACACGTCCTTCCGAATACTGGTATTTTTTGCCTTCGCATGGTAACAGGCTAAGTTATAAAAATTGTTTATTTCTCGTACGTGAACTATATATGGATATAGTTTTTTAATGAGTTTTATATACATATTTAAGAAAAGCATTGCATTATAACTCTTATGATGTGTTTAATTACCCTCGGATGGTTTTATAATATATTTTCATACTCGTGTGTTACTATGTTCACGAAAAGTTTTAACGGTTGGTGTGTTTAGGTAGCCCAGAGTGGTATCAAGCAATGTATGTTTAGATATGTACTTCAGGCTGAGTGTGTGCATGTGTGCGCATGTGTGAGTGTGTGTGTGTGTGTTAGACAAAATATTGTATGGTTTGTTGTACTGCGGTAGCTTGTTATATATGTTCTGAATCGCGAATGTTAAAGTTGTTATTTGCATGGGTTGTATGTTTACCCTCGTGGGCTGATGTATTAGGTGTTTGTGACCTGCTTGGGCCGTGGGGAACAAAAGTCTGGTCGTCGACACGCGCCCTTAGCGACAACGTTTGAAGTAGTGTTGGCTTCGCCTTCATCGTCTTTGCAAGTTGGTTGGCCGTACTCGCGTCTGCCATTCGAGAGATCTTGCATCTCGGGACGTTTACTAGAGATGTGCGTATTGTCTCTATCTTGTTTTTTTTTTTTAACTAATCTATATGAAGACTTAGGTGTTATTTAAACGATAGCGTATTAATATTAATGTAAATTTAGTAAAATTGTATATGCATAATCACCTTTGCTGGCATTTGAAGTGTAGGATGTAATACTAAAAATGTAATTGCCAACATTAGGGTTTTAGGGTTAACATATATATGTATATATGTATGTATGTATGTATATATATATGTGTGTATATATATATATATATATATATATATATATATATATATATATATATATATATATATATATATATATATATAACTTTGTCGGGTTTCGGAACAATCGAAAAACTTGGTGTCGATGGTATTTGAAGCAAGATTTTACATCTTAGTTAGCTTTGATTTGAATTTCTGAAATTCTTGTCGGTTTGATAAATGTTTGGGGAAATAGGTTAATATTAAATATTTTTTTCTTTTAACATAAATCAGTAATGTTGATGTTTTTGTTTTTTTTTTAAGCATAAGAAATTTTTTTTATGTATAACGTATGTTTTTGAGGAATGATGAATGAGGAATAAGGAATGAGGAATTATGAAAATGTTTTTTATTATATGTAGAGTAGTAATTTCATATAGGCTTGTGTTGAATGTGTCATTTCTAAAGTGTATGAATTAAAAACAATTAGATATCAGTATGCTTTAATTACATATATCTGTAATGCAGTTTGTGGATGTAAAGCCTTCCTAGTTAAGGCACTCACCTGAATCTTTCCGCGAGTCCATTGTTATACTTTCAAGAGATGACGATAGACTGATGGAGTGATGGGTTTAGGTACTTCTTTGTTGTTTGATGACCTTGGTAGAGAGACGAAGTAGACAGAGTGAGATAGGGAAAGGAATGGTTAAGTGTTTGTTTTGTAGTGAGTTACAAGCTGATATGCATGTAAATTATGCATAATAGCAACCATATTTTAGTCGGGAGATAACTTTGGTCATGGTAAGATGTGTAGTTATTGTGGAATTGATCACGTTAGTTAATCAATACATAAATAGTAATTTTAATTGTTCTTGATGGAATATGAAGCAAGGTGCAAATTCTCAAACCAATAGTTGTTTTCCATTCTCGTTCGTTGTGTTTCATCGGTCGATGGCTAGTTGGTTTCAGCTCATTACATACATATTACTTGCATTTGGAATTTCATTACGCCAATACTTTGGTTAATTTACTTGATACGCGATTAAAAGAAATAAATACCCTGTATGGTTCTTGAATCACCACGGATTTACTACTTATGTTTCAATAGTCTCGCTAAACATTTACTATTTGTTACATATATTTTACTCTTGATGGGCGAGTGTTCAAATCTTTGGATGTACGTCTATAGCATAACCCATAGTCTAACAACATAGATTATGACATCAGTTACAAATATGTTTTTACTATTTTGTTTTCGTATTCATGAAGTTTACATATCAGGGTCTCTTAATGTTTTGAAGGGAAGAGCATCATCGTCTGTGTAGAAAAACATTGGGGACCTTTAGGGTGGAAGTGCTGCTGTTGTAGATGCTGGAGGACAAGTCCTTGGAGATGGAGTCACTACTAACATATTTGCTGGCGGAGTGCATATGCTGTAATTCTTAGTGTATGAATAAACATATCTACATTATTTGTATAGTCCAGCTTGAATTGATATTAATGTGCCTGTAGAAAATTTAACTTCTCGAAGCAGTTTTTGTCTATATATGGAACACAAAATTGATGTATACGGTGCATCCAATGTCGGTAAACGGCTAAGTATGTCTGTCTTAAAACTTATATAATAATATTTACCATCGCAAGATTCTTTGTGGTTGATGTCATCTCCGGGTATGACATAGGACGGTGATAGCTTCGAAACCCGGAGATGAATGGCGCGACCACTATCTTCACATACGAAGCTGGTTACTAGTCTGACGGTTTCGTATGGTGAAAATTCCTTCCACTGTGTACGGAAATGTATGTTCTCACTACACGTATCAAAGTACATCGATCTGTAAATATTTTCACACTCATTTTTAAAGGGAATACCATATTGCACACAATGGAGGCCTTCACGCACATATATGCGGCAAGTGCTGTGGTTGCACATGCAATATGCATGGTGTCGACTCGGTGTTAGTATGATTCGACAACATAATCACTTCTTCAGAAAATGTTTCGCTATCTTGATATCCAGGCTCCATAATGTCTTGGTTGGTCAGTGGCAGGGAATGTGTTACTTGCACTTTCGACGTTAAGCCTTGGAGCATGAATGTTGTTCTCTGTCGCGCAGGGTCATCGTGCTGTGTTACATGATGTCTGTATTGTATACAACTCGTTTCTACTGCATGGGCGTGTGTCTGTAACGCGCATTGTGTAGTCGGGTTCGAAACTTGCCTACAGTAGTTCACAGGTGGTTAGGTATGTATCTTGCATCACCGGCTGTCTGCGAAGCGATGTCATTCGTTTCCGACCTTGAAGTAATTTTTTAAAAATAAACTCTCTTTGTTTTATACGCAAAGTTAAAGCAAGATGGAGATAGTCGAAGACCGGTAAGAAACAAATGTATGTGAAAGACTTTCAGTCTTGTGTTAGGTATCGTGTTGAGTGGATTTAGTCAGCTTTCTCGGTATCTTATGCATAGCTGCTAATTATTCATTTGCATACCTGCATGTTTGTGTAGTTGTTGGTAAATGTGTAATGAGTATTTGGTAGTTATTCATGAACAATGTGCATATTTGTGTAATGGTAATTATGTTTATGATTATGCAAGTGCATATGTGCATAGGTGTGCATTTAGTAAATATTCATAAACTACTTCGTTATCGTGATTACGCAAGTGCGAATGCACTATTAATTAATCCAATTAAATATATTTTTGTTATTTGTAATACTTTTGGAATCCAATATGGCAGTCGAATGCAATTTTTGGAGGTTTGATGACAGTAGAACGAAGGTAAGTAATTGACCAATGAGAAGCATTGATGTATTAATTATCTAATGAGAAGCATTCATGTAGTAATTAGGCAATGAGAAGCATTGACATAGTAAATAGCTAATGATAAAACAATGGATCGAACGAAAATAAGTAAATGAATCGCTTACATGTAATTGGTCGAATGAAGGTGAAAGAGAAACAAATGACGCTATTCGAACTCAGATGAGAATCAAATACCCTTCGGTATATGTAAGCGATGTAATTCAAGAGTTGGTTTTCATATGGTGATTAAGTGTAAATAGTCTCATTGAGCAAATAAAAAGTAAGTGTCTTGAACGGGACTCGAATTCAGCATCAATCCGCCTAGCTGTTTTTAGAGTTCCCATCATGTTGGCTCTCCAGCCTACTATGTTCTAATATCTCTGTTAGTTCCACAAGAAATAGGTGTGTATGTTTGTGTATGTGTGTATCTGCATGGGAGTGCGTATGCATGTGATTGTGGATTTGTGTGGATTGGTATGTGGATTGTGTGTGTGGATTGGTGAGGATTGGCGTGGGTGTATATACGTGTGTGCATGTGTGTGAAGTTAATGAATTAACACATTTCCCATCAAACAAAGCCCACACCTTTCGATTATTCACATTTCCCTTTAATGGCTACTCTGTAATGTTTCTCAAGTAATAACCATGTATCTAATTAATTTCACTCTGAAAGGGTTCTAAACTCTACCAGGGGCGCTTCATAACCGATGGCTTTATCAACTACGTTACCGAGGTGTCCCACCTTACAGCATTTTAATATGTTCACTTACAAAATATATTAAAAAGTTTGTAACCTGTTAAAACAGATAATATTCAAAACAAGTTAATACTCAATTCAATTTAAATTTAAAAAAATACTTTTCAAAATGGATAAACTCCAAGAAACCATTAAACTCCAAGAGAATGTTAGGGTTCGCAAAAATATAACAAATATTAAAGTGTATGACTGGTTAAACTGTAGAAAGGAATGCAGTGTATAATATGGTAAAGGTTAGGAAATGTCAGAATTCGAAGGTTAGGAAAGAAAAATAAACAACATTTCAAATACTCTGTACAGGACTCGATTCTGCGCCAATCCACTCGCCGTTCGTCAGATCTCCTGTCATGTTGGCTCTCCAAGCCTCCATACCCGGCAACAGAAACTCCTGAGATCTCGAGTAAACCTGCAGGGTGTAGAGGGCACAAGGGATATATGTGAAAGTGTGTGTGCAGGCGCATTACCCCCTCCACGCCTACTCGGTTGTCAAGCGCCAGCCGATGGGTCAAGACGACAGTTGCTGTCCAGCTATCGGGACGTCAACGTGTGTGGCTGTGCGACATCTCACTTTCTCTGCGACGAGACTATATGCATGATTGCGTAAGAAAATGCAATTCCCGTTTCTTCCCAGAAAATAACACTCGTCCTTAGGCGTGAACCTGCAATCGATGTGTGATTACGCACCTGCATTTCCTGGAAATCCCCAAAAATGTCTAAGTCGAAACTTACATAATTACTCCGACCAGGAATCGAACCCGGCAGCCTAAAAAAATTACTATTTCCAAAAATGTTGAAGTGTTCTGCCAAGTAGTCGAACTTGGAAATTATTCTGGTATTATTTGATAATTACATGGATATGCAAGTATGGGCTAGCACGGTTACGTCACTATACGATTACGCCAAACAAGTACATTCCCCCTCGAGACCAGCGAATGCAACTGTCATTGAACATCAGTCAAGCAAGGGACAGTGCAATGAAACATCTATGGAGCAGTAGCTGTAAGTAAGTGCAGTTCCCCCTTCCCTATCTCAATTGCATCATTTAATGAATAACTATTAAGATACTCACCCAGAAATCGAACCTGGCAATCCAAAAAGGACATTACATTAATTACCCTTACCAGGAACACAACTTAAAAATAAATTTTGACTAAAAACAAACAATAAAATATTATTAAGTGTTCAAATGGCCAAGTGTTCAAAGGGTTAAGTGCTCAAAGGGATAAGTGTTCAAATAGGTTAAGTGTTTAAGGGTTAATGTTCAAAGGTTTAAGTGCCCAAAGATTTAAGTGACAAATGGTTAAGAGCCCAAATGGTTAAGAGCCCAAATGGTTGAATTTCCAAAGGGTTAAGTGCCCAAAGGGTTAAGTGAGGTTATGTTTGGTGGCAACCTCAAAAACAAGATGGCAAACTCAAAAACGAGATGAAATGATTGAGCAGGAAAAATCAAAACGGTACGATAGAGCATGAAACATCGAATGGAATGATAGTGCATGAAAAAACCGAATGGAATGATAGAGAGGTTCGCTGCCAGGTGGATCGAGTAAGCTCCCAACACGACCGACTCTCACCAGGTGAAAAGATATATAATATACTAGCTTATCCCGGCGAACGTTGTTCTGGCTCTTTCACACTATATATATATATACATATATATGTGTGTGTGTGTGTGTGTGTGTGATACTAATCCTATATTATTTATATTCATTTCATGTGAATTGAATCATTTCCAAATGTATATTTGTGAAACTACTATTAAATTTGAAAAAATCTGAGGTTCTGAGGTACAAAAGTACAGATTTTGGAATCACGGGAAGTAAGCCTGTCGCTAATGTAGAATGTTTAGAACTCGTCACAGCGCCATCCGGCGCGGCGGTGCGAGATGCATCTGTCGTATTTCGTGCGATAGTTGGAGGGGAATTGTTCACCCAGTGTTTCAGTTATGTCACACTGTCGCACTATTTGTATGGGCATGCTAAAAAGCAGAAGTGCAGTGCAATAAATTTTTTAAGACATGCAATCAATTCCTACCCCTTCTCACCCCAGCCAACGGTAATGTTGTTGAACTTACTATTGGCGTTTTGCGTTCGACGACTCACACGGCGTATAAATATACAAAACATATTTATTCTTTACGAATGGCATGGCATTTTTTTCGATAATTTTCAAAGCGAGGCATTGTGAAGAATTGAGAGAATTGGTTTGCAACTTAGTGTGAATACTAATTGGAAAAATAAATTACCAATGTGTAAAAGAGATGTATGTGTGTAGGAGAGAATATGTTTGACATTTTACCTTTTAGAACTTACTCTCCAACAGTGATCTGGTCGATTCAGGAACTCTGCAAGGGTATTCACATGCACTGGCATTCAAGATACATAAAACCCTCAATATTATTAAGAAGCACTTCATTTGGATAGTTAATTTTGTAAGAGACAATTAGGATTGTGTGGTTGAACATTACCAATAAAAGAAAACAGGATACTGTTAACTAACTTGAATTCAAAGCAGAAAATAAAAAATTAAAAATCAGAATAAAGCTGTTCAATTGTGTGTGAAAATCAAATCAATTAATTTAAAATTCTGTTCTGCAAGTATATTAATATCATACAAATATCACCACCATTCAAACGAAAGAATTACATAAATTGAAAAAATAAATAAAGTTAAATGTCTTTAATACTGCTTTCAAATAATTAAACGAATTGTAGAATAATTAAACTGTGTATGTTGCCTTAGCGCCTCTTAACCAAGTTTTATATAGTGAGCTCCAATAATCTATAGCATTACACGCTCAAATCACTTTCCCACATATCTAACTCAGGTTCATAATCTCTTCAAAATTAGCAAAAGTTTTAATGTTCTCCAAACAAAATGAAGTCCAAATCAAAAATGGAAAAATAATTCTTCACTCCCAATTTATATTCAAATCTCTGAAGAGTTTAAAAGTTTTGCTCCGGTAACTAGCTCAATTAGTAGCGTAGGACCACTGGGCTTAATTAATAAGTGACACTCATTACTGCAACTAAATCTTCGAAAACTATATCATCTGTCACTAACATTTCAGGAGCAATGATAAACTTGCAAGAGACGCTACCAAGCATAAGTCTGTACGCCCAAAAATTGGGTGGCGTCACATTAATGTGTAGGTAGTGCTGACGTTACCAGCATGGCGTCGTGACGTCGGTGTAGATTCTACCTCGTAGATTGCGTCCACTTATAAATCCAAACTAAATCCGCTAGGCTTTGGCCTCTTCTTAACTTGCCAAGCTACCCTTCAATTAAACTAACTTCGGGTACCAAAATCACTGACCTAGCTTATGTCGATGCCGGGGATTTCGCCCAAGAAATCCCGTCTATTAAACAAGCGTACTTGGATCTACAGATCCGTACCCAAAAGCCCTTGACTTCCGGCAACTTCGTCAATTTCTATCAATGGAGCTCAGCTACTTCCGGTTTAAATATAGCTTAACACAAAATAAAAATAAAACTGCAAATAAAAGAAAATAAACAGTTTTAAAAATTATAATAATAAATACTGATACTTGTAAAATCCATTAAGAAACATACATATGTCAAGCAGCCAAATGTTCAGAATAACGTACTGACTTACCATAGAGTAACATAAATTAATATACAAGAATTGAAAAGAATGGTGGATCCTAACTCATATTACACATTTAAAAAAGATGAGATAAAATATGTAAAATTGCAGAAGGGTTCCAATTAAAAAAAGCAATTGCTTCAACAGATGTAAATATGTAGGTATCATATGGTACAAAACAATACACGTTTTAATCTGCATACTAGTACCGGGACATGTAAATGAGAGTACATGGATATGTTGTAGAATGTCCCTTCTGTTACTTACTGTATTCACTTTCAGTTAAAAACTGAAAAATATTGCGTGTAATTAGCATACATAAAAAAACATGATACATTGAACACTCATTTACGAGACTCTCTCCAGTGTAAACGTAAACAACTCTGTAGAAAAAAGAAGAAAAAACATAACATCACTTACAGTCTGTTCAACAATCCAAAAATAAAATTATTCTCTTCCTGAAAGAAAAATATACATACACATCTATTTTCCAAACAACAATCAACATTAAAACACTTTGAAATAAAACTCACTTTAAAATTAATCATTAACATTCATCTGAAAAGAAAAGAAAAATCGTAATATCTTTATTCAACAAAATATAAAAGAATAAAATTGAAGCACAACTCTGGAGCGTTTTTTATATTGTCTCCTCTTTGGCCCACGTTCCATGACTCGCTGCGATGTAATCAAAGAAGACATCAGGCGATAGGTCGCAGTTGCGGTCATGTGATACCCCTGAGTCAGTCCCCTCTTGCATCACACTGCACTTTGCTGTCCACCTCTAGCTTCTTTAGTAAAAAAAGGGCAGGCTCCGCTGTTCGGTTGGGCGTATATTTAACTCGTTCCAAATTAACGTTTAACGTCGTTGAAAGGCACTTTCATTACCTAAGTTTTGTTTCGCACGTAATGGAGCTGCAATATATGTGGGATTCGCTACAGTCGTCGCTGCATTGGTACGTGAAAACTCCGTCTGAAAACTTGAACGTCTCTGCTAATGGTAACGGCCATGTTTTCGCGTACTGAAGACGGTGTTTTTATAGCGTTCGTCAACCACTGATAGCCTCCTGGACCAGAACTGTTGACCTGAAAGTGGTCAAACTTTACTTCGTGCGACTTGTGACTTTTAAAATTACTGTTTTATAAACTGACTAACTTTTTAAGCAGTGTTCAAACAAACTGATGTTAGCGACTTCTCAAGAGTGTTCTGGACAATACTATGACGTGCTGCAGCTGACGCCGACTCCGCTGCTCCGCGCCGTAATCGGAGACCCACCTCGCCTTCTTCTCTTTCTGGAACGATGCGCTCGCGGCCTCCCCTGATTTCCCCTTCTGGGAATCCCGTGAATGCCGACAGCAGCGAGACTTGCTGGCATCACAGACCTCCTCTCGCCTGCTAGATTTCCGATACGTCTAGCGACGACGCAAGAATGTTCTGGTAAGACTGGCTGGCGCCTTAGCCCTCCACGACGCATCACGCGGGTTGGGGAAAATTCTAGGTGGTGGCCTAAGACACTATATATACTGCCGCAACCCAGCGGCTGGCAGTCGTTGACGGAGGCCGCCTGGCGAGTGTGCGCGACGACTGGAGATTGCGGGACGACGGCGAGTGAGGTGCTCGTGACTTGATTGGCCGAGAGCGTGTGAAACCGACGGGTGAAGCCTACTGTGCGTGAGGGTGCTTGGAGGACTGTAGAAAATTGCGACTGGCGGGACATGGATTGTACTGAGGTAGAACTGAATGGAAGTGTAATACAGATTTTATTGTAAATATTCGAACTGTCAAATATAAACGCATTAATTGTAAAATAATTGAACAGGTTGATACACAGTCTAGTGAGACTGATCTTCGATTATTTAATTTCATTGATTTCTTTGTCGTAATTATGAATTTTATTAATTGGCGTCAATTATGAACAGTAAGTGATTTCAATTTATTGTGAGAATTTGAATTCAGAGAATTTTGGTATAGTTATTGTACACAAAAAAAAAAGAAAGAAATTATAATTGATTCTTTTATTTGATTAAGACCTCCATCCCTTAACGAACTTGGTGTAGCCCACTTAATTTCTAGGGAGTGAAATTGTAACAATACGACGCGTGTTTACACAAAATTGTGACTTCCTCGCGTAACACATACATAGTTTCTCTTTACGCTGTTCTCACTCAAAAAGGCAGTAAACAAAAATTAACAATTTTAAATACACGTATTAATATTTACAAATATACACAAAAAATTAAATAATGGTAATAATCAAAACTTAAATTCCAACGTTATACTCGAATAGTTGTTCCAGCAAAAATTTTCGTTCTTCTCTCGTCGGCTAAACAACGGCATATAGGAGAGGGTTTGAGAATTTCCGGTAATTCTCGATTTCCCTACCGTACAGTCAAAATACGAAAACCCAATGAAGACCTATCTTGAAGAAATCTCAACTGATTAATTGAACGTCTCATTGTACAACATATATATACACATAGCAAATTATAAACACACACCAAGAAAAATCGCAGTGAAAAGTGAAGAAAACAAGCCCAAAATAATAAAATATACTTTCTCTTTGCAAAACAAAGGAAAATCTGCCGCTTCAAAAATTTCTCGACGAAATAAAATAAATAATTAAATATATGGATATACTTATACGAGGTGAGTGTTAAGCAGGTGAGTGGTAAAACTATAATGTAAACATTATTCATTGCTGACATTGTGCTAGGATTTACATGTAATATTCCTCTGCTAGGATTTGCATGTAATATCCTAGTTCTGTCTTGTTCTTCTTAAACATAACTTGTAAATTCTCTCTCACTAAAAATAAAATTCAGCATGCGTGAAATGTGGACAACAGTACTTTGAAGTTGCAACTCGTGCCCATGCAGGACATACAAGACGGTATGTTAGGAACATCTTAGAAAAATTCTCGCGTAATGATGCTGTACTGTGCGACACGACGTAGCGATGTATAGGGGCATAAACTCTTCCCACACTAAATAAATAACATCTCTGAAAAAATACCTCAGAGGAAACAATAATTCTCAATAGTAATATTACGTCCCCATAACATTTCACAATAAACATAGCATGTAGGCTGCGATACATTAAACATTCATCTCCTGTTATGCCGTCGCATAAACCAGTATAAAGCATACAAGGTATTCCGTCTCCAAAGAACATAAACTTGTATCTCACGCATAAAAATACAAATAAAATTCTGCATAAAAATTACTTCTTCCCTAGGGGATTCTTGAACGGTTTTAATTGCGTGATATTAAATCTCCCTACAAAGTCTCCATTCAATGTAGGTAAACTGTAACAGTTCTCCTTAATTACTTCTGTCACATGGAACAGGCTCTCGAACAGAAGGAATAGCTTCTTCGTTACATTCTTAGCAGCAGAACTTAGATATCTTGTTCTCTTCAGCACTAAATCATCAATCTGTAACTTGTTTACAAGAGACAGCTTTTTTTGTCTTCGCATGGACTCTGCCGAACAATATAACTTGCTCTTCACAATATCCAAAAGAATTTCTTGTCTGACGGGCGTACTACTTTCTCCAAAAGATATTTACGCTTGCAACAGCTTCGGTAACATCTTACTAGCCACAGTCTCGGACTCGCGCATATGTACAATAAACTCTTACAAATGTATAACAAACTCTGACATATGTACAACAAACTCTGACATATGTACAACAAACTCTGACATATGTACAACACATTCTTACATATGTACAACAAACTGTTTTCCTGCGCTGTCTGGGGACATTCAGCCACATTTTGTCCCTCCAGGATCAAATACAGTTTCAACGAGAAAATACAGCCTCATGACTCGACAAAGTTCCACGTCAAAATTTGGCCAATTGTTGAGTTTTGTTTTGCGTCCCTTCAGGTGCTTCTTCCTCCTCTTGTATCTTCTCTTCCTTCGAAAATCTCTTCTTACTCTTCGAAATTTGCTCTGTTTCAATTTCGATCGTGACAACTTAGACGTATGTGACCTTGGAGAATGTGCTGTCGAAAATTGTTTTCTCCTAGTCTTCAAGTCGGTTGGGTTCCTGTGTTTGCTACATGATTTGCGATTGGAAACTTTGGCAATCTGTCTGATTTGACTGCATGCCTATGTACTGGCTTTGGCTGTGTCAGTGTACAGTTCTGACGTAATGGATGTGGTACTCAGCGAATGACTTGCACTGTAGTTTACGTCATAGTCCCATACAGAAACTGTTCCATTTATTTGTTCCAGTAGACATTCGTTTGTTTGTTCAACCAAATTTGCTGGTGCTTGTTTTCCTATAGTAATTTCCATTACTGTTTCATTCTCTTCTTCCGGTGTACTGCACTGTTGTTTCAATGCCTCGTCAGCTTGTGATGAGTACAGAATTGGCGAGTGAGTTTCCACTAGCTAATTGCTTTCATTACTGAGTTGCGTGCTCTCATTTGAGGTACTAGACGAATGACTATCGGTGTACAAAACGTCACGATAACATGCAGATACGTTTTCATGTCCTGTCTCAGGTAGTAGATCGTCTGTGGGTTCAATTGAGCTTGTTTGTTTGGGTGTTTCGGTTAGCTGACTGTTCTCAGTCTTTTCCCCTGAAACGAACTCAGGTTTTGGCGCGGGTATTTTGACAAGTGTGAGTGTAGATGTGTCACTTTTCTCCTCAGAAACAGTTGTAGGTACAGGTGTAGGTTTTTCTGCTGGTTTTTCGGTTTGTTCTGTGCTAGTTTTCTGATTTCTGATATGTTTGTGTAAAACCAGCCTTTCTAAAGATATCTAACATGTCCGTAATACATTTACTAAAGATAGCTTCCCTGGCGAGATCATGCTGCTCAAAAATCTCACTTATACTGTCTTTCACAGAGTTGAAATTACCTTCAGCAGTGTCTACAGTAATGTGTTCCGTTGGTGTGTAAGTTGCATAAAAGTGTGTGTGTATGGTCTGTTGCCCCTCCAGGTGTTGAATTCTCGTGAACAACATTCGCGTGTTGATGTGATTGAATGTTATGCTGTGTTTCACTGTGGGTGTCGTCAACTTGGAATATACAATCTGTTTTTAACTCTGTGTCGAGAATTTGAAGTATTGGGATATGGTTTTCAAATGTAGGACTTTGATATTTCGTCAACTGTCATGCCTTATTCCCATGCTCTAGTGGTATAAGTTACGTTCCCTTAACACTTTTAACAGCCACTTGTTTCATAATCTATTGTAATTCATTATTGGCTTTTGAAATGGGAGCAAATGTGAGATTTGCGGATTGTGTGGTCTGAAAAGTGGTCCTAAAATTTAGCTTTGAAGTTATTCTCCACATTTGCATTTCTATTACTCACTCATTCTGTGCTTTCTGTAGGTTCTCCTCATGCTTTTGTCTCAACATGAATCTATTCAACGTGTCGAATTCTACTTGTGTCATTACTGATGTCTGTGGTGTTGTTGGTGAAAATGTGTTTGCCTTCATGTATGTGCTTTTCAAAAGATTCGTGTTGGCAGCACTGGGGTTCATCTCAACTTATTAAACCTCTCGATAGCCCTTACATTGTTGCGCCACTGTGAATAATAGTGGGAGATATTTGGTGGCAACGATTGGTGGACCTAGTGTGGATGTTGGAGATGGGGATAGAGTGTGTAACAGAAGGTGTTTGACATTCACTGGACTTAATAGGATTACTACAGCACTACGCATGGGCGCCACTGTGAAGAATTTAGAGAATTTGTTTGCAACTTGGTGTGAATACTAATTGGAGAAATAAGTTATGTCGATGCCGGGGATTTCGCCTAAGAAATCCGGGCTATTAAACAAGCGTCCTTGGATCTACAGATCCGTACCCAGAAGTCCTTGACTACCGGCAACTTTATTGTCAAATCCTATCAATGGAGCTCTACTACTTCCGGTTTAATAAGTCACAAATATAGCTTAACACAAAATAAAAATTAAATTGCAAATAAAAGAAAATAAACAGTGTTAAAAATTAAAACAATAAATTCTTAGCCTTATAAAATCCTGAAAAATCATTAAGTAACATACTTAAGTTAAGCAGCCAAAATGCTCAGAATAATGTACTTAATTACCATAGAGTAACATAAATTAACATACAAGAATTGAAAAGAATGATGGATCCTAGCTCATATTAGACATTTAAAAATCATGAAATAAATATGTAAAATTACAGAAGGGTTTCAACTAAAATAAGCAAGTGCTTAAACATATGTAAATATGTAGGTGTCATATGGTACAAAACAATACACGTGTTGATCTGCATAATAGTTTCGGTACATGTAAATGAGAGTACATGGATATGTTACAACATGCATATCTACTTGATATGTATGGCTACAAGTATTTGCCCATTTATACTGGACATTACAAATATCACGATATTTATCGCAGAAATATAAAATTAACTTGCTAATTTGAAGGACCGTTCAAATAACATTTATATTTGAAGTGAAAGTTCATTTTATTTGGACTTTTTATCATAATTGTAATTTAGAGAACAATTATATTTAAGGTATACATTCATCCTAGGCGAGCCCTAAATTATATATAATTACTTTGAATTGGAAAAAACAGTCAACATTTACACTAATATGATTAATATTGAAAAAAAAAAATGCTTCTATTCGCCGTATATTGAACTGCATAGTGTTACGCGCTGCTGCCCGGCGCTGTGGCAGTGGACCCATCTCACTCCTCCCCTCCCCCAGGCCGACACGCTTTTTGCCTCCTGACGCCAATTCTGGGAAAACTGTGAATAATGGACAAGGGCCGTCGGGCTGTCGCGCTGCTCGGCGCCATGCATGCGTTACGGCCCCTCTTCCCTGCTGGAGGTTTCGACGAGTCTGGCGACGACGCAAGAATGTTCTGGTGAGACTGACTGGCGCCTCGGCCCTCCGCGACGCATCACGCGAGTTGGGGAAGATTCTAGGTGACGGCCTAAGACCTATATATACTGCCGCGACCCAGTGGCCGGCAGTCTTTGACGGAGGCCGTCTGGCCGAGTGTGCGCGAGTGAAGTGAGGTGTGGGCAACGACTAGAGATTGCGGGACGACGGCGAGTGAGGTGTTCGTGGCTTGAATGGATGAGAGGGTGTAAAACCGACGAGTGAAGCCTATTGTGCGTGAGGGCGTTTGGAGGACTCTAGAACATTGCGACTGGAGGGACATGGACTGAACTGAGGTGGGACTGAATGAAAGTGTAATGCTGATTTTATTGTAAATATTCGAACTGTCAAATATGGACGCATAAATTATAAAATTATTGAATAGGTTGATACACTGCCTATTGGGACTGATCTTTAATTATTTAATTTCATTGATGTATTTGTCGTAATTATAAATATTATTAATTAGTGTCGATTGTGAACAGTTAGTGATATCCATTTCTTGTGAGAAGTTGATTAGAGCGAATTTTCGGTGTAATTATTGTAAATAAAATAAGATAATTATAATAAATTATTTTATTTAAATGAGACTTCCATCCCTTCACGAACTTGGTTTAGCCCACTTAATTTCTTGAGAGATAAATCGTAACAATACATATTATGATCGCTAGGCAAATTACCTGCGAGGACGCATTCCTGAATGAAACACATAATCAAAATATAATAAGCCTATATAATAAGTAGACGATCTCTGTCTGTCTGTCGCTCCGTCTTTAATACGTCTAAGTCCCTTGTAACTCAACAGAAGTTTCTCAAAATTTTGCAGAGTTAATCCTCAGGGTAAAATACAGGTTAAGTTCGAATCTCAGCAAGATGAGATTATGCAGTCATTACCTTTTACCCTAAAAACTCATTTTTAATTACTTTTTCCCTATGAAGAGTTTTATATTAATGCATAGAGAATATTGCAATGAGATATGAAGATAATGGGCTATGATTTTTGTTTACTTTAAATGTCTCGCTTCAATGTTGAGTTAATTAAGTGGGGGCACAGTGGCTCAGTGGGTGGATAGAGCGATTCGAAGTAGGGCAGCAGATGCTCATTGGCGAGAGAGATTCCAAGTGAGGCCGCAGTGGCTCAGCGGATAGAACTGTGGTAAGTGGGACCGCAGTGGCTTTTTGGACAGAACTATATCAAGAGGGGCCACAGTGGCCAAGTAGATATATATATATATATCAAATAGGGCCTTAGTAGCTCAGTGGATAGAGATATTCCAAGTGGGGCCGCAGTGGCTCAGTAGATAGAGAAATATTCAATGGGACCGCATTCGCTTCATTGTTGACTTAATTTCACATAATTTCAATATTACGTACATATATCTATGCAATAGTTTTTTTTTCAGTCTTTGTATGGTAACCAAATTTTTTAACATCGTAACTGTTCTAGCCCCGTGATAATACCAAAAAAAAAAAAGGTCACGTGCTGGATCTCCTAGTTTTTTATAACAAGACTAATACTACCATCAAAGGAACTTCATTTTTTTTTTTATATTTTAAAACTAACTTTTTTGTTGGTTGTTTTAACTGTGACTTGATTATATTAACGTCCTGTTCGTCAAATGGTTTGCACTGTTATACACATTCCTGCCTTTCCACATAAGGTTTTAACTTTACAGATTTTCCCACAGTGCTCCCAAAACTAGATGTCCCTACATTCTTTATACTGGCCTTTGTATGTGTGAACTCCACTATATCAACAACACCAGAGAGAATGCGTTTCACGCTACAAATAAACAAGTGCCTAAAAATAATCTAAGGCATTTTAGAAATTCAAGATTTATGGTGATGGAAGAGGGTAAAATACTTGTTCAATAAATATCATATACATAGGATACTACTTGTAAACAAGCCTAGAAACAATTTCATGTACCAGATAAAACATTTAACATCCAACAAGAAAATAAAAGGGTGACATAGCCACATGTTAAAGTTCTGTCTATTTGTAACACTGCTTTAGTTATGCAGCCACTAACTATACAAATTGGAATCCCATAACTACTTACGTTTCCATCCTGAATCATAGTGGCATTTCCCTCTTCACAAGCATCCAGCATATATTTATTGCGGCATCTTTAATGATCTTCAAAACATTTAAGTACTTTGAAAAATATTAATACCCATGCAGAGCCCGTCAATCTCACCATAAATTTCTCTCATTTGAGATTTTAATATTCTGTAAACAGTGGTTTCATCGATAATCTTGAATCTTGGTTTTATTTTATAGATTTCCTGACATCATATCAGTAAAAATATTACAGATGCTGTATTAAAAAACCCACGTGAGGTATAACTCGGGCTAGGGCCACGTTTTTTTTTTTGCGAAAATAATTGAGGACAAGTTGTGTTCCGAAGCAGAGAACCACTCGCGTGATTGGATGTTTGGAATCGACAAACGTGTCACCTGTCTGCCCACGAATGACGGACGGTCAGTATCGGCAAACGTCATTCTGATTGGCTCACTCATAGAGCTCACTGCCTTCACACAGAGACAAGCGGCCAATAGTCCAATGAAGACTACCAATATGTACATAGGATATTGAAGTGTAGCATCCGCGTAAATCTTTTCACGAAAAACAGGTGGCCCTGGGTATAACTTACTTAAATTTCATTATTTTGAAGTCGTTATCCACAATTGAACAACCTGTGCCCCAAAAAGTTTTATTCTGATCCTGTGTAAGTAGAAATCTTATATAAATAATTCTCTACTCCGGAAATACAATAGCAAATTTGACGTATTAACGAACTCAAACATTTGTTGGTATGTTGCAAGTTGTCCTGTAAGCAGATCATTTGCAAAATCGTTAGTTTAGTTTTGACGAGTTTTAAATAGTAAACGCTCTATAGCAAATAGTGTATATATTTCAATATTTATTACATACCTACAGTTATAAGCTGAATTCCCCCCCCCCCCCCCCCCCACTCTCTCTACTGTGGCAGTCCTTTTAAAAGAAAATACTCTTTGACTTACTTATTACTAGTCAATTGCAATCAATTTTATGTTCTGTAGATTTTGTAAGTTCTATCTTACAATGGTTTATTATTCTTAGTGAATAGTACATTTAATCGTGTTGTTTTTTTTTTTGTTGTTGTATTAGTGTCTTGCACTTTGTATATCCTTCGATGAACTACTAGCCTGTTGGAGTCCCTTCAGTCATGTGAATTTTCTTCTTATGTACAGTTAGTCGCATTTCCCAGTTATAGGTGGGAATATTATCTGCTGATTGAAATGCACAGTCATAGGTCATTGCCATCATATACACATAATTCACAGCCCACAATTATTATTTTTAATGCTCAATATTTTCATGAATTTGAATTCACAGCAATTCTTTTTTAATCTAAATTTTCGGCCACCATCTGCTTGAAATACAGAATCGCCATTGTTATATGTATAGTTCGCCATATATGTACACCATATGCATTGTCTTCCGTATCTGTTTGTATTGAACAACACTGTTATTTGCTCGTAATGCCTGGTCACGTTCACATCTACTGTAATTGCAATACAGAGTTCTCACTAACTGATAACACATAACCATCTCAACTAAATGGTAAAGCATAGTGCGATGTACCGTGGGACTTTGAGGGGGGGGGGGGGCTTCAAAATGCAGAATGCAACCTACTATAGGCTGTTCATCATAAAATGAGCATTTTGGAAGCCCTTCTTAAGATATACTTGTAAACACTCTGTGTATTATCCCGCTTTATGTAAAATTTGCATTGACATCGCCCTCATCACTTTATTCGTGCGTCAGTCAAGTGAAATTCTGGTGTTTTTATAAAAGTTAACATTTTACAAATCTGCTTATTTTAATAATTGTATGCATTAAAAAAACAAAGAGCGAAAGAAACAATTTAAGTAGTCACGAACAGTTACCTAACTCTTTTTATTTTTCGTTAAGATACAGAACTACTTCCCACCATCGTTACCAACTTTACTGGACGCATGTCACTCAGTGCGCCCGTTAAAATATATGTAGGTTTAGGATCAGTGACTTTTTTATAAGGTTGATTTTGAAAGTGCTCACTTTATCGTGAACAGCCTTTAGCAGTATATGCAATATAGTCGCCCATTAATATACCACATGTAGCTTCTACAGGCAGGGTTAACTGATAGACGACTAAACACGACAGATTAGAGTGTAAAATATGTGAAACAATATCTAAATTGTCTTACCAGGCCACATGTAATGACTGCGAAGAGGCTGGGTAATATAGGCCTCCCACATGTCGTTTGCTCTGCTGTAAAGCTGATTAGCATACAAAACTTACACTGCAATATGATTAAATCAACATCCACGCACAATCATATCAGCAGGTAACCTGTGTGTTACCTCACTTATCAGGTTCATACGTAACTCAGGCGACTTTGTAGGAGTTTCTTACCAAGAAGTCCATTCTGGGTTTAGTACAACTCCAGCTCAGCTATAGGCACGTTACCCTTCAATGGCAAATTAGGGAATACAAGGAAACTAATTACGTGTACTTTATTCAAATCAGAAAGTCCAATGGTGAAATGGCAATTTTAATTCAGAAGATGATTTCACCCCACCTAGGCAAGACTACAAATTTTTTTGGCAGTGTAGGAAATTCAGTTCAAATTGGAAAACAATTACTCTCACACACATTATTTGAACATATCTGCCTGTAAGCTTGCACTCTTTAAATATCCCTGACTAGCAATATATTAAAAGAGGTAAAGCAAAAGTAAAAAATACTGTTCTGAGGCGCTGTGTGGCAATCTAGAAAGTGTTGAAAACAAAATGTTATATCACTTCACCGCTGGACCAACGGTCACGGAGAATGGCGTTGTAAAACTACCTTACACATATGATGAATTATTTATGTGATATACCTTCTAGACCTCTTCTGAAGGATTACCATTACGCCGTCGGCTAACAGCATTAAACGGAGCATGCTTGCTGGGGTCAACTTGACATTGAATATAATAATTACGCCTTTCTAAGCGGAGCTCAGGCCTACCTAGCCAGTCACCTTTAAGACCCACGTAAAACAAGAAGGAGACTAGAACATTCGCTCGCCAGCCATTATCGGCGTCGGTTACAATATTCAAATTAGCACGAGTATCATAGGACTTTTCTCAGGGTGTATTCCTTATGATTATAATTTAAGTGGTGTTACCAGACATTGCCAACTTAGTACATTGCTCAAAAACGTGACAATATAAAATAAGTACATGTGCACCTTAATAAACACGTATAATAAAATAAAATCACTGAATAATAGTCTCACATGTAGGACACGTCGCAACAATGGCACTTTTATAACATAAACATGTGTGTACTCAGATTTGCATACTACTTCAAGGCTTAATGTATGTAAATTATATACCCCACTCAACTAGACGCTACAACAGGTGTTTTCATTTACTCAAAATATTCAACCATTTGTAAATATCCAAAAAGTTGTGTCATCCTCCATTACTCGTAATGCAAAGTTATTGTCATTTGCTTTTTATTCTTGACTACTTTGTACAACACGCAAAGCCCATTCATCCTTATTTACTCTAAATCCACAGTCATCTACATATCTCAGTAATTCAGCCCTCCGGACGTACCCGTCCCGTAGAGTCAACATTTATTCATGCTGCGCACCCGTCCTCGTACACTAACACTGCCAGGCCATTTGCTTCTTTTATATATTCTCCGTTGAACTTGTACAGCTGCTAATTATAAGGATGTTTTCGGTAAACTGACGAATTTTGAAAGCCTTGCTCAAGGATTACTGTTATTTTCATCTTGGATTTTTTTACCAATTGTAATTTTAACAATACCATGGACCTGATCGCTTCGTTCATAACGCCACATAGCTGAAAGTGTGCAATTTTTAGCACATAATGCGTTACCAATGTGGAAATTCATACTGATATGCGCGTAAGGAAAAGAAACACCTACTTCATTGGCTGTACATTAAAACATTACATTCGTAATACAACGTTAGTTACGAAGAATTATTATTTTTTATCAAATCACTGTCATCTTAGCTAGGAACCTGCACGCAAGTGTGTGTTTGCAGTGTCAGGAAGTTGTGATTTTCAAATTTGTTTCCAAATTTCTTACTTGCCCGTGAACAGCATTTACCAAATACGATATTTATCACAACATATTGCTTTTCTAAGAATACTGCACTTTTGGAAAATCTGGGAAAACATGCATAGAGTTGATTGATGAACAACAGCAATTTATGATTGCCAAGGCCTTTAATGAAACGTGTTTCTGTCATTAATAAAAAATTAATTGCTCATATTTCCTAGGGCGCCCGTAATTGGAACCAGGGCGTCAGGGTCCGGCGAAGCAATTTCTCAAATGGCGCGTAAAAGTTTACGAAACAGAATTTCTAGGAAATAAACGGAACAGGCAACCATTTTAGTTTTGTGCAGTTAGAAATATTACTGCGACTTAATCTAGGCAAAAGCTCTGGTAGTAGAAAATTGTTTTAATTGTAATTACTGCGAAAAAGGGGGAGGGTAGTAATTAATTCAGGTGTGAAAAACTGTCGCCTCTAGCACGACTAATGAAGACCGAGGTCTACTTCCTGTTCAGCTTGCGCTCGCTTGGCGGCTACTAATGCACTTCACTAAGAGAGCACTCATAAGCGTCGTCCTATGGGCTTAAAATTTCTGCGAAGAGACCACGGCTGGTTAATCTAGACTGTTGTTAATCTTGCGCATTTGTGACCACTCCGTGCTCGTCTGCAGAACAGAGCGGTGAAGCAGGCTTTGTGCGTCTCCTCAGGAGGATATGCAGCTACAGGGTTCATGCGGTAAAGCTGCTCCTCACGAAATAAAATTATTATTTGATATTTGTACGGAATATCGTCCAAACTGTAAGATGTTAATTGTAAGTACCATTTCCTTCCATAGAATATTTTGAAAACGCATAATTTTTATATCATAGCATGCCAGAAACATAATTATGCTGTTTTTGGAAGGAATAAAATAAACGGTAAAGCGAGCACTTTTGAAATATTTTCGGGAAGTACAAATTATAAAAATTGATACATTTACAGAAAATTTAGTATTTGTGACTGAAAGATAGTGCCTTCATTAATTTAGGTTATGGTTAAACCTATTTTACAAACACTTATTGATTACTACAATCGAAAATATGTGAGGCTGTCCTTATTTGGAGCAATTATTAAAAATTGTGCAACATTTCAGAGCATGATTTCAAATATTTCTTTGAGAAATGTCACTGCAACCACATCGACTTGGAAGCGCTCTCTCGTCATGCCATGAAGATGAATTGCGAAAACAAAGGACTGCCTTTGACCTCAACGATCATGGAGCCGAGAACCTATGCCATTGCTAACTGGTTGTCGCCAGTGCTGATTCTGCGATTGAGTTTTCACCTGTGATCAAAACGATCGTCGGTATGAGAGAACGGCCTGTACGAAGAGTCCATTTTCGCGCGATGAAGCATTACAATTCTGACCACATGCAGTTTGTGCAAGGCGATACACTGAAAGAACATACCGAGATCGGCAAGGATTCGTCTACTGGGAGTCAGCAAGTGTTGGCGGCAATATCTCTTACTGCATCGATGGGTACTGATTCTACATGCGATTATGACGAGACAGTTATTGCTAGAGCCGGAATGAGTGCAGTAGAGTCGGTTTGTGTGGAATGTACACTCGCGAGACTTTCGCGTGAAGTCGATGAGCTTCAAAATAAACGGCCGTCGGCTCTGAATACTGATGAGCATACAACTCCTGTTACAAAGAAAAGCAAATTTAATATAGAATATAAAATGCGAGGCGAAGATGACCATGAAGAGAGCATTCATGATAATGAACATGAAGGCAGTGGCAGTACTGAAGACAATGATGGCGATCTTCTTGATGCACTAATACACACCTCCAACACTTTTGCTGCAACAAGCGACATGAAGGCAGAAGATGCAAAGAATACTGACTGCCTATTTCCCGAATATCTGAATGAACTTGTTGATCGACTCAGATATTCGATTGACCTTCAAAAACGCGGAGATCTCTCGCACATTAACGAGGTATCTTCAGTCAATAGTAAACTGATTGACCGGGGATATAACACATGATGTGAATAATTTTCTTCTGAAATTGTTTTTACAAAATAATAATAAATTCTCATTATAAAATAATCGGTTCTTCTTTATTTTTGCGTGTCGCGTCCTTTTTCCTCTCACAACTTTAAAGCAGTGCTATAGTGGGGGAGGATTGCGAAGGATTGTCGTGGATTGCTGTGGATGGCGGAGGAGGATTGTGAAGGATTAACGTGGATTGGTATGGATTAGTGGGTATTGGTATGGATTGGCGTACATTGGTATGGATTGGTGTGGATTGGTGTGTTGATTGGTGTGTGCGCTGGTGTGGATAGGTATGTGAATTGGCGTGGATTGGTATGTAGATTGGTGGGTGTATTGGTGCGGATTGGTGTGTGGATTCATGTGAGCATTGGATTAGGTTGGTGTGGATTGGTGTGTGGATTCATGTGTGGACTGGTGTGGATTGCTGATTGCAGTGCTGATTGTGATGCTGATTATTCGGTACAGATTGCGGCGCTATTTGCGGTGCTGGGGAGTTTTTTGTATGTAGTACTGTGGGAGACCCCCGGATATGTAAATTTTTGGGGAAAAAAAACTTTTTTGGTAATATTATTTAAAACACAAATTTTATTATTTTTAAAATATTATATAATTTTTAATGAATTTTGATATATTATTTTGGACATTTTTTGCAGAATTTGGCGATATTTTTGGTATAAGGTATTTCAAGGTCATGAACACGGGGCCAAGGTCAAGGTCACTTGGATAAAATATGGTAGTCGGGTGACATAACACGGTGACGTGTAGTCTCTGGTCCCCCGTCCCCTCTGAGCACAAGCATTCTAAATTCTAATTATATATTTTTGTAGTAACATTTTTAATACATTTTAAAATCATTTTTGGGGATTTTTCATAAATATCTTTATATTTTTTTCAAATTCTTGGGGGTGTCCCCCGGCGGTCATCTTGTCCCAAATCTGGCCAAATCATTATATCTACTCCAATGCCTACTTGTCAGAGGCAAAAATGGCTGCTGACTGGGGCAACTGCCAGCAAACAAAAAACTGAGGGCATCTTCCAGTTCGTTTCGAGTTTCGTTTTTCGTAATGTGTGTTTGGCATTTGTAAGGTTTAGCCGGAACACGTCTACACTCAGCTATGTCATGCTGCTATAACTGCGGTGTTATCATGATTACAAAATTATAAGTCTATGAAGTCTAAAAATTAACTGTGATCATTCAATTCCTAAATTAGTTTCGTGGATGGTTAAAGGTTTTTAAATAAAAAAATAAAACGATTATGATGTGAAATTGTTACTTAACAAAAATTATAGTTTGAGAATAAACCTATTTCAAGAATATTTCAGCAACTTGTTTAGGGAAATAATTATAGTTAGTGCAATACGCATATGCTTATCGCAATAACCTCACCTATAAGTGTATTCATAAGTGTCAAAGAGGCAAAACAAATATGGTGGTGATTTGGTAATTTGCATTTTGTATCTTTTCAGCTTCGAAGCAGACAAGACGCTAAATGGAAATTACGACAATACGCCACAGACTTTGAAGACAATACGGGTGGCGTATTTATTTTGCTAAATGCTGTTAAGCGATAAAGTAAGTGCTTTTATAAACAACCGTAGAACAAAGCCACTGCTTATACCTGCAAAATTTTTTAACGGGTGTACTAAGTGGCATACGCCCTATAACGTTGGTTACGATTGTGAGAAAGTAATTACGGATCTTAACGTCGTATAAAGAGTGTTAGGTAACCGTTTATGATAAATTAAATATTTTTTTTCACAGCGTGCATACATTTAGATCTTAATCAGGTGTTTCAAAAGTGCTCAGTTTACCGTGAACAGCCTATAACTAGAGACCTGAAAAATTTGCGATTTCAGTGGCCTGCAGGTTAGACTCGACAGTTTTATGTACAAATATTCCGATATTAACTGCACATAGATTGTCTGTTGTCACAGTGGAAAGCCACGATTGGGCCAGCGTTCTCCAGGAGGTGTCAAACACCGTGAGGGCCAATGGCTAAAGTTATAAAAACACATGTATTTAGAATTCTAGCTTGCCTCGAAATGAATCCGCGAACTCATCATGTCTCTGCCTACAACAAAAAGTACCAGTTAGAACATGGCCTGAGGCTGAGAATTGCGTAGGACAGTGGTGGAGTCAAGCCTACAGGTCGCTGAACCCGCGGAATGTTTATACCCTCACTGTAGTTACGGGCATGTCTCTTGTGTGCTGGGTTGATCAACAGAGTGGTCCACATGTCTTGTCACCCCCTGAAAAGTCTGGTCACCTGTTACATACAGACATAGCCAGTAATAACGCAACATAATACAATATATCATAAGTAGGGATGATGGTTTATCGCGGGAAAAGTTGGCTGTTTGCTAGGATTCAACGTACTGTACACATACCAGACAGTTTTCTTTCCTTATTGGCTGTCATGTATGTATGAAGATACTATCCCGTTTCACTGGGCCAATGAGGATTCTGATACTATAAGACAGAACGTTCGTGATTGGTCTGCAAACCACTTAGCCAAGTCAAAACCTTGTTCATCCAATCACGAAAGAATAAACTAATTAGAGTGCTGTAGAATATATGTTGGCTCAAAAAAATTTCGCGATTTTCCATCATCTCTTACCATAATGTATTCCAATAATAAGACATATTTTCATGTTGTGACAAGACATGTGTACCAACCTTACACAATGAAATAAAATAGAAATTCTTCAGGGAGTGACAAGACATGTGGACCATCCTGTACAATTATGGCTGGTTGGGGGGGGGGGGGCTACCTGCTGCGCCACGCCGGCCACCCGCCAGACAAATGGGGCTGCTGTCAGTCAAATGGGGCTCCTGCTGACGAGTGGCGCGCCGCCCCCTGCTGCCAACCCCTCCGACCACCCCCCCCCCCCCCGGCCCATGTGTTTTCCTAGTCCTTGACGAGGTCGTGAGCACAGCACGCTGGGAGCCCAGCTACAGGCCGCTCGCTGTTCGCCGACATGTCTGCACAGTGTGGGGTTGATACGGTCTATTCGCCGTTTCTTCACACTGTTTGAATCAAACTTTTGAGAAAGCACCCCATGTATCACGTGTCTGATTGTTTCGTATACATGCCGTGCATGAGTGAAGAGATTTGGTCGGCTCTTAACAGCGAGGCCTTGAGAGACGATGAGGGTGATTGAAGTGAGTATGGAGCAGCGCCGGAATGAAGGGGCGGGGGAAACGGGAGATCCCCGAGAAGACCCGCTGACCAACGGCATCGACAGGCACGATTCTCACTTGCGAAAATCCGGTAACTCGGCCGGGGAATGAACCCGATTCGCCTTGGTGGGAGACGACTAAACATACCGTGTATTACAAGCGTTTTATACTTGTGTTAACATAAAAGTACTTTGTTTTCGTTTATAAATTTAATTTTTACCTACAATTATCCATAATTTTGAATATTTCATGTACACCTGATATAAATAAAGACCTGGAGAAAATATGTTTGTTGATAATCCCTAGTAATAAATAGTTCTTATCTAAAACGTTATTCCACTGAGTGCGCACGAACGCGGTGGGTTGGCCCTCTGGTGTAATTTTCTAAGCTTTGTTCGTATGAGGAGGAGTAATATCTTGGAAGTAGAACTTTAGCATGGCATCAGGATAGTTGTAAATACCTAACCGTGTATGGAGTATATGCAACGTCGACTCTTACGTCAGGAACTAGCAACATCAAGTTTCTAATAATAGACCTAACCTAGACTAAATACGAGGTAAAGGCTGTTCACGCTAAATTGAGCACTTTTGAAAACCTTCTTTAAAATCTACTTTTCTACATTTTTTGTGTATTCTTCCGTAATCAGTAAAATTAACATTGCCATGGACCTGATCACTTTATTCAAGCGTCGGTCAAGTAAAGATAGTGAAATTATTGGAAAATTAATTATTTTTCATATTTGATAATTCTTACGCGAATTAAAAAAAAAATTAAATAAAAAAAATTTTTAGTATTCACAAACGTTTGCCTAACATTTTTTAATCCAACGGTAAAGAATGGAGCTACTTTACATCCGTTTTGCCAACTTTAATGGGTGCAATGTCAGTCAGTTTGCCCGATAAATATATACGCTGGTAGTTGCAGTAAGATTTTTCAAAGATTGATTTTCAAAAGTGCTCGCTTTATCGTGAATGATATATACACCCACTTTCGTCTCCAGTGATTGGAACTTACTCGTCCATCATCAGTTCAAATTTCAAGGTTGCATGGTCAGAAATGATGAACATATGAATATTCAGTAGACACGACTTTGTTTTATGAATAAAATACAGGATGTCCGAATCAAGCCTCCCTAATTTCAACCGGCTCTAATTCCGCACATATTTAATGAATTACAAATATTTCCACAACAACGAACACACAGTGTCATAAGTTTTTGTCTGTGCAATCAGACCAGTTCAACGTGTGTCCCACGAGTTACACGCAGCATCTCGAACCGAATTTCCAGTTCCCTCCAGGTTGCCTGCAGCATGCGTGGGGTTACCGTCGCAAGAGCATCTCTGATCCTTCCACGAAGCTGTTTTATAGTTGTCACTTTGGTGGCATACACCTTGTCTTTAACATACCCCCATAGGTAGACATCCAGGGGTGTGATGTCAGGTGACCAGGGAGGCCATGGAATTGGGCCTCCTCTCCCAATCCATATTTGTGGGAATTCCTCATCCAATCTGTTCCGGGCCTCCAAATGCCAGTGTGGAGGTGCTCCATCTTACTGGAAGAGCAGGTGTGGGTGTCGAGGTCCAATCTGAGGGAGCACTAACTGTTCTAACATATCCAGATATGTTATACCAGTGAGAGTTTGCTCGTCAAAGAAGAACAGTCCAATGACTTCAGCCACCATTAATCCACACCAAACGTTGACCTTGGGGATGTCGCGCTGATACTAAGTGACTTCTCGAGGACGTTCGGAACCCCAAAAACATAAATCTGCACTGTCACCTTCCTATTCATGCGTCATTTCAAATTTACACACCTAAGCCACCGTCTACCACCTACCACGCCACATATATTGGTCGTACACATTTTTTTATGAATTTTTTAAATTAGGACGGTTCGATTCGGACATCCTGTACTTTAACTGGTCCATTCAGTAGACTTCCAACTTTTCTGAAGTACTACTGACGTTCTACTTTCAGCCTATTCTTCCGCCTCATTCAAACAAAGAGGCCGCGGTGGTGTAGTGGTTAGACTACTCGCCTCCCCCTGGACGAACTGGGTTCGATTCCAAGCGGGATCGCTCCCAGATTTTCGAATGGGGCAATCGTGCCGGACGACGCCGCTGGTCCGCGGGTTTTCTCGGGGATCTCCCGTTTCCCTCGCCCCTGCATTCGGACGCTGCTCCATATTCATCGCATTTAATACTCATCGGCTGTCAATATAATAATTGCATCCCTTCTTCTGAAATGCAGTGGAATACATGCCAACTTGCTGTACAATGAGTTCTGGGTTCGATCACCAGCTAAGACACGTGTTATCTGTAATGGTCTCACTAGTGTTCCTCTCGCTGTTAAGAGCCGCACAAATATATTCACTCTTCACTCTCTTCATCATAAAAATACATATTTATAGAAGTGCCTCAATTCCTTTTCAAAGCAAAATCTGGCATTTTCATTAGCATTTTAAAATTTTCTGCTATTTCGTTTGTATCAAAGTAGAGGTGTTTACAATGTAGTGAATCTTAATATAATTTAAAGCATTTTCAAAATAATATGTAAATCCCTAATAAATGATTTACATTAAATGTTCTAAGGTAATTCAATATATGTTATCTAGGGTTTAGGCAGAGCAGCTTTAGTTACAAATGCTTTATATATAATTTAGCCCTAAAATTTTCAATAAAGTTAACTCGTTACATTAACATATATAACATATAGTTAATTTTGTACGCATTATTTATGCAGGGTTGTAAGGACTTTTCACACGTTTTGAGCAGTTTAAATCACTTATACTTTGTGGGCATTTTTCAGTGAAATTGCATTTTGTGAGTAAGCTAGGAGATTTAGTCTCCATTTTTATCTTCATGTAAAAAGAGACAACGGAACTTGTTGAAACGATCATACAATATTTCTAGAATATATATAAGTGGTAACTTAATATTAACAAAATGTATAGTTTGTCTCTACTGGTTAATATGCATTACCATTCTCTAACTTTCTCTATGTAAATGTATTCACTTTCATGGAATTTTCTGAAACTGTAATTTGTTGTTAATTATATGAGGTTATAAGTGGTAAAGTTTCGTCGCAATCACTTTAGAGGCTGTTTATGCAGCAATCCATCCGTTATTAACAACTATCATCATATATATTTCTTAAGGCAACATCGAATAGTAGTCCGATGGAAAAAAAGTGCAATTAGCTTAAAAAAATAAAATATCGAAATAATTGAAATTCCTAATTTAGATGTTTTGTTGTACAAATTCAAACATTTTAGATAATTTGCATGTTTGACGACACTTAAAAATCTTTATGTAACTCATAAGAATAAAATAAAAAAATCCCATGGGAATTCTTTAAAACATTTGACCGTAGTTTTATGTTAGGTTTTACAAATGTTCTTAAGATGTTCACTATTATTAGAGCACTTCTGAAAAACAACCTTTGAAAAATGTAAATGCCACTACCTCCATATATTTTAACGGGCACACTAAGGCTGGTAAACGACCAGTAAAGTTGGTAACAATTGAGAGAAAGTACACTGTAAAGAGAATTTGTAATTTTTACTGAGAAATTTTTTGTAATTTTACAAAGTCTTGTAAAATACAATTATTTACTTGGTAAAACTACTCGTTTGTAAAAAGTACAAGGGCCGTGTTTGTAAGATACCTCAAATAATGTTTGTACTGTAATGACCCGTTTCCACGAGCTTCAGTAAAATGGCGGACACTCAACAACGTAAAACCGTATTTAGCTGTTTATGCAAAACCTATAGGTGAAGTAAAGCGTAGCTGCGTGCTAGACGAAATGTGTTGCAAGTTTGAATAACGTAACACACTTAAAACAACTCAAATAATCATAACAAGACGACAATTTCTATAAAACATGACCGTATTTGTCATTAACTGTAAATGTTTTCTAGCAACACAGAAGTCTTAAATCGGCTCTCGATACCTCATTGTTAATAGCCGTCCAAATTTCTTAATTAAAAAAACAGAACTATTAAAATTAAATTAATGTACCTATCTTTATTGACAAAATAACTTCATTAATATGTTGTAGATACTTGCAGCTATATTTACTATAAAATAAAGTTTAAGCTCGTAAGTCAAGCTGGTGTAGTGATTAAGTGTGCCGCCTAGTGCTACATGGATATGGGTTCTAGTCCCCATGCTGGTAGAGAGTAAATTGTTTTTTCATAAATAATATTTTGAAATATTGTTTTAGTAAGACGTGCGAAATAATTTTCCTCTGGCGTTGCCAACTTTGCTGGGTGCACGCCAATCATAGCTTCCGTTAAAATATGTGCAGGTAGGGGCGGTTACAATTTTTAAAGGTTTGGTTCAAAAGCGCTGACTTAACCATGAACATCCTATAGTTCCTGACTAACCTTATTTCCCTATCTTTCTCTTTTTGGGTACACCTTGCCATTGTGATGCTACTAGTCACATTCCTTTATCTTCTTTGTCAGTATTAGTAATGTTTTTTTTTTCTTCTTAGGAGTGTTTTTGTTTGTATCTAACGCAGCGTCATTTTTTGATGTTTTAGCTATTTCCCGCGTGTAATTGCTACGGTTTATTGTTGCTCTCACCGCTCATATTGTTTCCTTATTCTCTTCAGTTTTGCCACTTCCCGTGCGACAGAAGAGAGTTTTATTTGTGGTTGACGTGTTGTGTATTTGTAAACTATTGTATTGTAATTTTCTGTCATTGTCTGTAGATAGTCATGTGAATAGATAAAATTACCAATTAAAACCAAAAAATCAAAAGTGCTGAAATGGCCGCTGACATCGTATAGTTCTTCAAGTGTCCACCCTGGTCCAGTAGGGCATCTTGCTCACCCACCCGGCCGGCATTCTATCATAATTCTTGTTCCTTCCCCTCGGCCTCTCCAACACTTCTTCCCTGTGGTCTCGCCGCCATCATTACCTTCTTCTCACCCACCTTTCACCCGAGCTCCCCCTACACGAAGGTGGGCGCATTTCTTCGTGCCTCCTCTTCCAACGCCATGGATGAAGCTATTTTCCCAGCCATGTCGCCTAATTCTGGACCTCGTTAAAGCAGCATGGTGACCTGCAATTAGTCGCGGCCGTATAATTTTTTTCCCTCGTGGGCTGGTGAAAATAACGGTCATTTGTGTTGTCTGGGAGAAAATGTAGTGCTCTTTTCAACCGGGAAAGCCCCGTCTATAATTTGGAACGTGGAATATGGAGATTACGGCCCCTTTGAACGTCGAATACAGGTTCTCGGACACGTGCTGGGCCACTACAGAGTGCGCTCTTGTAGGGCAGGGGCCGCGATGAAAAATGTTGTGCATTAATTACGTAATCTTATTCAGGAAGCGATTTGCTCATAAAATACTGCGTACTTCTGCTATGAAGTTATAGGGCAGTAGATATATTTTACCCTTTTCCTGATACTGAAACAGACTATATTCGATAAACGCAAGAGAAAAAGGAGACAGTAACATTAATTTGTGTGTACGCACACACATGCGCATACAAGTTTGTATACTGTACATAAACACAAATGAATACAACGAATGTGCTAAGTTTCGGGTGGGGGGGGGGGGGCATTACTACGAAACCAAGTTTTGTAACAAAAATAATTGATATGAAGTCATGTTCAAGCTGCTTGTGATTCACCTGATAAAAAATGCTGTAGTCAATTGCCTATGCGCATATACGTCGTATACCTACGCTATGCTTAACCGACTTCATTCGTTACAGTAACACTTTCGTTTTGTTTTCGTTCTGCACTTTTATTACATAGTTTGAATAATTGATAAAAATACATCATTAGCTGTAACGTCATAAAACAAAATCATATCGATCCGTTTTGTGGGTCGATGAAACTTTCTGTCACTGCGAAACTTAATTATAAAGGATTCATTATAAAATCAATCTACTTCACAATGAAACAAAGAATTTGGTTCTTTTTATTTGACTGGGAGACTACCGGACACTAGTGCATACTAACGCAAGTAATCCGTTGTTTCTTTCGAAAAACGCAGCGCCAGTCCAAGCTATATAAATGTTAATTTCCTTATCTGAAACGAAAGTACAATGGCGGTATTCACGCATTTTGATCTTTTGAGTCTCTAGTTGTTCTGTGGTAAGAGGTAGCGCTGTAGTCAATAGTATACCAGGTACGCTGTAGTCAATAGTATACGAGGTAGCGCTGTAGTCAATAGCATACGAGGTAGCGCTGTAGTCAATAGTATACGAGGTAGCGCTGTAGTCAATAGTATACGAGGGTATATGCCCGGTATTTAACGTGCCCTGATTTAAGTGAACTAGTGAAGAGATTTGGATGGCTCGTAACAGCCGAAGAGGGCGATCGAGGGAATATGGAGCAGCACCGGAACGAACGGGCGGGGGAAATGGGAGATCCTCGAGAAAACCCACCGAACAGCGGCATCGCCCGGCACGATTCCCACATACTGAGGTCCCCGGTAGTGTAGTGGCCCGGCCGGGGATTGAGCCCGGTTCACCTTGGTGGGAAGCGAGCAGGCTAACCGTTCAGCCACCGCCTCCACCCCCCCCCCCAACAACAACACTAAAATCTTGAACTGCAACATTACTGCTATCTGTTTTAAATCGTTATATTTTATGACTTGAAGTCAGCTCTTTCTGTCCTAATCAAGTAATTTCTTACACAACGTTACTTTGAATTAGACCTACCGCTCAGCTCAATTGACAAAAATGTATAATATTATGGAACAAACATATTACATTACCAACCACCACCTGCATATTGGATGCAGATATCCTTGACCTTGACCCATTAACCTTGATTGACTTTTCCAATAAAAACTCGAGAAAAATATACAAATGTCAGTAAACATGTGACATTACAGACTGCTACAGCCATATTAGATGCAGGTAACCTCGACGTTTACAAAAGACCTGAAATTACCTTGAAAACAACAATTGGAGAAAAACTGCATAGAAGGCAACGAGCATGTTATGTTACTGACAGCTGTGTTGATTTTTTGATTTCACTGCTAAGCGAACTGCCGGCACTTATAATTATAGACATAAAAAACCTGTAATTTTCCACCCTATTTTTTTTTTTTTTAAATATTCTTTCCAATCAGCGGTATAGCTACATGCATGATGCAGGGCTTTAACTACATGTCTAATTTATTAAATATATTAAATATAATTTTTATTACAAACTTTAAGCCCGACATAAGGATAAAATGCACAAAAATAAAGAAAATACAATTATTTTACTATAATAATTTATTATTATTTTGTAATTACAATTTCAGTCGAAAGCATTTCATTACATCATCCGATATAACTCCGATCATTGAGTTCTTTAATGATGGAAACTCCCTCTTTCATGTTTGAGTAATCCCCACGTTTTTGCTTATCGAGCAAAATTTCTAATATGTCTACAAGTTCATTCGGGTCTTCGGTAAACATATAGTCAGTACACTCGGCGTCTTCTGCCTTGATCACATCACTTGTCGAAGGAAACTCGTTGGGGAAATGTGCAGGATCGCCGAGGGAATAATCACCACCTTCAACACTGTCACTGACATCATAGTCATCATTAATGCTGTCTTAATGATCGGCTTCACTTCCTGCTGCATTCTCAATATCTAGTTTACTATTCTGTGTAGCAGGAGTTGTATGTCCATCAGTATTTATAGCTGATGGTCGTTTATTTTGAAGTTTGTCGACTTCATGCGAACATCTTGCTAGTGTATGTTCCGTACAAACCGACTGCACTGCACTCATTCCGTCTTTAGCATTAACTGTCTTATCATAATCGTCTGCGGAAACAGTATCCACAGATGTAGCAGGAGGTATTAATGACATCACTTACTGGTTCCCCGTAGACGAACCCTCTCAGCAGACAGCGATGAACTGATCGAACCCACGCCTGTACCTTCCTTTATGTAGCAGACAGTACTTAAAAATCGTCAAAAATCTATATTTCTCTTTACAGCATGCCCGCAATGCATTCACCGACGTGTAACCAAGGTCGCTTTGTCAAGTGATGACGACAAATGCTACGTCTAGTCGGATAACGTGTCGATGTTACCTCGGGGGTATTACAAAATTACAGAGTAAAATTAACATGCTCATCAATATCGTCTCCTGCCCTTAAACCTGCCATTCACATCAATATCTGTCTGCCAGCCACCACATCAACTAAATATTTGCCTGTTACTCCACATCATCTGTTTTTGTGCAAGTTGGGGTTCCATATCAGCAGCACAATCTAAATGCTCTCTACTAATTTAGAAGGAAATGTTGCATCTCCAGATTTACTAAACGCCATCTAAACACTTCGAAGGAAATGCTGTCACGCAGTGAGGCTGGTTCACCAAATCCCCATCTGTGTGTAAGGGTTACCTGCTGATGGTCTGTTATTCACTCCAATGTGTTAGGGTACTTGCCATCTGCATCGTCAACCTGCTACCAGTTTATAGTGAGTGTGAAAAAGTTAGCAAAAATATTACAAGGAAGATGTGTAAATAATGGATATGTAATACAAGTGAAGATTAGCAAGGTGTGTGTTAGAAGAGAAGGTGTGTGTATAGAAGTAAAAACAAGGAAGATATAATTTTTGTAAATAATTTTTTTTGTGTGTATAAAGAAATGTTTGCAATGTCAAGCAAGTGTGTAAGAAGGAAGCGTGTATATATACTGTATGAGTAGTAATATAGTAATTTCAATATATTTCTATACATTTTTATTCACTTTTTCCTAAAAGTTTATATTTGCTGATAAACATTTCTTGCAACAGGTGGGTACACGTAGCATATAAAACAGTTATGCGAAAAAAACATAACTGGTATACCCCACACAAAGGTGTTGGTGAACATAGGTAATAGTGAAAGTAAGTTTAACATGGTGTGTATACATAACTTGTGAAATGGTTATGGGAAAAAAATTGTAACTGTAATATACACAGTGTTGATGAATATAGATAATGGAAGTAGTGAAAAATAAGTCTAATAAGGTGGGTACACACAGCTATTTTCGGATAATCGAGAAAGATTATCTGACACATACATAATGCGGGGAGAAACAAAGTGTGTTAAACAATTTTTTTTTTCGCACTATTAACTTTTTTAGAATTTTACCCCACAAACACTCTTATTCTAATATATTGTTTTTCTTAATCATACTGAAACATACATATTTTTAAGTAAGTATTAGTGTGGTAAAAATAGTTTAACAAAGTTGGAACATGTAGTTTATAAAATGGTTATTCTAAAAAAAGCATAACTGACTTATACACAAAAAAGTATATTTTTGCTTATAATGATTAAAAAATATATTACATTTATTTGAGGAATGCTGGTAGGTAACAACACCATGCATTCAAAAAGATGTGTTTAACATAAACATAATCACCGCTTGGGTAGAGACCTTTCGCTTTCTGAGTGGGGTTGGGAAACCTTCCCGGTGGGCGCTACAGAGACAGTCGCCGGCAGAGAGAGTTCAGGCACTTGGAGCCGGAGGCATGCGCTTGGCTCCCATTTCAACCTGGTGGACATATATCATAAACATATTAGCAATTCTCAGCTCAGTTGCGAATGGTCAGTGCTTGTGATAGGATGTGTACTTAGTGTGTAATTACTCTTGGTATGTGCACTTATAATCTCTGTAAATGTAATTACTCTTGATACATGCAATTACTCTTGATATATGCAATAACTCTCGGTACATGTACGTATTCATTATGCAATTACTATTTATGCAGTTAACATCTTATTACATGTAATTACCCTCTACAGGTGTCGAACCAAGGACTAACTCCTCAACCCTAAACCCTCCCCTCTTTACCCCTACAACCTTGTCACTTGTGTTTCGGCAGCCGAAGGGTAAACATGCGTACTTAGTATGTAATTACTCTCGGTACTTAAGCATTGTGCAATTAATAACTATGCATTTGCTCACTACGCAATTACATGTAGTTACCCAATATGGGTCTTGAACCAAGGACTGACCTTACACCCTTCAAAAAATTTCAAAATCCCACAAATGTCGCTTGGGTGCTTTGACTACTAAATGGATAACCCCACAGCCAACAGCCAATCACAGCTCACCTCAGAAGGGGTGGGGGAACTCGTCAGCAAATCAGAACACACCTCCTGGGGGTGGGGAGGGGGTGAACGAGAGACCCCTTCTAAGATTAATCAAATGTTACTTATGAAACTATTGCGTTTTTTTATGTCGTGAGAGTTCTATGCTAGCCCTACTCGTGTATGACGTGCCTGATTGTTTCCTAAAATTGTCATGTATCACGAACCTTTGCAGCTACTTAATTTATGCCTTCTCTGCTCACACATTAGATCGCTTTCCCAATTTGCACCCGCACAAGAAAAAAGTAAATTAAATTAATTATTGTTGTCACATTAAACATTAAACAGTTGCAGGCATAATATTTCTCACAAATTATGTCTGCGACGAGTATGAGTTTCAGGTGAAAGGGAGGAACAAAAATCACAATACTCCGCGTCTCCCGTACACGACTAAAGTACGAAGCAAACTTCAATGTTCGTTAACAGCGCGAAGTATTTTATTTTTTGTATTACGTACATTATATTGTTGAAACAGTGAGAACGGTGAAATTAGTTAAACGTAACTGCGAATAACTTAAACGGTTCTGCTCGAACAAGAAACTACGATTTGTTTACTTCGCTAATTTGAAGTGTGGTACTTCTATAAATTGTAATCAAACTGTACTTGTTAAGTGGAGTAAAGAGTTTTGGGCCGCTCTTAATATCGAGGTCTTCAGAGCCGATGAGGGTGACTGAGGTGATTATGGAGCAGGCCGGAAGGAAGGGGTGGGGGAGAAGGGAGATCCCCGAGAAAACCCGCCGACCAACAGCATCGTCCGGCACGATTCCCAAATGCAAAAATCCGGAGTGACCCGGCCGAAATTGAACCCGGATAGCCTTGATAGGAGGCGAGCAGGCTAACCGCTCATCCATCGTGACACCTACTTGTTGTTAAGGACGATTGTAGAGCATGTGGGGTAAATAAATATAAGAAGTTTTAGGTTACTATATGGCTTTATATTAAAACGTCTGGAATTTACATAAAATACTGTTAAGGTCGGGGGAGCATTGCTAAGATATTTACATCCATTATCCTACTGAGAGCCTCTTTACTACATCGTAACTGCCCCACCTTGAGAAGTAGCCGAAAGCTGATGAAGTATGCAGAGTTACTGAGGTCGGCACAACAGGCTTGTTGTGACTTCCATCTCGGTTGGCGCCACATGGAGAAGACCCCTGCCTCTGCCCTGCGTTGCCCTCATATAGGCGTGGTATAACTCAACATGGCCTGATTCCCTGGCTGGTTGTAGGGGATTCCTACTTGCCGGGGTTTGGGCAATGCGAGTCCCGATTGCGGCAACAAGCTGTCCTTATTACCGTTCATGAGTATTGGCGTGTTCAGACCAGCCGTCGAATTAAGGCATGTTCACGCTATTGTAACAAACGGTGTATTCAACAGATTTTCAGTCTATTCCACAGCTCTGACTCGCCTGTCTCCTAGTTAAATCCACACGCCCGCCATTTGGCAGCAGCTAATTAACTACATTATCAATGAACAGCATTCCACTGAATAAATTTCTCTACTCGCCCTTAAAGAACAAAGTAGACCTGCCTCCTTACACAGTGCAGGAAGTGGTCTGAACATTACGATGATGGATGTCTCAACATATTGCTTTAGGGAAAGGCGGTATCCATGATTGATGAACGCGCTTGCTGTTCTCTGCGCCCGCCGCCGCGACTGCTGCAGGGCTCCATGAAACAGTTTTATTACGCTGTTCACTTAGCAAAATTGGAAGAAAATAAATCTGAAACCCTTTGCTCTGTTCTTTCATCCGCCTCAGAAACCTCTCTCCAGAAACGAGGTAACCAAGCGACCCGCAAATAATATAACAGGCCTCACAAGGCACTCGTCTGTCATCGCTGACATATCACAAAATGATTTCCAAGGGGCGTGTTTTTCTACTGACACAAAGTAGTAGTAAATTAATGCAATAAAGAAGAACAAAACCGAATGTTACCTTAATGGATTATATGTCTATATTGATAAAAATATTTTTTGTTCATTTGATAGCGTTGGGTCAAAGTACCACTGGAAGTTATTTTAAGTCCAGGAACAACATATTTTACAGTTACCCTCTGTCTCTGCTATTTAGCGGTGGTCAGACTACTCGTCTCTCAACTATGAGAATCGGGCTCGATTCCCGGCGGGGTCGCTCCCGGATTTTCACATGTGGGAATCGTGGCGGACGATGCCGCTAGTCGGCGGGTTTTCCCGGGGATCTCCAGTTTCCCCAGCCCTTGCATTCCAGAGCCGCTCCCTACTCACCTCACTTCACCCTCATCGGCTCTCAAGACCTGAATGTTAAGAGCCGTCCAAATATCTCCACTCCATTACAAATTGGTCAGAGGGAATAGGTACACAAACATCCCAAAGCACTATTTCACATAACCGGTGTTCTAACGTTGAATGCTATCAACGTTGTTTTTGCTAAAGGCTGTTCACGATAAAGTGAGCACTTTTGAAATAAACCTTAGCAAAAAGTCACTGCTCCAACGTGCATATATTTTAATGGGGGCAATGAGCGACATGTTACCAGTAAAGTTGGTAGCAATGGAAGAGAAAAAAGTTCCATATATTAACGCCGAGAAAAAAAGTGTTAGGTAACCGTTTGTGATGACGTAAGTTATTTCTCTCGCTTTGTGTATTTTGTTAATGCATCAAAGTTAGACATGGGTAAGTTAGTTTTAAAAACCAACGTAAGTTCAGTTTAAGTTAATGTGCCAAAATTTTAATTGTGTTAAGTTAAGAGTCAGTGCCTGTAAATAGTAACTGATTAAAAGTTAACAGGTGGCAAAAGTAACTAAGTTATGTCAAAAGTTAGTGCCTCCAAAAAGTAATTCTGTAAGAGTTAGGAAACAATTTTTTTTTTCTGTTGGAGGTATGTGGTATTTTTTATTTAGTGAAAGGGGAGGAGTTCTCTATATTACTTAAAATATTTATCAATGCTATTTATTTCTGTACCTAAAAATTACACTGTCATAATGTTTAATCCGCATTGGCTATGTACATTAGCCAATTGCTTGTAATATATACAGATTTCAAAAGCTTTACAGATTACAGAAAAACATATTTAATTTTAATCATATTAATAATTCCACAACAAAAATAATTTTCTAATCCACGTTTAACATTCACTGCCAATTAAAATTTTATTGCTGAAATCGTTTGTTGAAGCTAAGCAGCAGTTCGGCATGGCGTATCACATCAGTGAAAGATGGAGCAGGCTTTTGACCACTGAGTACGTATTAAGAAGATATGTATTTCACCAGCTGTTACAACGAATTGTCGTGGCGATTGCCCTCTTCTCTGTCAAACCATTACCAAAATAATGGGAAATTCGAGTGTCTGCGTGAAATTAACTTTTAACTTAAGGTGGAGTACTAGTTAGGAGCAGTCAGCGATAGCGACAAAAGGTCCGCATCTATCTGTAAGTAGTTCAGCTATCTTTCCGTAGATAGCAGTATCGTCGAAGCAGCTATGGCACCATTTCGTCTGCTGGTGGCGTTCGCTTTGGCCGTGAACATGGGTACATAGGTGGGGGGGGGGGGTGTGCTTATCTGCCTGCTCTTTCCTAATCCGCTTGGACAGCTCAGGGACCATTAGCGAGTGTGGTCAGATGACGGATAACAGGACAGCATAGTAACACTTCCGAGCGATACACTCTATCCCTCGTGTCCCTTGCCGATTCTAAAAGAACAATAAACACTGGATTTCAATATTGCAATATTATTACAATTTAAAATGTGTTGGAGAGGGATGGGGTGAGTCGCACGGATAAGGCATGTATTCCCAGCGCATATTTAACGCGTCTTAAAAAGTGTGTAGTTTTAAACAACGAGAAAATAGGCACTCTAATCTGCTGTGACAAACTGAATATGTCATTCTGTTCGTTAATAAAGATAAGGGATTAAGGATTACTGTTATGTTGATTTAATTGAACTTTTCAACAACATACTGAAAATGTAGTTAATTATTTAGCATATAATGGCTGACGAATAAAGTAATTCCTGATATTTTTTTCCTGTTCTAAATCATACAGTTACAAACAGTTCTTCTGTAGCCGCCGTCGATGACGGTTCGGGATTTTTGAACCTCAGCGTTGAAGTTGCGACGTCACTGTGTTTGTGCCGTTCCACGATTTTGAGACTTCCGAATAATGCTTTTGTCGAGTTTTGAGGATTGTTGCTTGCTGTAAGGGTTAAGTCCTAGCCAACTTGCCTTTGCACTATTTAGGGGAAGAAGAAGCAGTTACATACAGTAGTGTGAAACACATAATAAATTGATGGGCTACGATACACTAACATAAATACTCCTAATTTTTTCTTAATTGTGAAGGCAACATATAAGCAAATAATTATTAATAATCAGTTTTTTTTTTACCCACACAATATTGTATTCCGAATTAATATTCGTTTATAGTTTAAGAGTCTTTCTAGCCGTTGTTATGGATGTAATGAAGTATAGGTAAGCATGGCCAGATTTGACTTGGTGGCATTTGAACAGTACACTTTGTAATACCTTCTTTATTTTAATGGCATTAAATTAAAGTGGCTAAATTCGCATTAGTTATAGATGAATTATAATTAACCGTGCTTATTTGGAGAACTCTAAATATATACACACTTGCCAGATGTATGACACTATACAATTTCCTATCCTTTAATATTGTCTATGCTGAGTAATTTTATAACATTTTCTTTACCAATATCTGCAAATCATTGAACTTGTTACCATTGAGGCTGATTTAAATAAACGTGCTATTAATTAACGAATAGTATGAAAATAATACGCTAGAAAAATTTATACAACTCTTTCTGTATAGAAAGGAAAAATATTTCATGGATATGTTTGGTTTTCAAAAATACAATATAGGTTTATTGCCAAGAGAGGATTACAGATACATGCAGGTTTCCTGTTATTAGAATGATTCTTTATGTTTTTGTTAATTGTAATACTACATTAATTATAACAAATACGTATTCTTTGAGCATATTTTGTTTAAAATAAATAAATCTAGCTTCATACCAAAGGAAAAGGTTTAGCGATGTTAAAAGCTGTAATTATGTGTATATGTATGTACGTATATATAATATATAATACATATTATATTTGTATGTATTCTAATGGCGAGCTCTAATCACTTATTTTTCTTTTTATGTAAAGCAAACGCTGTTTTTCCTTGCTTGTATGAGAGCCATAATGAAAACAATCTGAAAAACTTTCTATGCCGTGAAAAAACGTGTGCAGCTGGGACAATATACACATATGCATAAACACGTATATGATCTCCGATCACATAATTTACGTATACACATTCTCAGAATGCGTAATGCATATATCGCATTTAAGTGTCCAAACATTCTGCAAAACTTTTTGCACAGTTGGCTATAGTTTACTCAAATTCTCATTTGTTCATTTACCATATATGCAGTATTGTAAGTTAATTACCTAATTTAATTTAATTGTTTTATTTCATTTAAAATTAACCTCTATTATTTATTAATGAAACTCGCTAATGACAGGGAGCTATAATAATACAAACTACGAGATCTAGTACAATTTGTAATTTTCATGATAGCACATCAGATTACAAAGAAACGAACACAGAATTCCTGTAACTGTGCTAAATGTCAGAGTTCTATTAATTATCTTTAACATGCAATATATATATACATATATATTGTATAAGTAATAAGTATATATATATATTGATTACTTCATAGTATTTACAATGCAATATATATATATATATAATAGTATTTTTTCATTGTAAAAATAATTTTGAGTATTATTTCTAATATATGATGGAACTCTCACAGTTACAGGAGAATAAATAAATAAATATATATATATATATATATATATATATATATATATATATATATATATATATATATATGGACCTATATCAAATCCATGCATTTCAATGTTTACTGATGTTTAGTTTACAGTAGACATGAAAGACCACTGCGTACATTTTAAATAAAAATGTATACAATGAAACATTTAACACTATTAAACATAGACCATTATATATCAGTATACAAGAATGAAACATTAAACACTATTAAACATATACCATAATATATCAGTAAACAAAAATAGCCCAACTATCATGAACAAGCAATTAAATGGTGCAAAACCTACTGAGATAGTTTTGACCAGGGAAGGGTTACAAACCAATATACGATACTAAAAGGTACATCCACGTATTCGCGGAAGTTTCAGTCAAGCAAATTTCACTTCTACTGAGGCCCTAGTGAAAACTGACAAAACTCTCTTTGCGTTTCAAGGCTACAACCTGCAAGTCGGAGCAATGGCGAAAATGGTTATTTTATTGGCAGTTGTTTTACCGCGGATTCGCACGCTCGGAATTAACGATTTCATTTAGATTAGTATGTTGCAGAATAAAATAAAACGAAGTCTTTGTCCACCACTTCGCCCGTATCGAAAATGAATATGCCGTTGATATTGGTAGGGGCACTTTATTTTTGCGAAAATAATTTCCGCCATACGCATTTCAAAACTTTTTAGCCCCGAACAGCGTTCCCCACTGGATGGTTTTATCGGTTCCATGTCTTGGATACCTGCCCGCAAACAAGAGATGTTAAGGAACAGAATAACCAAATTCAGATTGGATAAGTCACATTCCGCGAAATATTCTCTCAAGGACACGTGGTCAATAACCAAAGGAAACTTTGGTGTACACGTGGATCATCTAAACCAAGGCTGCCAGGAACTCTTTGCGGAGATCAGGTATCTATAGATGTTGGCATTTGGAAGATAGAAAATAAATTTGTTGCCCGTGACTTTCCCCACTTGGAATTTGGATTTGTCGATGAATCAGGTAGATTGAAATTAAATACAGATTTTACCCGAAACCAAGCCCGACAGGTATTTGTTTTGTTGTTTTTGGCATAACGTAAATAAATGAATAGAATGAAATAAAAAATTTAAAATGGTAATAAATCAATGAAAATAAATTAACAGAAATAAATTAATTAATGAAAAAAAATAAAATTAATATAAATAACTAAATAAACCATGGCTTCGCTCTTCGGAATAACTGTGATTACCACGTCAAGTTATACACAGCAACTTGGTATTAACCAAAAACATAGTGGTCTAACTCACACTGCTCTGCTTATTTCTGACTTCGCATTATTATTTACACTTTTCCCTTAATCTATTAACATAACGAAACCGCGATGTAACAATAAACTAATAAAACAAAGCCACGTGCATAATAATACGTGCTGGGAAGCAAAATTTCATATAAAAAATTAAATTTTTACTTCTCATCTTCGTTTTGATATAGGATTATACATATCTAAGAATCCGTTTAAAAAATACCACACCCACAGCTAATTCGTAAAATCAGCTCAGTAGTTTTTACTTGATGTCAAAAAATACAGAAAACAATTTACGTTCTTTAGCTCAATTTTTAATAAATATATGATATATATTTGCATAAAATCATTTATATTTAATAAAATATTTTTGAGAAAATCCTTAATCATCATTTTTTATCTGCAAAGCTATTGTGTTACTAAACAATACTTTATGCTCACATATACGTACGTATGTTTATTTGAACACATGAGTTACTGTTGGAATCACATATTATTAAGAAGAATGTCTATATATTTATTATGTGACTGCCATAAGTGCTATCATGCGGAGTAATAAAAACGTACAGTTTGTAATCAAAATAAACTGTGGCATTGACTGATCACTACAGCACATAATAAACTGTTCTGGCAAAAAAAAACACATTGCAACAAAAAATTCTACACATAGAAAGACAAAAGAAATGAAATTTCTATCTCTTCAAAAAAAACCACACTGCATGAATTTATACAAGCATCCGCCGATAAAAAGGTTTAGTTGCAGGTTGTAATAAATTTGCTTGAAAACAATTTTACACTGAACAATATTTTGTTCTCTCGAACAATCTGATGTTTCTTCAAACATGTAAATTTATTCCCTTTAACCAAGCGATACATTTAAATATAACTTGTTGAGTAGAATAATTATCTAATTGTCCAAGCATCATTTTTAAACGCATTTATGGATACATATACAACTATTTTACATGTACATTCAAGTAATTAGTTTCGTTACCATCGAAATTATAAATATCATGGTAGTCAAATATTTTGTTTAAAATTAATAAGTGTACAGTTAGCTAACAATCATATGTGTCCATTGTTATAGAAGTTTTCGCGATAACAAAATCAGCTTGTTACAGTACTGACGTATTTGGTTGGCTGTAGCGCAACCAAGTCATTTGATGACCTTCGAATTTACTGCTCGAGAGTTCATTTGTAATTGTTCTGACTATTAGAACTATTGCAGTGTTTGTTAGTGTATTTATTGATGCTCAACAGTGTCAAAAACATTCCCATTGAAACGATTTCATCCAAAAACTCTGGGTAACTTGACATTTTAGCAAATCTACGTACATGCCATGTACTGAACTTTCTATAATAATAAAAATAAGTGAACTGCCAAAACGTTTACGATGGCCGTAGTTGCCAAGAGACAAAATTCAACAGCAATGAATATGGGTTCGGAACTTGGTCATGTTATATCTTAAATTTATGACCGAAACTGTAGTTTATGGACAGCCATAAAAATCTTCATTTGCAGCAGCCAAATTTTACGTTTTTGGGATAGTCAAAAACGAACAAAATAACATGTTTCAGGAACAAAATAGTTGGTTGCAAAGATAGAAAAAAATTACTTTTGCTGCACAAAAGTACTTTCTTATCTTCAACATAATCGTTTTCTCGGTGTAAAAAATTACCTAATAATATAATTCCCTCAAAATTTATGGTTCACAATCATCAAATAAAAATACCTAAGCTCTTTAAAATGAAATGGGCTATGTACATTTTCATAAACAAATTATTGTAGTACTTTATTGTGCTGCAAGCTCATGCAAAATATCCAAGTCTAGCAAAACACAGTGTGTCAGTCTGCCTGGCCTACCAGCCAACTGCAGAAACCACAAGCATTCTTAGAAACGTTCACTCCAAGACAGAAATCCGATTGCGAGAAGAGTTAACGAGACAGCAGTCCACTTAGTGCTTTTAAACCCTCCTACCTTTGCCCTTCAGTCTGCCACTAGCTTGAAGAAATTCCAAGACTCATAACTGCGAACTTCTGGAGCAGCACTGCATTGACCTGTGAATGTCCCCAAATCTGAACAGATCTGTATTTAAAGCGATCATTTTTATGCTTCTAATGGCCATTAATTCGGCATTTTCAGACATGGCACTCATGTGTGGCAGCAATAAAAATGTTGATTATTGTTCTTCTGTAGAATGCCGTAGTTATTACCTTGGTACACTGTGTATGTGCTGAGTGGGAAGTAATTTCCTACGAGCCTGCACTCATCGCCAGCGAAAATTTGATGTTTTTTATGTACACTAGTTTGGCTTTCTCGGATGTTGTAAGGGTGTCTTCTAGCCATAATGCTAGCATAATGACTTGAATGTACAGTGTCCAATTTTTATCTGTATCCGAGTATTGTATAATATATAGTGGATAATTTCTCCGAAGTCTGCACATTGACCTCATGCAGAGGTTCAAATAAATATTATTTAATAACAGAAATATTTTACTTACGTAAACCAAATTTCATCAGAACAAAGCAGATGGTTGTATGTTCATATGATAAAAACCTCGTACACATATTTTCAATAGGTCTCCTATTATAAAGCGACAGATGCATGAAATTAATTATTAAATATCTGCACTAAATTAAAATAAAAAGCAGAATCAGGTAAACACAGCAAAAATAGCTTAACAAAGTAGTGTACGAAATTTCATCGAGATCGGCCGTAAAAACCATAACTAGCTCTTCACCTTAACTTGAAAATAAGTTAGTTTCCTGCTAAAAAAAAAAGTAACTAGTTTAAGTTACAAGTTATTTGGTTGTGAAACGAACTAGTTAAGTTTAATATTCTGAAAAAAGTAACTTTTTAGCTTAACTTATAACCTGTTATCAAGTTAGTACCCATGGCTGATCAAAGTGTGAAAATGAGCAGATTGGTACAATATTTACTTTTCTAATAATTTCAAAGTTTCACTTGACCGACGCATGAATAAAGTATAACGAGGCCCCTTGCAATGTTAATTTTATATAAGGAGGAAGAACACACAACGTGTATACAAGTAGATCCTAAGCAGGACTTTCCAAATTGCTCGTTTTACCGTGACCAGCCTATAGTCGTGTAGGCAGAAAAGCAGTTCAATGTTGGGACACGGAGACAAGTGGAGCGCCACTAACGTGGTCGCTCTATGGAGGAGAGATGGGCCGCGGTTACACACGGGATGCAGAACTACTTCACTTCAGCTATTGGAGAGGTTACATTATCTTCGAACGAGTCCCGATTGCAGTTGTTTCTCGTTCGAAGTGAACAGTTTTCAAAAGTCGTTTCGAACATCTTATCTTTTCTGCTGCACTCCTATTGGCTGCTTCGAAGAAAACAAACAGTGTATTAAATTACTGAATGTGGTAGGAATTCCACACTTGTTGAATTAACATTATGCCGTTACAGTAAAATTGTAGGTTTCATAAGAATTAAAAAGTTCAATAGTGATAAATGTTGGAGGCTATTATAATAAAAAATTTAATAAATTTTAAGTTCCATGTTTGTTGAGATTAGAATTTCCATTGATTTCATTCCGTTTTGGGTGTGTAACCGCGAAAACAGGTTCTGTTTTTTTTAAATTTGTTTAGACATGGCTACCGAATGTATTTAGCTGAATGTGTTTAACAGCACTCACGTAACAGTGGCCGAGGTCTTACTAGACAGCAGTAGAGGAGAGGTTCACCGTCGTGTTACCTGGAGTGGGGGCGACCAGGTACTTACGTGCCTGGAATGACGGCAGGGCTGGAGCAGCCAGGGGCTGGTCTGTGCGGCACACACACACAGTAGCAGCCACACTCTCATCTACTGCTCTCGCTGCTGCCTGCTCGACAACGGCAGGTCTTACAACGACCCGTCGTGTCCGTCCGTCGATCACGTGACCAACAGCCAATAGGAAGTGGCCATCAATTCTATCCGTCCGTCCGTCGATACCTTAGCCAGCTTTAACTTTTGATTGACGAACGGATGAAATTACAGCCTTCTAAACTTGCACGTTTTGTTACTCGTTCATCCCGAGTTCTTTACAAGGCTGTGTAGTGTGTGTAGTGTAATGTTTTGGTTGTCTTTTGTTTTCAAATGTTTGTTTATGTAACTGTAAAATGAAATCAACTTACTTTTTTTCCTAAAGATTTATTGATGATTACGTTTTGGAAACACAAGCTCATTTTGTCCAATAGTAAAGATTGCAAATTTATACTTTATATGATATTAAAACAATTTTTACATCGATTAATTTCCGTAATGTACGTGTATGGTTGTTTTAGATTCTTAGAAATAGAATACCGCAAAATGTTTTCACTTTTTGTGGAGATTTTTTTTCCTATTTGTTAACAGTTTTGTTTTTATTAGTTTGCAGCTATGAACATACGGCGGACGTACGAAGTTTGATTGTAAATCGCTCGGCTAGGAGACGTACGAGCATGTGGCGTACGGATGGGTGACGGGGTGTTGTAAATCCTGCATACACCGCATTACTTTATCGCTTCTATCTACTCTAAACATATCCACGAATAAGCTGAATAAAATCAATCATAATTCAATAGTTAATTTCAGAAGTTCTAGTTTTCTTTGTCAAATAATCATAATTTTGTAGCCCATTCACAGTTACTTTCAACTTTTCTGAAGTCCTGTGGAAGTTCTACTTCCAGGGTATTCCTCCGCCTCGTGCAAACTAAGCTTAACCGACTCACACCAAAGGTAAAACGCACCGAATTCCTGCACAATTAGTGTTGTTGTAATACTTTGCATAAAAACTATTTCTTACTAGGCATTACCAACACATCTGTTTTATCTCTATTTTATAAATTAAGTATTATCATTTATGGGGAAAATATAAATAAAATTTCAATTTAACAAAAAATAAGTAGTTAGTTTCATATCAACACAATAATATAAAATGCTTGTGATGCATGGCATATTTAGGGAACTACTATACATTTCATAAAAGGGGTGCTTTTTCATAGCTCTAGTGTCGAGGAGTACATATAGTCCAGAATTATTTTTGCCATAAACAGGTGGCTCTACACATGATGCAAAATTAACGCATTCTCAAGTAAATGTCACTTGCCTGATAGCAAAATATCGCATGTGTGTATGTGAAAATTACTGTAAGACGGGACGTGCGAAGCACATCCTTGCACATTTACTGTGCATTATCTCAATACGTCGTCAGGAATTTTCAGTCAGAACAAGACATGTTGTTGAAAAGTTTAAAGATTTGATATTTTTGATGAAGAGATTAAACTTAACTAAATCAATTAAATTTAGTAATTTTCAATGCGGAATGCAATTAATCAATAACACAGTATTTGAGCGGAAGTGTCACAATTTACTAGCGCAAGAAGTAGAGACTTACAGTTCGCGTGTTTTACTCTCGATAACAGTGATACATTTAGCATTCATATTTACTCGTGGGGATTACGTCATTCTGCGGAATAGTAGAAAGATGTGGAGAGGTATTTTTGCAACGCCCAATAACAGAAATAACTGGTAATCTGCTAAACCAAATAATATAACCAGATAGAGAAATTACTTGTGGTTAAAGAAATTTACAATTATTTTGTCATGTTTCTTTTATGTTGGCAAATTCAGAATCAACCTCTTATTACCTGAAAGTCAAAGAATTTATTTGTGTTTAGCGGTTTTGTGCCTTCTTTGATCGCACTGAAACATATATTTTGTTTAGTAAAACGCCGTGTGTGTGTAAACGGCTTATCGCCAGTAAACTAAAGTCCTGCTTGCATCAAGTTATCTACGAACTAAGAGTATCTACATTTGTGTGAGTGACTTACCTGAGTGAGTAAAGTGAGTGAAGATATTTGGGCGGCTCATATCATCGATGTCTTGCGAGCCGATGAGGGTGAACCGAGGTGAGTGTGGAGCTGCGCCGGAATACAAGGGTGGGGGAAACGGAAGATCCCTGGGCGATAATCATGCCCACTCTGAATATGAAAGCCAATTCAATTAAGTTCGTAGGAACTGCAGAATATTTCGCAATCAAGTATTATATATAAGTATTCACTCAAAACATAGTTGTACATAAGCACTGGTCACTATTTTTTTTTTTTTTTATGAAAGATAGTCACTCTCGCAAATCTCAGTTTCTGATACCTTTCAATCGTATTACTTTGAAAATTTTATTCGTTCTAACAGGTTTCTATTTCCTAGCAAATAATCATGAAATTTTCAATTGATTGGGCACTTCTCGACTTATACGTGTAAAACAAAAAATAGCCACGGAAAAATATGACTGTTGATAAATATAAAAGATTTACGTAATATTCTCCGAAACGTTTAATCTTACGCAAGACGTTTAACAATTAGTAACCAAGCTTTGTTGTTTTTTACGTTAATTGGAAAAGCGGACATCTCGATTTTTTTTTTGTAAAACCCATCAGAGCAGTTCACGAGGCGTCAAAAAGAGGACATGTCCGGGTAAAGGAGGACATCTGGTAGCTCTAGACCTGCGGCATTGTCCGGCACGATTCCCACGTGCGAAAATCCGGGAGGCAAGTAGTCTGAACACTGGACCACCGCGGCCCCTAATAACCTTAATTACATCCTTTGTCTAAACTCATTTATAGAAATTATTTACATGCAACTTACTTGTTGATGTGGTATATTTGATATACTGCTGTATGTAGCGGCTGAGTATTATCGTTGTAGCGCGACTGTTGGCCTTGAGCCGCGGTGCTATCCTGCCAGCCGCTATCACAAAAGTGCGTCAGGAGGCAGGCGCTGTGCAGTCTAAGCGGCGGCTTGCGAAGACAAGCAGACGACACCTGTAAAGGCGTTGTACCTAGCTCTTCGCTACTTCGGTGCCAGTTCTGTCTGTAAACTGTTTGTTGACGTCGAAGGCATGAGACATGCCAACGTCCACTGAATCCACGGGCGTACTTTGTCCCTCGTGCATCTGTTAAAACCAATCGCGCGGTTATCAACCAACGGAATTGCCACATCACATATTTTAATCAGGCAGTATTGGCCAGCATATGACGTAAATTATTCAAACTGAATTTTTGTACGTGCTTCCAGGCGATTTGCCTGCACCTCTTTGTCCAACCTGAAAGTAGATGTTTCTCTATCTCAACCTAATTTCACCTACTTCTTACACACACACATGAATTAAAATCATAGTACTCAATACGTAACGTAAGAAATAATCTGAAACAGCGACAAAAGAAGTGGCTGATCTCGCTAGCTCTGAAATATTTGTCACAAATTACTGAGTCGATCACTAAATGGTCACTAAAATACATGAGATACTATGTAAAGTCATACATGTAAGGGATTATGAAGTAAAGGTGAGGATTAATTCACAAACAAACGTTTTTTAGTAGTAATTCATTTTTAGCTAACAAAAACAAACAATCCCATACGTTATGAAACTAGTTGTATCCACAAATAAATGCCTTAAGCAAACGCATGATTTAATTACAAAATAATATTTTTGGTTAAGCTAAGTAACACATTGCTTAGAAAGATTCGTAACATATCACAAATACGTTGGAATTTTCTTCATTTTCGATCTAGCGCCTGGTCTAAATGTCCTGAAAAATTTTCACACAGTTATCTGAAACAGAAAAGAAAATACACACTTAACCTCCGGGTAAATAAATCTATTTTGGTGTAACTTACGACGTTGATATAAAGAAATAACATGAAAACCTTTGTAAATAATAATTAGGTTGATTTCAATAATCGAACTGGTTTGTATAATGAAAGCTCAAAATACCACATTCAGAAAAAAAAGTTAGTGTTTTTATTCTTCGGCAGTCGTATTATGTTACACTAAGAGCCCAGCTTCTATAATATTAACAATTTATTATTTTACCGTTTTTACGTATTTTAAAATGAACCAAAATGTAGCCCCATAAATAGGTTTATAGTATCTTGTTAAATGAGTTTTAACTGCGTACACTCTCACTTATCTGGTTATAGATATTTCTGTGTGATCAATGATTAAGTTATCAATGTATTCAATCATAAGCTAAGTCAATTGTTTTGTCGATATCTTCTTTCCGAAAAAAATGGGCTAGGTAATCATTGCAAATAATAAAATATCAAATTATTGTCTGTTTTTCTATATATTCAAGAGCACATCTGAAGTCGTTATTCAAATTATTGAAGAAACCCAATACTTTTTTCGACTTTAATTTAAAACCATTTTCAAACCCTCAGTCGGATACATTGAACAGAAATGTTTAATATTGCAATGACTTCAGAAAGCCCAATATAGCTATACCCAGATCTAGAGAAATGTAAATAATTCATCATAAACACAATCTAAGGTACCAAATTTTTTCTCCGAACACTTGCTATGTTGATCCTTCTGGCGATGAAATATAAAACATACGAATTGTCAACGTAGAAAGAGCTAGGTTCAATGAAGTGCACAACATTGATCCTTCGATTCCAAAGTTCTCCGAAAACGCATTACTATATATTTATTTACTGTACATTAACGTACTTGCCGACCTCCCGTGGTGTAATCGGTTTGTGCGGGAGGCTCTGGGTTCGAATCCCGGGTAAGGCATGGGTGTTAATTTAAGTTAGTTTATAAGTTAGTCTGTAAGCCGTTGCCTGCCAAGCCTTCCAGCATAAAACCGGGGAACGTTATAAAGCCCTTTACAATTACAATTTAAAGAATGTCTTATATCCATATTAAACACTACAACAAATGTCATTCGTTTGTAAAGTGCAACTAGTTATCACATTTCGAAGATATCTGTTATTTACTGGCTTCGCTAAAGTATTATCATTAATAGCGCAATAATTTCAATAAATCAATAACAGTCGATTTTAGCCGATTTTAACTCATACGATAAAATATGTCTATCGTGGCTGAGAACTGGTCTACATTTGCAATGTTTTTAACGGACTGAACATTCGGTGACTGTTGCTTATGGCGTCTGCGAATATACACGAGAAGCAATAAGCACTTATTAAACAAAACTCCAAAATAAGTACAAATGCTAAGCAAATTTCTTCTACAGAGACGTCCCTACTCAAAATATCTAAGACATCATCTTGCTTCTGACACTAACGAGTAAGGGAGGTTGACCAGCGTTTGAGACACGAGACACACAGAATCCATAATTGAAAAATGTTTTTCCATTTGTTTGCTTACCGAAATAAAGCATTAATGTGTTTTATTGCCAGAAAATTCGCACATTTTACGTCTCTACTTTTCAGTTGCTCGTGTTTAATATTAACGGCTGTGCCATTTCATTGAAATGTAATATTGATAACTTTTATGAAGTCATATTAATTATTGAGGACATGTCACCTATTCAAAATAAATCAAATTTCGTAGGTATTTTACCAAAGTTTTTTAACACTTGTCCCCAGAAAGAAAATTTTACGGCATAAATTGTATTAACTGCTCCCATAATAACGCATAGACTATTCACTAATGAAAGGCGGAATTAATGATATTTAATTTTCTACGGATGTACGACAATTTTATCCAGTAAGTAACTGGTAGTGCACATTCACCCACAATGTAGTATGAAGGTTATTTTATTGATTCTCATACTAATGACTTGTTATAAGAAACGTGGCCCCTGATATGGGCTTGGATTGGGAATATATGGAAGCTCCTTCGGGAGGAGATAAAAACCTAATCCGTGAGCCTCTATGACATTTGTTAGAAACTTAGAGACTGAAAATAATTACGATATACCAGTTTTAATGTCCAAATAGATTGTTATTATAAAGAAGTATTCAGTATCTAGCGTTTGGACTAACAGAAGTTTAAAATTTCTTCTGAAAATTGGGAGAACTGTGGAAATCGAGGAAACTGAACTAAGGGATGCATGAATGTCTTCTATTATGTATTTTATTTAGGTAATAAATTCTGACGATCTTTAAGAATATAACACCTATGTACGAATACGGCAAAAGAGACTAAAGTGTGTAAAATAAAGCGAAACCCTTTTAATCGCTCTGAAATATTTTTAATAAAATGTTTTCAAATAAGCAACTGTTTTGAATGAGTATAGCAGTGTTTGTACACAGTATTCTAAATACCTTAAGAAAATACCTATATAAGTATAAACATACATTCAATATTCGCTAACAAGCGATATAGAAGTTGAGGAGAGAACGAAATAATGTTTTACAGCCATATACCCATTTTCAGAAATGCAGGCTTTCTGAGTAGGAAAGCGTTGATTTATCGCGAAGTGCTTGCCTAAAGACGGCCAATGGCATGCAACTACCATTATAGTTGCGGATACTGTAGGCAGGCTTGCCAGCGGGAATATAGTCTAGTAGCTTTTCCCGCTCTTTTTGAATACAATCTTTGCAATATTATACTACGTAAGACGGTACTTAGATATCTCGTCAATATATTATATATCACTAGCATTTATGTTACTCGCGTTAACAAAAAGAACCTTGTTTTGGTAAATTGTAATTTTTATTAACATTTTATATATTAATTAAAATATATCATTTATAATTAATATGAATTAAACGGGAAGTAAATAGGCGTGTTGATACTGCCTAGTGAGAAATAATTCTTATACAAAATAGTTTTACACCTACTGCGCACAATGCGGTTCGTTATCTCTTTGGTGTAGTTTTCTAAACTCAGTTGCGCTTTGTTCGCTTAAGTAGAAGGAATATCCTAGTGTTAGAACTAAAGGAAGGCTTCAGAAAAGTTGAAAGTAACTGTGAATCGACTATACTAATATTGTCCAACGCTGGATCTTACGTTCATTGCCCCACGCTCTAAATATTTCTCCTGATTGTCACGCCATGTATAGTGGTAGATCCGAGTGCCCTTTCCACTTTATTACGAAAAAAATTTAATGTAAACTGTCTGAGAAAGTGTTTGCTGTACGATATTTCACGCTGCCCACAGTGCGCCATTGAATATTCACAAGATGTGCATTACTACCATACCGCCTGCAAGTTTTGCAACTTACAAAACACTTTATTGACGAAGGTTGCGTACTGAAAGGCGCTGTCCAACGCATTATTTGCGACATAGATCGAGGAGGACCGCTTGCAATTTGACAAGACATGGGTGGGTACGTAATGCTTGACGTCTCAATGACAACGAGGACATTAGAAACGAAGCAACCTGCTTAGAAAAGCAGGAACGGGCAATAAGCCAGCCATGGCATATCCTGTGGCAGGGAAGTATTCCAGCATTTGCCTGGAGTGATTTAGGGAAAAAATGAAAAACCGTAATATGATAGCCAGACCCATGAATATAACCCTCGCCCCCTCCTTAACGTAAGTTAAATCTGCTACCACTTCCCCACTCCTCTATTTATAGTCATGGTTTTAGCATTGACATTGTCTTTTCTAACCGCCTACCGTCCCACCGCCCTCTAACATTAACAATCTGAAACTTTGTGTACATGATGTTGTAGTACTATGTAAGATAATACTCGAAAGAAATGTGCCAGAACAAGTAATGCTTCCAGAAAAAATATGTATAGTATTGTTGTTGATAATCATATTTTTTAGAATTTACAAAAATTTCCTGGGTTGGAAACAAGGCACATGAACACGCAAGATCCACGAAATCAAACGGTACAGTCTCTAAGAAACCAAAGTATTTGGCCAAAAATGTATTAAACTGTTTGTCTAATTTTAATTAAATTAAACCAAAAATGTTTTCGATGTCCACATTTGGTTGTCTCAAAAAATTACAGCTCCTGTCTACTGTGCTATCACAAGCATTAAGCACCAGGGGTGCAAAAGATTCTTCTCTGAATGTGAACTGAATATGTAAGATATATATTAAAATGTGCATAAATATTGGCAGATTTCCAAGGACCTGATCTAGAAAATTTAAGGACAAGTAAACTCTTGTGGGTTGAAAACGCGCTTCCTCTATCCGATATATTGTTAGAAGTAAACACTACTTGAAGTATAAGCAATTACATGTTAAACGCGTTCTCACAACAATTGTTCTACCGTACAATTTTGGATGTAACATACTGCAAAATACTAAAGTTTATTAAAAATAATAATATAATAAATAAAATTGCAGAAATGAAAAAGTTGTAAATATGTGGCCATTTATTTCTCTATGAAACTGCGATATAAGGTATATTATATTTCAGGTTATACAATTAATAAAACTATTCTGTATTCACACAATAAAAAACATTATTTTAAATTACTGATTGAAATAAACAGAAAGGCTATTATCGTCTCCATTTTTATGCCGGAGTATTATAGAGGCTAATCGGGGAGCAGCTAATACAACTTCATTTTAGCACCTAAAAAACGACACATAATACGGCAGCTTGCCCAGCATTCGCTTAGTCCCTCGTGTTGGCAGCCTAGCAACCACGGATACGAAAGAATTCAACTTCTCGCAATCAGAACTATGAAATAAATAAATGTAGTTCCGAACTACACTAGCGTTTGTTTTACGGGAATGACTTTGAAAACCGCAATGAATTCTGTCGCTTTTCACTTTGCCGGGGCGAATATAACAATGCATTCCTTAACAGCACTTTGCTTATGGATGAAATTTAGTTTACAATTTATGGTACAGCAAATTTGAAGAACGTGCACGACTGGTTTCTGTGAGAAGAAAAAACCGTTGACTTGGCATGATTCATCGTGAAAACCTGTGGAGCATCACCTTGTGGTGACATATCACTGAAGGCTGTTCACGATAAAGTCAGAACTTTTGAAATCAACCTTAGAAGAATGTCACTGCTCCAAATTTCATTTATTTTAAGGGGCGCAGTGTGTGACATGTGCCCAGTAAAGTTGGCAACGATGGATGGAACGTAGTTCCATATCTTAACGCCGAATAAAACATGTTAGGTAACCATTTGTGATAACTTAAATTACTTCTTTCGCTTTCTGTTTTTTCAATGCATAGAAGTATAAAAATGACCGGATTTGTAAAATATTTTCTTTTCCAATGATTTCATAGTCTCAGCTGGCCGACGCATAAATAAAGTGATGAGGCCCACGGCAAAGATATTTTCGCATAAGGCAGGAAAATACACAATATGCATACAATTATATCTTAAGCAGGGCTTTCAAAAGTGCTCATTTTACCGTGAACGGCTCATAACGTCAGCCACTGTTCCAGCACCGCGATACACATAATTTTTTTCGCGATATTCCACCCCTTATCTTGGAGGACGTGAGACAGGAATCTTGCTTGTCAATGTGGTTCCAGCGTGACAGCTGCCCCGCACACTTCACATGTCTGAGCAGAGACGTTCTTGATGAGGAATTTCCAAATCGATAGTTATGTGATAGGTGGCAAGCTCGGTCCCCAGTCTTGACACGCACGACCCAAATATTCTTCTCTAGGGCGCAGTTACTGTACTAGCAGGTGTAAGCAATAGATAATATACGACTTCTTATTACTGACGCGTATTCAGCCATATTTAAAGAAACTCTGCGATCAGTGCAACACTCTTAATCTGCTTCAGTGCATTGATGCAAACGTCAGTTCCTTTGAACATCTGCGTAATTGAAGATGTTTTATAATAATATAATATCTATGTTACGTAGATACTGCATGCAACATAACAAGTGAAGTTAATTCATTTTCCTGACACCTTTAGTATTTGGTTTACCAAGTTACACCAATTCGGTATTCAAAAATTTTACCTGAACTTTTCATTTAAGTAGAAAATGCACGCATGTTCCATGTTAAGAGACAAACATTATGTTGGAAGTAATATGTTCAGAATTTTTCAGGTTGTGTATATCTTCTCATTTTGTGAGCGTCAGACATTGGTACGTTGCCGTGGAAATACGCATTATTTGTATTTGTTTCGAGCACATTTCAGGTCGCAGAAATAGATTAAACATTGTTTATTTCTGTTCTTAATTATTTGTTAAAGATTTTTAAGGGTGATGCTGAATATGGTCACTCTAGCGAACCAGGTTCGATTTGTCGGTGGATCGCTCCCAATGTTCGCACCATGTGCTGTAAGTTGCCTTCGACTGGTGGGTTTTCTCGGGGTGATGCCGTTTCCCCGCCATTTCCCTCAGTCGCTGCTCGTCTCCACATCGCTTCATCCTTATCGGCGCTGAAGACCGCATCTCTGTCAACTCTTTCATGCATACATAAAAATGTCATTTTAGACGTCGCAGACAACATTTTTGTTTGGAACTACTGTATACTATATTCTATCAGTGGTTTCGTCATACTATTTGAATCAAACCTATGCAAAAATACCTCATGCATTACAGGTTTTAATGTTTCCTAAATATGTATCACAAGGTTTTACAGTCGTTTTAACGTAAAAAGTTCCTTATTTTTGGTTAAATTAACCTTTGCTTGTTTCATTTTTAATTTATAATACTATAGTTAATATGAATAAAAACAGGGAGAAAATAGGTGTGTTGGTAATGCCCAGTAAGGAATAGTTCTCTTGAATAATATTATTAAAATGAGTACGCACGAACGAATGCATTGCGTTGTCCTTTGGTGTAATTTTCTGTACTCAGTTAAGCTTTGTTTGCACGAGGCGGAAGAATATCCTGGAAGTGGAACTTCAGCAGGGTTTTAGAAAAGTTTTAAGTAACCATGATTGATTATCGTATATGTATAACGTTTTGTCATATTCCTGCGCCAATAAAAAGGCTTTTGTGTTTTTCGATGTTACTGTCAGCAGCAGTTCATGGATGTTCAGAATATAGTCCAAACAGCAAGTGAAGTGTCCTGCCATGTGAGGAACTACCCTTATTGGTTGACATTTTACAGTGTACTTACATAATTAAATCCACTTCCTGCGGTACGTCTTACATACAGGATGTATATACATTCGAACAACAATTTACGGCTGCAGGTTCAGCATGAAAAAAGAAGTTGGAAACATATATACTAGTTATGGTTTAAAGTGAATGTGACGGATGATACACAATTCTGAAGTTGTACCTAGAGCACAGTTTATACAGTGTGACTGTTGGATGTTGTGCGTATTACCCACATGCCAGGTATTGGGAAGTACTATTTAGAAATTAAGACAGGAATAACTCGAAAACGGCGAGGCTTAAGGTATTTACGCAAATCGACCTTTTTCATTAACTTTGATATGCGAATTAATAGCTGATTATTTAAATCCCAAATATGCTACCGCATCATGAGGTTAATTCAAAATAAGGGTATTAACCGTGATTAATTACACGAAGTAATCTTACAACCGCGACAGGTGTTGCGAGGTTTGCACACCTTTCTTCAGTTATCCATTATCCAGACATTAAGTGTTCCTTCCAGCTGAAATATTTTCTTCAATATTGGCAATAAGCTAGTATTTCAGGTCCAACTTCAAAGATGTGTACCACCCTTAGGATGCACTTTAGATCATAGGTCATGTATAAGTCTTCAACTTATTTTTCGTGCTTAACCTGCAACCGAAGTTTGTCTGTCGAATCAGGATACATTCTGTATAGACCAACATGCCTGAAAGGGTTAAGCGTCCTAGGAATCTCTCGCTCGCTGGGTTATAAAATATTTATCAAGTTATATTGCACATTGCACATATTATTTCCTTTTAAACATCATAGTATGCATATCGTATATTACTCAACCTCATATTTTGTATATTTCTTATTATTTAATCTCATTTTACATATTATATTGCATACTATTTAACCTCAAATTTTATTACGTACTATTTGTAGGGTTTTCACAGTAAAATGAGAACTTTTGAATGCCGTGCTTAAAATCTACTTGTATGCACGTTGTGTATTCTTCCGCCTTATACAAAATTAACATTGCCATGTACCTCATCGCTTTACTGATGCATCGATCATGTGAAACTGTGAAATTATTACTTAAGTAAATAAAAAACCAATTTTTTCTTTTTTTATACTTCGCTGGATAAGAAAAACACAAAGCGAAAGAAATAATTTAAGTTATCACAAATGGATACCCAACACTTATTATTCGATGTTAAGATATGGAAGTATTATCCATCCATTGTTACCAACTTCGCTAAGTGCATGTGACTCAGCACACACATTGAAATACATGCAAGCAGGGGCAGTGAAACATTTCTAAGGTTGATTTCAAAAGTGCTCACTTTATCGTGAACATCCTTCGCCTTCGTGTTACATATATGATGTATTATTTAGCCTCGTATTTTTCGCATTGTATATTATTTAGTAGGCCTATATAGTATGTCTAGGTTACATTAATATCGCATACATGAGGTCGCATAGTAGAGATACCTCGCGGAGAGTCGTTGTGGTGGAGGTCCTCGGAGCAGTCTTCACTCGCTCTGCAGGGGTCACCACAATGCAATGCAGGCAGTAGAGGGTGATGCAGCACATGAATGCCATGGCGACCCAGTACAAGTGTGAGCGGGACATGATACCACACGACACTGTCAGGCCAGCAGGTCACTTATCACCTCCACTCCACCACTGTCGCAGCTGTGCGATAGCTAGCAGCTAACGTCGCGTACACCTGACCACTCTTTCTCTCTCTCTCTCTCTCTCTCTCTCTCTCTCTCTCCACGCATTATACATAAATGTAGTTCTGATTGTGAGAAGTTAAATGCTTTCGTGACCATGGTTACTATGGTGTCTTGCTGTGTCCAACCAAACCATCATAATAAAACGTTTGCCCCTCTTCAGCTTATTACGTATCCTTTCACAGTGCCAACAACCTAACGACTAGTATTCACTCCGTAATTGCGAATATTGGTAAATAGCCTAATCGATGGATCATGTTAACCCATTAAAGTTTCGTGTAGTGACACATGTACAAAAGAAGATCCAATGAGCGACTTATGGAACCATTTCTGGGATTTAAATAAATATTGATTGTTTAGGAATTTTAATATTATACAATTACGTAATTTAACTTGCTTTCTAATCTTAATTATTTTCTAATTACTATGAAGTTCTTAATACATCTATTCACTGTCTTGGCTTGATTAAATCTAAGATATATTTTATTTACATGAATTTACAAAAAACTATTTATGCCCAAAAATCGAAAGTACTGCAATATGAATTAGTGTTTGTTTCACAAAGTTCGACTCGCATCAAACACATTAATACGAAGAGTATTATTAAATATTTTGTCGATCGTATTAAATTTTGTCTCCATTGCTCTAATTTACCGTTAGGTCCAGTTTGAGGACCAAGCAGCTAGTTAGCCGTAACCTCAATCACAAGTGGCATTAAAACGTCTATTGTGAAATATCAACGTAATGTTTTGTGTACTTAAAGAAACAATTTTATGGTGACTTTTATGGCATATCCTGTCCACTGAAGTAATAAATCACTACGTACCTACAAACTGTTTTATAGTATGATATAACGCAAATTAATAAAAATTGCATGAGCCTAATGAATTTTTGTATTGCTATTAGAACTTTGTGTAACAACAGAAATCTTAATGTGACTTATCCTAGTTATTGATTAAACGCCTATTATTTCATTAACCTCACATACAGCCAAACACACACATGACTCATATAACAAAAATATTAATTTATCTGTGCATGCCGACAGTGTTTTAGAATAGTGCATGTGATTTGTCGCGCATTATATTTGCCAGAAATGCTGAACTCATGTACGAGGAAGTTTTACGAACTTGTTACGTTGTTTGAGAGAGCATAGTATTATGCCTGCAAGACGCATGCAGTGAGGACAGCACGCCAAACTGACCGTTATTTCGACCGTTATAAACTCATATTGATCTAGTATTGCGAGCAACTGACACATGAAGTGAAGATGCTATTATACAGCGAACCGAATCTGTGCGACCTCGGCAGACCTGGGGCGTGGTTATCATTCACTTTTCCGCATGTATGGAGCTTGTTTACGTCCAGGAAACAATAAACGTGGCGACCATTGCCACGGCGCTAAGTCTAGTGTCACCTGGCTATAGTGTACGCATGGCGTCTTTACAGTTTTTGGATCAAATCTTGGGGGGAAAAAAACACCTCTCGTATGACGTGCTGCGTTCTTTCCAAATACCTATGTCATCTATAGACACCTGCTAAATTCAAGTTATTATTTGGGGACACCTTAAACTTCAAACACATGTACCTTCATAATAAGTTTTTCATTGGACCATACTTTATTTGACACACCCTGGGTAACTCTACGCCAGTAAATGAACACATCACAATTGCGTAGTTCAACCACATGCAGTCCAGTAAAAAAAAAAAAAGAGTGACATCGCATCTATGCAGCAGCCAATGCAGAACCGACGCCAGCTCGAGTATGTACAGCATTGTGAAGTTTAACCTGATGCCAAATAATAACGCGAATCTTGCAGGTCTCTAGTCATCTATCACCGTTCTATATTCGGTCTAGCATAAAAATTACCTTATTTTAGGCTATATTGAACTTTCACTTATATTTTATATATACATTATATAATTGAATCTATAATTAATATGAATAAAAAGCAGAAAGGAAACCGATATGTTTATAATACCTATTAAGAAATTATTCTTATGCGAAATGTTTCTACCCGAGTGCGCACGAATGCTGTGCGCTGTCCTTTTTGCTGTAATTTTCCAGACTTGGTTAAGCTTTGTTTGCACGAGGCACGGGAATATCCTGAAAGTAGAACTTTAGCAGCGCTTCAGAAGAGGTGGAGGTAACCGTGGATGTACTACGTCACAAAATCGTTAACTCCGCTACGCTCGGCCAGCGATGACCGCGTAAATGAGCTCCCGCCATCACGCGGGCAAGTAAATGACAAACGCGCCATTCCTTGCTTGTTGACACGAACAAACCAGCGTCTTCCTTGCACACAATCTCGGGGAAGTTCCATCTGAGCACAGTTTCTCTAACATAAACATTTCCAACCGCTTATAGTCTGTTCTCAGTTAATTGATCATTTTCGTTATCAATATTTGAAAAATGTAACTTCCTCTACCTGCGTATATTTTAATGGACATACAGAATAGCGTAAGCCCAGTCAAGTTGGTAACGGTGGAGCGAATGTAGTTCCATATCTTGATTTTTCAAGTAAAATATCCATGTTACAAATATGTGCATATTGAAATGATTTGTTTTACTTCCTGTTTTTTAAACGCGTGCAAGTGTAACAAATAATAAACGTGTAAAAAAATTTACTTTTTGTTTAACTAATCGTTTCACTTGACTGAAGTATGATTAAAGCATTGAGGTCCATGGTAATGGTAATTTTACATATGGTGAAAGAACACACAATGTATATACAAGTAGATCTTAAACAATGGTTTAAGAAGTGTTAAGTTTACTGTGAGTAGCAGGGAAATGGTGAGTTGAGCGCAAGGGGACCAGGGATCTGAGCTGGAGCCAGAGGAGCCGCCATGTTGTTATGTCATTCATACGTCAACTTTTTACCCATATGACCTTGACCTTTAATCCTTGAACTTGACCCTGGTGACCTCTGACCCAAAAACCCAAAAAATTCCGAAAGAATCGCTTAAAATATATAAAAACATGTATTACAAAAATGTGATTTAAAAAATCGTTATAAAAATTACGAAAGCATTTATTAAAAAAACTTTTTACCATGGTCAATTAGTCGCCTGTGCTCCACTGATTACACATTTACGTTTGATGCCATCTTGGTAAGATACTTTTTTTTTGTTCATTCCTTTATACATTATTGTCTCGCTTACATTCCTTAGGCCAACTAGTCCCTTGTGCTCCACGGCCATATTGGCTTTTCCATTCTTAATTTGTTTCGGAGATTGTCTCTCACCTTCGACTCCCAGCAGACGACTAACACCGATTGCTATTGGTTAATTACTCACGTTTGTTCGACTGTCGGCAAGCCTCCACCACGTCTTCTCCACCTCTACCCCTATTTCCCCATTGGTCGATTACTTGGGTGTCTTCGGGAACTTTCGTGCCCCCAATGATTCTCGTTGACTAATTACTGTTTAGTCGGCGAGCCTCCATCCCGCCAATGCTTCCCATAGGCTAATTACTTACTTTCGCTCCACTGTCTGCAGGCCTCCACCCACGTAATAACCCTCCCGATTTGCTCATTTTCTCGGGTGTCTTCGGAAACCTTCGTTCGACCAATTAGTCACGTCCGTTTACCTCCCCTCCCCCTCCACCCACGTGACAATCTACTCGACCAATCGGCGACCTAATACTACATTAATCGCACACACTACGTCAATCCCGCCAATGTTTCTCATTGGATAATTACGGTTTAGTCGGCAAGTCTTCATCAATCAATTACTTCCGTTCCACCAAGTATTCGTGTGCGCTCCACCCCCACCCCTGATTCCCATTGGATAATTAGTCTGCAAACCTCCACAACATGCGCTCCACCCCCTCCAAAGCTTCCCATTGGCTAACTAGTCGGCAAGCCTCCACCACCTCTAGTCCATCCCCCTTAAAACCTGGCTTTATAAGACATGTCTCCGAGGGACTCTGAGAAAAGTTGTACCTCGCTATTTCGATAGGAGAGCCCGGTGATCATTTAATTTCAAATGTCTGTTATGGTACTCATGTCGTCAAGTACAGAATAAACCATCAGCAACGAGGAGACACTATAGAAAATATTATTCAGCTCATCCGCACGATATTGCCACGAGGAGCAACATCGTCCATGTCTTCCACTGGCACGAACCCGCTGCCAGTAGGCAACCCGCTACCAGTAGGCAACCCGCTTCCAGTAGGCAACCTGCTACCAGTAGGAAACCCGCTACCAGTAGGCAACCTGCTACCAGTAGGCATCTCCACTACCAGTAGGCAACGTGCTACCAGTAGGTAACCTGCTACCAGTAGGCAACCCGCTACTAGTAGGCAACATGCTACCAATAGGCAACCCGCTACCAGTAGGAAACCCGCTACAAGTAGGCAACCTGCTACCAATAGGCAACCTGCTACCAGTAGGCAACCCGCTACCAATATGCAACCCGCTATCAGTAGGCAACCTGCTACCAGTAGGCAACCCGCTACCAGTAGGCAACGTGCTACCAGTAGGTAACCTGCTACCAGTAGGCAACCCGCTACTAGTAGGCAACATGCTACCAATAGGCAACCCGCTACCAGTAGGAAACCCGCTACAAGTAGGCAACCTGCTACCAATAGGCAACCTGCTACCAGTAGGCAACCCGCTACCAATATGCAACCCTCTATCAGTAGGCAACCTGCTACCAGTAGGCAACCCGCTACCAGTAGGCAACCCGCTACCAGTAGGCAACGTGCTACCAGTAGGTAACCTGCTACCAGTAGGCAACCCGCTACTAGTAGGCAACATGCTACCAATAGGCAACCCGCTACCAGTAGGAAACCCGCTACAAGTAGGCAACCTGCTACCAATGGGCAACCTGCTACCAGTAGGCAACCCGCTACCAATATGCAACCCGCTACCAGTAGGCAACCTACTAAGGGCAGTCAACTCGCATCCATTAGTCAACTCGTACCAGCCCCAGGAATACGGCATATTGTCGCCCACCTTCGCAGAGAGTCCCATCAGCTCGGACTACGAAGACAGCGACATCGAAGAAGTAACCATTGCCGAATTATCTCCATTCAGGTCAGAAAATGCCAGCAAGTACAGTGAATTGAATTGAGGGTACCGACGAGTTTTCGAGATACTAGAGACGTTCTGCAAATTCAATTTTGTGACAGCGCAATTTACTGGCTATGCTGCTACGATGAGTTCGAAGGCTGTTACATGGCAAATACATTAACGTGCGAATGTAAAAACTGTTACTTGTAAAATTTACATCCCGTCTCTACGCTTCGCTGTTTGTAGGAGGAGTTGGTAAAACAAAATTGCTACGTTCACGTAAGCAAGGCAAGAACATACGAAAGTGTATTGTACGAACTGTTCCGAGAAAATAAAATAATTACATGTGTAAATGGCTGGAGAAATGCGATGGACATAACCATGTCGTAAAAAGGCAAAGATTTCCGGGCTGTACCTGCAACTGTACGCCGTATGCATGCGAAGTGTATCCAGGCTCGAGGCCGAGACACCAAGTCTTCTCGCAACGACGGAGCACGTCCAGACGACAAGTTTAATCCAAAGAAAAAATACACAAGTATATCTCCTCTACTGCACGGCGTAAACTACACGGACCAGCCATCAGCTACCGTGACCATGGAGTGATGTGACGAAAATGGTTAATTTCCTCCTCCTCAAAAGGAGAATCATCTATGGTAAGGCGTTTGAATTAACAGTGCAAGATTGCGATATTGACGATCGCGTGGCTCATTTGTACCATCCATAAACAAAGTTCCCTACAAACATTGGAAATATGAAGAAATAAATTGCGGGTGAAAGACGTACAACCAAGTACGACAGGGAAAATTGCGAAATAATTCACGAAATTAAAAGAAAAATGGCAAACTCTTTAACATATGTTCGGGACGATGTGACGGTGCTTGGTACAGGTTGGAGGTTACAAAGCCATTGAAACCATGGCCGGAGGTTCTTGTGCGTGCTTGCGCATTTGAGCTTTGCTCTAGCTATAGAAAAACCCAGATGATAAAAACCTCCCATACCCCTCCGTACTCTTTTTTTGTGGAAGAAACACACTGTGTAAACAACATATCAACTTACGTGATTATTGGTATGGATGGGGAAAGAAAATTATGTTATGAGTAAGTAAAATCATCATTATTAATTACAGAGAAATGTGGGCAATTTTTATCATCTCATAATCTTACTTTCATTGTTTATTGTCAGTAAATATTTTTATCTTGCAAAATATTTTCTTTCACGTGGTTCGTTTAAATTTATTCATTAAATGTATATCTATTTTGTAAAAAATGTTTTACGCATGTTTTGCTAAGTTTTCTTTCACAAAATATATGTTTATCTTGTAAAATATTTCCTGTTACGTGTTTGTGTGTAAATATGATGTGTGTAAACATTTCTCTTTCAATTTTTTTTTGGCAAGTATGATGTATGTATATATTATTTTCTTTCAAGGTCAATGCCGTTGGTCGGAGGGTTTCATCGGGGATCTCCCGTTGCCGCGGCCACCCTTGCATTCCGGCGCTGCTCCATACTAACCTCGCTTCACCCCCATCGGCTCTCAAGACCTCGATGGTAAGAGTCGTCCAGATGCCTTCACTAACTCTTCCAAGGTTTCTTGTAAGTGTGACGTAAAATAAATATTTTTTTACAAGTATTTGTGTAATATTTTGTTATTCTCACTGAAATCATTTTAAAAATGACGAGTTATTTCTGCTGCTGCTGCTGCTGGATGTGGGCGGTAAAGAGAGAGGTTAGTGTTGTCCTTCAGCGGCCCGGCGCGGCAGAATGAAGGTCGCTGCATAAGCACTTCCTCTCCGTCCGCATTATTGCCACCCTTTTGTCTTCACACACTTTCGAGAGGTAGTTAATATAGGTCAGTATCAGTTCCATGGTGCAGAGCGCATTTTTTTTGGCAAGGAAATACCTTTCATGAAATGGCTATTTGTTAATAATGTCACACAAGTTATTCATTAAAATAATAAAGAAAGAAGTGTGTCAAATTTAAGTTTGGTTAATATTGCAGATAATAGGAACTGTTATAAAATATATATTGAATATATTTGCCCCTTCTCCAAGGGAAAAGCCAGCACAATATAGACAAATATTTTTAAAAAACTTACTTACGTTTCTTTTTACACAGAGAAAAAATAAAGTACTAAACACACACAGTTGTAAGTTAAATAACATGTCGTTAAATTGAAGTAAAAAACCTCATACAAATAACACACTAAAAAAGAAATAGGACAAATGTGTTTCTTTCTTTAAAATCGCATTTGTTTTACATTCGTATAAATATCTCGATTGAGCTGCAGGCTCTCGGTCGGTAGAAATCGTTTGACAAGTCCTTTCATGTTACATTACACCCCCATAAGAACACGCACACAGTTAAGACAGTTCTAGGTTCACAGCAACATCGTTACGTAACACGAGTAGTCTTGCCTCAAAGTTATTTAAACGCTGGCGAATCTCTCCATCTTCGTGCCGAAGGGAGGGGGAGATAGCATCGAGAGGCAGAGACCACATGTCCTCCGTCTTTCCACATTGTTATAATCAGTATCAGAGACTAGAGAGTACCGTGGCTAAGACAAGTCCTTCACTCCGCGAGTCTCCTTTTTGTGCGCACATGTACAACAGTCATTCCAGGCAATCTAAGATCTTGTTGGGGTAAGTAGTAGGGGCGGGCCGGTTCTACCCCACCTTGGATTGATCGATGGATTATCGATTTGATTGAAGAGGTTAATCCTTAATCCGACAGAATTTATTTATTCAGAAAGGGTTAATTGAAAGGGTTAAATTGATTAAAAGTGTTAAATGGATTGAAAGGCTTAATTTCTAATCGGATCAATTTTTTTTCTTGATTTATTTTCTTTCTTTATTTGGGGGGGGGGGTGTTAGCAGGAGCTCTGTCCTATGTTAACGGCGTGGTGTGCTTGAGGCGACTGACCAGAGTGGTGGGTTGCAATGTCTTATATAGGTGTAGATTTGGGTCCAAGCGTGTGCTAAGGCTAATTTTTTTCTGATTTTTCTAATTTGAGGTGTTTGGAGGGATTTTGGTGGTATATAGGCGGTTTTTACGAATATATTTAACACATGGGCAGAGTGTTTAAACGAGTTCTAAGAGTGTAAATATTATGTTTTTTTGGGGGGATATAGCTCGTACATAGGTGACTTTGAAAGATGCGATTTACGTTTTACTCGATCTGTTTTCCGAATGCAATTAAACGTTAGAGAATTTTCAGTGTTCTACATATGAATAAATTACATGCATCGAATCGCAAAGTTCCCTGCTGTGGAAGCCTCAAAAGGGTGGCGACTGGGAGCCCTGGAAGGACACCACCTGGAAGGACACCACCTGGATGGGTGCTGCTTGGCTGGATGCCACCTGGAAGGGTGCCTTCTGGGTGCTCCGGTTCGGTACCACCAGGAAGGGTGCCGGCCGGGTCCTCCTCTGGAAGGGTGCTGTATGGGTGCTCTGGAAGTGTGTCTCCGTCGATATGTCGGATGCTGCTATATGTGTAGCGCCGGATTCTACCATGGTCTCTGATGGTTCAGTGCCACATCGTCCTGAGACGGAGGCAAGGACGTGACTCGAGATAAAACAAATTTAAACCCATTTATTTATTTACACACACTATTACAAATACAAAGCTTCTTCTCCAAGTTTTTATTACATACATTTTTTTTTTTCGGTCTTTAGGGGCATTACACATACATATTATTTTTTAGATGTGCCACGGATTACTCAGAGCCTTAGTAGTTTTGCTGATCGGAGTTTGCAATGAAACCCATCCTCTGTCGCCATGAAGTTCGGGAGTGTACAGAAAACTTGGTTTCGTTTATACCCAGGACAAGTTGATGTAAATGTAGATTTTACCAAATAAAAAAATATGTGTTTTAGACATAATTGCAAGTTTAATTTATTTCTTATTTGTTGTTAAAAAGTTATAAAATTCAGATCACAAAAAATATCATAAGGTACCACGATGGTACTTAGATCATCCTTTTAAAAATGACAAAATTAAAATCATTTATAAATTTTTAAATAAAAAACATTCTCCTTCCATAATTAATGCATGTAGGTAAACTGATGATTGAAAAAAAAAACAATTATTTAACAAAATAGGATGACGAAATGTTATACAAGTGTAAAGTCTATAAATATATAAGTCATCATCTCTCTTGGTGGTTGAATCGTGACTACCTATGTGTCATGGAAATAGAATCCAACATTGCATTCAACGAATGTGAGAGACCAACTTCCAAACAAATGACGTCCACAAAAAACAAATATGGCGTTGGAATGGATGTGACTAATCAGTGGCGCACATGCGACTAATTGGTCGAACATAAGTGAGAGTATGCCAAGATGGTGGATAACATTATACACTAGTGCTACCTAGGTGATGTAAACAAATTTTTCTTAGAAATATGGCGTCGGTTGCACCGACAAATATGTCAGTAGAACGAAGTGACTAATTGGCTGAACATAGGAGAGAGCCTACCAAGATGGCGCCTGAATTTAAGTGAGAGCTTACCAATATGGCAGTGAAGCACATGCGACTAATTGTTCGAATGTGAGAGCTTACCAATATGGCGACCTTCGAAATAAATGACGAACGATACCATCAATGTGGTGGAATGAAAATAGATGAAGGGGTGGGGGTGATAGATCAGTCGTCTGCTGGGAGTCAAAGATGAGAGACGAACTCCGAAACAAATGACGAACGAAAAAATAAATACTGTGGTGGAACTGATGTGACTAGTTGGCCAAACACACCTACCACGGTTATGGCCGTGGCAGAAAGTTTTTTTAATAAATTTTTTCAAACGGGTATTTATAAATTTTTAATAACATTTTTTAAAATGCATTTCTAAGAAAGTGAGAGCATACCAATATAGTGGCCTCCAGTAATGCAAAATATAAATTTTAAACAGTTTTTTATAAATGTTTAACGATTTTCAATTAAATTTTTATAGTATTTTTTATACATTTTAAACTATTTTTAAGTAAATTTTTTCGTAATTTTTTTTTTGTAAATTACAACCGATTTTTAAATTAAATTTTTCGTGATATTTTAAAAATAATTTTAAACAATTTTTAAAATTCAGTTGTTTGTAATAATTAATTTTTGTAATTTTTAAATAAATTTTTTGGAGTTTTTAGTGTCAGAGGTTACCAGAGTCGAGGTTAAAGGTCAAGGTAATAAGGATTCAAGTTGGTGAACGGGTGACGTAACAACATGGCGGCTCCAGCTCCTGCTCTGGCTTCGATCCCCTTGCGCTCAACTCGTCATTTTTCTGCTACTACCGTGAACAGCCTTAATTACAAGCAATTCTGCGATCCCAACGACCTTTACGTTTTATGAACATTTCAGTACCTTTGCCTTCGATTGCAATTATGTTAGCAGAGAGCAGCGTAGAATGCTGTTAATGGGAGTGAGTGAAGAGATTTGGGTGGCTCTTAACAGCGAGGTCTTGAGAGCCGATTAAGGGGTATGAGGTGAGTATGGAGCAGCGGTGGAATAAATGGGTGGGGGAAACGGGAGGTCCCCGAGAAGACCCGCCGACCAGGGGCATCGTCCGGCACTATTCCCACATGCGAAAATCCGGGAGTGACCCGGCCGGGAATTGAGCCCTGTTCGCCTTAGTGGGAGGTGAGCACGCTAACCGCTCAGCCACCGCGGCCCCGTGATAATCGGACATGTATTGTTATTAACTACGAGTCACGGGTTTCTTTCGAACCAGCTGGCCATTATACTTGAGTATATCACGTGGACTCGCTCCCGAATTTTTCGTGCGTGGGAATCGTGCCGGTCGGTGACTCTGTTCGGCGGGTTTTCTCGGGGATATCCCATTTCCCCTTCACTCTTTCATTCTGGCGCATCTCCACGCTCGCCTCGCTTCGCCCTCACAGGCTCTAAAGACCCCGATATGAAGAGCTGCCCAAATATGCCCACTACTATTTTAGTTTCGTTAGAAGGTCTACTGGCTTATGAATACTATAGTTCAGTACAATTGCATTTAAGCGTCAAAGTAGTCCTAACACATACTTTTTTTTCTTTGTCCACCGTCTCAATGTTAGTACCGTCATCGTCCAGTAAGTGGAATCAATTTAGTAAATATAATGATTGCAGTACAATAAATGAGGTATTGTTATACACAGGGCTATAAATAATAAGTTATATTATTGTATAAAGAAGAGGCTTTAACAATTTAGTTGTGTATTCTGATGCTAAACTTGACTAACCTTATTTCGTGTCGCTATTTAGTTTTCAATCTTAGTATTCGGTGAATAAGTGTATCACTTCTCGAGCACTAGATATTTTAGAGGCTGCGAAGATACCGTTTCCGTTTCATTTATAAGTTAGCAGTATGATGAGGCAACTGTCCCTAGTCGAGCAGCAGACACAGTTAGTTTTTTCTCTAATTAGCCCGTATCCCGTCTGTGTAATAGACCCGCCGACGTACAGCCGTAGCGCGAGAGAATGCTACAACTGAACGGCTGCAGTCGTTCCCAACGCGCAGTCTCAGGGACGTGTTATCGCTGACGAGTACGTGACTGCTTCGCGGGGAATGCAAACTGCCGATGTTGGCGAGCCTTATCGTACCTATAAAAGGCGACGACCGACGGCTGTTGAATTTCCCATCGTGACGAGATGTTGTTTGTCCCCGACGTAGCCTTGTTCTTCCTCGCTTGCAGACAGCGGTGCTCGGTGCCTCTGCGCACGCTGTTTCCAGCTGGCTATATGCTGTTCGCTATAAACTGAGCACTTTTGAAAGCCCTGCTTAAGATCTACTTGTATGGACATTGTATATTCTTACGCCATACGTAAACTCAACATTTTCATTGGCCTCGTCACTTTATTCATACATCCGCCAAGAAAAATGTAAAAAATATTATAAAAGTAAATATCTTATAAATTTGCTTCTACTTGTTACAAGCCCTTTTAAACATTTAAAAAAACTGATATTAAAAAAATTATATTAGTATTTACAAATGTTTACCTAACTTTTTTTTGTTCAACGTTAAGACATGGAACTACTATCCTTACGATGTTGCCAACTTCACTGGGAGCATGGGAATCTGTGTACCAGTTAAAATGTACGCAGGTAGAGGCTGTGACATTTTTCAAATGTTGATTTCAAAAGTGCTCACTTTACCATGAACAGATTTTCAAATTGTATAGTAGTGTATAAATATAAAATATACTATCTACAAAAAAAGTGATTGGGCACCTGTCCACAATGTTTGCTCGGTGTTTGTCATCCCGTTATAATTTCGTAGGGCCACCTCTTGCGGCTATAACAGCAGCCACCCTGTCTGGCATGCTCTCTACGAGTGTTTGCAGGACATCCACGGGGATTCGTCGCCATTCCTCTTGCAACCATTCCATGAGCTGAGCAATGGATTTCGGCCGCGCCTGACGAGCCATCATCCGGCGATCCAATTCGTCCCAAAGATGTTCTATAAGGTTGAGGTCGGGGCTCTGAGCGGGCCAGTCCAATCGGCGAACATTGTTGTCGGCATATCACTGCATAGTAGCCCTTGAAACATGGCACCTGGCATTGTCATCCTGGAAGTAACACGGGTCCATTCCATAAAAACGCCACAATGTTGGGAGCATTTCATTATCCAGAATGTTACAATAGGCCTCTGTGTTCATGCTACCACGGACAAACACCACCGGTCCTACGCCAAAGGCCGTGACGTACTAAATGACCTATCTTCACGGGTGCCCAATTACTTTTTGGTAGGTAGTGTAGTTTCGTTAGCTACCCACTGCAATCTAAGCGTGAGACATACTTATAGAGATGCGCGGAGGTTGCTGTAGTTCTCTTGTTTGCCTACATTGGCGCTGTTTGGGCCAACAGTGTCTGCCGTGGAGACATACATCAGCACTGCCAACCACCGTCAAGAGGTTTTCACAATAGAGCGTTGCGACTCGTCACGTCGAGCATTAGCCAATCAGAGTCTTTGTACGAACGACGAACATTGCTTTTGACGCTCGTCGCCAGCGTCGGGGAATAAGAAGAATAACATTTCTGTACTTCATAATAAATAAGCTGGCGACAAGCTGAGATAAAGAACAAATGGAGATATTTCCATAACAAAATTTTTGCAGAGATATTAACTGGAGTCAGAATTTATATAAATGTTACCTACCTTTAGGAAAACAAAAGTATGTTTTCTGATGCCTGAAGGGTCGTTAATGTTCTACAATATCATCTTCAATTTTAATATAATACTTTTATTAATTAAAAGCGCATATAACTAAAAAATAACAATTTTACTAACTAAATGGCAATAAACTTCAATGCCTTTCGTTCGTTTTCAGCATTTCATAGCAAGCTTCCTCGCAGGATAACAGATGGCAGCACGGCCCGTGTCGCCGGCGGCGGGCGTCGGACGCGACGCGCCACACCTCGACGCTCTGTTGTGAAAACCGCTTTACGCAGTTCACGTGCACTTGGGGAAATGTGCCACCACTTATTGTTAGCACTCGAGTTAGTAATATTACTCCTCAATCCCTACATTCGAAACAATACAACAAACTCTGTTACAACAAACACGTTACTGTAACGTGTGTTATCATTACATATCGTTACACTAAAAAAAAAAGTATTTATACAACGATTTATTTGGGACCTAGTTACCAAAGATATTTTTGTAACAATACAGATAAATTAGAATTCATAATCTTAGTGTGGAACAATTATGTAAAATTAACAATGAATTTTAACAATCAAGTGATATTAATCTCAAGTTTATTATTAACAATGAGCTACATGAACAATTTTGAGTTCTCTAAAATAATATGTTGTAAATATACAATATATCAGTTGCCAAGAATTTTTTTCGCTATATAGGCTAGTCGCAGAGAAGGGTTTCATAACCATTACAACAGCACATATCCACGTCATAGCCGGGATTTCAACTCAAATACTCGTGGGTTGAAGCTGCCTGGAACATCAAATTCGCCAGTACTGTAAATATAGCTCTTTTATGAGACAGCGAAGAAAAATTTCGTATTGATTTTCGTCGTTAAATTAAATAAGTATGCTAATAAAGGGTTTGCATAAAATGGGCTGAGGCACCTAGCAAAAAATCATTTTAAATCAACATTTTTAAGCCAAATAACTTGTAGGTCAAGTGCCTTTCAGAATGAGCGATTATTAGATCTAATGACTTTAGGCCAATAAACGTTTAGGCCAAGTGATGTCAAACCTTACAAAAACTCAGATATGAGATATTCCAATATTCAATAACTAAATATTGCATCATACATAATTACAGAAGCACTCGCTTCGTAGTTATGTTACCATTTCTGCGACCATTCAAGCTGCATTGCATTCAAATATAAAATTTTGGTAGGAAGCCTAAATGTAACTATAATGTCAGCATTGGCAACAGGTTTTAATTAGAAATATTGTTGTTTGCATCCAAATATGGTTTTGTATACAGTTCAAATTGATTTTGTAAGGTTTCATCAGTTCTACAAAGTTGGTTTTAAATTTCTAATATTATTAGAATAGATTTTCTTATTTTTAGTCACTTTCGCTCTTGTATAAGCAGAAAAATTTTATTTGCTGACGAATATTCTTGAATATTAAACAATTAAAATGTATCTGTCTGTGCGTTAGAAATTGAGTGTCTATGCAATGATTAAGGATATATCCTAGAAAACTATTAACAAACAATTTCTGCTTGCTTTACATTTTATGTAGATAACGATTTCGGAAATTCCTGATACATTAAGAACTGAATGGAAGCAGCTACCTACCTCCAGGGTTAGTCGGAAGATATTCCAGTACCCTCCTGTAACACCCGCATTTAATTGTTTCTTTTCCTTTTTCTATAGAGCACACCCAAGCCTTATTTTGGAAATCGCAAGGAATAACATAAATAACTTCATCCATGATAACTTATTAGTTATTTTAAGTTAACACAGTGTATAACAAAGTAGCGATGGCAAACTTTAATAAGAGGAATATTTTATTAATCACCAGAATAGTATCGGATAAATAGCATTTGTCACCGAGAACTGGGATAGTGTGTGAAGGTGTGAGGTGCGGATAAGCCACTACGTGTTCACACTGCACTGTTCGCCCGCTGTGCCAACACTCCTGCCACAAGATACGTGGGTGGGGACTGAGGTTACAACACTTTGAACAATATTGCTTAGGCAAGTTTGTATACTCCGTCTGATCAATTTTTAAAACAATTAGATCAAATTAAAATCGGTAAAGAATATCTAATTCATATCAAAGTGTTTTTCTTTTCAATGTCAAGATATAAAAAAACTTCATCAATGTTGACAATGTGACTTTGACAGTCGTAATGGTGTGGACTAGGTCAGAGTAGGGAAGAAGACGACGCCCTCTATACCTCTTATCTTTAGTCTATGCCAGAACCACATAAGTGAAGTAAGCTTAGCTACCGTTATGCCCTTGCCATCCTTATTCGGTACAGTTATATGAATTTTTACTGTACACGTTTAAATAGTCTCGAAGATTTTTATCCTTAAATTTGTTTTAATTTTGCTTTTGTGCAAGGTATGTCGTATTTGAGATTATTGGTAAATAATTTTTTTCGTACAAACTGAACTTGTATTCAGCGCCAAACACCAATATTATTATTTTTATTATATATAATTTTTGTGATTTCGCTTCATTTTAGCTTTGTCTTATCTTTTTTTTTTTCGACGACCTGATAATTTTACTTTTTTGTAAAAGGGAATATTTCTGTCTTTATACCAAACTTTTAGCTCTTTTGAATGTCTTACTCTAATTTCAATTTGATAATATTCTTTATCTAGATTTCTAAAATTAGTTTAATTCTTGTTTTGAGTCAACCAAATTAGTAGCTAGCGTAAAAAAATAGCGAATTAATTTTGTTATTTTCTTGACCGGAAAGACAATCCTCTTCTAGTCGGTGCTCCAGAATATTCTTATTGAACACATCCTATGGACTGATTTTTATGATTCGTAATTATAGAAGAAAGAGAGAAGGAAGATGAAGCTTATCCTGTAGCCGAAGTTTGACGGAGCTATCCTTTCATCCGTCCCACCGCTGATTCAGTTGTCGTATGGTTATGAGCCCAGCGAATTAATAACTATCTTTCTTCAATTCCGCATGTCGTTTTGTGTGACGCCTGATAGGTTTTGTTATGCAAACCGTCTGCACAGCTTGTCCGCCTTTTGGTTTCCACTGATGGCCGAGTGATGTCTGCAAATCGCTTCAAGCGTTTTTAATCGCAAGCTCCTCTCGTAACCTTTATTTGTGACACTTTTTTTTTACTTTCTTATGTTTCTCGTACTATTTGTTTGTCCTCTTTCGTCATATATATAATATACAATAGGAGAAAAGAACAAGTGTTTGGAGTCTTTCGCTTCCGAATTAATTCGCGAATTACTCGTTGCTCTATCTATAAGGCGAAAATGGTAACGTGAGACAAGGCAACGTTTTTCTTCCCTCAGAGTACTTCATTGCGTCTCAATTTTGTATAGATACTTTTAATATCGTATGATATTTGTTTTCAGAGAGGTGGTTGGGAGGGCTGTAGAAGTTTGTTTTCTTATGAATTGTGGGTTGTTTCCAAGATGAACGAAGGCATACGATCGTCACAATTAGATTTGTTTTCAATTATCGACCTCCATTATGGTATACGAAGCCTTGGTAATTTTGCAGCATAGAGTCGAGTTTCTGTATTTTGCTGACTCCCTTATTCATGTCGCAAATTGGTCGTTCCCCTTCTGATTTATACTTGGCGAAGACCAATTAAAACATACATGTAAATGAATTACTCGGTTTTCCTACGTATTGACTGTGCAACGATGTATCCTGGCTGGACAGAGAGCTGCACAGGTGGATTCGAATTTAACTATTTAGCTTCTATTTTCCTGAATATCTTATAACTGCCGCAGCCAATGTGATTAGGTAACTGTGTAGGGAATTATTTCGATGTTCTCTCTGTGAACTGATGATGAGGTTGTGTAGCAAATTTTACATGTTTGCCTTCAAAAGTCTTATATTTCTTTTTATCTGGATTTTTGTGTTGTATGTTATGTACTTTTGTGTTGTGTAATGCCTTAAGTTAGGTAACTGAGTCAGTCTCCACTTGGAGCAAGATAATTGCTAAAGGAAACACACAAGTTTACATTTACCATTGTGTAAGTAATTATTGTTTAAATATATAAAACTTGTGTTGTGCTTTGAGACCTGGAGATTTCAGGGAAAAGTACTTCCATTAATTATGTCTGATCCCCGATTCTCCCACAAATGTAAAAACAAACGTAATTTTGCATTTAGTGAACTTGTTGAGAACACATCCCAAGTAATCACGCACTAATATTATATATAGTTACCATAATACAAAATCTTTTTTAACAGTCGAAAACACACTTTCTATAAACTTACAAAATTGTCAACTATCTCTACGAATCTCTAAAATGTGTTTTAAATTTCCAAGCAAAATCGGAACAATTTACTTCGTCAAACGGAGTGTCGCAAAAATAAATCTTTAACCAAAAAAAAAAAAAAAACTTTCATATGAATAAATGGCCGATAGATTTCATCAACACTTTGGTCATCATTATTCTCAAATAACAAAATGAAAAAATTTCTCGGATATTAGAAACTATTTAAATACACAAGCATAACCACACATCAGCCAATAATAATCATCGCATTTGCTGTTCTGATTATTCCAGTAACCAAAACCTATGCTTGTGTTTGAGATCACCATTGGTTAGAAGCAAATTAAACGTTGGATATTCTGAACCATATATTGAAATACAGAAAACGTCACTTACCATCACTTAAATTTTATTCAGAACTTAATCGGAAAGAAACCAGACATAGGGAAACCAGACCTCAAAATAAAAATTAAAAAAAAATGTAATTTTTAAAAGTTAGATTAAAGTATATTCATATATTATTAAATATTAAATTGCCATAAATTACATTATACAACACGATGTTGCTGTCGGAATTTATTTCTGTCATTGTCACCAATGCATACTTGCCAAATAATAGATTGTGATCAAAACCCTTCACAAACGTTAGTTTATGTATTTTGGTGTGTACAGTCCTACATGTCAAGAGACTGGTGAATATTCTAATTGAAATATAATCTTTTGGTTTTTGATATTTTCGAACTGAAATCTTTGTGCAGTGTTAGGAGATTGACTGCCAAGAAATGTACACAAAATGAGTATTACAAAGTTGTAGTTGTTTTAGTGGGATAGTACGGAAGGTATTATTACAAGACGCCAGAAGGACGTATCCGAGTGCGTGAGGAATGGAGGTCTTAATAAATATAAAACAACTAAAATTGACTTTTAATCTATTCACGCAGCTATTATTTACAACATTGAATGCTGTTCACGGTAAAATGAGCACTTTTGAAAGCCCTGCTTGAAATATACTTCTAGGAACATTGTGTAATCTTCCGCCTTATGTAAAATTAACATTGCCGTGGACCTCATCACTTTATTCATGCGTCGGTCAAGTGAAATTGTAAAATTATTAGAAAAATAAATATGTTACAAATCTTGTTATTTTTACACTTCCGATGTATTTAAAAAAAAAACAGAAAGCGAAAGAAATAATTTAAGTTATCACAAATGATTACATGAAACCTTTTATTCGACATTAAATATGGAACTACATTTCAACCATCGTTACCAACTTTACTGAGCCCATATCACCCAGTGAGCTCGTTTAAATGGGCGCAGACAGGGTCAGTGATATTTTTGTAAGGTGTATTTCAAAAGTGTTCACTTTATCGTGAACAGCCTTTACTCTTGTTAACCTCAGTGAGCACAATACTTAATGACTTACTCAATTCTAATTAAAGTTTTTATGAATGCATCTATATTGGATACTTACTTAATTCGCGCTAATTATTTATACATATTCAGTCTGTCTATTACCATAATTCAAAATGTCTGTCACTCACACATCCAGTCCAGTAGTCCCGCCCGTCAGTCGCACTCTTCACTGTCGCATTGCTTGCAGTCGCAGACTTCACTCCCTCTGCTCACTCTATCTTGCCGCCACTCGTCGCTCTGCTGGCTCGCTGTCTTTGATCACCTGCCACTTACAATGCACAATCCTTCAAACCGTAACACTGTCCACTTGGAGGCCTATCGCAGTTTAGTTAGTCTCGCTGGTACGGTCTAGAAGGTTTGCCGCACCCCGAGTTTCGCTGAGAGGTGGCAAGGGCGATTACGAGATCATTCTTTCCAAGATAACCCCCTAAATTCTATCAGGCCAAGATCGAGAGTGTGAGAGTCCCGACAGACTTCTCCGGGACATACGGCGGCTCGCCCTTATAAATCGCCGCACACTTATCGTGTTATTACTCTGCCCTCCTTCGTCATCCGGATTTTCTGACAAGCTCGTTAAAATGTTTTAACACGTTTATTCCGCATTGATTTTGAAATGCTCCTTGAAACATTAATACTTGATGACAGTAATAGGGGCCGGGAAAAATATTTCATAGTATTTATTCTGGAATTTACAATAGCCGCGTCCAAAAAGGACTTACAACAACTTAGGCTAGATTCGCCTCAAAAGAACTCAGTACACAAACTTACGTCCATTAAATCCTGAAACAATATATATCGAAATCTTGGCATCATTTGATGGCGTGCACAAAATTTCACTAGACCGATCAGACAAACATTTATACTCATGAATAAGTAAAATAAATAAATCAAATAAAAAAATAACTTTTTGTTTGCATGGAAATGTGCGCATTTGCGTGAAATACCACCACATGAAGATCGTAGTTTGTGGAAATGGTTGTTTAAAACTAATATTTTATATTTAAATGTTTTCTTGTGATTATTTTTTAAGTGTTACATGGAGGAACATTAATTAGCGAGAAGTAATTATAAATTAACATTAAAATAATGTTACCTGCGTTGCTCGCAACAGAAATAATTCAGTTGAAGCATAGCAGGTACGAAAAATCAATGATTTTAAGACAAGAACTGCCTATAATTAACGAACTAACAGCAACTTGGAGCCAGACAGGTTGCATACAACTGCAGTGGGCACACAATCACGACCACTTAAAAGCCCTATGTACTGACACATTTTCTGTGAAACCGTTGTTTGCGCGTAAACGAGTATCTCGGTAAATAAAAGTTCTGGAAATATGATTTTTTGTCAGAAAAGATACAAAACAATTGTCTATGGCCCTATTATTTACTTTTGTCATATTAAGTGTATTATCGGAGAAAAAAAAATTCGCGAAGATGGTTAATTATCGCATATTTTAAACTTGCTTATGCAGTTTCCTTAAATTGCAAGAGAAAAGTACAAATATACGGCCGTAGTTTAATCTGTGGTCTTTCATCGCGTGTACTAAAACCCCACTGTTACATACCTAATTTGCACAGTACAGTGTTACGATGGAAACACAACACGCCTTGCGCGTAGAAGCGATGAGGCGCTAGGGGTGCGTGTAACTGTCGCCCGTATCACTCCCTAGCTTCTTGACCATGGATGAAGCTACATAGTCCCCTCAAGGGCTATAAATTATATCCTATAAAATTGCAATTTGACCTCTGCGCAGATATTCCTGTGGTCCGCGCCGAGACAGAGACCTGTCACGTGGTGTGAGCGCGACGAAGCGAGACCAGCGCCGGCATTGTTCCGGCAGCCACGGCTCTCTGCATATCATTGCGTGCTGAACACGCCAGTGTGTTCAAAGCATGCATGAGACGACGTCACATCCAGCACCAATGCCAGTTATTGCATGGCTGCGTCTGCGACAAATGCGCAGCGCTCTGTGTACGACGAGTTGTAAGGCTGTTCACGATAAAATTAGCACTTGAAATCAACCTTAGAAAAAAGCCACTGCTCCTACCTGCATACATTTTCACCGGCGCACCGAGTGACGTGCGCCCGGTAAAGTTAGTAACGATGGAGGGGAAAGTAGTCATATTTTAACGTCGAATAAAAAGTGTTAGGTAACCATTTGTGATAACTTACATTATTTCCATGGCTTTCTGCTTTTTCTAATGCTCCGAAGTGTAAAAATTAGGCGATTTTGAAACTACTAACTTTTCTAATTATTTTATAGTTTCACCTGACCGACGCATGAAGAAAGCGATGAGGATCATGTCAATGATAATTGCACATAAGGCGGAAGAACACACAATGTGCTTACAAATAGATCTTAAGCAGGGCTTTCAAAAGTGCTCATTTTACCGTGAACAGCCTCTAAACAGGCTGTATCGGCATGCAGCTATGTACGAAGCAGACTGTCTCCTGTCCTCAATTGACGTCGCAGGAAGCTTGTCAGCTAGCTCTGAATTAACGTCAGTAATACATCAACTCAGAATGCAAGCACTGGAATCACAGGAAAGCCATTTTTACACCCCTGATGTACTCGGCCATTCTTCATGTTCAGAAAGTATAACACGCTAAGAAACATTAACGGCCTAAAGAAACGAATTACGAAAGTACGGTTAAGCGGATATTACACGATACCTGCAGCCGTGATTGGTCCTTGTACGCACAAGCTTCTACAAGTCCAGGTGTACGAGCCGGTATACCAGCCGCTATATTAGCCGACATGGAAGATTCATATTACAGGAGAGCAGTTTTCGTATTAGCATTTGGCACCCTCAGTGGGCGCGCAGTGTGTGGTTTGTAGTATATGTGAACCCAATTCGTAGAACTGCTACCAGTTAGTAACTTGCGTAGGCCTATGAAAAAACTAGCTAGCACATCTTAATATTGCTATATTACTGTTCGCCTTTTACAAAATTGATCGCTTACTAGCATAGTTTCATTCATTTTCTTGAAAATGACGTGAAGTAACTAGAGTACGAGTGTGTTATTTTTAATATTGACGAAAATTACTAACCGGTTGCAAATATAGTTTTTTTCTTTACGTACCGAGATATTAGTGACATGTAAAATTTAATGATAAAAATTTTTTTTTGGGTCCGGCGGGGTTTCAAACTCACGCCCAAAACTTACGTGTTCATTGCAGACCAGTTCACTTATATTTACGATAGTTTATATAAGATAGATATCGGAAGCGTTTGAATTAATTTTTTCATACAGTAGGTAATGTTTTAAGTATTTAGAACGGTTTTAAGCAGTAATTGGAAGTTGTCATAACCAATATTATTCGTCTTCGTCGTATTTTAAATCTATTTGATAGAGTTTCAACCTCACGGATGTAAAATCAAGATGGAGGCTTCCTTTTCTGTTTCTTCATCAACTCATTTCAAGTAGTAGCCACGGGGATCGCCCTACGCTCTGAAACCGCAATGTGATTCGCCAGGTACGAGAGCCAGTATGGGCCCTGTCACGGAAAATAGGTCAGATCCAGTTACCAAACCTGTGATGAAATCTGGCAGCGCCAGGCGAAAAATGTCATGACGGGTGTTGTGCAGACTGGTATGATGGCAGCTATGGCAGACCTTGCTCAAGCTTTTGTGAAATATATTACCGTGTAATATGGCCTTTAGAGTAATTTTCTTGCTTTAAAATAGGTAATGGTGGTCGGTGGCAGGGGCCGCGGTGGTTTTGGGGTAGACATAAGACCACCCCAATCACATTTCACCTCGGCGAACCGGACTCGATTCCCGGGGGGTCCACCCGGATTTCGGCAAGTTGGAAACTTGTCGGACGTTGCTATTACTCCCACCTTTTGCATTCCGCCGGTGCACCTGCGCTGATTTTACAGCGCGAGGACAGCGCCCTTAGTTCACGCAGTCCCGCTTCTCCGCTCCTCCGCACTTGGTATCCCTTTCCTTGTTCCTAGTTCTATGGCCCCTGTGTTAAGGCCCTTACACAACTGAAAACTTTGACTTTACCATTTTACTTTACGTTTGTTTTCCGGCATGTTGTTTCGTATGGAGCTTGACACAATGGAACTGTCAAAGGTAAAGTCAAAGACTCGACTTTACGATTTCGAAAAGTTGAAATTTAAAGTCAAATTCAAACAGCCATTTTGCCAAGAATCTAACAATGGTTATGTGGATAGTATTTTATTGTAGTGCGATTTGAATCTCGGTATATTAAACAAAGTTCGTTTTAAATTAAACAAATGACAAAAAAGTATAATGTGAAGAGGAAATATATGAATTTATATATTTTAATAAAATAAACAAATGAGTTTTTTGTTTTGAAATAAACTTTTAATGTAAACTTTAAGCCTATTTTTAAAACAAGGTACGTAAAATGCATTTTTGGATAATGTCATACTTATTTACATAACAAGATACACATTTTTACGAAGCTCGCAGAACCGATGTTTAATTGTCTGAACTTTGAATTTACAATATTGTATTGTGTATTGGTGGTTTCGTGAGAGGAAAGGAAACATAAAGTCAAATGTTAGTTTTCAATTGTGTAAGAAGCTTTGCCCTCCCTCTTGTGCGTGCGCACTGGCCAACACTGGGGAAGGCTTGCAATTGCGCACGAGCAAGAGTGATGGTAACACAGGGTCCATAGAACTAGGAATAAGGAAAGGGATACCAAGTGCGGAGAAGCGGAGAAGCGGCGATTGCGTGAACTAAGGGCGCTGTCCTCGCGCTGTAAAATCAGCGCAATCCATCCCCATCTCAGTTCAGCCGCAACAACGTTCAAACATATCGCCGTTAAGCACCGAACAGACACCTTAACTCAACTAACCCTCATCCTCTATTAGAGAGGGAAGCACTGTGGTGTAGTGGTTAGCCTGCTCGCCTCCCACCTAGGCGAACCAGGCTCGATTCCCAGTGGAGTCGCTCCCGGTATTTTCGCATGTGGGAATCGTGCCGGACGATGCAGCTGGTTGGCGAAGTTTTCTCGGGAATCTCTCCATTACCCGCGCCCTTGCATTCCAGGGCTGCTCCGTACTCACCTCACTTCACCCTCATCGGTTCTCAAGACTCTCTTCTCTTCGCCCTATTAACGAGGTGTTAATGGGCAAAGATGAAAGATATGGCTGAAGGAAGAACAAGGCCCGGCAGAAAAGTGGGGAGGTGAAAGACAGTCAAATTGCCTGTCAAATTACCGTTGATATATAGCCGAGGGCGGTGATATCAGACATCTATGAGGAAGGGCGTACGTACGCAGAGGCGAGGGCAGCATGTGAGGTATGACAGGTGTATCGGCGCAGGATGATTGAGAGAGCGCGGAGTTACGTGTAGCCTGGCAGTCAGGCTCGCCGACCACCCAGCTGACATACCTCCACCGAGGGCGATCACATTAGCATACAATCCGGGGGCCGCAGTCCACACTTGCCTGGGTGGGACGTCTCACACACACTCCAGCTGCACTCTGCGGCACGTAGGTAGCTCGTTCACGTTACATTTAACGGCCAGGCTGCCTATAGGCTGTTCACTCTAATGTGAGCACTTTTAAAGGCCTTTCTAAATTTTTCCTTTCATCCATCTTCCTGCTGCTTTTTAATATAAACCAATAAACACAGTGCATATATTTCACAACCCTCAAAACTTAATGCCTGGGGCTGCAATAAGATATATTTATTAGGCGATAATGACTGTCGGGAGGGCCTTAAAAAATGTTCACTTTACCGTGAACAACCTATAGCAAGCCGGCAGCCACTAACCTCAAATGAGAATCAATGCTAAACTAAATTACTTCTCAGTGCGTCAATTTTAAAGATGACTATTTCAAACAAAATTATTCTACGTGAAACATTCTTAAGGGATGTAGCTATTTTAAGACATCTTGCAAATTGTTTTGTTAATTTTTTTCTACATTGTAATATTGAAAGTTACATATAACAAAAAAAAAAAAAATAGTAACAATTTTTTTTTATTATTATTTTATACCCCGATATTTTCTGAGAAAGTCGCGGCATTATCTTTTTTGTTTGAAATAGTTACATTTAAAATGACGCAGTGAGAAGAAATTTCTTTTAACGCTGATTCCGCACTTGAAGTGCCAGCTTGGTAGCACTGCCAAGGATCTACTTTTCCTTCTCGTTTTGTATCCTTCCGCCGCGCGTGACATCAACATTGCCATGAGCCTGATCACATTGTGCACGTGCTATTCAAGGCAAACCATGGAACTGTTAGAAATGTGCTTCTATTACCGATACCGAAATTCATAGCCTGGTTTGTATAAAACAAGCCGTAAACATATATTAAAAATAATACACCCGTGATACAATGTCAAGCCATGAGAACTATTTTAATTAACTCTTTGCGAACTTTGAGCCGACTCACCGATGAGTAATGTAGCGTGCATGTAGTTATGGGCAGTGATTTTGTTTTTTAAAGGTTGGTTTCAAAAATGCTCAATTTACCGTGAACAGTCAATAGTATGGATATCTTGTAGGGGCGTAAAGAAGTGCAGATTTACGGTAGAAGTAAACTCCCTATCCAACTGCGCACTACGCCTGAATAATCAACGTGCAAAATTCATTTTAAAAAAAAAGTAACACACACGCTACCAAAAATATCAGGAATGTACAATTCATGTTGCATACTCCATTCACGGTTATTTCCAACTTTTCTTAAGCCCTGCTGAAGTTCTATTTACACGGTATTCCTCCGCCTCATATAAACAAATGTCAGGAAGGAAATGACACTAGAGGGCCAACACACCGCATTCGTGCGCTCTCAGTGTAATCATACTTTACATAAGACTATATTTTACTAGCAAGCTTTATAGTTATGAATGGAAAAAACGCAAAATTTATAGATAAAATGTAAGTAAAAGTTAAATATAACGAAAATATTTTTTTTTCTATTAACACAAGTATAAAACTCTTGTGACATACTGGAAGATATTTAGGAATCAACCAAGCACGTCTTTTCTAAGGTTTGATTAAAAAAGTATGAAGAAACCACGAATAGACTATATATGAAATATTTATGCATATATAAAAAATACTCTTAGAATGTATCTATTTGGGTGTGTAAAAATCAATTAAAAAGAGTGTTTTCTTTTAGTGTAAGTGTATTTCAGTTCTGGATGCTTCAAAGACCATTTTTCGCAAAAGAGACGCCTTCTTCGTCAACCAAGGCTAGTACAACACAGTTTACAAATAACTTCATTTTGTGCACATCCACTAAAGCCCCGAAAGTTGTAATTTGTAGCTTACTTCTCGAAGGGAACAACAAGCGCTTATGATATCTGCTTGTCTGTGTACTTGTTTGTGTGCTGTGTGTGTGTGTGTGTGTGTGTTACCTAAAAAGTTTTGAATGCGTTAACATTACTTCACCAAACTCGGTACTTGTATAGTACTTTGGTGAGGACATTCAACTTTCATGGTTTTCGACAACGCTGGATGCTTACTTTCAATATGGCGGCCACACAAATATTTTAGATAAAATACTTATCTTATAATTTCATAGTTTCACTTGACCAATGCATGAATAAAGTAATGAGGCCCATGCAGTGTTAATGTTTCTCAAGGCGGAATACCTATTAACTCGCCTACAAGTATATCTTAAGCAGGGCTTTCAAAAGTGCTCAGTTTACCATGAACAGCATGTAATTATTAAGTCTGCCCTACTTGACGAAGGGGTGTTTTTTACCAAATGTGCATCCTTAAGTACGCAGAATGGAAATATATGCTTAAACTTTCATAGAAAACAGATTTATATTGATTTATTTGTGAACATTTAAGTAAATAAAATTCACCATATTGTTACAACGTAAGAAAATAATATATGCATTATTTCATACGCAACGTAAATCGTACTTTTCTGACCATTTTTGCAGTTGATGTGGTAGTTTATATTGAGTACCTTTATGATGTGCAGTTGAGGTCCAGTGCTGCACTGACAGTCACTCTACTTCTGGCTCAACACCTAACTGAGGACAGGCTTGCAAAGGAAGAGAGGATACCCATAACGCAGGATGTACGACTTGGCATCAGACTGGAGCAACAGACATAACACTGGATAAAAAGGCAACTTTTTCCAGAAAACCTACCAAACATCAACACGTTTTTAACAACCAAGTCATTGAAACAGTATAGAGTTTTATCAACATCACAGTGGTCCTGAATTATGTTTGTCATTAATATTAGCAATGTATTTACATTAACTTTTCTGCATTAATAAATTACGCTAAAGTCATGTAGAAACAAATTTCCACCATAAGTAACATTACCTAACAAAGCAAAAACTTCAACACAGTGGCTGAAGTATCATCTAAAGTGGCGTAAAACACTTGAATAAGTAACAGTAGAAAGTCACCAATAAGGATGGTTACAAAACATTAACGGTAAAGTCATGTTTATAAGTAGTCCAACATTTTAAGCTTTCACATAGCATTAGTTCAAAATTTAGTAAAATTATTGACAACTAACAGTGAAATAAAACAAATAAAGAACAAGAACAAACAACAGGTCTTTGCCATAATTATCGCTGAAAAACTACTCACACAGTTGAAACATTTTGCTGAAAGGAAAGTTTAAAATGGAGCATCGTTAAGATACTGCAGAAAAAAATCAAGGGATATATGTCCGCAATTCCAATACATTTCCAAATTGGCTAAACTCTTGTATGAGAAACTTTCTTATTTGCCGGAGGCAAGACTTAGAAAAGTTCTACAAATAAAGAACATAAAATTCCATTAAGATGATTGAAAACAAATAATATTATAGTAATCATACTGAGCTCTGAACATATTAAACATTAAATTGGATGCTTTGAAATATTTTAAAAATCTATATACATAGATTTTTTTTTGTGTGAACTGACATTTCTTCTTGGCAAAATCTTGAAAACAGCTTCTTACTCGATCGGGGACATTATGAATCTTAGCTACATGTCTGTTGTTTCAAACTGCACGAAATATGAAACATGTTTCGTGCATGCCGGCACTCGACTACTGACACTTATCAGCAAAAATATTCCTCCCTCTCTGCAATTTGAGAATAAGGTCGCTGGTCCTGTAAAACAAAATTCTTCGCACACGTGATCACCTCCAAGCACTACACGGCTGGCGAAGTATGCAGTAAACTGTTGGAATAGAATTTGTATTTTCCTCTATAAATAGTTCCTTGGTTTCTTTTGTACTAATCTACAAATGCCAACTTCCCTCTGCTGGAACAGTGAAAGTTTATCTAAAATGTGCCATACTTTCACATGCTCATGTGGCAATATCTGTATCTACTTTTCAAAATAACTACGTCTTGGGTATGTGGTCCCATGGTGTAATGGTTAGCGCTCTGGACTCTGAATCCAGTGACACGAGTTCAAATCTCGGTGGGACCTGACATAGCTCTTTCCCTGAACCTCCATATGTTCCCACCTATTTTCACTCAGAAATAAAGGTTCGTTCTCTAATTTGCGCTGTATTTCGGAAGGAAAATTCAGGGTATGTGGAACTCGTTTGTTCATCCAATTAAGAAAAACAAGTTAACAATTTTGTTATTATGAACCCCTAAAATTCGGCATCAATAAATTATTTTAATTATTATAATATTTACTTCGAATTAAGTTTTATATCTATGAACAACCAGCGTACGGTCTGAATACTATCACTGAAAACATTAAAACATTTGATTAATTTAGTCTGAATCCCACCTGTGTATGAATTAAGAGCAGTAGTTGCATTTTTGTTCGTATTTAGAATACTGAGATTGATAGACACATGTAAAGTTGCAATTCTCCATTTTTTATTATATACAACAAATCAAACCTCTCATAGAATAATACGAAAATAAAAAGTGATTTATTGGCTATATTTTGGTTTCAAACAGGAAGACTATTTGAGCAACAGAAATTAAAATAATATTCTCTCTTAACGAGAAACCAACATTGGTTATGTGTAGATTAGAGGTAAAAAATGTGAAAATGCTCCTTTATAGTCTTTCATGAGGACATTCAATAGAACCAGTGAGACATGAGCGCAATAAAGCGTAAGATAAGAATCTCGGATAATACGCACAGTGCCGCGTTAGTAAATGCACTCTGTTCGAATATTGGTCACAATCATATCACTTATAAGTGAGTATGTACGTACATACATACTGTGTGTGGTTCGTTAGCAAATGCGTTAGCCCGATGAACATAGTAGCGGTAAAACACGCCTAGCTCTAATTGTGGCATGTACAGTACCACCTGCTTCTGTACTGCTGTTCTTGGCCAGAGTGGCGGAGAGTGAACCGACGACAAGTAATGCCCGGTTTTGCACCATCGTAGTTCGAAACTCGATCCGAGATCGGCACAGAAAACTGTTGCACCATTCGAGCTCAGAGATGGACTGGAAATCGAGATGAAGTTCATTTCGATCCGAGATCAGCAGCCATCGTCGACAAATGTAGTTTGAATATACGCCAACAGATAGAACTACGGTCGATTGTTTTCTTGGGAAATTAAAACAACATTATAGGCACCTAAATATTATTCAATAAAATTCGTACAACAATAATTTACTTAAAACAGATAAAAAATCGCACATCTAGTTCTATCTACAGTGAAAAACACGCCTACTTCCATGACCTCATATATTACGAACCAACAGCAAAATTTGTCTCATACTTAATCTCGATCTCTCACTTTGGAACCAAGATCGAAAATTCGGAGATCCAGAATCACGAAATTTCGTTGGTGCAACCGTTTTACATTGGAACCAAGATAAAACTTGATCCTGGTTTGTAACTAGGATCATTTGATCTCGGATCGAGAAAGATAAGGAGGGTGGGTGGTTGAACTACGGGGAAATTTGGTCCTTCGTCGAATCGCGCACCAATCGGACAGCTGTGACTGTGTAAAGGAAGATTGTCTTGTATTGTCTTCGGGGATGCGCCAAGATGAGGATAACAAAGCTGTGGAGTGGACCTACGTGCCAACTGCGGAAGCAGTTGTGTAGGTTGGCAACTCACCTTGTCCTCTTTTCAAACCGACACGAACAAACCGATTGAATTTTTTTAACACCGCGGAGATCCTCATCACAATTACTTATATTGAAGACGATAATATAGCAATAAGCGATAAAAAAATTTCAGGGAAAGGTGAAAAAAAGAATAATAGAATATAAAGCTATAAGAGATAAAATTATAAATATTTAAATAACCATGATAGTCTCAACAGACACAGTAGTGGAACTTGGATAATGCAGTTCAAAGGTAGAAGCAGTGTGCAGGTGGTCGAAATCAAATATTTGAAAGCAGTTGTAGGAGTAACGATAAATTACATATTACGAAAAAAGGAAGTAAGAAACATTCTACATGTCTGCTGCATAAATCAACTAGAACACGTAGAAAATATACACTACAATAGAAACATCGACCAAATTGTCAATTTTACATAAATTCATGAAGACGAAACATTGCAAGTTCTAAAAAGAGATGGACAGACCATGAATCAAATGGTTCTTCCACAACAAGCTCTCGGCGGCTTAATACTACGTAGAAAACAGAGAACAACTCGCAGATCCACTTGGGCATGCACGAATAAAATCATGATGTTCAGGTGTAATGGAAATATGGGCATAAATAAAAAAGGTAACAATGGCTTTCGAAAATACTGAACTCACCTTGAACCTACGATACCCTAGAGCGGAATTTCCATGAAAGAGAAAATTATAGTTTATTTGTATATTTAACTCAGCACTCTTGAATCTAGATAGAATACACGGGGTCACTATTTGAAATCAATCATTGAATCTCAATAGTGACGTGATATTTGCCCTCCCATTGTGTTTAATCAGAGGTTGAGATCATGAAAAGCGAGGTTAAAATAGCCAAGAGGCACTTGGCAAAGCGGCCAAGTGCTCTTTAGAGGACATTTTTGTGCCCCCGTGACTGCTAGTGTAATTTGTTAAACCGCAGAAGAAACTCGCAATCTCCTTCGACCACTAAATTCCTCAGAGATTCGCAACACTGGCCAAGTATCTGCGGAACGCACACAGTTTCTTGAACTTGGGTACAGATGGCTTACATACTCACTGGAAATCAATCAGTTTTGTCGATAACTTACTTATATTCTTCATCTAGTTTAAAAAATCTAGTTTGTATTGTTACTGTACTTATCACATATTCTGAAATCATTTATTACCAGCAAAAATTCGAAATAATTTATGAATGTGCAGAAAGGTTATTGCAGAAATGCTGCACGCTTCGATTACAACAGCGTCACACATATGTTATCAGTAAAACAAATTTCAACATCAAGTTGGAAATGCTAAGGGTGATTTAGGAGAACAAGGGAAGCCGAAATCAAGGTGGCGGGATCGGAATAGAACCAAGCTCTTTCAGAATGCGACTGGAGAATGTTGCCAGCGTGCCACCTGTTTCGTTACGATCGGTTAAATACGAGGGGCTATTCCGAGATCACTGCGTGTAGTCCGAGCCATTAGGAGGTTTGCTGTGGGTCTCCATTCCATAATAACGACTTTATACTCCTAGATACCGTCTTCAACAATGCACTAGCTCCTCGAACACGTGTTGCAGACAATTTTTCAAACGCCTGTGTAAAACAGTGGTTCGTAAACTTATTTTATCCGTGCAGCTCCAAAGCATGATGGGATTTTACCATATCACTGGAAAAAAAAAAAACAGTTTCGTGGTGACCAATGAAATTTTACTGGCGATCACGAAATTCTTTTGTCAAAATAAACATGACAGAAGATTTAGTGGAAACTACAAAATGACGTTTGTGGTTACCAATAAATTCGCTGTGTTTGTAGGCACTAATGTGTTCGTTAGTAGCAGCAAAAAATGTTACGATGACAGCAGCACTATTGGTTTGCGAGGTTCACCAAGGAGTTTTGCAGGTTGTGGGCTTTTGTAAGTAGATATTGTATAACAACTAATAAACACTGAATTAAAAATTCTTAATGAGCGAGATTTGAACCTTGCAACCTTCAATTGCGAAATCAGAGTGTTAGCTTTTTTTTTTTTGGCCGTTATTGTTGTTGGTTTCGTTGTTGTAGTTGACGAGCTCGAGTTAATTGTTGGCAAATTCCCAGTGCAACAAGCTAACTGAAAATTTGCTGTACTGGAGGTACCGGGGCGCTAACCCGCGACCCTCCGACTACAAGTCGGCCACCCTACCCCTGATCATACGCTACTTTGCTCGCCGTTAAAGCATCGTCTTCAGCATGTATATAAGAGAAATGTAATAAGTCGCACACATGACAAAGCTTGCACACTTCACCTCACGGAAATTTGACTTTCTGTAATCATTTACGTGTAGCATTTACTCACTTGGAATAAAAGACTGATATAATTCGTTCATACGTACTTGAGAATATCCTACATCATGAATTAGTTCGTAACCTGATGCAAAGGACCGAACACAGACAAATATGGCGTCGTGTCCGGACAGGAGGTGGCCGCTTCGAATGTTCCAGAGCGAATGCGCAAAATATAACGAATGTACTTTTGCAGTCACAGCAAAATGTTTTACTGTAGATAGCATAGTTGGTGTTGCTGCCAACGAAATATTTCTTGGCAGCCATTAAACGTATTTTTTCTTCAATAAACAAATATTTTAGTGAGCACTAAATTGACTTTCGTACTTGTCAATCTACGTCTTAGTGTGCACCACAATCTGTTTTTTACAAACACCAAAATTTCGCCTTGGAAAGCATCAACCAAACAGTTTTTGTAGCCACTAACAAACTTTTTTTTTCAGTGTTAAAATATATAAATTACCTAGACAAATTAGTTGTTAAATACTTCTTCCTAAGGTAAGAGGCCAATCCAATAAATTTCTTGTCATGGAAAAGCTAATTTTATCCTAATTTGAACACTTAAATAGAACATTTTCATGCAAGAGACACTATTCTTTGTAGAGGCTGTTCAAGGAAAAGTGAGCACTTTTTAAGGCCTTCCCAACAGTCACTAACCACTAATGAATATATCTTATTGCAGCCTCAGGCATTAAGTTTTGAGGATGATGAAATGCATACAATGTGTTTATTGGTTACATTGCAATATTTATATTATAAAGCAGCAGGAAGATGGAAATATGATGAAAGGAAAAATTTAGAAGGACCTTAAAAAGTGCTCACTTTACCGTGAACAGCCTATAATCGCCATTACCTTAGTGGCACATAGAAACAAATATATATATATATTTTTTTCATGTTTTCTTTTATCTTGCATTACATACTTATTCAAAGCAGCGAAGTTTCATTTTTTCATTTAATGTCGAATCTGTGTGTGTAAAAATGCTATAATGCTGTCAAGAATCCACTCCGCCTTGAGATTATTGTTGATCGTCTGTTATGTTCAAGAAAATATCATAAAACAGGGTACTCCAGTTATTTCTCTAACGGATAAGGATGTAACGATGCAGTGACGAGTCCTCTATACAGAACACGGCCTCGTGATTGGCCAAACAACTAGTTTTGTCACTCATGACCCCAATATTAACAAGGAAATGCCACTAGTAATTCAGTTGCGACACGCTTCATTGTCAAAGGTTCGATTACAGCACTGTTGGCCAGACAGCATTTATCCATTTACTGGATCCACCAAAATTATTTGTGTTTTTCTTTTGCTTCATACCGTGGCTACAGTAAATTAAAAATTATTTCTCATGTCATTTCTTACATTATTATTTTTTAAACAAACTATCTTGCAGTCAACAACAATACTATTTCATTAAATTTAAAATTGTGTGTCTTTTAAATCTTCGAGAGACAGTATCCTTTAGTAAAAATTCTCTTTGAACAAAAAAATTAATTTCCTATGATTTACGACGTATTACATTTATATAATTTTTCATTAAGATTATTTTTAAAACATATTTATGGGAAGTGTACTGGAGAGCATAGTTATAGGTGATTTAATAATAATTGAAATACTTTTAGTCATCAAAGTCAGGAATTTAATTTACATTCTTCAACGAAAATGGTTTCCAAACTTGCGGATAAAAATACCGGACGCAAAGTATTTTGCAATCTTAACCTTTACATCATCACGTTCTTAGATTCTAATTGGCTATGCAAACAAATTAGCCGTGTGTATTGAGAACTATCGTTTAACGCATAAATTACTATCTTAGCGATCTTTACCAGAAATAAGTCGTTTACACCAAATGTAATGTCTTTGCGACGATGTTTGTGCAATTAACAGTTACAGGAGACTTACAAGAGCAATTAAGATTCGACTCAGTGTTTGCAGTTTCCCTCATAATGTTCTTCGAGGACAAATAATTTCCCTGTGAGCCACTTCCTTCGTAGCGGCGCATAAAACTATTGATGTGCATAGTTACACCATAGTCGAAATGTTCACCATTTGTTAGTTCTAGTTCACTGAAGTAGATGTATAATGCGGCTCAGCACATTTTTTGGAGTTATTTCTTGTAAAAATACAAGCAAAATGCACTACACTAAATAGGGTTATTTTGTCTAAATGTACAGGAGAAAAAATAAAAAACTCAAAATCTGGAATTTGATGGAAAAAAACCTTGATAATCATGTAAAAAAGCCAAAATAAAGGTATTTGAGGGTCAAATTTAAGTTCTAAAAGCTTTTTAAATAAGGAGTTCTTAAATATGGGTCATTTTAAGCAAAAAAAAAAAAAAAACAAGAAAATTTTAGCCGTTTTTTTTAAATGTGAGCACACGGTTTGACACAGGTAACACGAGCAAAATTATGCAAAAATTGAGCAAATTTAAGGCAAAAACAAGCAAATCATATGAAAAGATAATTTATAGAATTTATAAATTTTATTCAACAAAATTAAAACACCAATAACAATTTTTAAAGTTTAAAAATAAAGAAAAATCTGAAGCATAGACATTACTGAATCCATAATCCCAACCATCACAACAATCTAAACCATAAACATCGTCTTTAAAATTATAACATTTATCTGATCTGAAATCATTTTTAACGATTTTTAAAACAATTTTGAAATGAAAAATGTCCAATTCTTTATCAATGATAGTTTCTGTTTTTATAATTTCACATCCAATATCCCAAACGTCTAAAAGTTCAATAATTTTATCAATTTATAATATGAAAAATGTATATATCTTTTATAAAAAATGTGATACTGTGAGAAAATTTTAATTAGAATTATTATTTTTATTCGATAAAATAGTCCCTCTATATTTCTAAAAATTCATTAAAAAAATTTATGCAACCACTCAACAATGAATATAAAAAATTATATTAAAATATCGAAACAATTTCTTGTTTCTGCAAAATCGTTTACATTATCCATTTAATAAAATTACAAAATTTTATATCATTAGTGATATTTTCTTTTAAACAATCGTAAGTTAAAATTCGTTGGCTAATTAAAACAACATTACAAATGCCACCATCCTCAACAGATTTTTTTAAAATCAACACTAAATTTTATATTTGTTTTATCTTTAACTACTGCTGTTTTTCTATTTAGGTTGTCAATAACATATAAAGGTCTTCGTCCCCAAAATGAATAATAATTGATATCTCTATGATAATTTGTAGTTGGCTTATAACAAAGTTAATTATTTCTATATATAGTAACTAATTTTGTTCTTGAATTTTAAAATGATTAAAAGCCAGAAACATTTTTAAGACAAAGATAATTTTCAATATGTATATATATATATATATATATATATATATATATATATATATATATATATATATATATATATATATATATATTCCAATTATATTTTGTAAAAATTTAATTTCTGCAATTTTTAACAAAAACATATCTCTCATTGGAGCGATCAAACATTGAAGAATTCACATATTGCTCAGCGCGGTTTTTTCTATTAGTTTGGAAACCCACAGTTACAAAATCAGGCATGTCAAATTGTAAATTATTAAACTGATCTTTTATATCAAAGTTAAAAACAGTTGTCCCAGCAGGAACTTATTGTTCTAAAAATTGCCATACTTAAAACCAATATGAATTTTAGGATTTTTATGTATTTTTCTTTAATTGCAATTGATGTGTTAGCTTCATATTCAACAATAGGCCACATAATTTGTAATTTTTCAATAACAATTTTACCTGGATCAACATAAGTTTTATCAACCGAACCATCTGCTGTTTTAATTTCATAAACAAATAAACAATTGTTATCAGACGAATTTAGGAAAAAAAAGTGATTTTATGACCACCCTTCCAGTAGACTTCATTATTATCTCGAATAAAACCGAACAAATATCTTAATAGATACATTATTTCATTTATTATATTACTACGAACAGATTTTACTCGATATTTATTATCGACACCAATAGACTCTAAATAATTTTGCTCACCTGGTGATCTTATCAAAATATTCATCATTGTCAAAGTTATTCCTGGATTATCAACAGCCTCAATAATATGTTCATGTTTTGAAATTTCTACTCTAGAAAACCGAAATAGAAAAAAATTAGAACACACATCAATATTATCTAATTTTTCGTATTTTGCCTCATTTTCAACTTTATCTCTTTTTAGTAGGCGATATTCTTCCAAAACATAAGCATCGTTTGGAAAAGAAAAGCCCTCTCCTATTGGAATATCAAATTCTATTCTATTTTTGACAAAATTTAAATTTTTACTTGTTTAATCAGCTGCGGGAAAAGTTTGTCTCTCAGAGCTCTCAATGCTTTTATAACTCATATATATATAAATGATGAATGATTCAGAGGGAGTTTATCGAGTGAAATTGCTCACCGAGAAGTATAAGAATTATAAAAGAACCATGAGGTAGAATGTGAAAAAAAAAACAAGAAAAAAGATCTACCATTAATTCATGAACTACAATATTAGCAAAAAAGTAGAACAAGTAGGTGAACAAAATAAAAATTTAATGACAGTACTAGTAGGTGTTGTTGCAAAAATCTAGATTATCCACCAAAGCCAGAAGAAACATCATTTGAAAAAGAATTATTTGCAGAACAAAAATCTCCTAATTTGGAAGAGCAAATGGGAACTGTACCGCTGAAAAATTTACCACATATAGCAGGTGTTTTTACTATAAATATCGAAAAATATATTTTTGAAAATATTAATGTTATTAATGAAAAATATGGGAGTTACGAGGAGTTGGTCAAGATTTTGAAATTGGTGATCCAAAGTCAAACTAGATGGTGATTTTTTATTTCTCAAAGATAAAAAATATGAATTAACAGAAGGTTTTATTTATTTGTTAACAAAAAGTACCTATGAAGAACTCAAAGATAATTTCAATAATGTTGACCTTAAAAATTGCTAAGATATACTTTTAGCAACCATTGCTATATTTCAAAAATATATTACTAATAAGAAAAGGAATAATCCAAGTTCAAGTAGTAATACGAAGTATATTAATATAATTAGTCCAATTTATGAAGAATTTATAAAAAAAATTCACAGTCGATATCATTACCAAATATGCCAGAAAGAATGGTTTCTCCAAGAACTCCCAAATCTGGAGAAGGCATAAAAAATATATAATAATTTGTCCAAAGGTTATGTATGGATGGATGGTTTTAGAAAATTAATAGATAGATTATTAGTTATTCAAGGCGAATAAAATGCTGAAAATAATAGTTTTTACAATGTAAAAGAGAGCATATGAATATGTTATTCAAAAAATTTTCCGAATTTGTTATAATTAATTCAAAAGGTATATCACATCTAAAATGAGTTTTAAATGTTATTCCCCATTCATTTTGGACTTCTGAACACCATGAAAAAGGTGTGATAAACTGGGCATTAAACTATTTAAAATTGCCCGAATTACATTTGCCTGGTTTTAATTATTGTGGTCCATTAAAAAAATTAAATGAAAGACTTGAGGTGATAAGGACAAAATAAATTAAAGAAGCATGCAAATATCATGTTATTGCTTATAGAGATCATAAAGATTTAGAATTTATACATGAAGCAGACAAAATTTTACAAAAGGAAGCAAAAGAAATTATGTTAGATAAAAATACTCCAATTGGTGAAAAAATTGCTTCTGCAGCTGTTGATTCAACTATGTTTACAAAAAAAAATTAGGATGGGGCTTTAAAACTTATCAAACAATTAATTTTTTTAACTTATAAATGAAAATATCGGATATAAACTTCGACATTCCTAATGAGGAACTAAAAAAAAATTGGGTAGAGATAAATTTTTAACACATGATCAAATTGCAAAAAAAAATATAATAAAATGGAAGAGGTCAAACATTTCAAATTAATTTTACCATTGCGAACAGATAAATAAATGGCTAAAGAAAAAAACTAGCAATGGTTTACATCATGGAGGAATTATTCCCACTGTATTCGCTGCTTTAGAAATGGCTGCTGCAATTTATAGTGCTGTTGAACAAACTAATAAAAATAAAAAAGAATTAGAATAACAACAGAGAAATAATTTAGCAATGGAAAATAAATCAGAAAGTGGATTAAAAGGAGGAAGTCCGAAAAAAAATTGAATTTTTCACCATTATCTAATGTCGATATTGAAAAATAAGTAAAAAAATAAATAAATATTAAATATTTCAGAAATGTCTATATGATTGTTGAACAACCAAAATATATGCACAAAAATGAGTGTGCTGTGGTTAATTTTGATGTATCAACAAACCCAGAAACTAATTGGGTTTGCAATTTTAAAGAAAATAATTATGTTTAATAAAAAATTTAAAAATATTTAAAAAATTAAAAAAATATGTAGATTCACAATGCAATTCGAGTGTTTCTTCTTTACAAAGTGTGTTAAGCAATTGTTTTGATTTTACAAAATCGTACGTTTCATTTTTTGGACGAAGAATTGTTAGTATAGGCGAACCTGTAGATAAAAAAGATGTGGATATATATAATATATTATATATATATTATGTATATATATAATCAACATCTTTTTTAATGCATATTCCGCTATATATATATATATATATATATATATATATATATATATATATATATATATATATATATATATATATATATATATATATATATATATATATATATATATATATTCAAGATATAAAACTATTGTTTCTGATTATGCTCTAAAAGAAGATATGAATTTACAACTCGATAACACTATTGCTGATTGTATAAACCTATAAAACGAGTAAATAATGCAAAACAGACGTTAGAAAGAATATAAAACTATTGTTTCTATGCATTAAAAAAATATGTAGATTCTAAATACAAAACTATTGTTTCTGGCTATACATTAAAAACTATGTCGATTCAAAATACAAAACTATTGTTTCCGTCTATGCTTTAAAAACTGATGTCGAATAAAAATACAACACTAGTGTTTCTGCGTAGAATCAAAATATAATATAATTGTTTCTGCATGACGAGATCAAATTAGTAAAGTTTTTGTTTACATAACAGACTATGTTTCTCTTTATAATCGCAGAATTAATAATATGACTGATCCGGTAGATGGAGAAGATGCTGTCACCAAATATTTTTTGTAAAGAAATACTGACAAATTACAAAATTTAAACCAAACAGTTTTAAATAATTATGAGACAATTGTTAACTTAAAAATTGAAATATGCAAGGAAGAAAAGTCTCATATATTTTATTTAAGTGAAAGTGGAATAAAACTAATAATATTTATCACTTACAAATTAAGGAAATTTTCTTAACTTTTTTGATGAATTGTAATTTTATAAAATAATTACTGTTAATCCCAATTTATCTTATAATACTGTGACTGTTATTAAGGGACCTCAAAAAATAGATTCCAGTAATCTTTTGATGCTAACATAGGTGATATTTTTTACTCTTATAATTAAAAAAAATCTGAATATGATGATGGTTTGATGACTACAATAGGAATATTCGTAAAATAGAATTTTTTTTCTATTAAATGGAAAACACTTGGTGCTTGAAGTGTAAGAACGTCACTAAAAATAATAATATAAAAATGAAAAACAAAAAATGGAGTGATTAGTTCAGAAAAGTAGATGCCCGTTGTGCAATTCTAAAAAATCGACATTCTTAAAGAAAAAATTTCTCAATGTGAGAGAAGGAATAATTAATTAATTATATAAACCTGCGCGAAAAAATTTTCCAGGACAAAAAACAATTTCATATGGAATTGATTGTTTATAGCAAATTGATCTTGTAGAAATGAATACTGGTAATTTAAAACGTACATCACGTATAAATAAAGGTTGCAAATATATTATGACAATTATTGGCATTTTAGAAATGTTTGCATTTTCTTTACCACTTAAAGATAAAACATCTAATAATGTATCAAATGGTTTAGAATCTATATTAATTAAAAGAAAACCAAATATTATACGAACTGATAATGGTTCAGAATTTTATAATATAACCATTAACAAACTTATTGAAAAATATATCAACCATTATTCTTCATTTTCTGAATTAAAATCGATCGCATTAATCAGTTTTCATACAAAAATTTTAATGCCAAATATAGATAATACTATAGCAAAAATTGAAAGAATTAGTCTTGTAGATAAAAATTAAGTTATAACTATTCCAAGAGGTCAATATTATATTGAATCGTTAAAAGAGACTATGGATCCAATATATCCATTTTCAACAAATAATATTGAATTAATAGCAGATAATGTAAAAAATATATCTATCGAATCTAAATTAGATATTAAACTTTATGATCGACTATGTGATATTCTTAGTTTTGAAAGAAAATTAACTATTGAAAAGGAAAAAAAAATGTTGTAGGCACTAAATTACCAAATTTTAAACAAATTTAAAACAAATATTCACTGTAATTTAGCATATGGTATGTTCATCAGTTATGATGAATCAAATAATTTAGAAACTGATATAATTGCGAGTTTTCCACCAAAAAAATTATGTTTGGTTTTAGAGATTATATAATTTATGAGCCCACTTGTCCAATTTTTTGTAAAATTAATAAATAGCTATTTAATCATATTGTTTTAGAAATTAGAGATGAAAATGATAAAAACGGATTGATTTTGATGATGCTGATATTGATGCCACCTTAGAAATTAAAGAAGTTTAAAATATAATATAGAAATATAGTAATATAAAAATTAACTAAAAAATTATTCTTTCGATATATCTATATGGCAGTGTATCTATTTTATTTTCTAATATAATTCTTTTGTTATTATGAAGACTTACTGGTATCTTATTAACTTCGACTATATATATTTAATGTTTTTCACTCCTTATCAGATTCATTGTTCTATATTGTACTTTCTCTTTAAACAAAAAATTGTTATAGTCATCAAATGTAATTCGCTTATTAACTTCACAGTTTTCAAAACATTTGATTTTTTATTTTCTTTGTCGTCAACCTTATAAGCATACATTTTTGATCATAAACCAACAAATTCTTTCATTATTTTACCATTACGTTAATCTTTCATTGTTCCCAAAACTTTTTTATTTGATTGAGACATCATATAAATATTATCATTTGGATAATCACTTGTATCAAATTTTTCTATCGTCGACTTCCTATCTCCATAATAATCTTCTCTTTTTATGTTATAAATGTATGAATTGGTGTCTTAATTACATAATTCAAATTTATCACCATATTTTATTTTATTATGTTATAATGAAAATCATATATTAATTCTTTTGAAATATCTAAAATTGACATATCCACATAAATTGGTTTATTAAATTTTACATTTGTTTTATTCATATGTATAACTGCAAGATTTTCATTAAATATAGTATTTATTTTGAAATTTGGCTTTACTACTAATTTTTCACTTTTTTCAGCATCTGATACTAGTTTTATGTAAACTCTGTTTTTAATATTTTCCATAGTTTTACCAAATACTGAATTATTCATGAGCTTACAGAAATCTTTTTTAGAATCATTTTTAACATTAGTTCTCATTGTTGTGTTCAAATCTATACACTTTTTTTTTTTTTTTTTTACCAATCTGACTGAATAAATGTTAATGTTCTGTGTATTTTTGTAAGTTTTATGCCATTTTTAAACATTGTTTTAAATTACAATAATGAATTATATATTTTTCTTTTCTATGTAGAGTTGTTAATAATTTAGATTGATTTGTTCCAGGAAATGCCTTATTTTCTGAACGAAATGGCAAATCTTTATGAAAATTATGTAGGTCTTGTGGATATTGTAAATAAACTTCTAATATATTACAATACTAACAATCATTCTCCGAATACAATATTTTTTAAATCCATTAATATAAATAATTTAATGTATAGTAAACCAATTCAAAACCACCATATGATAAATATTGTGACATTGCCCAACCATATAAATTATTAGCATCGAGATATGTTCAATAATTAGATTTTTTATTTGGATTAATATCTTCTAAATATTTGTTATTAGCTTTAACATATCGCTTACAACATTATGATATACCACATATAATTCCTTTTTCAATCAATAAAATCATATCATAATTGTGTAATAAATCAAATGATTGTTTAGTCATTTTTAACATCGCATCCCATGATAAATCTAACGTATGCATTTATACATGTATTTCTAAAATTTTCAAACACATCTGCAAATAATAATACATCACTTTTTAAATATAAATCATGGTATTCAATAAGGTTTTTTAATATTAAATTGGTTCCATACACATTTTGCGTGCTCAAAATCAGTGCCAGTGATATCAGATTAATTAAATTTATTGTAAAATTCACTCTGTGGTAGGAGTTCTGTTTCTTCAAATTTTTTCCAGGAATTCAAATAATCATATGGATAAACACTTTTTTTTTTTAATAACTAAGTCTACATGTATTTTTGGAAAAAATAATTGTGTGCGTTTCATTTGATCTTTACTTATATTCATCTAAACTACTAACCATAAATTTAAATGTGTCTATAAACCTCATTTTAAAATGTTCTGTTTGTTTCCCAAAACTAATAAAGTTTTCTTGTTTATTTACGATTAATTCTATATTTTTATCATCATATCCTAGCTCTTTAATAAATAAATGTGCACCATAACCAGCTAAATTAAAAATAAATTGGAACTAAATTAGGTAATTTTAGTTGTAGAACACAATTATTACATAATGGATTAATGAATTTTCCGCCTATGTGATCATGATGTACTTTTTTATCTTTCTCCATATATTCATATTCGCATACAGTACATCTTTTTGATTTCCTATATAATATTTTTTCTTCTTTTGTTAGGAGATGCATTAGTTCAATTTGTGAATATATTTCACCAATTTCTTCTACTTCTCTTTTTATTGATTGTATACATATTTTATGAGCATTTAGACCTCGATATACTACTGGAAGGTTATAATCACCATAATTAGATACAATATAATAACAAAAACCAGATGCTTCGTGTAATTGATATTTCATTGTGTATGATTCATAATTCAATTTTAAATCAAAGTTATTTATTCATTAGTAAGTTTATATTTTTCTTAATGATCGATACCATACTCCGTTAAAATTGGATATTTTTGAATTAATTTAAATTTTATATATTTCTCTTGGATTTGGTTTAGTTGTTGATATTTTCTTTAGAATTTATTCCAAATCTACATATATTGTGAATGGAACCTTCTTTGCATGTTTATAATTTTTAGATTTGACTTGCTCTCCTTTTGAGGATAAAGTGATTTTTACAGCGTCATTTTTCGAGCAATCTTCAGTATGTTTGTTTAATTTGTCTTGATAATAAAAGAATTTAAGACATGTATCGCGTATAAATTTTTTTTTATGATTATGGTTTTGTGCAGGAAGCAGTTTCGATAAATATTTTATCCAACAATAATGCGGATTTTGTGCAGCTGCATCTACTTTAGCTGATGCTTTTTCATCTTTGAAATAAAATTAATTTACATGTTTTTCCTTTTTATTATTTGTGAATTTTAGTTGATATACTGTGGATCTATCATCAGTAGAGTATATGTTTATATAGGTATCAATTTGATTTTCTATTTTTGGTATATCATCGATTTTAATAGGATATTCATATTTATATATTGCTTTATCTATATCAAGCCCCACGTTTTTATATTTAGATACTCTGCCTGAATTTTTTTTCTACTGGAAACAACGCAGATTTTATTGCCCAAGAAAACATTTTTGATCATCATTTTTAACATTTACGCGTGTTTTTTTTAAAACTTGTAATCACTTCTGGTAGATCAATATACGAGGAGCCTCTTAGTGGATTATACTTATTTATTGCTAACTGTATTCCAACTATTTTATCTAAAGCCCATTCAGAACCTATTGTTTGAAATTCAGATAATTGTGTAAGTAATTACTCTGTTATGATTTTATAAATCTTTGTAAATTCTCCTTCGTTTAATATTCTATGATTAAATGACTGAAATGTAAATAATTCTACCTGATTATTTTCCTGCTTTCGACAATTGGTATATAATTTAATGCTGGTTTTCAACCTTCTAAATGGTTTAAGTATATTGTGTATTGTTTCAAAAACCATACTTTTTTCTGATCTTAAAATATGATTAGGCTCTACTAAATAAAAGTTATTTTCAATGATATATGTTTATATTCTACCTTTAAAAGATTTCTTAACTAAGTAGTTTTATTACTACTTCTCCTTTTTTGTTAACAAATAAATTATTATAAAATGGAAATATTTCTGTTAATTCTTTTTCATCTTTAGGATATAATTCATTGATATTTGCATCAGCTAAAGGTAAATTTGCAAAAGTATGCTTTCATTTTTATTTGTTTTTTTTTTTTCTCCGCTTGTCTATGACCATTGGCATAAAAATGGTATAAGAGATCATTCTTCCTTAGTCTAATTATATATTTTACTATAAAATATTTAGCAATACGTCTCAACATTCTCATCCCCTCACCATTCAGCACATTTGTTATACAAGCCTCCATTTTATGGTTGTATTTATAAGAGAAAAAATTCATAAACAAAATGTAAAAACAGATATACTGAATAAATAAAAAGTGCTCAAATTACTGGGAAACCGTATTTAACCTCTTGTTATGGCTATAATTCTACATATAATCACTAAAACATTTTTTACATATGAATGGCTATTTGTCCTTACCATTTTTACTAAGAGAAAATAATTTTATACATTTATTCTCATTACACACTTACCATATTCACTATAATATTTTTTTACAGATGTTAAAATGTTTATCGTTTGTATGTCTATGTGGTGCAAAACTTTCTATGTTTAATACTTTGCCACACTTTTACATTGTTTGTTATTATTTTCCATGTTATTTGCTAAGAAAAATATTTTATGGAGAGAAAAATAAATTTTTTAATTTCAAAGATTTTGCAGTCTTATTAAATTAGTTTCCTTTTAAATAACACAAACAAAAAATGGAGGCTCTGCTCGAAAAGTTGAAGAATTCATATGAATTGACTAAACTACGTGACCTCGTAATTGATCAATGGTATGAAGCTACAGAATTTCAAATTTATGAATTTAAGTTTGGCAAAAAAATTAAATGTACTCTAGATAGTATTTATAAAATCACTTTACCAGATCGTTATGCAAAGATAATTGATGAAAATAGTATAAACTGATGAATGAGGGGCGAGTTTTTATAGTGTATAGAGATTTAAAAAAAATGAAAAAGGAAAAATCTGTACATAACATTGAGATTAATATTTAAATTCTATGAATTTTTTTTTCTGATTTGCTTGTTTTAACCTTAAATTTGCCTAATTTTTGCATAACTTTGCTGATTTTACCTGTGTCAAATCGTGTGCGCAAATTTTTGAAAAACTGCTAAAATTTTCTTGTCTTTTTTTTGCTTAAAATTGCCTATTTTTGAGAGTTGCTTTTCAAAAAGCTTTTAGAGCTTAAATTTGACCCTCAAATACCTAGTTTTTGGCTTTTTCAAAATGATTTTCCCGACTTTTTCACCGAATCTCAGATTTCGAGTTTTTAATTTTTTCCTGTACTTTTAGACAAAATAACCCTATTGAGTGTTTTTGCACTTTTGTTGCAATTTTAGAAGAAACAACCCCAAAAATGTGCTGAGCCAGTGGCCGAATCATATACCTACTCACTGAAAACATCTGCGGGTTATCAACTTTTAGAATATTTTATCTTTAAGAGTGTAACTATTTATTTATTATCTGCTTGTAACTGCTACACGACTGAAAAAAAGAAGAACTGGTCTGATCGACTAAAATATATTACTTTTGATGTTGAATGAACACTTTCCTTTTTCAGACATCTGTTCCCGTGGTGTATTTAGAAGAATGGCCAGCGCAAGTGAATAATGCCTGTGAGGTGACGAGAATAACTGTTGTGATAATAGCCCACGTACATGTAATCATAAACATGAGAAATTGACAAAATTTAGGTAAGGTGCTAAATTTATATGTACGTATATGATATGAGTGCCAGTGACATAGAGAAAGTACGGTATATCACTAAAATTAATGATGTGGAAGCAAGTAGTTAAGCTTTAATCTACTCGTAGATTGTGTATGATGTATTTTGGAATATAATCGATTAATTTCTCCTTCTCACTTTCTGTTGGAGGAAATGCAGAAACGATAGATTATTGGCGCTGTGTTTATTAATATTCAGTTTATTTTCAAACAATTCTGAGATACGGGATATACGACAGTAGAATGATTGTGGGGAGTTTCGGCCAAGAGGACAGGTAACCGGAGCTCGCAGCAGTTCATGCTCTGTTATTCCAGTCCTTCGGCGGCCATTTTTCATTAACATTTTTATTTTTCCCCTCAAAATCGACCATTTTGACTCAAAAATTCTTTTTTTTTTTTTTCATTAAAACTTCCTTTTTCCCCTATAAAATTTTCTTTTTTTCCCTATAAATTTTTCTTTTTTCCCTCATCCCTTCTTTCCCTCAATATTTCCCATTTTCCCTCAAATGAGCACCGATGCCCCCCCCCCCCCGGCTGCAAAAACAAGTCGCAGAAATTAAATTTTCGATCCATCTGACGAATTTGGGAGGCTCGCTTCTCGATGGCAGAGCAGTGGCGGCCAAATGGGTTTTATAGGCATAGGGTATGCCAAATCAATACAAGAGGTACAGGGACAGGAGACAAACGTGACAGTGAGCCATATTGGTTCTGTCAACCATATTGCCCGACATGTTGGATGTCAGTGACCTTGACCTTTGACCTTGACCCCAGTAACCTTTGACCGTCAACCCAAAAATCCGCAAGAAATACAAAAAATCCCAAAACATTGCAAAAATCCCAAAATATTTATTTTAAAAATTATTTCCGAAAATTATAAAACTGAAATTTTAAATTTTCGGGCTTAGAGGGGATTTCTCGGGGATCTCTGGTTTCACACACCCTTGCATTCCGGTGCTGCTCCATACTAATCTCACTCCCCCCTCATCGGCTCTCAACAGCTCGATGTTAAGAGACGCCCAAATTTCTCCACTCCATTACTGAGCTAAATGTAAGCCGCCTGTCACTCATATTAAATGTATTGATCCGTCTTACTTCCGGGAGTGCTTTCTTAACATTTCACATTAGTAACACACTTAGAGATACCGAGATAAGTAGCACAGTGGCAAATAATTGACCTGACGTTCGGCAAGACCAAAGTTCGTTTTCCTGTCCGGCCATCATGACTTTCGATTTTACATGGTTTTCCAAAACAACTCGAGGAGACTGCTGCTGCAAGTCTGGCCGATTCCTTCTCCTTTCCCGGATACAGTCTATTTAGGGTTTCTTCACACTTTCTGAACAGAACCTTTAAAAAACTACCTCATGTATAACGTGTTTTGTTGTTTCCTAAAAATGTAATGTATCATAAGAATTTATACTTGTGTTAACATAAAAGTACTTATATTGGGTTAAAGTTAACTTTACTTACATATTTTATGTATAAATTATAATACTTAATTTATAATTAATATTATTATAAACAGAGATAAAATATGTGTTTTAGTAACGTCTAGTAAGAAATAGTTCTTGTGAAAAATATTATAATTAGTGAGCACGAATGCATTGAATTGTCCTTTCGGTGCAATTTTCTAGAATCGGTCAAGCTTTGTTTGCACGAGGCGGATAAATATCCCGAAAGTAGAACCTAAGCAGGGCTTGAGAAAAGTTGGAAGTGACCACAAATGTAGTATACCTACCATTCTCCTATTAAGATCTCCTTGTAATAATTATAATGCTATCATAAACATTTGACTAATAAGTGTCTGAGCTAGATCAAAAAAAAATTAAAGTTGAGATTTAATAACATTTAAATTATCTATCAAATAAACGATTATATAAATGATAGGATTAACATCAATCGCCTTTAAATAGCCCCATCCAAAATAAGGTTTTTGAGGCAAAACAAATGATTAGTTGATTTTAACTTAAGATTTATAACTATTAATTGACACAATAATATGTCTGCAAACTGCTGGACTGATTTTCGCAAGAGAGGTGTACTGCAGCGAGAAAATGTGAAGATATTTAAAGCGCATGACTGTATTTGTTTGCGAAGCAGCTGAAATAATCTTCACTCGAATTCCTTCCTAGAAGCAAGGAGGGTTTTATAACAGGTGAAGCAGGTATAAATGAACGCCAGTGTCTCAGGGAACGTGCCGGGACAGAAAAATGTGTCAGGAGATAATGCATGCACTGTGCGGTAACTCTCTGGTCGCCGAGCAGGGCCGAGCTGAGAGGAGGCAGCGGCTGCCAAGTAAGCAGAGTAGCGCAGCTTGCCAGGACCACGAGCTCACGATGAATGGAGCGAAGTGGCACCTGTGCAGACACATAGCTACCTCCTACTTGGCTAGCTTCGTGACTCACCGCACCTCACGGCCAGGCTTCTGTCCGCAGGCTACTTCTTAAACGTGCTTTTAGGACTGGCCAGTTTCGCCATTGTGCAGTGGTCACATACAGGTCATTATACGCTGTTCGCAGTTTCTTTACACTTTTTGAATATAACCTTTGAAACATCACCCCATGTATGATTTTTTTTCTAAATATGCTCTGTATCACAGGTGTTTTGTACTTGTGTTATCAAAAAGTACCTTTACTTATACTTAATTATAAATTATAATATTTAATTTATAGTTAATACGAATAAAATAGTAAGAAAATAAATGTGTTAGTAAAGGCTATTAAGTAACAGTTATTATGCAAAATATTATTACACTCAGCGCACACGAATGAAGAGCATCATCACTTCAGTGAAATTTTCTAGACTCGGGTTAAGATTTGTTTTGATGGGTAGGAAGCGGAGAAATATCATGGAAGTATAACTTTAGTAAGGCATAAAAAATTTAAAAAAAAAATTCTGTAAATGGGTAATACTATAGGCTATTCACAGTAATGTGGACATTTTTTATGGACCCCAACCCGCTTTTCAGATATAATTAGGCCTACCATAATATTAATATTTATTGTGACCTCACGTGTTAACTTCTGTGAGCTATAAAATGTATACGCTGTATTTATTAGTCTCATGTAAATGTTTTGAATTAACAATTAGCGAAACGGTATAACTAAGCTAAAGTAACTTTTTTGAGCACAGTCTTTTAAAAAAATGCTTACATTATCGTGGACAGCCTATAATGAACCGGGTGCTATAGTGGTAAGAAGTCTTAAGTTAGCATTCAGTGTGATAAACAAAACCAAGCATAAATAAAAAAAATAGAATTTAAATGAACCTCAAGTTATAAACATATACCTTCATAAAACTGGGGTATTTTTGTGATGCGTAATTATCCAGACTAATGTTATTCAAGGGCCAAAATTTCTTTCAAAAGTTTAGGACATTTTATGGTTTTGTGTTTTTACAGCCATGACGACTTAATAAAAAATACTTATCATAAGAAAAAACTACATTAGTCGTGTTTCTTTAACACAATTATAAGAATCTTAACTTAAGATATTATCTTTCTAAAAGTTTAAAATGTTATGTTAATCTCAAGAGCTGTAGATTTTATTGAAGTCACACAAGTGGCATGTTGGTGCTGTTTTGAAATAAGATTACTGGTTCAGCTGCAACAAGGAATTTTGCTATGATGACTTCTTATTTTATCTCAAAAAGTTAAAATTGGATTATGGACGAAGCGCATAGCAAAATTTCAAGAAATATCCTACGTGAGTCTCATAACAGAAAATATTTATTTTTGAGCTGTAGCCTAACATGTTAATTTGGTTTAAATCTGAGATTTCTACAAAATAAATATTTATAAATTTAAGATTTATATGTCAGGTTAGTAGAATTATTATGGCAGATTTGGCACATCGGGATCAGGTGCCAGAGCTGGAGCCGACATCATGCTCTGCCATTCTGGTCCCCTGGTGGCTATCTTGTCCTTTGACCTTGACCCCGGTGACCTTTAACCTTGAAATTCCAAAAAATTCCCATAAATCCCAAAAATATGTAAAATGCATTAGGAAATTATTTTTAAAAAATAAAAAAATTCTATTAAAATGTTATTAAAATTTATTATTAAAATTATTATTTAAAAAAAAATACATTTCCGAGGTCCCCCCTCCTCCTGCCCAGCAGACAACTGACTCCCTTTCACACCCCACCAACACCGACCATACCTATACTCATTCTATAGCATGTAGCCGTCTTGGTTTTTCGTTTGTCATTTGTTTATAAATTGCTGTAGGACGCCAACTTGGATATCATATGTTTACTTCTATATAAGGTAAGTGGCACTGGCTATAGATATCGCGACGAGACGAGTTGTCTATTTAGCCACCAGCTAGGGCCCACATTTGTTTATGATTGTTAAGTGTAGTTGGTTCTGTCAGCGCCCTCCATATTGGATTATATTTTAAACTCATATGTAGCAATAGTTTCTCGATTTCACTACCAGGAGAGCTGCCAGTCCCGCTCACTCTGACGATTTAACCGCAGAGCGAGCTGTCGTCGTCCATATTTTTATAGGCATAGGAAAATCTGCAATTTTTCATCCTATTTAAAACTTATTTTTACAATAAGCAGTATACGTACATGCATGATGCGGCACTTTGACTACCCGCATAATTGATTAAATCTGTATTTTTTATTAAAAATTTTAAGTTGTGCAATTATAGAAACTATTTTTATAATTATATAATCGTACATATAGTGCAATAGTACTTTATACATAACTTTTTTAATGTGTATTTTATTTCTGTGGCTTTTAAATTTTAATTTTACTCTGATAAATTAAGTAAACATAAAATAAAACAAAATTATATTCACTTCAATGCTTTTATTCCATTAATCTAATACAGTCGTCCATGCCTGCGAAAAATATTACAATATTCAATTATGCATATGCATTTAAATATATAAAATTTGTTGTAGGTTACAACCTTATTGTGTATCACGCTGTTCACACTCGTGATGTCCTTGTGCGAAAATTCGTGGCATTTACTACACCGACACGCTGTGCAGGGCGGGTTAGGTAGGTAACTACACATTTAAGGACATGTGCCGAAGTCACAAAAGAACCTACTTGCAGTAAACCTGGTACCGAGGTACTGATAATAAATGCACTTCACCTTTACAGATCTTTGCATTTCTAAGAAAATTTTATCTACGACTAAAAAGCTTACCGCACCTGTTACATAAATTATGGCTCACAACATGGATTTTTGGCACAATTAAAGTGCTCACGTCAACGTACATTGTGGCCAAAAGCAAATCTTATCACAAAAAGTGACACTGATGACGACGTAGTGGTTCAGGCAAAGACTCGGACGGACCTGTTGGAGATGTAGGTGTTGGAGCTAAAGAAGCAGGTAACCCTAGTAATGGTGTTCTAGGTACCTCAACCGAAGAGGTCGATGGCTCCATTGAATATTTCGCAGGCATAACAGCTGAAGAAATAAATGGTACTGTAGCATCTGTAGATGATTGTGCTGCACTGGTGACAGTAGATTCTAGTAGTAATATTGGTGTCACAGCCGAAGAAGACATCTCACTCGAAGAAATCGATGGCGAGAACGCATCGGCGGAAAATATCCATCTCCACTTAACGAAACTGGCCATGGACAATAGCATAGAAAATAGCCGAGACGATACACCTTTTTAATTAGCCATTGTCAAAATAAGCCTCTCAGCTGACTCCCCATGCCTTATAATATACGCGCATGTAAGCCCTATGATGTCATATTGACTTTGAACCAATCGTATTACACCCTTAATGCATTGTTTGGACAGCGACCAGCCAATCACCGAGATGCCACATGATTGCAACTGGCCAATCGTATGAAGCCATTGTGACATCACATACAGGCAGGTAGGCAGGCTTTAAATGCTTATCATTATTTTATATACGAGCTACACAAATACACCAGTCCGTCAGAACCTGTAGAAACTGCCCAAGTCGAAGACATTTACTCGCAAGCACGACCCGGCAATGAGGAGCCAACCCGTTGTATGGACCTTGATGAAGTTTTGAATAACTCTGTAAAAAGGTTTGAAAAAAAAAATAACAATTCTTCATATGTATGTGAACTTAATTTTTTATAACAAAAAAATCGTATGAAATATATTGCCATATTCAGATATTTAGTTTTCAAAACTATTTCACCATTAAGTAGATTTCACGCTTTACTTACTAACTCCTGTCTACTGATGCTTGTCGATAGACTCTTATCGTCTGACTCTCATCGTCTGACTCCTGCAGACTGACTCCTGCCGACTGGTTTCTGCAGACTGAGAAACGTGCCCAGGCTGCGAACGAATTCGAAAAATAATTTTTCACGTTAATGAATAATTCAGTTTACGGAAAAACCTTGCATAATGACGGCCGGGAAAGGGACATCAGAGTCGTTTCGAGGTATGACACGATTTACGGCGCTGCAAAGCTAATAGGACGTCCTACATTCCAGGCTGGGCAAATTGTCGATGAAAAATTGACCCTTATCGAGATGCAAAGAGTTCTGTTGCATTCAACAAACTTTTGTACTCTGGTGTTGCCATTCTTGATCTTCCCAAATTAACACTATATGAATTTCATTACCAGTACATGCGTACAAAATTTCTTCCGCTAGCCTTACACCTCCTTTATTGTGACACAGATTCCTTGGTATATTCTGTTGCTTGTGAGGACATCTTTAAAGTAACTTCCCCAGATTTAAAGGCGCGGTTTGATACATCCAACTTTCACTCGATAACCCGTCCACAAGGATTCCCTCACGAGAACAAAGGTCGTATCAGGGTGATGAATTATGAATGTGCTGGGCGCATCATCACACACTTTGTGGTTTTTACGTCCCAAGCTTTATGCATACGTTGTTGGGAATGAAGAATGTATACGTAAGGCGAAGGGTGTGAAACCTAACGTGTTACAGTCACTCAGGTACGAGGATTATCGAGATTGCCTCGAGAATTGTATAAGGGTTTCGGGGACTCAGTATCAAATCCGTTCGTGTGCTCATCAAGTCTACACCGAACACGTAACCAAGGTAGTGTTGTCAAGTATGGATGATAAGCAGTACATTGAGACAGATGGATTATCAACCTTACCTCGGGGCACTACAGAATACCTAGGTAATTTTTTTTCCTCGCTACAATAGTTTCAACACCACAATAAATGCAGCCCACCCACGACACCACAATTATCACCACCACACCGCCGATGACGTCCATCTGCCAACACCACTACATGCATCTCCTGTTCCAGACCAACTTCACAGCTAACTATTGCTGCCCACAACGTCTACAAATATCTAAAACTGTTGTAACATATCTTGCATCACCCTTCAATGCTACTGCTGCTGCTCCATTTTTGCCTATTTGTAAGGCCTATCTGTATCAAGAATACAACTGTATTCGATACATAATAATAAGAATGTCACAATGTTACAAATCATCTACAGGAAACTGTGTGCGTGTGAGTGTGCGTGTTACACCCTGTCGTCGGCGTGCGTGAGTGGAAAATAACTCGAATTTGACAAATAAACGCCCCTCCGTGCGTCATTATGTAAATAGTTGTTGAAAATATTATGTATATAAACATGCTTTTAGGTAAAAATGAAGATCTTCAGATTGCTGTACTATATTTGTAAATATTTCGTTAATCATTTTTTTTTTTGATCTTGTAATCTCTGTCAGACTATTTTGGGATGCTGTAACAGTAGCGGTAGTAATAGTAGTTCTAGGTTTAAGATGTAAATAACTTTGAAGAAATGTTTGATAGTTTAAATCATAAACTGTTACTGGAAAATTGTCTTGTTCTTGATAAATGCCTTGTTTTTGTTAAAGTGTCTTATTGTTGTTAAAGATGTTTGGTTATTATGTTAGTAATATGAATGTTGTATATTCCATTATATTGCTGTGTTTGTTTTGAAGAAAGTCAAAAAAATATTTCATATATATATATTTGCAAAAAATTATGACTGAAAATGTATTTTAGCATGTGTCAATGTTTTTGTAAAGTCATTGTAAGTAGTTTAGCTTTTAAGAATGATTTTTGGAAAAAAAAAAAAGAATTTTTAATAAAATGTTTATATGTTAAAATTGAATGCTGTGACTTATTATAAATTAGTTTGAAAATTTTCCCCGTGTCACTACTTTGTGAATGATTCTATGTGTAATAAGTACTTGTATATTAAATGAAAAATAAATGTTCTTGAGACGAGTAGATGATGGTAAGTTGTTTGAGGTATGAAAGTTGGAAAGATTTTTTAAGTCAGGTTATTTGTTTGCTCACTTTCACGAAAAAAATTTACAAGTTGTTTGCTTACAATTTGACTAGGGAGAAAAAAACTAACATATCAATTAAAACACAGTCTAAAGAGCGGAGGAGAATTTACAAAAAAATGATGGAGAGAAACGAACATGTCTGAATGAATGAATTTTGAAATGGAAGGAAGGAATACACTTGGATCTCGAGAAAATTTTACTGGACCGCTGGTCAACATAAAGAACCCCAGGGAATTTAACAAAACCGAATGTCACAAAAAATATTTTGAGGGCCAGGTTAAAAGAGCTCTTGGCGACACAGCATAATGTTTCCAGCTAGCCTATAGCTGGGAGAGTCCAGTCAACTTCTAAAATAAAAATATTTTCCTCACAGCAGCACGATTACAACTGTTGCAGCTGTAGATTCAACACGACGATATCTAGTGGTGAAAAAAACACAGTCATACTTTACACAAACTCAGAAAACATAATTGTAAAACTTCTTAAAAAAAAAAAAATTTACTCTTCACTAAAAGTGAAACTTTCGTTAAAAATTTATTGTTTCATTCACGAAGTTGTAGGACGAATAGTGTAATCAAGAAGTTAATAGTAGTTTGGTAGGAAAATAGGTTATGTCAGTCGTAAATTTCATCTCAGCCGCGCTCCACGTATATATATATACCAGTTTATAAGCAGGCGCACGTCATACGATCCAGTCATTCATTGACTGACCTCCGAAGCAGGCAGATGTGTTTTGGGAGAGGTGCGATTTCATCATGTGTTTTTTTTTTAATTTGTTGAAAATTCATATTAAACGTTTTCTTTTTTACCATTTCAGTAAGTTCCTCACCAGTCTCACAGGCAGGTGGACGTGTTTTAAAATACTGCCAGGTATGTGCGAGAGGCGTCAAGTAGTGCCACACATATCTTGTGTTTTGGAGTACTGTCGTTTAATTTATAGGAATATTTCTATTCGTTGTAGATCGTTTAATTAATTCATTTTACACTGGAGACTCGCGTAATTGTAATCTTTTACCACTTGTTATTCTTGTGGTTGTGTTCTTTCGTTATACCTCTCTCGTGTAAATTATATTTCTAACATACAGCTCAGGGTAGTAAAATCACGTTGTAGACGTATTCGTCTCTTTATGTTAAATTTATTTTCGTTGCGTAATAATTGCTATGGGACACCTGAAGACTCACGTAATTGTACTTGTTTCTTCATGATACCAGGTAGTTATACTTCTCTTTCGTGTTATTTATCCATACATAGAACTCGTTCAAACATTCTGAAATTATCTAACGTTTAATTGCATTCGTAAACAGTCGTCGTCTAATTAATCGTTTGTCATTACTAACACGTAAATCCCATCTTTAAAAGTCGCCTATCTTCCAACACAGTCTACGAGACACAAAATTTACACTTATGCCACCCTTGCACAAAACTCACCACACACACACACACCTTCCCTTACACGCCACACCTCATCCGAGTGCCACAGTTCCAAGGGCGAGGATGTACCAGAGCTGCTGCGGCTCCCCACAAAAAGAAATAAAGAAACTAATATATTTGACCCTTAGTACACTCTTGCACCAAACCAAAAAAGTAACCCTTTCAGTAAATTTAACCATTTCAATAAATTCAACCCCTTCATTAGATCTAACCTTTTAAATTTAATTAACCCTTTCCGTTTTTGACTAACCCTTTCAATCAATTTGATATCAAATTGATTAGGTCAATCAAAAAAGGCGGCATACCTTTGTATCTGAAATCCACCACGCCTCTACTAATTCTGCTTAATATCTACTTGTATGCACGTTGTGTATTTATTCGTCTTATGTCAATTTAACATTGTCATGGACCTCATTATGTTATTCACGTGCCGGTCAAGTGAAATTGTGAAATTATTAAACGTGTAAATATTTAAAAAATCTGCTCGTTTTGACACTTCGATGCATTATAAAAACAGAGAGCGGAAGAAATAATTTTAAGTTTTTACAAATTGTTACCTAACACTTTTTATTCTACGTTAAGAAATGAAACTACGTTCCCATCCATCGATACCAGCTTTGCTGGGCGACTGTCACACGGTGTGGTGCGCCCATTAAAATATATGCACGCAGTAGCAGTGACTTTTTTAAATGTTAATTTCAAAAGTGCTAATTTTACCGTGAACAGCCTATACTCGCGCTGCGACGAGAACACTGCACGAAGTTCAGAGCCTTGCGCTTAGCGGCGATGGCGTACTTGAATAACGTTGAGCGTCGCCCTTATAGCTCCCGCGCTTCTCGTCCTCAGAAGGCGGGAGCTCTAACGAGGTTCTTCACTGTGTCGACAAGACAAGCATCGATCGTTGAGGAGTGAGGAGGTGTTTATGTCTGCTCGACTCGCGTGGTGCTGTCCAAAGCGCTGGGCTGCCAGGGTACATAGCGTAGCAACGCATCTCTAGTCGGACCGCACCTGCCGGTCTGACATTCGTCCCCTCCCCCCTCCCCCCTCCATGCATCAGCAGCGAGCCCACCTGCTCGCCTCGCGACGCGTCGCTTTAATTAACACACCCGCCGTGCAACAACAGCAACAAGTTTTCACCGTGCACAGCACCACAACACACCAGCGTCACACACTTATAACCCATTCACGGTTACTACCATCTGTTCTGAACCCCTACTAAGTTCTACTTCTCGGGTATTCCTCCGCCTCATGCTAACACCGGCTGGGGCCTCGGTGGTTGAGTGGTTACACTGCTCGCCTCCCACCAAGGCGAACCGGGTTCAATCCCCGGTCGGGTCACTCTGGATTTTCGCAAGTGCGAATCGTGCCGGACGGTGATGCTGGTTGGCGGGTTTTCTCGGGGATACCCGTTTCCCCCGCCCCTTGCATTCGGGCAGGTCTCTATACTCACCTCGCTTCGCCTTTGTAGGCTCTCTACACAACCCGATGTTAAGTGTGGTCCAAACTTCTCCATTCTTCAACAACACGGTATGAAGACTTAAAGTGCGCCTGCATTGGACGCTGGAACGACTCCATTTCTTGCAATAATATACTTTCAATTTCTCTTTTATTGTACTTATTGAAATAATACATATTATAAAAAAAAATTCTGCTGATTTTTTCTTGTGGATTTTCAAAACGTTTACTTTACATGCTACTGTTGAACCAAATTTTTTCCTTTATAGTCTGATGTGACCCCGCTTTTACGTTAATAGGAGATACCGTGTGAATACATTATTCATTGCGGTTGTGTTATTTTTAAGAATTGTGGTTGTTAATACACTGACACATTTATATTTAAATACAATACATATAATACAAATATTATATATTATTAATTGATTAAGACATGTTTATATGATTAGTTTGTTTTGTTGTTTGATATTGTTGGTGGTTGCTGTGTGGTGACCGTTTTGTTGGGCTGACAACAGCTTTGTTGAACTTAGCACTGAGAGTGGCGGGTTGCCTGAGTCAGATGGTGTGAGTTTTTGTGGCTGTGTCTGAAAACGGATCTGCGGGCGAATCTGTTCGGGTAAGAGAGTTGAAGTACAGATCTTTTTCGTTTTATTTGGCGGGCCCCTAAATCCCGCTACGCCAGTGTGAGCACCTTCACAGTTCTGTGTGCCCTCCGGCATGCATGTTAGTAGCTAAGTCGGTTGGAGAATGGGCTGCGTCGCAGGGCAAGCCCTACACGCATTAGGTCGGGTTTAATTAATAAAATGGGCGCATGCATCGCGACTGTAGCAGGGTTGTCTGGTGCCATGGCCGCAATTGTAGCCGTGGACACATCCCGAAAGAAGAGGAGCCTAGTAAGGGGCGTAGAAATCCAGGCAAAGCGGAGAGGGCTTGAGGGAAAACTATGCGACAGTCGCGGAGGATAAAATAATTTCCTTAGACTGGATTAGGGCTGGATAAAGTAGGATAAGTTGTTAGTTAACGAAGATAGACTTTGTGAGTTTGATGCAGGGTGATACGAAATGAGTTCGCTGCAGAACCAGGGTCGCGCTGCGCGGCCGATAGAAGTCTGCTATCGTCCTGTAACACAGAAAAAAGTGTCAGAATGTTACAGGTAAGAGTTGGAAAGAGAGATTATAAGTAGGGTCAATGTGTTCATCACCTTGCTCGTGACCTCGCTTGCAGCTGTCTGCACATTTTTGGCGTGTATCACATTCTTACATGGCGTTACATACTGCCAGTGTGTGGTTGGGCGATCTTAGTGAGTGTATGCCTTGGATACATTGCCTTCCCAACCAGCGCGACGCGACTCTGCAGGCGGGATCAAATTAATATGAAATATAGATCAGCCAACAAAGTGCCAATGATTTATATATATATATATCTTCCAATTTTATATGCCGCTAATTTTTGTTAATGTATTTAACGAATATCTTCGTTAAACTTGCATTTCTGCTGTTAATTTTGTTATAGGTGGCACCTAAATTAAATTATTTTATTTAAAAATATAATTGGATTCATCTTTAAGGTTATAGAGGGCAGCACTTTTTGTAAATAACTTTATTTCTGCATTAACTATGTTATTATAAATGTTAAATGTTAATATCAGATGCCGTAAAATCTGCTAATTGTATTATTTAGAATTCTTACGTTTTGAATAATTAATTTTTTGAGCATGTCAGTTTCTGAAAGCAAGGATAACAATAGAAATATCGATACTGCTATCGATATGTATCGTGTAGATATAGCGGGACCTCAGGGGATTGCTGAGGAAAGTGCGGGAGAAGTTCCCTGGAGATAGGGCAGTAGTCAGTGGCGTGCTGGTTAGGAAAGGAGTATCCTATAGGAAGACAGTGGCTGCGAGTGAGGTATATGAGAGGGTATGTGGGGATTTGGGGGCTACATTAATAGATAGTAGGAAATGGGTAGGCTGGGAAAGTGTAGAGAGGAACCACGTTCACCTGACAGAACAGGGAAAGAGGATTCTAGGTGATCTGCTAGGTAGAGGAGTAGCTGGCTGCGTGGAGAGGGTCAGAGCAGAGCAGCAGTTGTTGAAATAGCAATCAGTTAGAAGCAAGGAAACGGAAGGGGAGAGAAATGGAGAGGATAGCATTGATGAGGCCGATAGGGGGTAAGCAACATAGGATGGTAAAGCAGAGTACTAGTATAAAGATAATGGTGGTGAACTGCAGGAGTGTGTACAACAAGCTTGAGGGCTTCTGGGGAAAGGTTGAAGGATATGGGGCGGATATAGTGGTAGCTGTGGAGACTTGGCTGACTGAGGAAGTACTGGACATTGAATGTAGGCAGGATAAGTTCACCATCTTCAGAAGAGACAGGGATGGGGAGGAAGAGGAATAATGGTGTGAGTAAGGAAAGGGCTAAAAGGAGCGGTAGAATGGGTTAGTGAGGATGTCGAGGTAATGGAAATTAAATTGAGTGGTAGTAATAATAGGGGTATTACTTTGCTGGCAGCGTATAGACCACCAGGGCAGGGATGGAAGGCAATTGAGATGATCAAGGAAAGGGTCGATAGACTAAAGGACAGGCAGTGGGTTGTTGTAGCAGGGGATTTGAATATACCAGGGGTGAAATGGGTAGAGGGTGTAGAAGGAATGGGTAACATGATGCAGGGAATGGCAGCACAGTTAGTCAAACAGAGGATTAGTCCAGGTAGTAGAAACACCTACGAGATGGAATGAGGAGGGTGTTAGGTCAGTGCTGGATGTGGGATTGGTCAGACCTAGGAATGCTGTAGTTGGTGCAATAGTATTGGATGGTATAAGCGACCATCATATCCCGGTTTTGGAAATTGGGATTGGCAGGATGATGGAAGTGCAAATGGCAGAAAGGTTGGTGTGGCAGTATGGGAGAGGAGACAAGAAGGGGGCATAAATATTCCTGAGAGACAGGTTTAAAAAATGGTCTATGGCGGTGGGTGTAGAGGGGTTGTGGAGGGAGTTGAGAGGATTAATGGATGTTATGTTGGAGGAATTTGTGCCAATGAAAAGGTTACGGACGGAGGGAGATCCGCCATATTATGGACAGGAGATTTGAAAATGAATAGGAAGTTCAGAAAATTACATGCCAAGTGGAGAAATGAAGGGATGATAAGATCTAAAGAAAGGATGAAACAAATGGGTAGGGAGCTTGAAATGAAGATCAAACAGGCAAAAGATGTATTTCTGGGGAACATGGTGGAAGAAGGAAAAGGCAAGGAATGGGGGAAATTGTTTAGGTATGTTAGGTGGTTAAGGGGAGGAGAGGAAGGGATCCCTCTGCTAACAGGAAGGGATGGTAGGTATGCGACAAATGACCAAGAAAAATCGGAGATGCTGCAAGGACAGTACTTGTCAGTGTTTGAGGCAAAGGAGGGTTGGAATAGGTGGGCAAACATTGTTCGGGGGGTGTTTAGTGAGTTTAAGATGAGGGAATGGGAGATAGAAAAGGTAATTAGGGTTTGGAGAGCAGTAAGGCAGGAGGTCCAGATGGGATAGGAAACGAAGCACTAAAGTTTGGTGGCAGGGAGCTGGCGAAATATTTAGAAGTGCTGTTTAAAAAGTCCTTAGGAGAGGGTAAGTTACCACAAGATTGGAAGGATACTATGGTGGTACCTATACACCAGCAGGAAGAGGATTGGGGGAGGCCTGGCAGCTACAGACCGGTGAGTCTCACATCAAGTACAGGAAAAGTAATGGAGAGGCTGATGGTGCAGTATCTGGTGAGGGTTATGAACAATAGGAATTGGTTGGAGGAGTCCCAGCATGGTTTCAGGAGGGGATACTCATGTGAGACTCAGCTGGCTGGGTTATTAGAGGATATGGTGCAGGTAGTTGATGAGGGGAAGCAGGTGGATGCCTGCTTCATAGATTTTGAGAAGGCATTTGATAAGGTGTCCCATGGGACATTGACGAGGAAAGTGGGGGCGCTGATACCAGACAGGAGGGTAGTGGAATGGATAGGGGATTTTCTCAGGGGGCGAAGGCAAAGGGTGAAAGTGGGGGAGGCAATATCGGTGGAAGAGGGCTACGTCAGGGTTACCACAGAGAAGCGTGCTGGATCCTTTGTTATTTACCATAATGGTAAATGACATGGGTTTGAGGATTAGGGGAAAAATCAGATTGTTTGCGGACGATTGTATTGTATATGCTGAGGTTTGAGAGGGGGGCAGAAATTTGCAGGCGGACATTGATAAGATATGGTTGTGGACCAGGAAAAAAAAGATAAATGTAAGAAAAACTAAGGTAGTGAGGTTCACAAGGGAGAAGACGATAAGCAGGTACATGTACGGATGGAAGGGACAAGAGATAGAAGAAGGCGCAGAATATAAGTATCTAGGGATTGTACTGCAGGAAGATCTCAGGTGAAAAAAAAACAGGTTGAGGGGGTGGTTTACAAAGGGAAGAAGGGCTCTGGGTATGCTGGGAAGGGTGCTGAATGGAGTAAGCTGTGAGGTGAAAGAGAAGGCGTATGGCACAATGGTACGGCAAGTGTTTGAATATTCTGCAGCAGTATGAGACCCGTATGTGGAGATGTAGGTGCGAGAACTAGAAAAGGTGCAGAGAAAGGCAGCAAGATGGGTGAAGGGTAGGTGGAGAAGGCAGGGGCAAGATGGTGAGGAAGAAACTATAGGCCATCAGCAATGATGAAAGAATTGGGGTGGAGCTCATTGAAGGACAGGAGGAAAGTTGAACGGCTAGTCAGGATGTACAGGTTGGTGAATGAAGAGGATGAATGGGGAGGGCTACACTGCAAGCTAAGTAAGAGGGTGTTTAGAGGAAGAGGAAACAACAGTGAGAAGCTTCAGTGGGTGTGGAGGAGAACGGAGCGGGGTAGGCAGTCCATGCTTGTGAGGTCTGTGAGAGAGTGAAATGTGTTAAGGGAGGAATTGGTATCTGTGAGGGGGGTGGAAAAAGAGTTGGTTGGGTGAAGGAGAGGTGAGAGAGCTTGCCACCGGGTGGTAGCTTAATTGCGAGTGTATGTATGTATGTATGTGTTAACGAGTGCTGACGCGATGTTCTTTCTTCTACTTCTCGACATCTTGAAAATGTGACACTTTTTTTTTGTGTCTACTGATATTATTCTGTAACATTATGTAATATCATCTTTCCCACCGCATTCGGTAAGTTCGAAGTGTTACTTATTTTCCCGGCGATGTTTTAATGTAATTTTTAGGCCAGCGGGATTATTATTTTGTCTTTAAAACTCTGTTTAGCGCGGTCGCAGTTTGCTGTGTCTTACACCATGGAGCCAATGTAGTTTCGGCCATTTTCACCTTGTTAACGAGGCGATGCGTCCCTGTTGTTCGTAATTGTGTGAACCACCTTCTGGAGAAGGCAAAATAATGGATTGCGTCTGCACTACCTAATTTAGGAAAGAAAAACTTTTTATTCAAATTTTTTTTTCTGGCAAGCATGAAGTAAAGTGTGCGGGTGTGCCTATTCACCCATTGTGATTCTCAACCATGAACATTATCCTTCCTAATTAATATCAAGAATAAAATAATATGAAAAAACAACACTTTGTAACAACATCAGAACCAAATGTTATTCTTAAAATTAATGAATTTGCTCGTTCTGCGAGGTAATAAGTTTACCCCACTTTTAATCAATTTAAATGAATTTTATCTTCTATCAAGTATATTCAATCAAGCATACCTTTATGTTTGTTACCATCATTTAAATTAAAATAACCTTCCAAAGCTGATTTTTTTGTGCTGAAATTATATGCATTCTGATATTATGAAAGGGAAAAGCTAATACTCAAATACGTAACAAAAAAATTAAGTTGTTTATTTACATATTTAGATGAAACATCTTTTATAACGAAATCATGATTAAATATATTTATGGGTCACAGAATTTGTGCACAGTGTTTTTCTTTCATAATATAATTTCCCCTTATTCAGTCATTTTTTCTAAATATGAAGTTTTCTGGTATTATATCAATGTAACTTTACAGTTTTTTTTGTACATGATTGATTACATGGTAATGATAGACATCTATTTAAGACTCGGCCTAAGTCGCTTTCAACTTCTCTTCGCAAAACACAGGTAAGAGCAACTGGATCCACCCTTTGGTATTCACCATCTTTGGTCTTGTAGGTTGTGTGTTGTCGCGGTATACTGCACCATCCGACATCCGACATGTAACTTGTATAACCCAAGGTGGTGGACCATTATAATATATATATATATATATATATATATATATATATATATATATATACTGCACGGAAGATACTGAATCCTATTATTGTTATAACTTTTTAAAATAATTCTATTATATTTATGTACTTAATTCAAAATGAAGGTTATATAGGCCTACTTGCCAATTATAACTTTTAATAATATTATTGAATAGTGTTCTTATTGAGGCAGTTATTTCAATAAGAACTCATCTCTGAGCAAGAAGCAGGTACGTTAAATACAAGGCAATGAGTTTGTTCGTTGTGGTAAATAATTTGGTCGTTCGTGAAAATTGTGTTAGAAAAGTGAGTGTTTTGTACGGTACTGAGGTTACGTTACCACTTATAATAAAAATGAAATAGCCCATACATGAAGAAAACTGCTAGGGATACCTGATAATGTTTTGTAAGACAAGTATATTTCAAGCACAACTTATCGAAAATTATACTTTTTTATTACGAGTTTTCAATTAAATACTTTGCAGTTTTTAAGAAAAGTAGCTACTCGTAAGTCGTTGGGTTGCTTTCAAATAACCACGCTAGTACAAACATTACATTGCGACTCTTATCTTTCTTGCTTTGTGGTCGTGTGGAATGAAGGCTCAATGTTGTTCACCCCTGAGAGGGCCGAATATTTGAAATGCGAGTAGAAGGCCGCTGGTTTGTTTGTTAGCGGGTGGTACAACCGCGATTTCTGGAAATTCCTAGCGCACGGCTATGACAAGCCGAGGTGATGCTCTCCATCTGGATGCAATAAACAACAAGCGGAACTTGTTGTCACCAAATCAGTGTAGTTCGTTAGGTGCTGTTCGCCGTTAATTAGTCTGTTGTTGTAGCGCGCTACTCAAGGTTTATATTAAATGTCCATTTTGTAGCCATCCATCATATTGTTACATGAAAGCCTGTCGGCGTAACTGAGTTCGTGAGGGATGGAAGTCTTAATAGAAAAAATTAAAGAACTAAATTTGATTTCTAATTGTTTCACACCGCTATTATTTACAGAATTCAATTATCTATCACCACTCATAGTATTTTTATTTCTTAGTGAGCACAATATTTAATGTATATTTTAGCTCTAATTAACGCCCTTCTTTATGTCTGTTTAGATATGGTCAATTAACTCGTGCTCATTATTAACACTTGTTCAGTCTTTCTGTTTGCCACAATTTGTAATGTCTTTCACTCACGCTACTAGTCCAATATTTCAGCATGCCGGCCGCATTCTTCACTTCTTGATACTCGCAGTTACAGATTTCCCTTTCGCTGGTCACCTCTCTTGCCACTCGACTTCTATCACTCGGAACTCAGCCACTTGTTCACTCATCAACAACTCCCCACTCGGAGGGCTGTCACACAATTCATACTCTGCTTGCCTTGACTTGGAAGGTTCGACGTACCCCGAGTCGTGCGGTAAGAATCTAGGGCAGTAAACAACTACAAAATTCCTCCGATAGTTGGAGAAACCCATTACAACCAGGGTCAGCAGCGCCCACCGTAATAAAGGATTATCGTGTCGGCTCGCTTTCTGTAACAGATACGCGGCCACTGGCTTATCACTCGCCTGTCATTCAAAACAATTCATTAGCTTGCTGCCATTGCTATCATATAACTGCTGTCCTTCACTTTGGTTCGCTCGCATCGGATACGAAACAGCGAGCATGTAATACTGCCCTCGTCCTCAAGTCTGTTGGTCCCGAATAGACACTGCAACATCTGGACCATCGTAGAGTGCCAGTCGGTCGATGTGGGCTACCTTCGGCTTCGTCCTACTGCCTTGACGACAAATCCGAAAGACTACATTGTAGATCTCATTCAGAATCCTGTAGGGGCCTTCCCAACATTTCTATAGCTTGGGGTAGTACCAGTTTCTCCTCTGTGGGTTGCACAGCCACACCAGTTGTCCTTGAAATACCTCGCCCGACTTTCTCTTATCATTCTTAATAATTTTCATGATTTATTCTGAAGTGCTGTAGAGCGAAATCATGAATGCCTTCAAGTAAGTTAAGTAATTCGCTGGCATAATCAGGCGCTGAAGCTTCCCCATCTGTCAGTCGGCCAAATGTCAGGTCACTAGATACGCGTAGTTCTCTTCCAAACAACATCCTTGATGGTGTTACCCTTGTGGACTCGTGAACTGCTGAGCGGTAAGTAAGAAGAAACAATGACACATTTGAATCCCAGTCCTTTTGATTGTCTGCTACAAAGATCGACAGGTATTGTCCAATTGTGGTGATAAGCCTCTCGACCATTCCATCTCCATCCGACTGAGGGTGTAAGGCTGTAGTCTTACTCTTTTTCATCCCCAGAACTTTTGTTGCCTCCTGGAAGACCACAGGTTCAAAGTTATTTCCCTGATCAGAATGGAGTTCTTGTGACACCCCAAACCTCGGGAAGACATGCTGTATAAGTGCATCTGTCGCAGTATGTGCTTCTTGGCTTGGGAGAGGAATTACCTCATGCCCCTTAGTAAAGTAATCTTAGGCCACCAGTAGATACCGATCACACCTCTCTGTTAAAGGCAAGGGACCAAGAATATTTACTGCCATCCTCTCGAATGGGGCTCCAACATTGTATTTCTGGAGGTGACCTTGTCTTCTGGTCCTTGGGCCCTTCCTCGCAGTGCAAGTGTCACACAATCTGCACCACTTCTCGACGTTCTTCCGACAACGGAGCCAGTAGAATATCAGTCTAATATCAAGGATCTTATTAATACCAAAGTGCCCACTGGCTGCCACATTATTCAATTCTTCTAATGCCTCTGTAACCCTGCATTCTGGGATGACCAAATATAAAAATGTGTGCTTTCCATCATTACTTTCACAGTTTCTGAAAAGTACACCACTTTTCTGTACGAGTGATTCCATTTTGCCCAGTATGATTTTACTGCTGCACTCAGGCTAGATGTCTCTTCCCATTTTTTCCGACAGCCAGCTTCTTTCCTCTTTAATAATGGCTGCAAAATAGGATCATTCACCTGATATTTCCTAATACCCTCATCACTACAGGTAGGTGACCCATCACAAGATAAAGAACCTTGAATTCTTGTCCTTCGTACCTTCGGCGATTCATCACTCTTCTTCCTGGTGTTCGCAATGACAACAAATAGATTCACATGGCCTCCTAGATAGTACATCTCCATTGCTGTGAATGTGTCCAGATCGGTGCTGTATTTCAAAGTCATATTCTTGAAGCTTCTGTATCGAATGAGCTGTTTGACTTTTGGAGTTCTTAAAATTTAGTAACCAGTGTAATGAGGCATGGTCGTTTCTTAGAAAAAAAGTTATGATATATAGGTAGGATTGGAAGTGTGAAATTGTCTTCACTATGGCCAGAAGCTCCCTGCATGTCACACAGAAATTTCACTCGGGCGTACGCAATACCATACTGAATTATTCTAGTGGTGTTTCCTTCCCATCTTGAACCTGAGATAATACAGCTCCAATGCCTACATCACTAGCATCAGTGTCCAAAATGAATACACCACCACTTTTCGAGAAAATGAGGACTGGTGGAGATATCAGAATTTTCTTTGGTTTACGAAAAGCATTTTCATACTCAAAGGTTCAATGACATATCCTTTTTTGCCTCAGTCAGTTTATGGAGTGGTTTGACGATCGTGGCGAACCAGGTACAAATGTATGGTAATATGCACATAAATCCAGAAAACTCTGCACTTCAGTTATGTCATTTGGTGTCGGCCAATTTCTTATTGCTTTGATCTTCTCAAGGTTTGTTTCGATTCCATAGGCTGACACTACATGTTCCAAGAAATGTATTTTATTTTGGAACAGGTGGCACTTCTTAGGAACCAGTTTCGAGTTTGCTGCAGCCACATTCTGGAATACAGAGTCTAAGGGAGACAGGTGCTCTTAAAATGTTTTTCCTGCCACAACAATGTCAAATAGGTAAACCTGACAGATATCTAAGGACAGGGAATTTTCCTTCAGGTGTTCGAAGGTGGCAGGGCCATTACATAGGCCAAAAATCATAATTTTGAACTGCCAGGTTCCATTCCCTTGGACACAAAATGCAATCTTCTCTTGGTTCTCTGGGGCCACCTCACACTGCCCTTACCGACATGGCAGTGTATTTGTTCTATTTTAGAATATTCTGGATCATTTGTAAATTGTGTTACCTGTTTGCAAAAACCTATCATAGCCCCTTACTCAAGACGAATGGCACTGTCGGACAAATTTACCATTCAAACTGGAAAACTGTCAGAGTTGAAAGAGACCAACGTCCTTGCTACAACGACTTTACCTGGCAGGACGCCAATCCTCTCTGCTGGCTCAGTTAGATCCAATTTCTGACAATCTTTCCTTAACATCTGCCTGTAATGACAATTTCACTAGAAGCAGGCAGCACAGTGGGTTGACCATATACTACTGAGCAGCTAATTGGGTAGGACAAATCATGCCATGTTGACACCACCAACTCTGTACTGCCTACCGGTAGCACACCAAATCGAGTATCGATACACCACCCTAGCCTATGTAGTATATCAAGTCCCAAAATACATTCATCGTCTATTTCTGATATGTAAACATCGTGCTCTATGCTAATGTCGCCAAGCTTCAAGATCATGTTCACCTTATCTTTAACTGATGTGGTCTCTCCTGTTACTGTAATCAAATATCGTCATTCCATGTTGTCGTCGGGCGATTGCTGGGAGGAAGGCCCGAGAATGTCTGGTCTTACTACAGTTATAGTCGTCCCAGTGTCGACGACCATCTGGTAAGGAACATCATTCAGGCTCCCTCTACCAGTATTGCATCCCAATCCTGTTTCACCGACCACATATGAAAGAACATAGTGCCCTACCTCCAGCAGTCACCGACCTTCGCCCCCCAAAATCGGTATTTCCAAGTTTTCCGAATGTGCTGTATTCTTTGTTGCCCCCTTTAACGCTGCTGCCTCTGCTGCTGCTGTTGTGCCTGACGGCCGTCTGCATCTCCTACGATGTATTCTTGAGGCCGTCATCGTCTTCGTTCAGTGCCACTGCCCGTATGAGATGTCGAGGTGCTGCCCCCTGTCTTGTCAACTCCACCTCCAGTGCTCGGGCCATGGCTCCTGCTTGTTGTGGGGTACAGCCATATGTAATGCTTGTACCTCTGTGTCAACGATGGCATCGATGAAGAAGCCGACTGCTATGATGTCGCGCGCCTCCTCGGAACACCCTTCCAGAGATAGTTGAGACAACCGCATAATGGCTTTCCATAGGTCTTGCAGTGGATCCCCTGGTCGCTGTGTGCTTTTTCACAGTTGAGCATGGTGGGAATGTTGCAGGTACTGGTCGCCCAAATGCAACTCCAAGACCGACACCATTACGGGGTACTCTAGTCGGTGTTGCTCTGGCAGAGATTGTATTATGCTCAGTGTGGGGCCTCTCAGTACAACCACGAGTTAGTGAGCCCGCTACTCGGCTGACCAACCATTCAGGGTGGCGACTATTTCGAAATGGTGTTGGTACTCCCGCCTAGACCTTTGGGTATCATAAGGGGCGGGCTTAATTGAGACTGCCTTCCCCACTCTTGGTTGCCCGGCACCAATGTCGCAGATTTTCTTGCTCTCCTCCGAGGTTGCTGTATTAGATTCGACATGAACTGCTTCCCCACTTTTCTCGGCTGCCGATGTGGTGGCAGTGGAACTCTGTTGCTGAAAAAAATCCTGCAATTCCTTCTCTAATGCACTCATTTTCTCTATCATTTCATTCTCGACACTGTCCATAGTTTCATTGACACTGTCCATCCTACCATTTTCACTGCTCACAATCTCATTTATGCTGTCCATTATTTTATTTACACTGTAAATTTTCAGATCCACACAGTCAATTCACGTATTCGCTAACTCGCTAACTCCCTCTATTTTCATGTTTTACATTTTCATTTACAATACTTACACTATCGTTCACACTACTAATTTTACTATTCACATTACTTATTCCACTTTTTACATCTTCCCTCAGGCTGTTAGCACTTGTCCTCACTTCGCTACTTAGGTAACCCCTCAATTAATACTCGCAGTGCTTCCTGTTGTGCAGAAATTTTGCCAGTTAACATTCACCTAACCTATGACCTTTGACCTTGGCCTGGTGACCTCTGACACCAAAAAAAAAGGGAAGAAATTCTTAAAAATTATTAAATCATGTTCTTATAAAAAATTGTATTAAAAATAATTTAAAATTTATATGTAAGTTTATTATTAAACAATTATTGAAGAATTCGTTTAAAAAACTAATTTAAAAATTGTTGAAAATATATTAATAAAAATTATCTTAAAAGTCGTTAAAAAAAATTAATACAAAAGCTAGGAGCTGACAGATCAACATCATAATCTGTCATTCTGGTGCCCCATCCACCATCTATGACCCATATGACTTTTTACCTTGATCAACCTTTAACCTCGAAGATCCAAAAACATCCAAAAAATCCAAACAATTCAGAAATATCTTTAAAAAATACCCAGAAATATATTATTAAAAATCTATTTTATAAACTTAATTTTCCTAATGTTCCCCCGCCTTACCCTCCTCCCCAAACCAATTAGTCGGCAGGCCTATGCCACTCTCGCCCATACCCATTCAGCAAGCATAATACATTTCAGACTACCACCACCATATTAGATGCATCGACCCTGACCTTGACCCATGACCTTGAATGTTCTTGAAAACATAAACTCGAAAAAATACATTAAAGTCAACAAACATATGACATCACACTATTGCCACCACATTAGATGCAGATTACCTCGATCTTGACCCCATGACCTTGAATGACCTTGAAAACAAAAACTCGAGAAAAATACTTTAAACTCAGCAAGCATAATGATGATACATACTATTACCACCATATTGGGTGCAGTTAACTTTAACCTTAGCCCCATGACCTTGAAGAAGAAACTCGAGGAAAATACATAAAAGGCATCATCCTGGAGGCCAAGCGAGAGATCGGTCCTTATATTTGTAGGCATAAAAAACCTGCAACTTTCCACCTTATTAAAAAAATGTTTAAAATCGGTGGTATGCCTACAAGCATGATGTGGGACTTTGACTACATGCATAGTTTATTAAATGTATTTTTTATTAAAAATTTTATAAGAATGTATTTTTAATTAATTACACACAAATGTACATATAGTATAATAGTACTTTTTACAGACATTTTTTATTAAATTTATTTTATACCTGTACCTTTTAAATTTTTATTCTATTCTGGCAAATTAGATAAACATGAAATAAAACACACTTGATTTTTCACACACATTTTTATTCAATTAATTTGCTACAGTCACTCATGCCCTCTAAAAAATTACAAAATTCTTCAATATATACGCATCCCAATATATGCAACTTTGTTGTAGTTTACAGTCTTTTATGGACCTCGCTATTCACACTCGTGTTTTCCTTGTGCGAAAATATCGGGACATTTATTACACCGACACACTGTGAAGGACAGGTTATGTATGTAACTACACTTTTTGAGGACAAGTACCAAAGTCACAAGAGACTTGCTAGCAGCAAATCTGGTACCGAGAACTGATAAGAAATGCACTTCAACTTTACAGGTCTTTGCATGTCGAAGTAAACTGTCGGTACGGCTGGACTGTTTACCGCACATACCACACAAATATGACACGCGACAAGGATTCTTGTCACAATTAAAGGGCTCATGTCGTCGTGCATTACGGTCGACAGTAAATGCCTTATCACAAATGTGACACTGATTACATCGTAGTGCTCCGGGAAAAGACTCGAGCGGTCCAGTTGACGATGCAGTTGTCGCAGCTGAAGAACTGGATGGCACTTCTGCAGGCACTGTGCCAAATATTCCTGAAGGCAATGGAAATTCCGGTAGACACATAGATGCCTTAGTCGAAGAGGTAGATGATATGACTGAAGAGGAAGAAGATAAGACCCAAGAAGTCGATGGTGTTATTGGTACCATGCCCATAGCAGATGACAACGATGCTACAGTAGACAGCTCACCCGGAGAGGTCGATGGCGCTGTCGACATTATGCCTGAAGTCGTCTATGGCTGCACTGCTGCAGATGACCCACCCGAAGAAGTCAATGGCACTTCTGATATTTCTCCCAAAGAAGTCGATGGCACTGCCATAGCTACCATTAGCTCTGGGGTGCCCGAAGACATCGGAGGTGCAGAATAAGTTTTTGATGCGAAGAGACAGAAACTAGCCGAGACGATTCACTTGTAGCGGTTGCTGTTCAGATTGCCCCCAGAATGCAGGAGTCGAGATCGCATGTTGTGTCCAATGGCGCCCCAAACCATCACACTTGGCGTTTGTCCGCCGTGTTGCTGCACAATGCAGGCTGCCGGATCGCGGTCACTACTGTAGCATCTAAAACGTATGCGGCCATCACTGCAGGACAGGTTGAAGCGGGACTCGTCCGAAAACACTACATTTTGCCACTCAGCACGCCAGCGACGACGTTCACGTGTCCATTGCAGTCTGAGGCGTTTGTGGTTTCTGGAAAATGGAAGCCGACGCAATGGCATTCGTGCCACCAGTCCAGTCCGCAGCAGACGGTGTCGAACCGATGACGCAGACAGGTCCACACCCGGTGCAGTGCTCCAGTGTCGAGTCAACACTGTGGACGAGGCTGTATAGTCCTTTACGACCATAACGACAAGAAGGCGGTCATTGCGTGCTGTCGTCACATTGCGTGGTCCAGTACCTGATCGCCATTGCGTACGACCCTCTTCTATCCACTGGTTCCACACACGCATCACTGTCGTAGCAGCATGCTCTGTACGAGCCGAAATGTCGTGGTATGACAAACCCGTTTCCCGGAGACCAATAATTCTGCCCCGTTCGAACTGACTCGAGTGCTGATATGGCACACTTTGAAGTCGACGAAGCATACTGGCACTTGCTTTCACTTAGTTTGACGACTATTCCCTGACTGAGCTTGCCATAACACTGACCTTGCTGGTCACACACGAGAGGGCACTGCTGGCATATATTTACGCCATCTCTCTGCAATCGTAATCACTTGTTGCTGGTACACTGTTCTGCGTATCCTTAGAGTTTGGATTCATTCAGACCATTCTTTCTGACGTGTTAAATTTTTCACAAACGATAGTGAATTTCTGAACTTAAATTGTGATCAGAATTAAAAAGTTAAAGTACAAAAACTGGAGTGAGTTTTTAACTCGTAGCCATACAAGACGTTTCATAAAATGTTGGACCCACTTAACCGATGAACTAGAGACACTAAAGCAGTGAAAATAACTGATATATAGGCCTACATGTGGCCTACTTGACCTTATTTCCTAGTTATAGTTCAGTGTATACTGCAATAATATGATAATGCTTATTGTTAAACGAGATGCTCAAAATGGCCACCTTGAACCTGAATTCAAATCCTACAGCCGTATTGTAAACGGTTGTATTCGTTCGAAAACACCAGGAGGTTGTTGGCACTTGGCAGCCTTTCTTGGATACGCTGATGAAGTGTTTCGAGGTTGAGAATGGGCGTTACAGACAATAACTGTTTTAAGTGGCCCCCGAATAAAAAATCCAGTGGATTTATTCCTGGAGAAAGAACGTGCAAGTCCACCCAAGGCCCTACACGACCTAACCATTTGTTCGAAAATCTATAAGTTCAAAAAATGTCTTGCAAATCCGGTTAAAATGTGGCAGTTAACCAACATGCAATAACAACGCGTGACGTACAATATCAAGGGAAACTTCTTGCAAAAGTCCATGCAACTGGTTTTTGAAGTGATCTACTCCCATTGACATGTTAGCTCAGTAGTAGAAACATAAAGAGGTTGAAAAAATTCGGCACTTGGCATCGGAGCTGGAGCTAGAGGGGCCGCCATTTTGTGAGGCCACATGTCCGCCATATTTCTTCCCTTTTGTCCGTAATTTTTTTCCCTAAAGATTGCCCAATTTTTCTTAAAACTTTCCCTTTTTACCTATAAAATTGCTTTTTTTCCCCCATTTACAAAAAAGGAACCACAGAAATTTCCCCATTTCCCCCGAAGCAGGTGAGACGGATTAGCGACCCAGGTGAGCTTAGGTAGGGGCAAGCCAGAATCAGGACCTTTGACCTATGACCCCTCTCCCCAAAAAAAGAATATTTCCAAAACAATTTTTAAAAATAAAAATAAATAAAAAACAGTAAAAAAAATTATTAATAAAAGATTTAAAATGTATTATTAAATATTACTAAATATTATTTTTAAAAACTTATATTTTTAGAGGTCACCCCTCATCCATGCTCATTCCACCGTCTTGGTAGGCGACAGCGATCTTGGTATACGAAAACCATATTGGTAGATGTCACCTGCCCGCCATATTGAATGCAGGTAACCTTGGCCTTGACCCAATGACCTTGAATGGCCTTTAAAACAAAAATTCGAGGAATATACATAAAAGTCAACAAGTATGTTACACTACAGACTACTACCAACTATAGCATCAAATTCGATGCAGATGAATTTGACTTGACCCAATGACCTTGAAAACCAAAGCTTGAGAAAAAATACATAAACGTCAACAAGCCTATTACGTTACTGACTACTGCCACCATATTGGGTGAAGATAACCTTGACCATAATGCCATGAAATTGAATGACCTTGAGAACCAAAACTCGAGAAAAAATGCATAAAAGTCAGCAAGCATATTATGTTACAGACTACAACCACTATATTATATGCCAGTTACCTTAACCCCATTAACTTGAATGACCTTGAAAACCAAAACTCCATAAAAAATACAAGTTAACAAGCATATTATGTTACAGACTACAACACTATATTGGATTCAGATGACCTTGAATAATTTCGAAAACCAGAACTCGAGATAAAAATACATAAAAGGCAGCAAAGATACTAAATTTCAGAATATCGCCTCCATATTGGATGCATGTATCCTCGACCTTGACTAGATGACCTTGAATGAGATTGAAAAAATCGAGAAATATCCATAAAGGTCAGCAAGCATATTATGTTAAAGACTACTGCCATCATATTGGATGCAAGTGACCTTAACCTTGACCTCATGACCTGGACTGCCCTTGAAAAAACTAGAGAAAAATGCATAAAAGTCAACGAGCATAATTATGTTACTGACTACATGATACCGAGGTACTGAACGAGAAATGCACTTCACCTTTACAGGTCGTTGCATGTCTAAATAAACTGATACTACGACTGAACAGCTTACCGCACCTGTCACACAAATATGACATGCGACAGGGAATCATGGCACAATTAAAGCACTCATGTCGCTGTACATTATGGTCGAAAGCAAATGTCTCATCACAAAAGTACTGATGACGACGTAGTGGTTCAGGCAAAGACTCGGACGGACCTGTAGGTGCTGCAGCTAAAGAAGCAGGTAACCCCGGCAATGATGTTCTTGGTATCACTCCCGAAGAAGTATATGTCACTGCCGTAGCTACCATTAGCTCTGGAGTACCCGATGACATTGCAGATGCAGAATAAGACTTAGATGCGAAGAGGCAGAAGCTGGCTGAGACGATCCACCTTTCACGGCAGCTGCTGTCATACTAAGCCTCTCAGCTTACCTCCCTACAGCTTATAATACACGACTATGTAAGCTCTATGACATCATATTGATTTTGAACCAATCGTACTGCACCATTAATACACTGTGCGGACACCGACCAGCCAATCACCGAGTTGCCACATGATTGCAGCTGAAAAATTACGTGAGGTGGTGGGTGTGGTGGAGTCTTAGAGTAATTTGGAGTAAGTTTGGAGTCAATTGGTGGTGGTGGAGGGAGAGGTGGAGGTGGAGTCATTTTTCATTTGGAGTCATTCTGGAGTCATTTGGTGGTGGAGCCATTTTACTCATTTTGGAGTCATTTAGTAGTCATTATGAGTCATTCTGGGGTCATTTTGGAGTCATTTGGCAAATTGGAATATTTAGGACCATTTTGTTTGTGTGTGTGTGTGTGTGTGTGTGTGTGTGTGTGTGTGTGGGTCGCAAGTTAGAATAAATTCTCCCTATTTTAAATTTTAATTTAATTTCCTACTTCCAAAAGCTGAAAGGTGAACATTTTTTTTTATAATCTCGCTTTAATAAAGTATACACGAGATCCCTCAGTATATTTCATCCCTTCCTGGGTAAACTGTATTTGCACTTTGCAATAAAAGTGCCTAGAACTATAGCTGGCTCCCACCACGCTATGCCATTGGTCGATGCGCAACATGGACTTTGCACTGGACAATGCAGCGCCACGGCAGGCCACCACCATGCTTCACAATTGGTCGTCGCGTGAGACGACATGCCAACATATTGCCGACATATTTTGCGAACAAATGAAAACTCGATCGCAGAATCGGCACTGGAGACAACCAGTTAGCGATGATGTAGGTGGCGACTATAGGATCGTCGCGGTCAAAGGGAGCCCTTCGTATTCGCAAATCATCTTCGGGGTATGGGAGCACCCTGAGAAAACCCAAATACTTGTTAGCTCCAGAAGAAATCACACAGGTATATAAGATAGGAATACACAATTATGTACAGGACAAAAATATATATGAAAGGAATATACACAATTATGTATAGAAAAATTTAGTGGGCTAGTATGATCGGAAATTTTATTCTTTGTTAATAGATAAACATTTTTCTTTCGATTTATTTGGGCTATTTTCCAGGTGTAACCTTGGTGTATCTAAAATTTTATTTCTTTGTTTTTGCATAGTTTTTTTTTTTCCTGTTATGCAATCAGCAGAGACACTAGCAAACTGGTGTATTTAACTTTGAATGTGCTGTAGGTGCAGAACCGCACCCGGTAAAATAACAATAATATTAATAATAAATACAGTTAATGTTCCACCGAGTGCTTTTACCGACAAGGAAAACAATAGTTAGCGAATGACAAAACGTGTGGTTGACTGAGGCGGCGCCATGAGCTGTGACATGAGCCCTTGTTGCAGGCGGTCGCATGGCAGAGGTCGTTCTTCACAGAACTACAACCGCACACCCGACACCGGCCACTATTCAGACTCGCCGACACATCTGGAGCCAACATGATCGTCACCTTGTAGCCTACATCCTCGCCCCTCTGAGGCTGCACCCTCAGTCCTAGCTCCTTGTGACCCAACCTCAGTCCTACCTTCAACCGTCCATGATACCAAACTATTCATTATTTTACAACCAAACATCGCTCAACTTGTACACATTGTATGTGATGCCATTTTATTTTTTTAGACTTAAAAAATTTTCACGTTATAATTTTTTGAACAATTTTATTGGAAAATCCGAAGTTTTGCTGTTTTGCTGCAGATATAATAGCAAATACTATGTAAATTATACAAATGAATAAATGTACAATGTAAACTAATGCCGTAGTCTACTGATTCAAATAAATGAAATCACCAAATAGTTGATGAAACATTAAAAAAGTGTTTTACATATGAAAAATATTTTTTATATTTTAGTTTTTTTTTTCATAGGCTGTGTACCTTTATTCGGTGATTGTGTCACACGATAACCTATGGTAATATTTTGCATTGCATTTTTTTCATTTGTAAAACTTAGCTAGTGTTTGTCATTATAGCTGCAACAAAACAGAACAAAATTGGATTTTACATCTAATTATTCAAAAAATTATAAAAGTATAATTTTTTTATTCGAAGAAAATGGTACCACATACAATGTGTACAAATTGAACAACGTTTGTTGATTACAATATAAAATAATGAATTCTTTGGTACCAAGCCCTTGGAAGGCCTGTCCGCTATCGGCCGTACCTGTGAATATGGACGTGTCAGAACCTCGGCGTCCACTGACGTCACTTTGATGCACTCTAAACATTGTCTACAATTGTGTTGTACGAGAAGTGAGCTCTCAGAATCCCACACCAAATCGCCCATTATTTGTTGTCAAGGGTTTTTGGCTTTTAGATATTGCTGTATGATTGATTATTTAATGTTTGCGTTATGGGTGATTTAAATATTTATTTATCTTTCGTAAATCCAACGACATCAAATGACATCCAGTCTTTTAAAATATTCAAACTTTAAGGGTGACTCAATATTTGAGCCCTTCATAGCATAAGTGGTGTAAGTCAAAGTTGTTACTTTTTGGATATAGCCACTTGTAGTATTAGTGTTGTACAACACCACAGAAATAAAAAAAAATTACTTGGAAACTTGTACTTAGCTAACATCTCTTTATCTAAGAATATTCTTTTTGTTTTAAAAAGTGTTAATAATTTGTATAATATCTGTGACTGTTTTGACTTGCACCACTTTTGCAATTAACGTTATTCCAACAAATTTTGTTTCCTGACATGCACCATATTTACAGTTAACACATCACTATCCAAGTTAAATAATAACAATGTACACATGATATAGCTGTACAAACATGTTAATAATCTAGAATTTACTTTTTCTTTAGTAAAACTATCTATTACAACGAAATTAATTCACATATAACATCACAGTGGAGAAAATTGGGTACTAGTATTGTTAAGAACTGCTTATACTGTAAACTTAATTGTAGTTCAATTTGTTGATTGAGAAGATTCAGTCAGCTCTACACTCCTAACGCTGTTTCCATCAACATTCTCCAAAGGTCCTAAGTCATCAGCATCTGGTGCAGTTTTCACACATGTTCATGGTGTACATGAAGTGTATAAAAGTAAGTAGATCGAACACATCCCTCTTCCCTGAAGCTGTTACATGTTTGCATACTTTGAAAAGCTGTCTCTCTTTGCTTTATGGCTGTAAACTGCTGTTGAACACCTTTTGCTGGCGGCAAAGGAAGTTAATGAAACTCCACGTCATGATTTAGTGTTTCCTTGTAGAGCATAATGTGTGACTTTCTGTTGTGAATTTCAGCCACGGTATTTTTAACCAGTTGACTGGAAAAACCTGAGTAGAGTGTACGGCGGGGTTTCAGACTAGTAGGGCGCATGGGTCCTGGACCACATGGTATTAATTGGGATTAATTGGTGTATTATCGGATTAATTAATTATATTATCGGATTAATTGATTGTATTAACGCATGTGGATTAAAATTTGTTGCAAATATGAGGTATCGGATTAAGAGGTTAATCCTTAATCCGACGTGCAACGAATTTAAGATTTGCCAATTAATCTATCGGATGAGCGGATTAATACGATTTTGTAATTAATTAATTCGATAATCTATCAATTAATCCCATGTGATCCAGGACACGTGTGTCCACACTACTGTATAGAGTGATATTATGTGGTTTTTGACTAGTAATTCGGAATAAACATTCATACAGGAGGCCAGAGAGACTAGCGTATTTTGTCGTTAATGCGATTTTATGTTTGGGTTTATCGTTTCAAGACTATTCAGGACATCGTTCCTCGCTTAGTGGTATGAAACCCTGCCATACATATTACTGGTCTGCCGTAAATGATCCATAAACTTGCTGTTAATATTTTCCCTGCAGTAAGTAACAGTTATCATTTCGTTTATTGTCTGCTTGTGAGGTATCTATTGAATTCTAACAATATGTAAAAGCACTGGCACATATTATTTAAAAAAAAAGAAGGTAATGTCACTTTTGTTTATATGACATGATTGTCAAACACGTAAGAAATGCTGACAGTCATAAATGCAAACGTCTGCCACCACTGGCAACAGTTGGTCAAATGTTAACTTGTTGTTTGCTACTTCGGCAGTTTAATTGGATAAGGCCTATTTCAATTACCAAAAAATCCGAGATGATTCCTACATGAATGGAGTATTTTCTTTCATCGAAGAACTAAAGGAAATATAACGCACTGAATTAAATAGAGAATTGTGAGCCGCACACAATGAAGTGACGCAAAGTTGAAATGAAGAGGATAAACCAATAAATAATTTATAATAAATTGTGTTGTATAATTATTGCACCATAACATGCAACTGGTACCAAATTGCTACACTATAGGTATTCGGCTGTCGAGTTTAATATATCATTTAAGTTCGCCAACACGTGTAAATTTTTTATAATCGTATGTATTTTAAATTTGCTTCTCTTAGCTGCATACAGTTGAAGAGCTTGTCTTCTGTCTTCTACAGACACAGGCCTGTGCTGATTTATATACTACTATTGCGTTAGAAAAATACGTAATAATTCCGGAAGAATCATTAACGTCACTTACATCGTCTCCTTATTTTTCTTCAGAATGTCAAACATCAAATTTCTTTTCGTACACAGCAAAATATTTTGCTGACTTCATCTTCGTGTTTCATATCTAAATATACATATTCATGTAGCCTTATAGCAAAATACACTAGAGAACAAAATTTCGAAAAGCTAGCGTGGGAAGTTAGAATAAATTAAAAAGGTAAATCTACCAAAAGATGCAAAAGTGCGTGAGGGAGGGAAGAGTGAAGAGATTTGGATGGGTTTTAACATCAAGGTCTTGAGAGCCGATGAGGATGAAGCGAAGTGAGTATGGAGTAGCGCCGGACTGAAAGAGGTGGGGGAAACGGGAGATCCCCGAGAAAACCCGCCGACCAGTGGCATCGTCCGACACGAATCCCACGTGCAGAAATCCGGGAGGAGTCCCGCCAGGAAATCGAACCTGGTTCGCCCCTTGGTGGGAGGCGAGTAGTCTGACCACTACACACCACCGCGGCCCCTAAAAAAGAAGGCATATCTGAGAATAACCTCCGGGCCGGGCACGGTTGCACTGCACATACGCCAGTCTTGCCCTAGGAGCTCCGGCCCCCGCCTGCAAGGTCCAGAAATCTAAATTGGCGCCTAATGCATTCCATTAACGGTTTATGTAAATGTTGGGGAATGCCTTCTTTATTGGCAGGCGGCTCACTAATGAACACGCGACATGGAGTAGCTGTTGGGGGGGGGGGGGGGGAGGCTGCTAGACAAAGCCGGGCCGGCCGAGTATTCGGCGAGCCGAGATAACCAGTCACCGCTGGCCGCCTCCAAGGTTGACCGCAGGGCTGTAGCAGGCTGGGGCAGTGCACCATGGAGGACCCCGAGACACCGAGGAACAATATTACCTACTAAGTTTTGTAAAGTTTTAAAACAAATGTGTATCGGAATACATACTAGTAAGTCTACTGATTTATCGCGAAAAAAATATGAGTACACGGTAGATTTCAATACTATAAGCACCCAACAGCAGTTTATCTGTTGCCATTGGTTGCTGTCTCCTTGAGAAGGCGTTTCAATATTTGACTGGGCCACTCAGAATTCGGCAACATAGGCACGGCTCCTATGTGGTTCGTGTGCAGACAGTTAACACGGGTGTAAAAGTAATTCAGCCAACCAAGATAGGTAAACGACCCTGCAGTGTTTTAAAATATATCCTGTCTTCAAATCGTTTCGCGAAATTTCATTAACCCTGCTTACTAGAGTTCCTACATTTTCTCAGGAAAGAGTCGAGAGCGTATACGCTATTAACAGTAAAGTGAGCACTTTAGAAAACCCTCTCATTTGGAATAATAGTCAATAAATATGGTGTACTATAGTCTTAGACGTTTACTTCCGAGTGCAGTGGAATATAGGCTACACACTGTGTTTATTACTTACATGACAGTATTTACTTTAAAATGTGGCTAAATTATGACAAAAAGTTACTAATAACTAATGAACCTACTTTGCTCTACATGGGTGAAAATAAATTGCAGTGAAGTTCTTGTAATGAAACATGATCTATAGGAATGTAAATATTGAGATGTAACATTTCGTTCGCACAAACATTTATATTTGTGCACCCTTTTTATTCTCGCCTCAGCAAGCTACTAGTATTATGCTAAAAGTTTCCCTTAAACCTTTTTCACACTTACCATCCTCATTACACCTTAAGACACCAGAACAGCAAAATTACAAGTTAATAACATTCTGAAACACAACATGGAGCAACAATGAGGAATCCAATATAAGCCTCTAACTACTCCAACAACTCTATGAGTAGAAACAGTAGTATCTCTTAATACGATGTTTAATTAATAAAAGATTATATCTGATATAGTGACAGTAAATCATTAGGTTTGGTCAACATTAGTGGTTTCATGAATAATAAATTATTATTCATTTAACAATTTAAGTTATATTGTTCATATACAAAATTGTATTAAAAACTTGTCTTAAATGAGAAAGTCCAAAATTATCATACTATTTTTAATTTCTGGGAAAAAAATTAATTATAACAGAACTGGAACGAAAATAGCCTTTCATTACTGAATAGTCATTGCTTCTGACAATTTAAATTTTAACTAGTGCTGCGCATCGTTTAAAGTATAATTGAAAATGGACTTAGCTGCAAAACACAGTTGTAGATGTGATGTTGATGGCCGTAATAAAATAGTAATTTTCTTTCTACCTCCTCAATAGCCAAATGTTGCTTGGCCTAGTCCTTTCTCTACGGTAAGAACATATTTCATTCTCATCTTTTCAGATATCCAGTTCTAAAGCCTTAAATTGTGCTAATTACAGGTCATAGAACCTCATAAGAAAATCTTCAATCGTAGAAAAACTACAATATATACAAATTATAATATTTAACTGCTCGGATAGTGTCGTTCCATCTAACTTATATAATAAAGCAAACATAATTGTGTTACCTTTTTCTTACAGTGAAGAAATCAGTATTCTTTTTTAAACATAAACACATTCCTTCCATGTCTCCAATAGATATGCAGTATTAACACAAATATGACAGTTGATATGGCTAATAAAACAAAATTCAAATTTTACCGTAATCATAACTCAGATGTTACATAATTACGCCGCTAGATTTTCCTGCCGATTCACATTCATGACAGCAGTAAAATCTGAAGGGGGGAAAAACTACTGTAACATCGGTTTCTTCAACTCAAATGTTTATCTTTTATCAACTATATTAAAATTATTTTAAGTGTGTGGATATATTAATAAATCTGGGTTATTATACTAACATGCTGTTAGTTTATATATATATATATATATATATATATATATATATATATATATATATATGAAATTAGAACCAAATAATAACAAAAATAATCACTAATCAATGTCACTCTGATCGACGATCAGTTCCTTTCATTCATGGCATGTTCCGTAGCACTAGTAGCATTGCTCGGTAGCACTAGTAGCAGTGCTCGGTAACACTAGTAGCATTGCACGGTAGCACTAGTAGCAGTGCTCGATAGCACTAGTAACAGTGCTCCGTAGCACTAGTAGCATTTCTCGGTAGCACTAGTAGCAGTGCTCCGTAGCACTAGTAGCAGTGCTCGGTAGCACTAGTAGCAGTGCTCCGTAGCACTAGTAGCATGCTCAGTAGCACTAGTGCTCAAGTATTCATCTGTTGGAGGTGATCTTTGAACGCGGCATACTCCAGTTTAGTTGCCGACTTCTCTGGAGCTGGATCCCTGTCATGTGCGTACTGGTCTGGAAATTCTTCGTTCTTGAAGAATCTCTGCTCTGCATTCTCACAGTTTAAAACACATAGCACACTCATTCATTCACATACTTCGAAAACATCTGTTTATTTCAAATTTATAGCGTCATTTAAAAATGTTTTCTTATCCACCACCACCCTGAAGTTCGAACACGTCCTTCTGGCTTTGCGTTGCGTGTAGTATGTTTGATGGAAAGTGTCCTGTTTTAACTTTATTCTTCTTAGTTAAACATTCAGAGTAATGCGATTTAAAAAAAAAAAAAAAAAAAAAAAAAAAAAAAAAAAAAAAAAACCCACTTAAACTGACGTCCGTAATTACAGTACATCTATGACAAACGTTCACTCCTCAATCACAGCATCGTTTTCAAACATGGCAATGGCCTACTCTCAAAATGTCGAACATGACTATTGCCGTTTTGCACCTATCTTATCTAATACTGAGACAAGTTTCCTTACCTGTTCTCGTGAAACAATAGCAAAACATTTTGTATTACAAATATCTTTGTAAAAATTGCATGTTATATTCATACAACAATTTTCAATATTTCTGACGTATAAAAGAGCAGAAACATAATAATATTTTGTAAACATTTTTACAGAACATTTGCTACACAATTACTAGAAAGTATGAGTTAACTGACAAATTATGCTATAGTAAATGTAGAGTCAACTCCTGGGTGCAATTGATAAGCGCATCCATGTATCAATGTATTAGAGAGAATATTCGATGAGAAAAGAACAGGTGTACAAATCTGATAAATGAGTTGAATGTAATAGATATATGCCTCGGCTATGGGAAATATGCCTCGGCTATGGGAAATAGAATTTCTGTTCAAGTAATTCCAAACGAGAAAACTGAAATTATGAGTTTATCTGAAGAACACACTAACATTCTATATTTAAACTAATACTAAATAGCACGCTATTAATAATCTCGGTAATCAATTTCTGTTAAGTTAAATACGTATTTGATAAAATTCAGAATCAATGAACAAATCAATTAGTATCACAGTGAAACCAAATTTCCAAATTATATCATAAAATGAAAGTAATATATTCACCTCTAAAATACCAGAATTAATGAATCTATAATAAATTACTATTAAAGGATTAAACCCTTGCTACACCACCCGATAGTACAGCCGTTGAACACTTACCAGTATACCAGGACTAAACATGCATTAAAAGAAAATGGTGTTAACAACTGCTTAATTTCTCGTGCATGCCAAACTTATCTGATGACGACACTATAATGTAGTTCAGCAGTCCCGATGTGTACGGTCCTCCTGGAGTCGAAAATCAGCAAATGGTAGAAGTCCCTATTTCGCTCAGCCACTTGGACCTCCTGGCGTCGACTCCCGGACTGGCAAACTGTATGGCGACGAGTTAAGCAGGTGCTCTCTCGAACTATGGCTGGCGTACTTTTTTCTGGGTTCTTGTGAGGACGTCAGCTGGCATTGGAGCTGGTGCCTCTCAGAGCCGTCGCTCAAGTCGCGTCGTCCTATTGTACACTATCTACCAAAAAATTAATTGGGCACCTGTCCACAATGTTTGCTCGGTGGTTGTCACCTCGTTAGAATCTCGTAGGGCCACCTCTTACGGCTATAACAGCAACCACCCTGTCTGGCATGCTCTCTACGAGTGTTTGCAGGACATCCACGGGGATTCGTCGCTATTCCTCTTGCAACCATTCCATGAGCTGAGCAATGGATTTCGGCCGCGCCTGACGAGCCCTCATCCGGCGATCCAATTCATCTCAAAGATGTTATATAGGGTTGAAGTCGGGGCCCTGGGTGGGCCAGTCCATTCGGCGAACATTGTTGTCGGCGTACCATTGCATAGTAGCCCTTGAAACATGGCACCTGGCATCGTCATCCTGGAAGTAACACGGGTCCATTCCGTAAAAACCCCACAATGTTGGGAGCATTTCATTATCCAGAATGTTACAATAGGCCTATATGTTCATGCTACCACGGACAAACACCAGCGGTCCTACGCCAAAGGCCGTGAAACACAAGTCAACTGATGTACTGAATTACCTATCTTCATGGGTGCCCAATTACTTTTTGGTAGATAGTATAGCTCCTTGCCGAACTTCATTGATGGAACCATATTTTCCGGGGTCGTCATTTCTTGCGCAATTATTTTCTTCCAATGTTCGCTTTATAAAATCTTATTCAACTTTACTTTATATACATAGTTACTTCAAATCATTCAAATTTGACAAGTTTATGGCCGTAAATCTGGAGTAATTCCGGAGGCCTTAGTGCTCCGTATCATTCCGTCGAGGTCATTTTAGAATTAATTTTGTAAAGCTCCATTTTACTAATTGTTCTCAATAAAATATTTTTGTTGTTCCCGACTGGCATAGCGTGATTTGAAAGAGAACATAATAACAACTATTAAATTAACAAAACACTTTCCCCGGCATAGACGAAAACTCATGAATAAGTGTAACAATATTACACCCTACAGAACAGTTCAACTGTCGAAATAAACATACTTACGTACTAAACCTATGCAAGACAGTTCATACATAAAATATTTGTGAAATTTAAATTAAATCAAGGTCATAAAAAATTATCATAAAATTTGCAACATTGAAGTGTTACAATATTCGCAGAAAGGAAAAAGTAACACAACTACATGTAACTAACAGGATCATTAAGACGAAAAATAACCAACAACGAACTAACCAAGATAATATACAGAAGACTCTATCAAATGAATCAGCAATATTGATTAGTGTTCGTACTCATTCTAAGGTACTGCGTTTACTTGTAATCCTGGCATCTGGTAATTGCCGATGTTTCTTATTCCTAAAAAATTGTTCGTTACTCCTCAAAAATCGTTCCTTATTTCTCAAAAATCAGTCCTTATTCCTCGAAGAACATATCTAACACGCTATTACAATACAACAAAACATGCATAGATCTATTCCAACACACACACATGCGTATAGAATAACACACACATACACGCGCTCAAAGAACAAAAAATGTAGCAATTGGTAAACCCGCTTTATTCAAGACTTGCTCTTATTGAACTCAATCAAACCAATATTACCCCAAAATGACCAAAATCTACTCCATAACACACACGCACACAGAATTAAGTAAAAACCTAAATAGTCATCTCTTGATACCACTCTGGTCTACCTAAACACACGTCTACCATTTACACTTTTCTTGAACATAGTAACATACAAGGAAGAAAATATCTAATTTAAAAACCATTCCAGGATAATTAAACAGAACAATAAGAGTTATAATTCATTACTTTATAAAAATATCAATGCAAAACTCTTTAAAAAACGATATCCATATACAGTTCACATACAAGATATAAAAAATGTTTATATCATAGTCGGATACCCTGCTAAGACAAATGCCTTTATTGGGAAGAACATAGGTTCGAACATTATGCCAACCCTTACCTATACACACATACATGATATTCCATTTAGTAAAGAATATTTTCTATAGTAAATACTTATGTTAGACTCATCTATACAATATTCGCGTATAAATTTAACTTTAAAATTCACATTAAATTGTAATTGTTTGATAGATTCATTTATTTTTCAAACTTAAATTTATAATAATTTCTTTTACTTCACGTGCTCCGTTTGTCAAAGATTCATTTACAGAAACAGAGCTCGCCTTATCACCAGTCCACACACAACAATCTTTACCAGTCTTTACCAATCTTTAACAATCTTTCCATCAATCCTTACAAATATTTACCAATCTTAACTAATCTTTACCATTCATTCGGAGGCACGATATTTTCATTATTTGTAAAAGGGAAATATCACATTCCTTCAATTAGTAACAAAATAGTCTCTAATTATTTATATTTCTCTCGTTGTATTGTTTTAGAAAACACACATATGTTTTCAAATTTAAGTCAGTTTGGATGTTCCAACAGCGGCATAAACACACGTTTTATCTACATGAAGAAGGATCACTTATTATACAATGTATATTTGATGGTAAAAGAATGCTATGTTTCTGTTCAATTACATTTTCTTTCATTTATTTACAATTACAGGAAGATGTACATTTTGTTTTATAAGCTTCATTTCTACACAAATACACAGTATAACGTAATGTAACATAACATAATGAAATGTACTAACATAACGTAATGTAATGTACTAACATAACATAATGTAATGGGACATACTAATGTAACATAATGTAATGTACTAACATAACTTAACATAACATAACTTAATGTAACATAACGTACTAACATAAAACTATAAATGAGAGACTATTTATAGGCTTGCGTTCAGTTTAAAATAATGCTTGTTTCTGTAATGCTTGTAGAAAATATTGAGAAACACGTGCTGAAGGTGTTGCAGATGGTAAGTCTTCACCCGTTGTTACTACTGTCTTCTTATTACAAAAGCTTAAACTATCATTAGTTGATTCTATTTGTGACGATTTACCTTCCATCACAACTATCGAAGAAGGGAAAACATCCATACAGAACACATGCTTATGTACTGTTTTCACAACGAAAGGCGAATAACACCATATCAAGTATCTCAATATACGTCTTAAAAGTTATTTGCCAGGCGTGAGACTCGAACTCACGCTCCCATACAGGGAACCAGGGTCAAATCTATCGTCTTTAAGTGCTCAACCAACCTGACAATTATAAAAAAACGTTTTATTATAATGAAAAGTGTTAACCTTTTCCTTGGTTGACATAATATGATTATAACCTTATATTCGAAATCGACTGCATAAAACAACAGAAACATAATTTGTACCAAACTTTTTAACTTCGTAGAAAAAATCATAAAACCTTCGTGTGATTGAGAGCACTCCGAGAAAACAAAAAAAAAAACATTCACCCAGAAAAAAACACGTTATATGTATACTCCTATCTTATAGATAGTTATATGTTTATATTACTAAGTGTTTTCTTCTGGGTGAATGCGTCTTTGGATTTTCTCAGAGTGCTCCCAATCGCGAAGGTTTTATACTTAGAGTGAAAATAATCATGTTAGTTATTCAATATTAAATACTAGTACTAAGAAGTGAGTTTGACTTGCAATGAAGCAATGAGTATGTTCTCAAACCTATAGTTGTATTCCTTTCTTTTTGTTGTTTTTGTCTGTCGATGGGTATTTGGTTTCATCCCGTTACATTCTTACTACTTGCAGTTGGATATTCATTACACCAATACATTGGTTAATTTACTTGATTGGCAATTAAAAGAAATATCTGCTTACCTTGTATGATTCTTGAAATGCTATGTATATACTACTTATACGTAAATATTCTCACTAAATATGTATTTTTGTTATGGGAATATACGTATTTTACTTTTGATAATTGATCATGTGTGTGCTCAATTCTCCCGATGTAAGCCTAACCTATCATGATCGATACAATTTTTTACTGCAACGATAAGAATTAAACATGGTGTTCTTCGGAAGTTCGCGAGAATTTGTTAGCCATTCATAAAACAGTCATCCTAGAGTATTTAAAAAAGTTCAAAATGTTTTTTGACTATGATAGGATATGTTAGGTAATGCATTGACTTGCATTATGTAAAGTTGTTGTTTGTTGAATAATGAGTACTTGGTGCATGTGTTATTACACTATATAAAATTATCATGTCTTTAACTTAATTATATATAAAATAAAATAAAATAAATTTTAAAGAATAATTTAATATTTAATGGTTAATATGAGTGGGTTTAAAGAAATATCGCAAATAGTAATTCATATACGCGTATTTACCTCGTTGGTATTTGAAACAAAGAATGTGTTAGTATAACTATACATGTCGGCATTTAGGTTGAAGTATTGACTAAATCAGTATGTATGTTTGATTTTCATGCTTTTCGCAGTGGATAAATATAGTTACATGTAAACAAAACTTAAGCTTCTTGTGAGATGAAAGAAGGGTTAATTGTGTAAATACTTGTTATGCAGATAAGATCAAAGTATTCTAGAAGGATCGAATCAACTGTTAAAAAGAGAAGATCTTAACAAACATTCTTTGATTATGGAGTTTTTATGTAATAAACATGGTTTGATTGCTATAAGTAGTATGGGATAGTACGATTTGAGTGCGATGAGTGTTTTATTTGGATCTTAGTTTGGTTTTAATTGATATTATGCAGTAAAATAGAAAAACGGAATATTGGTAAGGCTTTTCTTTTTGTATATCATTATACTTTAGAATAAATATGTGTGATAATGTGTATTGGAAGACAAATGATGGAGATTTGTTCATTTGTGTTGTATAATATTTTTTTATTTAGTTGTTAAGTATTTAGTTTTGCTTGTGGTGATTGATGTTAGGGGTTTTGCAAGTTGGGTGTTATTTTGATAGTTATATAGTTTGAAGTGGTTTCATAATATGACTGTGACTGTTTTTGTATGTTTTGTTCATTTGAGTTGTATGATATGTTGATATAGTTGTCAAGCATTTAGTTTTGCTTGTAAAGTTTGATGGTATGAGGTTTTGCGGTTGCCTGGTATGATAAATGCAAATGTGTGTGTATTGGAGTAGAATTTGTTCGTTTTGGGTGAATTTTAGGTTGATCTGGGTTAATTTAGTTCATTAGGAGCAATTATTGGGTGGAGTGGTTTTGCCAGTTGGAATACTTAAAGTGTTGTGTGTATGTGTGTGTGTGCATGTGTGTGTTATGAATTGGTGCCTGTAGCTTTGGTATATGAAAAATTATGAGTTAGTATGCTTATAAAAGGGCTTTATGTGTGTTTGACCTTGTAGTCTTGTTTGTTGTTGGGTTTGATGTGTGTTTGTGTGTTTTACTATTACACGATGAAATGGTTTATCAGAGTAATTCATTGAAATATTCTGTCTGTGGTTGTTGGTAGATGTTGAAATCGTATACACGATTAGTTTTTCCTGTTACGGCACGTTGAGCTGATAGGAATAAAGCAGGAACTGTTTTCGCTTGAAAATATCCTATGGACAACATGTTTACGGTACGATTTTAGTTTTGAGCTGTAGTTCCTCGGGAGCGGACATATGTCTCTCTACATATAATATGCATTCTTGATAAGTGTATATAGTGAATGCTAGCATAGTGTAAGCGTAATACCTTCCACACCTAAAAAAAATAAAAAATAAAAATACTAATTGCAAATTCTGAAACAAATGGAAAATTGTATGACAGTTGAAGTTAGGCTGTTTTGCTGAGAGGATGTATTACTTTGGTGAATGTTTAGTTGTTAATTATTCATGTATGTACGTGCATGCCTAGTAAATATTCATTGCATGTTTATGCAATTATGGATTTTCATGACTATGTTAATTACACGATTTCATCACATAACTGCATTCCCCTCCACCATTCTCGACCTTCGACAGTTGACATCGAACATATAACATGTTAGTTGAGCAGTAGACACAGATAAGGTAATATGATAGAGAGCGATCGTACGTGAATACTTAAGAGTGCACTTCCCAGAATTGTTTTAAAACTATTAAGTGAGTCCTCTGAGAATCGATCTCAGTAATCCAAAAAATTACATTACATGAATTATTATAAGCAGGAATACAAATCAACACTAAATATATGCTTAATACGGATATCAAATAATATTAGGTGTTCTGGCCGAAACTTGAGCTCGATAATCTTATATTAACATGACGTTAAGTAAGCCTAGCACCTAGCCAAGTAACAAATAAAATTTTGTTCAAATTGGAAATTAAATAATATTGCTTTGGTAAATATGTTCTTGATGAGTATATAGTTGGTGAGTTTATGACTATGTTAATAAAAGGGCTTAAACGCATAATTGACATTGATAGAAAGGGTTTAAAACCTAAATGTCCTTACTATTATGCTGGATATCGGGTATGATGCCTATGTAATGAATTTGATGACAATATCATCAATGGTTCGGAAATTATGAGTACCGGTATGTTTATGAAAGGTCTTAACTCAAATTAAACATTTGTCTGAAAGGGTTTAAGCCTAATTGACCTTACAATTATATTGTATGTCAGGTACGGTATCTATGTTATGAACTTGATCCATATAGCAGCAACGGTTCGGAAATTATGCTGATATTTATAAAAGGGCTTAACTCAAAATTGATCTTGCTAGGACTGAAATGACTTGTTCAAAGGTAAACAATGCATTCGATGCGATCTCAATGCAATCGATTCATCGAACTTGCGCGCTATCTAGCGGTTCATTGCGGCATCAAGAGACATCAGCGCTCCTGGCAGTTAACTCTACAACTAGGCTGATGGCCTATGATGATGACAGCAGTGCTGCCTAACAAGAAGGTGTGGAACTGAACACAGCCTACCTTACTGGGAAGGAGTTTTCGGAGGAGGTGTGGGGAGGGTGTTAACAATATCTGTTTAGAGGAGGATGATGAGTGGAGGGGTTGTAGGTAGGGGAGAAGGGTGATAGTGTACCAGGTATTCAGAATAAATAACCGGAGGAGAAGAGAGCCCAGAATCTCCCAGAAGGAACACAATTAATTCCAGAAGTAATCACAACACAGCTCAGGTAGGGAAAGGGGTTGGAGCATGCAGAGCCGAGTGCGGAGCAAATTGCAGAGCAGTGCGGAGTAGATTGCGGATTATGGGACTACGTCCGTCCCCCGTCCACATGTCATTTCAAAAGTGCAATGAAACCCCCCATAGGTGAAGGGGTCGATCAGATTGTGGAGCAGATTGCGGAGCAGTGCGGAGCTTAGTGTGGACCAATCACAGCACAGGATTAGCTCCACAATTGTGGAGCAAAGTGAATTGGTATGTGCAGATATTTCGGCCCTAAGTTAAACTTATGGGACTATGACTGAGCAAAGTGAAGGGAAACGAGCTGTAGGTGAAGGGGTGGATTAGATTATGGAGCAGTGCGGAGCAGATTGCGGAGCTAAGTGAAGTTAAAACCCCCCTGGTTAATCTTATGGGACTGAAGTGAAGTGAAACCCCCCATTGGTGCTAATTGAGGCATTGAGTGAGGTACTAGTTGAGGTGTTGAGTGAGGTGTTAGTTGTGCTAATTGAGGTGCTAAGTGAGGCGCTAAGTGGTTCATATTGTCCAGTAATTGAGGTACCAGGTTAACCTTATGGGACTCCATCAGCAAGGTCAACGTCAAGGTCAAGATAAAAAAAGGTAGGGTAGGATCCCCCCGCCCCTACTACTGGCATGGGGCGCGGGATGGCAGGATTCGGCTGCTGCCATGTTATTACGTTACCGATCGCCATTTTTCCCCTTTTGTCCTCGTCGGTTAGGTTAAATCTTTTAGTCTTGTTGGGTGGCATGGGTAACTTGGTAACTTACTAGGCTCTTACATTTTCGATCTTTGAGCTGTGAGTACCTCCAAGATACCATAGCATCGAACTCTCCTTTAGGGGTATTTGCCAATATCCATGAGTAAGATCTAAAGTACTCATATATGATATACTCTCGTACAACCTCAACAGTTCTTCGGTTGATCTAGGACTTTCCCTGGATTCACTGTGATTGCATTTATGCGCCTGGCATCTGCACATAAGCGCACTGAATCATCCTTTTTTCGTGCGCAAACCGTAAGATTTGCTTACGGTCTGGATGCGTGTTTGATAATTTTCCACTCTAACATTTGTTCCAAACATAATTCTGCCTTTTGCATATACTTCGCTGAAATGGGATAGGAACGACAATGGAAAGGTTCTCCTGGTATTACCTCTATGCTGACCTGAAAAAATGTATTTCTTCGTGGTTTCCCAGAAAAAATAAACAGGTGAGACAATAATAGATGTTGTAATTTAGCCTTCTTGTGAAAATCGAGATGTTCAATGTTGGACACTGCCTCGTAAATATCTTCTGGCGTCGCTATTTCATTATTTCCTGCTACAGGTCTACTTAATGGTATAACATAAACTTTCTTAAGAAGACCTACAAAACTCTCTGAAAATCTCCAATCGTCTGGTGATGTTACCGTACTGTTACTTTGTTCAGTCGTACTGACCATCCATCCTCCAAAGTCAAGTGTAATCTTGTACTTTGTAAGAAAAGTTTTTACCATTTCTCCAACCTGGCCAAATCGTTGGTTGGAATGCCTGTCATAAGAATCTAGCTGGGTTGCAATCCTTTCGTCTGCATTTGCACTGTCCTGAGGTAGTTTTTCTAAGACGGCAATACGCTACTCACCCTCATTACTTGTAAAGCATGCTGTTCCCTCGTTAGCTATAATCCGTTCTGTTGTTAAGTATTTCGTTCCTCAATACGTCTGATATGTGTTCTGGTCTATGTGTAACAGTTTCTAACTCCGTCTGGACGCACATAACTTTTGCAGTAATAGTCTGGCTTAACTGAGTTAACTGTGAGCAAAAATAATAATTCATGAACTCTTGCTGTTTAGTGAGCGCGTTACGAAACTATTCAATTTGTTCCTTAGATTGCTGTTCAGACGTTGCCGCAATTTGTTGGAGTAATGTCGTGTAGTTACCCCCACTACGTATGTCAGAAACTTCGGTTGTCTCAGTAGGTTCTTGTATTGTTCATTTCGTCTGTGTTTGAGGTTGCTGAGTTTTACTATTACTTCGTTTATGATCAGGGATTTCAATCATGGCACTTATTTATGTCATTTATCGATGTAATATTTCGCAAATGATATGGGATATGGTTCTCACGACTCATAAACAAAAAATACTATTATTATCAGTTTGCATTTATACTTCTTAAGTAAGGTTGTCATACTTTATTGTGGGCGTAGATATCTTTGTACAAGACAACCCCGTCGCTGTTTCAGAATAACCGCTGCGACATGTGCAACGTGTCATGTTCGAGCCCCATAGTTGGGCTTGCCAAATTATTATGTAATAAAACATAATCTATAAAAATTTAAATACTGAGATGTCACATTTCGTTTGCACAAACATTTATATTTATGCACCCTTTTTATTCTTTCTCTTGCCTCGGCTAGCTACTAGTATTATGCTAGGAGTTTGCCTTAAACCTTTTTCACATTTACCATTCTCATTACACCCTAAGAACAGCGAAATTACCACAAGTTATTAACATTCTGAAACACAACATGGAGCAACACTGAAGAATCCAATATAAGCCTCTAACTACTTCAACTCTAACTAAGAGTAAAAACAGTAGTCTCTCTTAATAAGATGTTTAATTTATAAAAGATTAAATCTTATATAGTAACAATAAATCATCAGGTTTAGCCAATAACAAATTATTATTCATTTAACAATTTAAGTAATATTGCTCATATGCAAAAATCGTACTGAAAACGTGTCACAAATGAGAAAGTCCAAAATCATCATTCTCTTTTACATTTCTGAAAAAAAAAAGAAAAAAAATTAACTAACTTGGAACTACAATACTGTTTCACAACTGAATTAATCATTTCTTCTGACAATTTAAATTTTAATTAGTGCTGCATTCCGTTTAAAATATAACCAAAATGGACTTAGCTGCAATACCCAGTTATAGATGCGATGTTGATGGCCGGAATAAAATAGTAATTTTCTTTGTCCCTCCTCAATAGCCAAATGTTTCTCGGCCTAGTCCTTTCTCTGCAGTAAGAACATCTGCCCTTCTCATCTTTTTCAGATATCCAGTTCTAATGGCTTAAATTGTGCTAATTACAGTTCATAGCACCTCATAAGAAAATCTTCAGTCGCAAAAAAAACTACGATATATACATATTATAATATTTAACTGTTCGGATAGTGTCGTTCCATCTATATAATAAAGCAACGATAATTTTGTTACCTTCTTCTTACAAAGAGGAAATCAGTAGTCTTTTCTAAACATAAACACATCCCTTCCATGTCTCTCACAGAAATGCAGTATTAACAAAAATATGTCAGTTGAGTTGGCTAATAAAACAAAATGCAAATTTTAACCTAATCATAACTCAGATGTTACATTTTTGAATTTTTAGATAGGCGGGTAGTTGTTGACGTCTAATTGACCGCAATATCATTACAGATGAAACCAGAAACATATAAAACAGTACAAAGACAATTAAAATATAGCTAGCTTGCAATCAAATCCACGTCATTCAGAAAATAAGTGACTCGCATACTTAAGACATATAAATTAATATAGCGTTCCACAGTACCTACAACGTCTTCGCCAAATTTCAAAGAAATTGATTGATAGTTTCTCGAGATAAGGCATAAAATCTATATTATTTAATGTGGGGCTATGTTACAAAATGGCGGAGAAATGATAATCTGCATAGACAATTTTGATCGATACAACTGATACTGTCAGCATACAAATTTAAGTTGGAATTTGTTTTGCAGTTTCATAGATAAAAAATTCGGAGCTAAAATGTTTACATGGCTGCCATTTTGAAAATATGCGTGTCTGACCCTCTCAAAATTTATCATTTTGCATAGCCTGCCATAATTTAATTTTGTAAAGTGATACTATTCTACACGATGGCGGACAAGAGAGATTTTGTGTACACATTTGATTGTTGTAATATATACAGCCATCATAAAAAGTTTCATGGGAACTAATTATATGATTTCGACCATATAAAATAAAAACTAAAATAGCTATATGGTCGCCATTTTGAAAATAAGTATCCGATATACCTAAAACATACCAGGTAACATTACCTACTGCAGTCCTGCTTGTTTGCCATATATTTGGCAGGAATCGGTCCAGTGTTTACCGATATATGACGTATTTATATAACGTATAAAAACTTTATTTAATCATGTGGCACTATCTTAGAAAATGGAGGACAAAAGAGGCTCCGTGTAGACACATTTGATGTTTATTTTATGTACTCCTAGCATGTAAAGTTAAGTTGGAATTGATTAAATATTTTCAAATATATAACATACTATGCTAAAAAGTTAGATGGACGCCATTTTCAAAATAAGTGTCTGACATCCTTGAGCCGTATTTGCACATATAAACTGTGGCAAGACTACTTGATTGCCATTTTTGGTAGGTATCTGCCAATTATTTCGCTATAAATTTCACAAAAACTTTATTAATGCATGTAGTGCTATAATACAATATGGCAGGAAAAGTGGCTGTTTTGTTGGTAATTTTAATAGATACTGTCAACGTACAAAATTTGGCTGGAATTGGGAAATGATATGGTACTTTCATCAAACAAACCAAAAATATTGGTATGCCCGAAAATTTGAAAATAAGTGCCTAATAAAGTTTAATGGCTCATTTTTACCTGGCCTATTATGGTATTTATTACGTGTCAAATTTTACGAAAATTAGTTAACTAGTTTTCGAGTTATAATGTAAAATATTTATTTTTACATGTGGTGCTATCTTTCAAAATGATACAGAAAAACGGTTATTCTTTAGCGTATATAATGCTTGTAATACATACTGCCAGCGTACAAAGTTGGTTGAAATTTGCCAAATGACAGAGTTATACCAAATAAACTTAAAAATGTGTATAGCCACCATTTAAAAAATAAGTGCCTAGTAAAGTTCATTTACTTATATTTTCTTGGCCTAGCATAACATTATTTACTTCTCAAATTTTAAGAGAATTGGTTAAGTTATTTCCGAGGTATGAGATTAAAGATTTATTTTTCATGCTGCACTATCTTTCAAAATGGAGGACAAAAGTGGATGTATTCTGAATTGTGTTGTGCTTGTTATAGATACTGTTCGCATGCAAATTTCATTGAAATTGTTCAAAAGGTGTGGTAGTAATACCAAATAAATCTTAAATATTTGTAGGACCGCCATTTTTAAAATAAGTGTCTTATTGAATTCAATTACTTACATTTGCCTGGTCAATGAAAATATTGCTTACGTAAAAAATTTGGCGAAAACAGGCTCAGTAGTTTTTGAGATATGGCTTAAAAACTTTATTTTTTTATGGGGCACTATTTTCTAAAATGGCTGATCAACGACAATATTAAACTCTGAATTTAATGCTTATAACTTGAGCTGTTAGCATACAAAATTCGGTTCAGTTCAACCTACGTAAAAGTTGTCTACATCAACCACCCGCTAAAGAGATGTGCACACAACTCATTGCACATCAATTCTCGGCCGCTTAAATCTCCTAGTGGGCCGAGCACGTAGCCACAAGATTACGCAACCTGCGGCCACGCCGCCTCCCCCGCACTGAGAAGCAACAAGCCTCACGCCACTGGACAAGGCCGAGTGCTTTCGAAGATGAACGAAGCAGTATTGCTGACTACTACTGACCAGAGATTTTCAATTCCCACGTTAGAAGGATGCCATGCGCCTTCCCCGCACCACGCTATGACAACCAAGACTTGAGTACTATATAAGACCGTGCGCAGCAGGGGATGAACATCGCGCTTGTGGCTGCTCGCTCGCTGGGTATTGCCCGTAACTTGAGGACCAACGAAAGCGAGGTGCATCTGCGAATGCGATGGGACCATGGCAGATTGGGTGCAGCGACTATCCATAACTCGTCGCGTCCCCAAGTGGTGGATAGGGGATCCCCAGGCTCTGGGGTAGCTGGGAATAATCAAATACTAGCCCGCGAACCAACTGGCCGGTGCGAGAGCGCCATCATCGTGGACGTCGGAAACCTGGACAGCTCAGTACGAGACGGTGAAGCACATCTGCTGGGGGAGGCCCAGCGATCAACGTGGGGAGGGAGATCTCGAGGTGCTGAAAAATGCGAAGTGTAGCGATCCTCACTGCTGGACTATAAGGGCTGCCGACTGCGTGTGCATGACGAATGGATTGGAATGCATCGAACCTTGGAAGCACCCCGATGCCAGACTTCACTCCTGGGCTAGCGGATGTCTCGTGTTTCCCAGACCGACAGGCATCCGCAGTTGCTGTCGGTACTGAAGTGCTGGTTCGCCTACACGGCAGTATTAACAGTAGCTCAACTTCAAGGGCGCCTGCGCCCACATGATGACTGGCATCGGCGCAGGGGCTGTTCTGTCCCCCGCAATACACACCAGCTGCGATCTCATTTCATTTCACCCCGCATCAAACAGACAGAATTCTTTCTTCCCGAACTAACAAATACCTTACATTATCCAGGCCTAATTCAGTTAAAAGGAATTATTTTATCCTTTGCGACTGTTGCATAGATTTTCCACGGCCCTCTCCACTTTGCCTGGTTTGCTGTGATCTTCCATCTAGACCCTTCTTCTTTCTAGGTGTGCACATGGCTACAATTGCGGCCATGGCACTATAACCCTGCTTAGCCGCGATGCATACACCCATTATAATAATTAAACCCGAACTAAAGCGTAGAGGGCTTGCCCTGAGACACATCCCATTCTCCAACCGGCTTAGCTACTAACACGTATGCCGGAGGGCACACAGAACTGCGAAGGTGCTCATACTGGCTGAGCGGGATTTGGGGGCTCGCTAGTTAATCAAAAGATCACTTTAGCAATCATTCTTGTTTCTTCTCTCGCGACATCTCGAGCACTGTCCAGTGCCGGGACCTACAGAGATCTTCCAAGTCTTTAAGTACTTCCCCAGTGGCTACTTCCAACTACGACGACCAGTCATCCAGCGAACCTGCTAACACCCGTTAACTTCACTTGGTCTCTTCCAGACAGCTGCTTTCTTTAGTACAGTTTAGTAGTAATGTATTTTTCACGTCTAGAACAATCTTCCACTTTTTAATCTAGGACCAGGTCGCCTACACCTGGCTAACGTAGGTAACCTTTAGCACTCCACTGTTCGGTAGGAGGTAGCATGATTCACATGTTTAGTGATTTTTCAATAAACACCATTTTGTTCTCTATCCATACACTTTTCATTTACAGAGTATTTTCTATTTCGCTCACTAGGGACAATTCATGTCGTGCACTGCTAACAGAAACTGAGTATTTTCTTAAACCTAATTAACACACCCATAAGAGAGCCGCCTGTTTCTTCTCATCCAACCGATCACTGGTAGTGCTGGAAAGGAGGAACAGAAAAGCCACAATCACTAGGAATGCCTTCATCCAAGGAGGGGCAACAAGCCCAGGTTATTCCCTTGCTTCGAGCACTAATAGTGCTGGAGTGACCATAGCCTAAGTCTTGTCGTTGAACATTGCCTGAACTAGCATCCAGTAGAGACCTTGGTGGTCCAAATGGCTCCCCGTCTCTAATCAGCCCACCAAGCGTTGGGGAGCAGTAGAGTCTTTTACCGAGCTCGTACAAGCAAGCAGCTACTGGAATGACACTGTTAAATTGTTTCTCGTCCAGGTGCACTATGTGTGTTGTTCAAGCAGTGACACACTATGCCTTTCAAGGTAAGGCACGGCAAAAGGAATAGGGAGCAAAACCTAGTGTTCCTTACTGCCAAACAGTGGTCTGTACCTACCCTTCCTGCAAAGGAAAGGCAGGCAGAATGGGACCGCGCCTCCGCACTCAGCCATCAAGCAGTCGCGGCTGATTCAGTGATGTTTGTATATTTTCCACCAAATATTTTCATCAACCCAGAGTTATCACCCAGTTCCGAGAGGACTGGTTTACGAGACGGAGGCTAGGTACGTGCTGGCCAATCCCAGGTCCTGGAGCTGGGAATCTGTCGTCTGGAACCATCAATACAGTGTGGAGCAACCCAGTGACAATTAAGTTGAGTTCAAGAATCGAAACCTCAACTCCATCAGCCTCACGACAGTCTTCTGAGTAAGTCTGTAACTAACACTTCTCGCCAGCCACTGACAAACCTGTATAAAATCACGATCTTGGTCTAGAGTATAAATCCAAGTCGATCGTGCCAAGCAGACCTTAACCAGGCACGTGTAAAGTGATTTTCTGGCGCCCGTGGGGCGTCAGACTATCAACTGTACACAGCGAACGGCCGAACTAAACCAACCAGGACCCAGAGAGCTAAGGGCCAAGCCAGTGAAGCCGAACGGACTTCGGGGAGTCCACGAAACATCCCGTGGCGCCCATAACCACTAAAATGTCGGTTTCACAAGTCAATGCTGCCACTGGCGAAAACCGCAACAATGAGCATGATATACTCGAAGCACAGTGTAGCCATGTCAACTGTCCAGGCAGTGGCTCACTGCAAATAGAATACACATACTGCGCCAAGACATTCCATTATGCATGTCTAGGCTGGCCAGAAGAGGCCCATGATACAGAAGGATTAGAATACCGATGTGCAGCTTGCCATCAACAACCCACATGCTTCTGCAATGAAATCATGTGTCCCGGCCGAGGCATTAATCGTGTCAGGTGCACGACATGCAACGAACCCTACCATCACTTATGTATAGGGTGGCCTGACGAACGCGTCTCTATGCCCGGATGGCCTATCTGTCTGAGAGGTACCGACGAAAGCATACCTCTCACTCCCGCAGATCAAAGCCGTCCCGTATTTATATATAACTGGGGACAGCACCTGGCCATCCAGCAACCAGTAGAGACGACGACATTCAGATTACCGATTTCGTTGGCCGACCACATGAGGACCCAGTAGCATTCACGCAATAGTGCGAAAAAGAGTTAAGGGAAACGGACATGCAAGCTAAACAATTGGTTGGCCGGGCCCAATTACATTTGAAAGGCCTTGCCCTCACCTGGTAGAACGATATGGCGAATTCCCGACTAATTGGAAGCAGTGCAGTAACAGGCTCGCTGCGGAACTCACAGGCGAGGAGGTGTTAGCCCGACTGACGACTTCGCTCTATAGCTAGACTCAGGTACCCAACGATGAAGCTGAAATATTCATACGGAGGGAGGAACAGACATTTCGACGCGCATTCCCTGGAGTCGACGAAGCAACCACCGTTCGTTCCATTAGTCGGATGTTACTACCTAGTCTCAAGAACGTCCTCCATTCGGCTAAACCTACCAGCTTGGACGAACTGGTTGACCGAGCCCGAGAATCAGAACAAAACTTTGCAGTGCAAGCTAAACTCGAAAAACCCGTATCGACCAAGGTCCCAGAAGTTCGAGCTCCATTGGTTGCACCTCTTAAATTGCACCAGCTCCAACCACCCGCATGGCATTCGTACCAAAATGCTGGTTCTGCCCAGAGAACCACTGGAATAAGGACTGCCCCTGGAAACCAAGAGGGGTCTGCCATTCCACCCAACAATGTTAATCGAACGCCAGAAAATATCCCAGCAAGGCCGACTAGAAAACCGACTCCCTTTAGCAAGACGGAAAATGCTACCGCCAGGGTGCGAAGTGAGCCATCACCACCAGGCACCAAGGGCCCATTATTATCCAGGGTTCAAATGAGGAATAATCAGTCCCCATAGCCCCTCATATAGAAGTCGAGATAAATGGGAACAGAGTACTGGCGCTACTTGACTCAGCAGCAACAGAGAACTTTATCCGAAGAAGCCTCCTGACTGCCGAGCAACTAGCGGACATGCACCCCCAACAAAAAATCGTACGAATGGCCCAGCATGATACTATTCTCTAGGTTGACAGCCGAATCACCTTACAGGTAAATCTTCATCGACTCTCGGCGTCTACCAAATTTATAATATCACCGGCAATAGATAGGTCAACAGCACATCATAGACAATGGGAAACACTGTGTGTACATGGGCGAGGATAGGATCACCGTAAACTGGGACTATAATCCAGACAACATTGTACCTACACCTATTGAACCCAACCGAATCAATCATGAGCTTGGTGAGACGGAATTCGGCCAGCTACACCAAGTATTAAACGAACATGCTAGCACCTTTGGACAAGGGGGGTTGTTATGCCAGACTAGGTCGATCCAACAAAGATCTGGACGACAACCGACGTCCCCGTGTACAACCAACCCTACAGGATGTCAACACGCAGCCGTGACTTAATCGTAAAACATGTAAACGACATGAAGGACCAGGGGATAGTGGAACCCTCGAATTCACTATAATTCCCATGTAGTCCTCGTCGCGAATAAAGATGGAAAACTTAGATTCTGTGTCAATTTTACAGGTTTAAACAAAGTGACATACCCTATAGCCCCCCTACCCCCCAGCTATCGACCTAATGCATACCTTACATGACATTGGCAAGGCGAAAATTTTTAGTACCCTGGACATGGAGTCCGGGTTTTGGAAGATTGCAGTACACCCGGAGAGCCGCAAGTACACTGCATTCACTACACCCGAGGGCGAAACCCTTCAATTCCGAGTAATGCAGTTTGGGTTGAAGAAGGTTCATGCCACATTCCAACGCCTCATGTCCGCAGAGGTACTAACTGGTTACATCTGACAGTTCTCTTTTGTATACCTCGATGATGTAATCATTTATTCCAATAGCTGGGAGGAGAATCTTGAACACATACAGCAAATTCTTGAACGACTAGAACTCCATGGAACGACTTGCAAGCTGTCAGGAAGATATTTTGACAAGTCATCCATAGACTACTTGGGACATGTTGTGTCACCGGACGGGAACTTCCTACAACATAATTCAATTCAAGCTATCGAAGAAGCCGACGAACCAACAAACAAGCGACAACTACGCCGGTACCTGAGTTTGTGCAACTAGCTATGCGATTTTGTACCAAACATTACACAAAACATGGCACCACTTCACCCACTCCTCGAGGACACTCGTTGGCGATGGGGACCAGAGCAACGACAAGCTTTTAATAATCTGAAAGCCAACTTCGCGAACATCAGGCAACTCCACCATCCATAAGGAGATCAACCATTAATACTACAAACAGACGCGTGCCAAAATGGTCTGGGCGCAGTATTATATCAACAAGACGAGAACGGCCAACCTAATGTGAAAGTTTATGCCTCAACCTGGCTCAACGCCACGGAGCAATGCTATCATATTAACGAACACGAATGTCTGGCCATTATCTGGGCAGTGAAGAAATATCGCTACTACCTTGAAGGAAAATGCTTCATTCTGCGAACTGACTCAAAAGCCCTCCAATGGCTGCAAGAATCACGGAATGCTAAAGCCAAACTCGGACGATGGAATGTGTTTCTCACGGAATTTGATTTTGAATTTCAACACTGCCCAGGTAAAACGAATGACCTGCCAGACGTCCTGTCCCGATTACCTAAACTGGAGGAAAAAGCTGAGGAGGAAGAGGAAAAAATGTCCCCTCCCCCTCAGATCGAACGAAGTCTGGGAGAACAAATCCGTCTCCTCCAGCTTCAAATTACCCATAACCAGACAACATTAAGTCAACAGGAGGACCCCGACGTATGCCGCTTACTACGGGAACAGCCCCAACACTTTGAATTACGGGATGACGTCATGTGGACGTGTAGCGAACAACCCAATACACCTGGATAATCTGGGTTCCGCAGCAGCTATGCGCCGAATTATGCCGGCACGACCATGACCACTCTCAAGCTGGACACCCGGGCACAAGGAGACCCTGCTGGACATCAAAGTTCGATACAGCTAGGACGGGATAAGCCATGGCGTCCGGCAGTACATAAGCAACTGTGTTACATGCTGCAGTGGCAAGGCATAGCTAGTTCCATCTCCTAAAGCAAAACCAAGGAGACCCAAGATGGCGTGGACGCACATCGCCGCCGACCTCGTGGGGCCCTACCCACGCAGTACCAAGGGGAACCGTTACCTGCTAGTAATAACTGGCCAGTTTTCAAGGTGGGTAGAGGCCTTCCCTCTACCTAGCCAAGAAACCGCCCCAATCGTGCGCAAAATAGAGACTGAGATATTCGCACGACGGGGATACCCAAAGGCTATTTTAACTGACAACGGCACTTAATTCACGAGTAGCCAATGGCAGTCAGCTTGCCAGGGATGGGGAGTAGAAACCTGGACTACCCCGCCGTACCATCCCCAGGCCAACCCCACTGAACGAAGGAACCAGGAGATCAAGAAGTGCCTTCGTATCTGTGTGGGAAACTACAACCGACATTGGGACAAGCACATCCCAACTATCCTGTTTTCCCTTCGTCGTAGGATCAATGAAGTGGTCGACATGAGCCCTAGCGTGCTCCTTCTGGGCCAAACACTCCGCCGACCAGGCGACTAGCATCGGGAAAGTGAGCCCACCGATATGTCTCAACCCGAGAACATCAGACTAGCAGCCCCAGCCCGCACTACTACTGCCCAAACAGCCCTGGACGAGTACATTCGAAAGAAGTATCGTATACCAAAGACAAGGGTACAGGAATTCTTCCTAGGTGAAACGATGTTACTCGGGACACATACCCTCAGCAAGGCCAATAACCAGTTCAGCGCTGGCCTCGCTGACAAATGGGACAGTCCGTATCGTATTGTCGGTAAAAGAGACGTCTACTAGACCGAATATGTACGAGGGAGGATCCGAAAGGCCACCCGAGGCCAGATACGACTTTACCCAGGGGACATGCTGCCACTCAAGGACGACAACGCCGAAGGAGAGACACCCGGTCAATCCGAAGACGAGGACGAACCTCCGCCCAGAAGGGTAGTTCCCAACACTGAAACAGGACCCTCAACGAGGCCTGAGCCAACGCCTATAATCATCGAAAGGGCACCCAGCTACATCGTGCCATGGAAGCCGGACGTAGAACGTCAAGGAGCATTCTCCGTTAGGTCAATGCCCTCGATGCCATGCAGCTGTACTGAGAAAATCGCAGCCAAATGCGATAAGGCAATCCCTAGCTGCTCCGAATTGACATGGCGGAGTCCATGTGACCAAGAACCCCATCAGACACCCCGCCGATCAAGCCGCATCAGCGAGCAGTCGGAAGCACCATCGGTGAGAGGAGTAGAAATCACATGAGCGCCTACCCCTTCACCTGGTACAACTCTGAAGTCAGCAGTCAAGGCCGTTCCAACTTGTACGAAGTCGACCTCTGACTCCGACGATGAAGTATTAGACGCCACTAGACCACTGGAATACGCTCCAGACGAGAGCGAGGAGGCCGCCACTAGACCACCGGATGACGTCCACAACGTGAGCCCGGAGGCTTGCACCACTAGACTACCGGAAGGAGAACATGCCACGGAGCTAGAACACCGCAACCGCAAGAATCGTCCGGAACAGGGGTCAAGGTCGTTCCAGCTTCCACGAGGCCGACCACTGTTCCTGCCGACGAGCAATTGCAGCAGACGTCGAGCATAGCCTACGGCAGTGCTCCGTCCGAACCTCCTGCTATGCAGGAAACTCCGCCCGTCTGCACCGTTGAGGACGAGATGCCGGTACAGAGAATCACTGTGGCGACCTACATCAAGGTACACGTGGCCGTACCCCCTGCATGATCAACTATGTCCCAGGGGCAGGCCAGCTAAACCAAAGCTCGACGAACACAAGTAAGTGCAGTGCTCGACGAAATTAATCACGTAGTTGTAAACCACTATGATAAACATTACAGGACTCGTTATAGATCTGTATCAAAGTGGCATTTAATCTAGCCGACCAGTCAAAGAAAGTGAGATGGACAAAGAGACATACATTTAGGCTAGATTAAATAATGTGTACCCAGTAAAAGTGCCTAACTTGCTGTCATCAAGTGGGAGGAAGTGTAGGAACCGGTACGGTAAATGCAAGAGACAGTTATTTAGATACTCTACTATGTGCAAACAGAACTTTTCAATACAGCAGTTATTACACTGTACGCAATTTAAAGCCAGTGAAAACAGACCTTTTAGACCTCACCGACGACAAGGTTCCGTAATATAAGTGATTGACAGCCCACATACAAGGTAGTATTACCTATAGACGCTCACCACAATGACGGTAATAATTACCAACAATGCATCACGTATAGACACTCACCACAGTGCCAGTGATTAGTTAAAGACAGAGACTTCGACGAAATACATGTTAGACTTAGCCTACGATAAGAAAGACTCCTGCAAAGGAATTACTAATTTTAGATTTTTGTATACAGAATTGTATGTGTAGGTACACTCTTAAATCTTCCTATGAGTTTTTACAGTGTATATGTGAAGATCTCCTACACGAAGCATGCCGTTTTGTAGGAGGAAATTTTTATGTTATGCATGTGTATGCGAATGATTTTTAGTGTTGGGTTTTGTTTGCAATATCTTGTTCACCAACTCAATACCAAACCAATGACTTTGAGTCACAAAGCTCACATGAACTCACTACGGTGAAACCCAGGTACAAGATATTTTTAGCTTCAATGTATAATACAGTGCATGTGTGTAATTTAAAGTGACCAACGTGCGACATTTGCCTGGGTTTCATGCATATTGTAAAGTGTACTCGCATTTGTTTAATTTAGCCGGTCAACCCAGGTGTTGAAGGGCCTGCGGTTGCCGAACTAATACTTTGTCACACGTAACTGTTTAGCTTGCTGTGCGACCCAAGGTTCGCTGAAAGATTTTCCTTTTCTTTCAGGTTCATGTATATTCTCTTGTAAATATCCACAGAGCTATTCTAAATGTTTGTCGGCGGCATGCAAAAATAAAGTATGTCGCTGGGACACCCGATAAAAACGTGGCACTCCTGACACAATAATCTCTGATACAGGAGGGAAAACACATTCGCAGCGTCAGCGAGCGCCGCACCACCTGGGCAAGGGACAGAGAGAGGAAACCCGCCCTCCACGAGAAAGACAACGCTACTGTCTCCGCATACCATGCGTCTTGTATTCACTTCTCCGGCTGGCTCCACAAGTGTGTGAGCCGCTACTGCAGCCAAGCACCCAACACTAAGGGTCCGGCCTACCTGATGATGAAAATTATTTTTCGCTTCTCTTCCCGACCTTCTTCGCTGCTCCTACTAGGACTTTCTAGACCTTTCAGAGAGGAGGCCTACGCCTCACTACACCACCTTTTCAAGACGTCTCTTCACCGCAACTTGGAGGGGGAGGGGGAATTGACACGTACCGCTCCTACTACTACTACTACAGAACTACAATTACAACTCATTGCCCGTTACGTGAAGTATACCCTTACTTCAATCCACGTAAGTTGTCTACATCAACCACCCACGAGAGTTGTGAACGAAACACTTTTCACATACATTCTCGGCATCTGAAATTTCTCTGGCGGCCGAGCACGTGGCCACAAGGTTACGCAACCTGCGGGCACGCCGCTCCCCACCCCCCCCTCACACTGAGAGTCTACAAGCCGCCCACCACTGGACAATGCCGAATGCTTACCGAAGATGAACAAAGCTGTATTGCTGACTACTACTGACCAGAGATATTCAACTCCCACGTCAGGGCAGGACGTCATGCGCCTTCCCCGCATCCCGCTTCGTCAACCTAAAATTGAGCACCATATAAGTCCATGGCAGCGGGACTCTAGCAGTAATTCTTGTTTCTTCTCTCGCGACATCTCGAGCACTGTCCAGTGCCGGGACCTACAGAGATCTTCCAAGTCTTTAAGTACTTCCCCAGTGGCTACTTCCAACTACGACGACCAGTCATCCAGCGAACCTGCTAACGCCCGTTAACTTCACTTGGTCTCTTCCAGACAGCTGCTTTCTTTAGTACAGTTTAGTAGTAATGTATTTTTCACGTCTAGAACAATCTTCCACTTTTTAATCTAGGACCAGGTCGCCTACACCTGGCTAACGTAGGTAACCTTTAGCACTCCACTGTTCGGTAGGAGGTAGCATGATTCACATGTTTAGTGATTTTTCAATAAACACCATTTTGTTCTCTATCCATACGCTTTTCATTTACAGAGTATTTTCTATTTCGCTCACTAGGAACAATTCATGTCGTGCACTGCTAACAGAAACTGAGTATTTTCTTAAACCTAATTAACACACCCATTAGACAGCCGCCTGTTTCTTCTCATCCAACCGATCACTGGTAGTGCTGGAGGGGAGGAACAGAAAAACCACAACCACTAGAAATACTTCATCCAAGGAGAGGCAGCAAGCCCAAGTTATTCCCTTGCTTCGAGCACTGATAGTGCTGAAGTGACCATAGCCTGAGTCTTGCAGTTCAACCTTGCTTGAAATCACATCCAGTAGAGGCTTTGGTGGTCTAAACGTATACCAGTCTCTAATAGCCCGCCAAGCGTGGGGGGTCAGTGGAGTCTTTTACCGAGCTCGTGCCAGCAAGCAGCTACTGGACTGACACTGTTAAATTGTTTCTTGTCCAGGTGCACTGTGTGTGTTTGTTCAAGCAATGACACACTATGCCTTTCAAGGTAAGGCAAAAGGGATAGGCAGCAAAACCTAGTGCTCCTTACTGCCAAACAGTGGTCTGTAATTCCCCCTCCTACGAAGGAAAGGCAGGCGGAATGGGACTGCGCTGCCGCACTCAGCCATCAAGCAGTCGCGACTGATCCTGTGATGTTTGTATATTTTCCACGAAATATTTGCACCAGCCCAGAGTATCATCCGGTTCCGAGAGGAATGGTTTACGAGACTGAGGCTAGGTACGGCCTGGCAAATTCCAGGTTCTGGAGCTGGGAATCTGTTGTCTGGATCTATCAATATGGTGTGGAGCAACCCAGCATTGAGACCAAGAGTCGAAACCTCAACTCCATCAGCCTCACGACGGTCTTTGGAGTAAGTCTATAACTAACACCTCTCGCCAGCCACTGACAAACCTGTATAAAACCACGCTCTTGGTGTGGCGAATAAATCCAAGGTCCTCGTGCCAAGCAAACCTTAACCGGTCACGCATCATAGCACTATACGTGTACAGAATTTGGTGAAATTTGGTTCATGTGTTAAACAAAAATTACAAAGAAAATGAGAAAAAGGAAGGGTGGCGGGAAGGGGGGGGGGGGGTGGTGGAGACACGCAGGCACACATACGAAAGGAAAGTCTTCTCAAAAGCCTTTCTCTCTTTCAGAAAGTACGTTTAAAAATGGTTGAAAGGAAAAAGCAACTAGGGCCTCAAAGGAGTTCAGTTAACTGTGAATGGCCTATAAGAAAATGTCCAGTTTTGTAAGGTATTGACGCTCAGTATTCTTATATTTCCAGTCTCATGTGTGGTGCTAGTTCCACACAGTGTATAGGTTAAAAATTTCTTTACAGTTTAGAAAGTGAACTACAAATATATTCTATTGTGTATGTTGTAAATATGTTAATTCTTCCTGTTCCAAGTAGAGAAGTCTCTGTTATGTAGCTAGGGGTAGCGAAATTTCGTGAAAATATTTGAAGACCAGATAATATTTCTTAACACTGGAGGGTACTTTACCTATCTTGGTTTGCTGAATTACCTTTTGACACACGTTAACTGTTTGTGGTCCGGTCAAAAATAAAAATGTAGTCACAATCAGACAGCGACAAATGGCAATAGATAAACTGCTGTTGGGTGCATAGAGTATTGAAGTCTACCATTTACACAATTTTTTTTCCACAAAAAATTACTCTGTATACATAGTGCCCCATCTCGGCATGATGCCAGCTATCATCGCTACGACACTGGTCCCCCCCCCCCAACACTGCGATGTGCACAGGTGTCATGTGAACCACAGACTAACTATAAGGTTATGTTGATTTTCATCTTCTGTGCATGTCCCGAACATTGACTCAAAAGTTGCCGAAAGAACTGCCAAATTCACGTCTTTCAACAATGAAGCACAATTTGTTTACATATGATTTTACAACAAATACGAGTTTATATATTTAAAAAAATTGACTGCTCACCTCTTATCAAAATGAATCGGGTTCGATTCTAAGTGATTTCGCACCCAGATTTCCGCACGTGGGAATTGTGGGGAACGATGTCGCAGGTGGACGGGTTTTCTTGGGGACCTCTCATTTCCCTTGTCCTCTCTTTCTAGCGCTGTTCCATACCCACCTCGCTTCACCCTCATCTGCTCTCAAGACCTCGCTGTTAAGGGCCACCCAAATGTCTCCACGCACCAGAAAGTGGGTACACTAATAACACTTCATAAGTCTCCATGTCTGAAGCGGGCCTGGCACACGAGGCCTGTCAGGGGCCAATGCGGATAAAAGGTGAGAACACATGATGTAATTAAGTTGCGTAAAACTCTCCCACCATAGTAGTAAGAAACAAACCCCAGATTAATTGCTACACCAATCAGGAGTAGAAAACGTGGCATAAAGTATAGTGCAAGACTGCCCAATTACAATCAAGCCAGGGGCCATGTGTGAGAGAAACTTTAGGGTGAAGGGCCACACGCATAATTAAAAAAAAAAGGATTAACATGACTGATAAATATTTTATAAAAATGAGAATGACGATTACTAAGGTTTTATTATCTGTTATGACATAAAAAAAGAATGATCGTAATAATAATAATAAACATCATGGTTAATTTAAAAAAAAATGAAACTTGACATATAATTTTGTTTATATTTGCTGTGTTTTCTACCCTAAAAATATCTTATCAACCTGAAAAAAAAATTGCACACACACAAACCTACATAAGTAACAAAACAGTGTTCAATGTGATAATGATCAGAAGCATTCACTAAAGCAGGAATGTCCACATCAATTCCTGCTGTGGCCAGCCACAGAAGATGCAGCAGAGAAGAATCTCTGAGAGAACTCCTGTACTGATTCCTGATGAACATCATAGCAGAGAAAACACTTTATCACAAGTATGTGCTCCCAAACATTGGTGACATTTTTCACCCAAAATCACAAAAGTGTGGGAAGCGATGACTAGAAATCAGTTTGAAGAATAGAGGTCCCTTTTCTGTTTTGGTTTGTAGAAAAGCATCAGCTTGCAGGTCACACAGCTTAGGTTGTAAGTTAGCTGGCTGTTCTTGTAGCACTACACCGAGTGGATTGTTAAAAAGCAGAATACTGCTCTTCATTCCTTCGAAATCTTGAAATCTTGTGTTGAACTCGGCCATGATATTCTGAATATTTATAGAGAACTCAGAAAAATCCAGTGCTTCATCATCTTCAAATTCCTGTTAGTTGCCTGCAACATGAAAAGTGTGTCAAGTAATTTTTCTCCAAAGCTGTGGTAAAATGGTTCAGCTTACTGCAAAATCGGTTTATGTGGCCCATAAATCTGACACCAAATTATCCTTGCCTTGAAGTTTCAAGTTGAGCTCATTCAGATAACCAGTACTATCTGTTAAGAATGCCAGTTGCCAAAGAAAGTCGGAGCTTCGGAGCATTTTTCCAGGTCTGTAGTGGCCGATGAAACAAAACGACTAAGAAATTCACGGATTTCATTCCTTAACCCAAAAAATCTCTCAAGGGTTTTTCCTGCACTCAACCACCTTACTTGATTGTAAAGAAACAAGTCCCCATACTCTGATTCCAACTCCTCTAAGAACTGTTTAAACTGACGATGTACAAGAGCTCTGTTTCCACCCCGTATCATGCTAATCACCATTAGGAATGTTTTCATTACTTCATCTTGTTTCACCGATTTCTCACACAATGCTTCCTGGAGAATGATGCAGTGACAAATGGGACAATTCACGCTACTTTCTCTCAGCCCTACCAGGTCACTTTTTTCCTACCATCGCTGGTGCAATCGCTGAACACTTGCCAAAACCACCGAATTTATCAACAGACTTTTTTACTGCAACATAAATGTCACTCTCCTCCGTTGTTCAATGAAGAGAACAAAGATCCAACAACTATTCTTTTTATAGAAAAATCTTCCCCAGTAACACGAACAAAAATTAGAAGCTGGCTCACATCAGTTTGATCTGTGCTCTCATCAAGACACAACGAAACATGTGAATTACTTTGTACTATATCAGACGTTAATGATACTTGTTCCCCCATGTCTTCAATCCTCCTTTGTACAGTCTGATGTAAAAGGGGTACTGATTAAAATTTTTCTGCCATTTTGACATCCCCCAATGCCTTCGCCATTTCTACAGCACACCTGTTAACAACATTGTCATCAGAGAAAGGTTTTTTAGCCTTAGCAAGCCTAAGGGAAACTGCATATGATGCATGCAAAGCTAAGGTTTGTGTCTTTGCTACTTTATCAAACTTACCTGTATGTTGTTTTAATTTCTTCTTGAGATTTTGAATAAACACAATTCGAGACTGTCCTTCATATTTATTATATTTTTCTTCATTCATAGTGGCGTAATATCTTTTTACATTATATTCCTTTGGTATTGACACTATTGCATACATACCAAACACTGCAGCTTTCCATTGTTGTTTGCAACGAGGTAATCATTTTCCCACCTTTCCTGATACACTCTATGTTCTGTTTCAATCTTTCATTTTATTACAGAATTACTCAATTTACAATCTCAGTAAAAAAGACTACAGTTAACTGAACTGCACTAGAACAACTGAACATCAACTGCTGTCAATATACGCACTGCCATGTGCCAACTGCCGTGCCACCCACACGCAGTACATCGCCAAGGTTCGCGCGGTGCAACATGTGGCTAGAAAATTATGTGGGATAAAGCTGCATCGAGGCTCCCATGGCACCTCCACATGTGGTTGATACATTATGTGGTATAGAGCTGCACTGTAGCTCCCCTTGCGGCATCACATGTGGTTGGAATGTTATATGGGATAGAGCTCTACATGGACAAAGACTTTTTGCCGGTTATTTTAATAAGATAAATTTTTATAGTTTTTGACATGCGGGCCGCACAAATACCGTTAGCAGGCCACATGCGGCCTGTGGTCTGCCTATTAAACAGCCCTGGTATAATGTAACAGGGTAATTTTATAATCAAGCAAAATGTAACTTGAAAACGTAACTGGTATTTTTACACCCAGATGGATAACCCTTCAATATTTTCACTGGGACACCAGGTCTTACAACAAATATGCACAGTATGGTTCCTTAACAATCAATACTGCTTTATTGATAAATTGCTGCACATCCAAAAGGTTTGCACAATCGAGTTGACACTGTATAGCACTTGGCACAAAGATACTATTCATTTGATTTATTTAATTTGACGTGCTCGGCTGCTTGCAGAGGGCGGGATGTGCCTGATACAGATACAGACCTCTTAGCACACGGATGCATGCAGATATAGTTGGTGTCGTTCCCAGGGCGCCAGCTTCTCTACGTCCTGGAAAAGCATGAGGATCTCTGTCTCTCAGGGTCGTTACAGGTCGCCAGCCTGTGGCGGCATCCCCCCCGCAGCACACGTCTACTTACATATTGTAAAAGTCACTGTTACACAACTTACTCTGTCCTGCACGTGGTGACCTAACCACGTGGTTACACTTGCTGGAGAAAACCAGTTCCCGAGATGGAATTTAAATATTAATTGTAACGCGTGCCGCTTATACAACTAATCAACTACTATTACGACTCATCGCCAGAGTACCTACTTCTACTGCTACAGACATAAGTGACACGTTGTCTAACGTACAGGCAACAGAACTTATGAGCGAATTCTCTTCACCTGGAGGATAAGCAACCCGGCAGGCAAGCCTCCCCCCCATACCCAAACTGAGAGTTTACAAGCTGTCCCAGACCTCGGGCAAGGCCGAGCGCTACCAACAAGGCACGAAGCAGAAATACTGGCCAGAGTATCCCCCCGCCAACCAATGCAGAAGGACATCACGCCCTCCCCGCAGCCTACAAGCTCCACTATATAAGTCAGGACGATGCCAGGCTAGAGAGTGATTCTTACGCATCCTCTCTCGCGACATCCAGCACTGACTGTGTTGGAACCTCCGGAGATCTTGGAAACTTCATGTACGCCCCCAGTGGCTACTTACTACATCTCGACGACCAATGAACATGAACATACGTATTCAACTTCACTTTGTCTCCTCTAGATACCTTTTACTTAGAAGTTTAACTTTAATTATATTGTATTCATCTAGAACCAGCTATTCCCCTTTTAACTTAGAATCAGGTCGCCTACACCTGGAATCGCCATTACCTTCATCCCTCCACGGTTTGGTAGGAGGTAGCACGGGTCACATGTTTATTGAATATTCAATAAACACTCATATTTCTCTCCCTTTCTGTTTTTCATTTACAGGGTATTTTTTGAATTAACCGTTGGAGAAAGAATATGCCGTGCACTACCGACAGGAACCAGGAGATGTGTTTAAACCGAGTTAGCCTGACTGTGGAACCCTTTCAGGTGTCTGCACGTCAGAAGACATACATATTAGACAGCTACCTGTTTCTTCCCAGTCACACATTAGCACTAAGTCAATGCTCGTGGGCGAGAAACAGCGACACCACAACCACTAGAAACACCTTCACATCGGGAGGGGCGACAGACTCAGGTTATTTCTCACCACTCGCACTAAGTCAGTGCGCTGTGACCGTAGCTTCAAGTTTTGCCATTCAACCTAGTGCGAACGCACAATCAGTAGAGGCTTGGCGGTCCCCACGGCACCATGTCCCTGATCAGCCTGCATACTGTGGGGGATCAGTGGGGACTCTTATCAAGCTCATGCCGGCAAGTCACTATTGGGTTACGCTATCAAACCTTTCTCTCTAAGTGCATCACGTAGGCTGTTGAACTGTTTACCTTATACCTCACGAGAAAAGAAGTGGTAGAAAACAACGTAGGGAACAAAACCTGACTCACACTGCTCTCAAACCGTGGATCATACTTCCAGGTCCTACGCAGGAGAGACAGGTGGAACGGGAACCGTGCTGCTGAACTTAGATATCAGGCAGTCGCACCTGTTCAGGTTCTGGTAATTGACTTCCCACCTTGTATCTGCATACATCCTACGTGTCACCCTGTGGTAAAAGGGTTTCTGACCAGTACCGAAGTAAGACTTGACTGGGACAACCTCAACTTCTGGACCAATGAAGAATACCTGTGGAATCTCCGATCCAGCGTAGATAGAATTCGCAGCGTCTAGATGAAAACTACCCCGACCACAACATCGGGGTAGGTTTCAAAGCTTGAGTAAGTCTGTGCTAACCCACACCCCTCGCCTTACGTCTACTATCTAAATCAAACTACCCCACTTTTGGTCTAGCGGACAAAATTCTCGACCAACGTGCGAAGTCAGTTTAATCGGGCACGCGTCAATTGAAAGTGAAACACGAGGTTCAAAGAAACGACGTGCGTCTACCCTCGATAACCCACTGTTACAGACTTTAGATGGTGGCGTGGAAATACTATTAGCAACGGACATCTTCCCGTCAACATCTCTACGGAAATGTTCACAAAACACAAATATGGAAAACAATACATAATAAAGTGATTGCAGGCAGAAAAACAATCAGGATAATGAATTATGTTTGTCTGTGATAGTAATATTTCTCTGGAAAGTCTTAGGGCACTGTTACTAAGCGTCCCTCGCAAATCAGAATAATAAGTAAATGCCGGGACAGGCATACAGAACACATGAACACACTTTAAAACACAATACAAATTACACATAAAGACCCTTTTAAAACAATGATATTAAACTAGCTCAAATTTAATAGGCGAACTGTTTAAATTTTTAATTTTACGTGGCTAGAGTAGCAAGGTGGCTGCCGGAGGTGCAAGTGTTTTTGACTGTACATTTTAATGAAAAGGACAATTATAAGTTATACCATTAGAACAAAATGACACATGACACAACATTGAAAAAAATAAAGAAAGAATTATAGACACTTTAGTTCTCTGCTATGTGATCATCCCGAAACCCATGGGGGTGGAAGGCGATGCAGTACAGAGGGTGCTAAAATGGCACAGTGATAAGATAAGTAGGTAATAATATAAGGTTCTAAGTACCTAGTTTAAAGTAAAACTGTAAAGCAGTGGAAGAAACTTTACTGTTTTGTAACAAACACAAAAGTCAGTGTCCTGTAATAAGCTGTGATTAAGTGATAGAACTGCATAATACAAGTTTTAACTGTATGCTGGAGAGTAAATTTATGATGGCCTTTAGTAGTCATTATTTTAGTTACGCTGGACCCCGAGCAGACGAACACTAATAGCCGCTGTGTCTTAAGCCAGTCAGTCATCAGTAACTGGGAGAAGTATGGGTAAATCAGCTGCAAAGAAGAGAATTCAAGGTAAAAGATCATCACCAAAATTTCCTGAATTGAGCTGCAGTTCCATGTTTTATAATCTTTCACCAAGCTAGTAGAGGGAAAGTGAAGGGTGGTGTATTGTACATTGGGCAATATTCATCATCTGGTTTACTCAGTAGTGTGTTCTGTGCACTAACTGTGATGCAACATCACTTCTATTTGCCTTGGATGCTATTTTTGTGATGCTGAGATGACATTATGGTTGATGGTTGTCTGAATTCTTGGAGGTGGGGCGGGAGTAAGTGTCTTCTACCCTTGGTCAGGATTCCTTTCCACATTGCTGGGGTAGAGACTGAGCAAACAGTTGGAAACTCAAAACATACTGGCATTTTGGTGTTTCCTTCCACCCTCATTTATTATTCTTTAGCATCCATATGTGCTACGAACGAGTTTCTAGTGTATGGCTGCCTAGCACTAATGTTGACTGCCGTAGCTTACAAGGCACTGGTACCACTTTTTACATGCAACCTGAACCCACATCCATTTTAGATTTTCAAGTAGTGTCACTGCCTCTGCAAAAATCTGCTGCGATTGTAGTTTCACCCATGCTCTCTCCTAAAATTAGCCTGGGTGAATGCTAGAATAAGACTGATTGATGAGGACGATGGCCCGGTTGTGCAAAGAGTTTCTGTAACATTCCTAACACTAACATATGAGTCAATGGCTACACAAAAGTAGTTGTAGTCCTAACATAGTTTATACAAGGCAGGAAGTAGTGGTACTCTCAAGCAAAAGTTGAAGTGATCAATATACATTTCTCTGTTTTCACAAATCTTTCTTTTTATTCTGACCACATGCAGACATTAGATGCACGTGCAAATGAAAGCAAATATGATTGTTTTAGTAGCATTCACTGGAAAAAATAATATGGTCAATATACACTTTGTTTTAATCAATGAACTCAGATGTATATAAGCAAGGTAAAACTCTCTGGGTCATTTGCATTGCTATACCAATTTTGGAATAGACATAAACACATAATACAAAGAAATTTGTTAACAGAGAAAATGCTAGCATACAGGTTTCTCACTAGAAGTGTGTAACTTTAATTAAATATGTATAAATAAACAAAATGTGAACAATCAGCTAGGTTAAGTCAGATATACTGTAATTAGATTGATTTGGAGTCACTTGAGGTCAAGAACTCTGATGCTTTCACTCCTTTGAATGAAGGTACTGCTCCCAGCAGATGCCGAGCTCATTTTTCCCTACAAGGGATCAATATCAGTCTCACGCTCAAGGTAAGGTAGTGTGTGGCTATGAAGTTATGAAACAAGGCTCTCTTAGCCATCAAAACTTGTCCAGCTTCTGAACACAAACCACATGTACTTTGTTACATGTCAAATAAACCAACCCTAAATTAAAAACCATACCAGTCTGGGGTTTCTGATAATTGAGTCTACACAATGCAATTTGAGATGCACAGTTATTCCACCACAGACGGCTCCCAGACAAAGTAAACTTGCTTCCTGGCAGGATGAACATAGTTTGTTACCCCTTGTCATGATGCTGCCACATCAGGGGTCAGTAGAAGGATAACACCACACCTGTAGGTGCCCGAGGGCTTATTTTATTGAGCAGGTTATGGTTCACGTGTACAGACGCACAGTGTGGTCGCCACCACTGGAGAAGACCCATGGCTGGGTGGGATGAAACACCAGGTCCAGAACTCCAAAGTCATTCTTCGGCTCGTGGTAGCTCAGCCTCTTGAGGGGAACTATCAGAGGATTCTGTAGGAGGTCACTGCACAAAACAACAGTCCAGTTAGACACTACAATACCACTACCGCTAGTTACATGAAAACTTTTGAATTCAGCATTTAAAAAAAACTACACTCATGAATATACAGCAGATTCTCAAAAATTCATTTTTCAGTGGATCAACAAAAACAGGGCAAGCAGAAAAACAATGGATGCAGACTTGGATTTTAGACCTGAGAAATATCATACATAACCTTAACACGTGATGGCCGGGATGCTTAGCACATCACTGAGTCCTCGGGGGATTTCCTGAGTGGGTTCAGGCAGAGAACCCTGGGTGGCCCCAAGGCTGGTTGGTTACTGTCGGTTTGCTCTGGCTGGCCCTTAAGGAGATGGTGTACAAAGTCAGCCTGGTTGGGCGATGGCAAGCTATGTAGGCAGTGGGTGCTGGCTTACCACCGGTAGACCGGCGCTGTAACCGACCATTGGTTGGCTGCAGTAGGCAACTCTCTGGGCCCCGTCCACGGGCGGATGACGTGCCGCTGGAGCTGGCTGTTCTTGGAACTACTGGGCTTCAGGTGGCAGTGGCGCTAGCCCACGGCGTCACTTAATGAATGGCGCTGGCAAGGCCCAGGACTTCAGGCAGTCCAAGCTATAGGCGGACGACGACTGGATCTGGTGTCCCAGCAGTCTTCTGGGATGGCCCAAATAAATGGCTAGGGGGGACTGAGGAGTGAGGCACTTGCAATCAATGGGTGACTTGTGCCTGTTCCCGAGCGGAGGAAAGACTGAAGGCCGACTGGGATGGGTTACATGGCAATTAGTTGGCGGTAGGAACCAAAGGTGCCGCCTTGTTGGCCCACTTAGTCCCTTCTCATCGGGTGATTCGCATGGGGTTAGATATTAAGAGTCATCACAGCAAGAAAGGAGCACGTAATGGAAATTTCCTAACTAGAGTACTCAGATGCAATAACGTCACGCCGCAACAGTCCTAGCACTCAAGCTTTGTTGTGAACTTCTCGGAGCCTACCGAGTCACATCTTATCAGGTCTGGCACTCCAACCAGCGATCTCACATGCTAGGTGGACTGGGTTAGCTGACTCGGGTGGTCCAGTTGCTTCTGCATCAAGTGTACCAAGTAGAGTGTATCCATTGTGCACCAAGTGTCTTTGCACACTGGGTCCACAGTAATGGTGGCGAGTGAATTGTGTGGTGTTTTGTGATGTACATACTACCCAAATAAGGGAACTCCCAGTCCTACTCAGTAGGAGGATTATGGCAACTTTGGCACATCTGCATCTGACAATGGAGCTTGGAGATGTTTCAGCTCAGTCATTCAGATTGGCAGGCGACCATATTGGAAGCCAGTGACTGTTGACCTTTGACCACAAAACAAAAAAAAGTCCAAGAAAATTACAAAAAATACCAAAAAATTTATTAAGAATTATTTAAAAATTCTAGTCCCCCAGGCAACTATTTTCCCTAACAACTTCCATTTTTTCCCTAAAAATTTGCCTTTTCCCCTAAAAATTTCCATTTTTTCTAAAAAAATTCCCAAAAATCGCAATAAATTCATAAAAGTCAGCAAGCATATTATGTTACTGAATACTACAGCCATATTGGATGCAGGTGATACTGGCCTTGAAATCTTGACCTTGAACGTATTTGAAAAAAGAAAAGTACGAGAAAAAATTTATGAATGTCAGCAAGCATACTACGTTACTGACTACCACTATATTGGATGCAGGTGACCTAGACCCATTACCTTAGATGACCTTGAAAACAAAAACACGAAAAAAAATGACTAGCCATAAAAGTCAATGAGCATATTATGTTACTGACCACTACTACCACCACCATCATGGATATCTGTGACTTTTGACAGTGACCTGACAAAAAATAAAAGAAAGGCTTGTTTTTTAATCAATATTTTGATCAATCTTGTATTCAGCACCACAACCACAATCAGCACTGCAATCACAATCAACACCGCAATTGCATCAGTTCCACCCATATGTATAGAAATTAAATTTGTTCGCCAAATGTCTCCAAAATTTGTACATGTTGACAGAATTAATGTTTTGTATGGAAGCAGTCAACTATCAGTGCATTTTTATACTAAAGTCTTTATTATCAATCTATATATAGATCTTTACATTTATAGGTGAGTGCTCACAGCACCACTTTCAAATTTTGAGGGATAAAATGATACGACATACAAAAAGTAAAGAAACAGCAATTATTTTATAATAATAATTTATTATTATTTTGTAGTAATTATAGTTTCAGAAGAAAGCAGTTCATCACATTATGCGATAATTCCCAGTTCCTACAGTTTATTAATGATTGAATATATCTCAATGATGCGCTAGTCATACCCACATTTGTGAAAATTAATCAAATATGCGAGTCTAACAACAAGTTCATTTGGGTCTTCAGTAAATATGTCGTCAGTATTATAAGACTCTTCTGTGTTCTCCATTTCGCTCGTTGCAGCAAATATGTCGGAGGAACAAGTTAGTGCATCGAGAAATTCGCCACAGTCGTCTTCAATATTATCACAGTCTTCATGTTCATTTTCATATGTGATATCTTCACTTCCTGTGTCATCTTCAATATTAAATTTCATTTTAATTTTTTATATAGCAGGAGTAGTATGCTCATCAGTATTTAAAGCCGACAACAATTTATTTTGAAGTTGGTCGACTTCACGCGAATGTCTTGCAAGTTACGATTCTGCGCAAACAGACTCTACTGCACTCATTTCATCTTTAGCATTGACTGTCTCATCATAACCACCTATTGAATTAGTACCCATCGATGTAGCAAGATGAATTGGAGACATCACTAGCTGACTCCCAGTAGACCAATCCTTCCAGATCTGGCCACGTACTTTCAATGTATCGCCTTGCACAAACTCCATGGGACCAATGTCGTAATGCTTCATACAGGCTGTTTTTCATGCAGGAAAGCATTTTGACCATAGTTAAAAACACAATTTTTACATATTAATTTTATGGTGCAAGGCTTTTTATGGACACAAGCTAGGCTCTTTAATGCTAAAAAAAATACATTTACATTGAAAATGATAGTTGAGGTTCTGACACAGCGAAGCGAACATCGATTTGGAAGTGCTTTCTTGACATAGCATGAAAATGAATTGCGAATACGAAGGCCTGCCTTTGACCTTAACGATCATGGAGCCGTGACCTGCATCATCGCTACTTGGTCGTCGTCAGTGCCGATTCTGCAATCGAGTTTTCAACTATGGTCAATACGCTCGTCTGTATGAAAGAACAGCCTGTACGAAGAGTCCTTTTCGCGCGATGAAACAGTACGACATTGGTCCCATGGAGTTTGTGGAAGGCGATACATTGAAAGTACGTACCGAGATCTGCAAGGATTGGTCTACTGGGAATCAGCTAGTGATGTCATCAATACCGCTTGATGCAACATTAGGTACTGATTCGATAGGTGATTATGTTGAGACAGTCAATGCTAAAGACAAAATGAGAACAGTAGATTCGGTTGTGTGGAAGATATCTCGCGTGAAATAAACAAACTTCAAAATAAACTGTATTCGACTCTAAATATTGATGATCATACTACTCCTGCTACAAAGAAAAGTAAATTTAACATTGAGGATGGCACAGGAAGTGAAAACAATCGTGATACTGCGTAGATGAAACAGGAAGTGAATATGATCATGAAGATAGCATAGATGAAAATGAAGACTGCGATAATGTTGAAGACGACGTTAGTGACATTCTTGATGTACCAACTTGTTAATACAACACATTTGCTGCAATGAGCGAAATGGAGAAGGCAGAAGACACTGAGAACACTGAAGACATGTTTACGGAAGACCAGGATGAACTTGTTGATAGACTCACATATTTAATTGACCTTCACAAACATGCGTATGACTTGCACATTGTTAATAATGTTCAATCAGTAGTAAACTGAAGGAACAGGCATATATCACATGATGTATGATGAAATGAAATGCTTTCTTCTGAAACTGTAATTACAAAATAATAATAATAAACTATTATAATTGTGTGCCGCTCATACTACTTAACTACGATTATGGCTGAGCGCTCTTTACATGAAATATACCCTTACTTCAATCTACGTAAGAGTTTTCTACACTAACAACCCACAGGAGAGTTGTGCACACAATACTTTACACATACTTTCTTGGTCACTTAAATCTGCTGGGCGGCTGAGCATGTGGCTACAAGGTTACGCAACCAGCAGGCACACCGGCTCACCCTCCTCCCCCTGCACAGAGAGCCAACAAGCTGTATGCCACCGGGCAAGACCGAGCACTACCGAAGATGTACGAAGCAGAATTTTGGACTACTGCTGACCAGAGATTTTCAACTCCCACACGAGGGCAAAAGGACATACACGTCCTCCCTGCACCCAGAGGCGGCAGCCTAGACTTGAGCACTATATAAGTCCGAGCGCAGCGAGGCTCCAGAAGTCATTCTTGTTTCTTCTCACGCAACATCTCAAGCACTGCTCAGTGCTGGGACCTCCAGAAATCTTCCAAGTCTTAAGTACACCCTCAGTGGCTACTTTCAACATGCTAACACTCATTAACTTCACTTTGTCTCTTCTAGACACTTGCTTTCTATCTTTAGTACAGTTTAATAGTTAAGTATTTTTCATGTCTAGAACAATCTTTTCCTTTTTAACCTAGGACCAGGTCGCTTACACCTGGCTAACGTAGATAACCTTCAGCACTCCACATTTCGGTAGGAGGTAGCACGAGTCATGTGTTTATTGATTTTTCAATAAACATAATTTTGTACTCTATCCTTACGTTTTTTTCATTTACAGAGTATTTTGCTATTTCGCCCGCTAGGAGCAATTCACGCCTTGCACTGCAGACAGAAACTAAGTATATTCTTAAACCGAATTAACACACCCATTAGACAGCCACCTGTTTCTTCTCATCCAATCGATCACTGACAGTGCTGGAGGGGAGGAACAGAAAAGCCACAACCACTAGGAATACCTTCATCCAAGGAGAGGCAGCAAGCCCAAGTTATTCCCTTGCTTCGAGCACTGATAGTGCTGGAGTGACCATAGCCTGAGTCTTGCTGTTCAATCTCGCCTGAAAATCACATCCACTACAGGCATTGGTGGTCCAAACGGCTCCCCATCTCTGATCAGCCTGCCAAGCATGGGGGAGTAGTAGAGACTGTTACTGAGCTCGTGCCAGCAAGCAGCTACTGAACTGACACTGTTAAATCGTTTCTCGTCCAGGTGCACTACGTGTGTTGTTCAAGGAGTGACATTCTATGTCTTTCAAGATACGGCACGACAAAAGGCGTAAAGGGAAAAACTTAGCTCTTCTTGCTGCCAAATAGTTATCTGCACTTCCCCCACCTACGCAGGAAAGGCAGGCGGAACGGGACCGCGCCACCACACTCGGGCGCCAAGCATTCACGACTGCTCCCGTGGTGTTTGTATATTTTCCACTGAATACTCGCACTAGTCAAGAGTATCACCCAGTTCTGAGAGGACTGATTTACAGGACCACGGCTACGTACGGCCTGGCCAATCCCAGGTTCTGGAGCTGGGAATCTGTCGCCTGGAACCATCAATACGGTGTGGAGCAACCCAGCACCCATTAAATTGAGACTAAGGGTGAAAACCTCAACTTCATCAGCATCAAGACAGTCTTCTGAGTACGTCGGGAGCTAACACCTCTTGCCAGCCACTGATCAACTTGTATAAAATCACGCTATTGGTCTAGCGCAAAAATCCTAGGCGACTATGCCATGCAGACCTTAATCCTTCTATCCCTACAACTTTAAAGTGCCGTCAGCAATCACCAATAAACATAAAGATCTGCATATAAAAGTATAATAATGACTTTAGTATAAAAATGCAAGGGTAGTTGAATGTATGCAAAACATTAATTCTGACAACATGTACAAATTTTGGAGACAGTTGGTGAACTAATGTAATTTATATAAAAATTAATGGAGCTGATCGGAATGTGGTGATGATTGCGGTTGTGGTACTGATTGCGGGATTGTTCAAACAATTGATAAAAAACCAACCTTTAATTAATCTTATAATTAAAAAAATAATTGGATTTTTATTTGGTTTAAGGTCCAGCATTAAGGACAAATGTCACAGACATCCAAGATGGTGGTAATAGTCAGTAACATAATATACTCTCTGACTTCTATGAATTAATAACTTTTTTCCTCCGGTTTTTATTATCAAGGTCATCTAAAATTACAGAGACAAGGTCAAGGTCATATGAATACAATATGGCCGTAGTAGTCTGTAACATAATATGCTTGACTTTTATAACTTCTCAATTTTTTCTCGAGTTTTTGTTTTCTAGGTCATCTAAAGTTACGGGCTCAAGGTCAATTTCACCTGCATACAATGTGGCATTAGTAATCAGTAACATATATGCTTGCTGACTTTTATGAATTTCTTCTTGAGTTTTTGTTTCCAATGTCATTCAAGGTCATGGGGTCAAGGTAACTCACATCCAATACTGCAGTATAGCAGGCAATAAGATAATATGCTTGCTGACTTTTATAACTGTTTTCTTGAGTTCATATTTTCAAGGTCAACCATGGTCACGGGGTCAAGGTCACCTGCATCCAATATTGCTGTAGTAGTCAGTAACATAATATGCTCACCAAATTCAATTAATTTTTTCTTTAGGTTTTGATTTCAAGGTCGTTCAAGATCACCACCACCCAATACGGAGGTAGTAGTTAGTAACATAATTTGCTCATTGTATTTTATGAATTTATTGTGATTTTCTTGGAGTTTTTTGGGGAAATTTTAAGGAAAAATGGGAAATTTTAAGAAAAAATAAGGAAAATTTAAAATGGGAAAAAGAAAGGGTAATTGTTAAGGAAAATAGTAGCCAATGACAAGAACTTTTAAATAATTTCCTAAGAATTTTTTAATAATTTTTTAATAATTTCATAATTCCTTAATATTTTTCCTTGGAATTTTTTGGGTTAAAGGTCAACAAGGTCAAAGATCAAGGTCATCTGAATACAAGATGGCCACCGGTCGACCAGAATGATCGAGCAGAACAGCTCTAAGCTCCAACCCCCCCTCCCCTTGCACCAGATCCGGTATAATCCTTCTACACTACTCCATTGTTTGAAACTGTCTGACAAGAAACTGTCACCTACTGCTGCCTTGGGGGAAGGCATATACAAAGGAGTTAAGAGGTACACATCATCCTTGGAATCAGAAGGCAATGCGTATACTTGAACGTATTTATTTATGAGAGAATAAACGTGGTGACCCGTACTAACTCCTAGACTTTCGTAATTACCAAGTAACCGGAGGAAGTTATGTTACAAACAGGTGTAGGGGACCTGTTCGGTTCGAAATTTATTGCCATGTCAAAGATCGGTTCTAGTTCCCTTCGAAAAACTTACACAAGAGAGAGATAGAGAGAGAGAAAGTGAATGCTAGGTCACTACACTCGTTACTATAGGTAACCATTTGCCCTCTCGTCAGGGGAAGTGGTGAGCCAGACTCGCTCGTTGCACCACGCCTCAGTGTCGACATACGTGTTGGGAAAACAAGACATTAGACTGCGTGCCACAGAGCCATTACAAATGGTGGCGCACGTTACGTATTCCACATCCAGTTACTAGACGTTTGCATAAACAACCAGTTTAAAAATGATATTTGCGGGAAATATTAGGGTGACCCGAAATGTACTTTGATCGATGCTCCATGCGATAAAACGATACAAGTGGTTTACGTTAACATTATTTACATAGGGATTTTGCCAGGATCACAAAAAACTGTTAGTGGATGCGGTTTATCGATACATGTGATAATGATACATCAAGAGTCGACTGTACTGGGTATTTGTTGGCCTTTACCCGACCTAGCTTATTTAAGCCACCTACAGAAAAAAAAAAAAGAAACAGATCCCGAACCTAACACCTCACCATGACCATGTCCCATCCCAAGTGAACCAACCCATATGTGCAGAAGATGTACCGCAGCCGGGAAACGGATACTAGTGGTTCAAGTCTAGCAAAAAACAGCCGGGTCACATACGGTTGTGAATGTTGTCCCGGACTTTGTCTCCACCAGGAAGTCAACTATGCCCGTCCCTTATAACCGGGAAGCACCCGAGAAACAGAATAATAACTGCAACGAGAAGTAATTAATTCTAATTTAATTGGTTCTAGCAAACCCATTATCACCCTTTTTTATTTAGTGATAGCTGGCATCACACATTTTGGCTGCCTTCACGGTGAGCAGAACCAAACTCCCTGAGAGGTAGGATATGTGATCAAACTCATCCTGGGGTTTGATTCCCCTCCTCCGATTACAAATCCTCCGCAGATAGTGTTCCCATAGATCTCCCAACGTGGGCAGATATCGCAACCCCGGAAGGCAATACCAATTCCGAGACCGAAGATACTTCTGGAGGAAGTTCACGTAACCCTGAATAGAGGCAGGAATCAGCACTTAAACCTACCAGATATATTTCATCCTGAATTACTATCTAAAACTTAGCTATATCTCATCTCCTTTTCCCTTTCTGCTTCTCCCCAAAAGTGTGGGTAAAGTTGAGACCCTGGTAAGTCGAGGGCGGAAAGGAGTAGAGAGTGTAACGACTCCGTATCATAGATAGAGGAGTCCTGGAGATTGCGTCTAGGGAAACTACTAAATTTAAAGTCTGTATTACTTAAAAAACCAAACCACTTAAGAATTATGAATACAAGCCATTAAAATGCATGGTTTCATGAATAACGTTGTGAATCTCGGCTAAATTTAGATTAATTTTGAAGTGAGTCCTTACTCTTATATAAGTGGTTCGAGCGCTGATTGCCCCTCCTTGGTTTAGCAGGTGATCCTACTGCAGCATTTTGGTTGCTACCCTAGCCCGGGGGGTTGTAATAGGTTCTACGGGTGCAACTTAAGGGGAGAATGCTGTCTGAGGGGAGGGGAATCAAACTCCTGAGTGAGTCGAACAGCGATAGTTCCCCGCCCAGGGCGAACGATCTTCCTCACTACAAGAGCCGCCAAGATACGGGATGCCAGCAATCCTGGGGTATTATTTGAGAGGTGATTTAATCGATAAGAATGGTGTGGATGGATGATTCTGCCAGAAGGATGTGTGCTCTCCACAATGGCCACGTAGGATATAGTTCACACAAGAAAGTCCTACTCGGGGCTTTGGAATGACTTTCGGAGGTAATCGAACCTTGACTATCTTACCGGAAGCCAAGTGGAGAGTGCACGTATTCTGTATGTCTTTCCCCTGGTCAACCTTAGGTGGGCTTACGGCTACTGCGGGTAATGAAGTCTCCCTCCAACTGGAGGTGACTGACGGGTTCTGGTTCTAGCCAAGGCCAACAAGCACCTAAATAGACATAGTGTTCTAACTCGTGGGCAAGAGGTATAAATGGCAGAGGTCTGAACTCTAGCTCCTCGGACGGGGTAGTGTCCTCACACTCAATCTCCGTGTGCACCTGTGAGTGAGTCAACCTCTATAATGCTCGCCACTCTTTGCGTAGGTTGCAGTTCTGAGTACCACCCTTTTTACCCCGCATCTATACCAACCTTCTGAACTTTCCGCAAACGTGCAGTCCCGGAGGTGTGTCTTATTCAGTCGCACCCAAGGCCCTGATACATATATATGCAGTCCGGTATTAGGACGCCACCGAGGTTAGGCGAAGGAACACTGGAAATCCAGGAGTCCCGATATGTCCTTTCGGACTCAAAGCTTTCTTCAAGCCCCGTCTCCTGTGAAGTTTGGTACGCCTCATGACTAATTCTCAGCAGGGTTTTAATGCAACAAACCTTCGCTGTTAGAATAATAAACACACAAGTGAACCAGGAACTATAGTTAAAATTACAGTAGTCAAAAATTTCAAAAGTAACGTAATATTTATTATTATGAAATATGAAAGTGGGAAGTCCCGGTTGTATAATATAAGTCAGCTAAGGATGAATTAATTAAAATAATTAAATACAGGCAAAGGTAAGCCTGGTAAAATAATAAAACAATTAAAAGACTAATGACGCTCTTTACAGCATTCCTCTCAGGGAAATTTGTCCAGAAGGGTAACATGATGCAACGACCTGCTACCGTGGAGTCAAGGAATTTGACTGGGGTAAAGGGGTTGCAGGGTATGGGGCGTCGGGTTACCTCTGGAGTTGACGTGCAGTCTTCTGTTGCAGGAAGTGGTAGCGCCTTCTGCAAGCTGTTGGAGGTTGAAGCCTTCCTCTCAAGCTGCTGGAGAGGCTGGAGTGTCTGCAGGCAGTAGAAGAGAGGTCTTGCGCAGACCAGGGAGTGCTAGCTGACCAATGCGACTGCGAGCACGGCGTCTCTGGCGAGAGGCGTGCTTGTGCCTCCTATATAGTCGAAAATCCCTGGATCAGCGATCTTCCAGGGGTGCAGGGTAGCGTAGCCTTTCATCGCAGGGGCTGGTTTATCAGGGTTGCAGCGCCGCAACTCATTTCTTATTTCTCTGCCTCGAGGCGACTACAAATTTATTCATCTCGGCCCGAGGATGGCGAGCGAGATGCCGCCGGTCAGCAGAGGTGTTGTGATCCTGTGGTGTCGCTGGAACTTCTTTCTCAGATAATTTCAGGGTATTGGTCCATCAAATAAAATTATATTTATAAAAATGGGGTGGCGCTCACATGACGGATTTTGGGTGGGCAGTACCAGTCATAATTAAATGTGTTAATTAATTCCATGTCTGAAGCTGTCTAACATGTGGAGTCCTTTAGTGGGCATGTGAAAAGTAGTTTGCCACTGTTCTTGACTTGCCCAGAGCTCTTGCCTGCTCATTGATGGAGCAAAGTCTCCCGTAGAGAGCGCAAGCACATTGCGCAGCAATGTGGCATGCATCAATTTTTTATATTTTAGTGATACACAGTGCAGTAACACACATTTCAGTGCTATTTTAGTTTTACTGCTTTTTACCATATACCGTATTTCAGCGTGTATAGACGGCACATTTTTACCAAAAAAAGATTATAAAAAGTGGGGTGTGGCTTATATACGAGATATAGGCAAAAATTTTTTTTACCTCCAAACATGTTTAGAAATTTGTCAACATCCTACATTTTTATGTTTTAACATAGTTTCGAAGGAAGTTGGAAGGAAGAAAAATAAAGGAATGGAATAGGGGGGAAAAATGCAATAATTAATACAAATTTTATGTCACAAATGTTTGTAGGGGAAACCTAGTTTGGAATTTATTATGTTTGTATGGAAGAGTGTAATATTTACAGGAATACAAAAATTCAGTGCAGCCTATACACAAAATATTAATTATTCCCAATTTTCCATCAAAAACTTTTGGTGTGGCCTATAAACGCCAAAATACGGTAATTGAATGTGTAGTCATGAGAGAATGTGAGACTTACTTGTAAACCATGCCATGGCAGATGATAACACTGCGGTCATCTGAGCCCGATGCGAAGAGGGGGTAGCGGGTGTGGTAGGCCACGTTTCTGACAGCAGTGCCATGTAGGCGCAAGGTCTGGTATGGCTTTGTCGACAAATCCAAGTCAAACCAGAGCATCTTGCGATCATATGTCCCCACTAAAACATTGTCACCTCCTGAAAACAGTTAATAGAGCATGCAGTAACACTTTTCTATTACCCCGTAGTTTTTGGTCACTTCATAGCATATCTAAATCACAGGTTGTGTTTCACTTACACTCCTGGTAAATGCTAACAACAAACTTACTCACCACTGGTCATATAATCTTCCTAAACTGTAAGATTTATAATAAAATTTGCCTTTGAACTTCGGGTACTACTCAAATGGCTTCATTGTCTGCTGTTTGTGGGCAGGTTGAAGGAAAACATTTATGTCAATCAACTTAAACCCACTGCTGGATGTACTACATTTTTGTGATCTGAACATCTACAGAGGACTGTCAAATTAACCTCCTTTGAAAGTCTGAACACACACAGTTTGCTCAGTTCACCTGGATTTATTCTGCAACATTTCTCATATTCATGGATGTTTAGTTAAGGCCATGTTACACAATAATTTTTTATTTTATTATCTGGCAAAGATTTATATAAGGATCGCATAAATGTAAATATTTGTAGTCAATTGATAAGTTTCCACAATATAGCACCAAAAAATTGAAAAATTAAATATGGGAACTCAACTTTCTATGCTCCTAATTAATTTAGCCAAATAAATCACATATCATGTAATCTATATCATATATATACAACATATTATTTAAGTGTCATGGATATTTAACAATGAGTACTCGGGAACCAGTATCCGGACTCTTTTCTAAAATAGGTATTGATATTTTTCCCAACACAATTTTATTTGTCCAAGAGAAACTAATATGTACTGTAAATATTAATATAATTCTCTCTCGATGAATAAAAATGTGTTTTTGAGACACTCTGATACATTTATTATATGTTTTTACTCAACCCGAACCCATCAAAAAATTTGCAAAAATAAATGAGATAAATATGGATAACATGACTAAAAAATGAATGAACAGGTGTTGTGAGGTTTAGCTAGTAAGCAACTGAAATTTCATTAAAACAATTGCGATTTATAACACTTAAAACATACCAGGGTGCACTGCAATAGATGATATCCACTTGCTATTGGACATCAGCTTCTTGATCATTTCCTGCTTCACCAAATCGTACACTCGAACATGTTTCTGAGTCTGGAAAAACAATGTATATGTAAAAGGGTCAATGTAAGAGTAACCTATATGAACTACAGCAGTCCTGACTATACTGCTTTGATTAAGACTAACTACAAGGTAAAATTCTTTGCAAAAAATGAAATAAAACAGGAGAGTGAAGTGCTGTAATAAACAAAAAAACAAACACATATGTAAAGTTCTTAAATTCCGCTTTCTAACTAGCATAACCGGTGAGGTGCTTCTTTTCTCAAACATACAGCTTTATTCGCCTTACATATCAGTATGATCATCTTTGAAACACTGAATGCAGTTTACCACCTGCAGTAATGGCATCATATACCATGAGCTCTTCACAAAGAATTTTCTATGAAGAACTGTTTGAAGGATGTTGAAAAACACTCAAAGCTATCATATGACGGTGTAGTTGGCATGGAGGTTTGCCCCTAACTGAGTACACATACCACCCACACTAGTCTACTTCCCTAAGTGCATGCAGGGTTGGCTGGATGCCACACCCTACTGTCCGAGCAGCTAAGTGAAGTGGGTATGGCTGTGTACAGCAAGACTACCAGGTACACCACTGGCTCATCGACTGGCCTCAAACACCAGCATGTCACCATGGACCACCATCTTCAGTCCTTCTTCTTCTTCTTCGATGAAACTGCAAGTGCCTTCAACTAGTAGTACTGTTGAGCCGGCTCGCAATCCTTTGGATTCCTGAACTGCCATGCATGCAGTGCCAGCCCCACTTATTACACCATGCCAGATCTTTGCGATGCATTTAGAGATATACGTATAAAGTTTAGGGAGTTTTAGTACATTTGGGCACAAGCGAACACACGCGAATGTGTGTGTCACTTATTTTCACCCTCTGTGAAATAAATTTGTGTTAATTAAGAGAGATCAGTCCCCGGCATCTTTGATTTATAAATTTTTCACCATACACTACATTTTAAGTTGGTTTAACAAAATTTTTCGCACAACACGTCATAAATAATAGTTTCTCAAGCTTTATCAAGTAGTTAAATTTTCACTCACTTTGTTAATCTTTAACTAGTAACATCTAGGAAAATGTGTCTTTTCCTTGCACGCAACTACAGCAGTTAAACCAACTACAGAAGTGAAGCATACTCTCTCTCATGGGAACCAAACAAACGTAATTCCGAGAGGTGGGGAGGCTGAATAACCTCCTGGGATATGGTTATTCGAGGTACCCTTAGTGAAGGATAATTATGATAAGAAGGTTTGCCTGGCTGGGTCGCAGTTCCTCTCACGTTGGAAAGTTGTAATTTATGCCCTCTAGGCTGGTTAACCTTGACAGGAGGAGGGGATCCATGCCCTAGAGTGAGTTAAACGAAATACATCTTCTGTCCTGGGAGGAGTTTGGTTATGCTCACTGTAAAGGTTGTCTAAAATGTTAGCGATGCCGGCTGTCACGGGATGGAATGGGGGCGGATTTAGGTGGATTCGGAGGGCTCCTACTGGCGCACAGTGTGTAATTTTAAGCATCCAGCTGGCCAAAAATCATTTTTTCCATCCCTGTCTTAAAAGTGTAATTCTTGAACAGACTAATTTGTACAAACCCCCAAGATAACATTTCGAGTGATGACACCCTCTTCTGCAAGGTATGTTACCCTCCAGGAGTCCTGGATCTTGTCGTTTCCCGATCATGTGATATAAGCCGAGAGGCAGGAACGCAGTTGACGTTTTAGATTTAATTATGTTTTGTAGTATTAGGTACTGATTTAGATGAAAATTAGAGTTTCATTGCTTCGCTGGAGTGTTTAAAGGTGAAGTGCACAACATTAGTTTAGTACCGTTTTATATGAGTTCGTGTTAATATTCAGTAGGTATTGCCATTGTCTTCCACTGTGACTCTTTGTAGAGACATTTTCTATGCCTTTCTTCATAAGATAAAGCAATTTCCAGCAGAAGCCAGGCGCAGACATAAACACAGTTAATTATTTAGTGGCACCATGTGCTCTGTTACTCGGAGAGCAGTATTCGAGTCGTGGAGCACGACTGACGTACGTACGTGGAGTAATGATATTTTTCAACTCAACTCATAATATGTAATTTGGGTATTCAGGATTGTCCTGATGACATTTCCTAGTCAGCAAAAAATTCTGTTAGCATTTTGTATGCAAAGATATATTCTCGGTAGACAAAATATGGCAGGAATAAAAATAAATTCTTGAAATATTGTGCAAAATGGCTGGACCAAGATGTCAGTTTTGAACAAAGCATTTACAAAGTACAACATTCTACTAGCCAACATAGCCAAAATGTGACTTCCGAGTCTAGAACTCAAAATGTGACTGCTGGTACAAGCACCCGAAGACATATGCGTAAGCTATTTCAATAGTCGAGCACGAGATCTACGAGGAGGAAAACTAAATCACTTCTCGAAGAAACATCACAAGAAGAAATAGTTTCTGCTACACAAACAATTTTTCGAACTTCCAGGGAAAAAAATGCTGCCGGTATTGTAGGAGAACTTGCATATTTCTCTCCTCAATGAGCAACCAAACTTAAAAAAAGTGCGAAGTATGTTCTTCCAGAAAAAACACAAAATGTCACCTGATGAGGCTCTCATCTTGATGATTGAATTACAGCTGACTTCTAACCAATACAAGAAATTAAGGGAGAATGCAATAGCATATGGAAGTACTTTGTATCCCCCCTACTACTAAGTAAGAAAAATTAAAGAAGAGTGTTACTCTAGAATGATCTTAATTACAGATTACTCTGTGGAAGTTAAATTACCAGCAATTATAGATCATACAATCAGCAGGATTTGTAGAGTACAAGAGGATGTTATGATTCGTGTGGCTGATCAAGAATATATATATATATATATAAAATTTTCCCAGGGCGACTCAACAAGTGACGAGTCTTTGTACACCATCTCACTTGTGCCACTTCAGTTCTTAGCTTACTCTGCTACTGAAGAAAACAATACCATTATGTGGCAAAATCCCAGACCATCAGTTCGTTACTGCAGACCTATAAAAATTAAATTTCAAAAGGAAACTGCAGATTTAATTAGAGAAGAATTAGAAAACATTCACACAGAGGAGAACAATTTGTCGCTGAATACCGTAATTTTAAATGGTGACATAACAGCAACTGTTGAACATGAGCTGCATTTCCCTATGGTGGATGGAAAAGTGTGCAGTGCCCTTGTCTTCATATACGTCATCTCATCTTCATATACGTCATCTCAGAGGTGTTATTTATGCAGTGCATACCCCAAGCAGATTAATAGTAACACTGAAACAGTCGATTCAGCAGTAGACCCAACCAAACTTCAGTTTGGACTATCGCCCTTACATGCATGGATTCAATGTTTTGAATGCTTGCTTCATATATCCTATAGGCTAGGTGTAAATAAGTGGCAAGTAAGGGACATAAAGGATAAACAACTGGTTGCAAATAGAAAGAAGAACATCCAGGAACAGTTCAGATAGGAAACGGGACTACTCGATATGCCGAAGTAAAGCAGTGGGAACACAACTGATTGAAACACAGCTAGAATATTTTTCAGAGATGATATCATTTCAGTAGATAAAACGGGAATAGATTTAGAGCTGATCAACCATCTACATGTCATTTTAGAAGCTCTTTCATGCGGGTATGCCATCAATACAGAGGCATTTGGCATATATGTAAAGGAAAATAGGGAATTGTACTTAATGAAGAATAAATGGTATTATATGCATGTGACATTACATAACCTTTTAGTTCATGGAGAGACAGTGATACAATATTGCATACTACCTATTGGCCAGCTGTCTGAGGAAGCCCAGGAAGCGAGAAACAAAGATACCAGGCATTTTAGAGAAATCTTTACTAGAAAAACTTCAAGGAAAGAAACAAATACCTTATCCACAGACTATTAATCTCTTCGGACCCTTACATAACAAGCTTAAGGAAATCAAGGAAGAGAACATCTTTGCCTATCTCCACAGATGTCGTGGAGTTACCGGCTGAGCCTCCTGTACTCAGTTATTCAGACGAAGATACCGACAGCGAGGGTGCCGATTCTGATAGTACAACATCTAATGTCTGATACAGTAAGTTGCATAAAGATGTTACCCTTCTATTTTTATCAATATCTGAATAACATGCTCTATTTGTAGCATAGCATAATTCTGTAGCCATATATATATATATATATATATATATATTTATGCAAACAACTGTTTGAAGCTAATAGCATAATGATACCTCATCAGCCTAATAAACTACCAAGAATTCGTTTTATCCCTTTTCATATATTTTAGGGGTAGATTTTGGAAAGTCATAAAAAACAGTTCTGAGATATTTATGTAGGCAACATTTTTAAGATAAAAGAATAACTATATCTCTCTGGGCTAATGCACTACTGTGCACGACTTGAATACACATTTTACCTCTTTTTACCCTCTTACGGTTTGAATTTATAAACATTGTAAAACGAGTTATTAAACATTATGTATGCAACATTTTGAGGTTAACTGCATAACGGTAACTCTTCGGGTTCATGAATTGTCGAGGATGATTCAAAAACACAATTTACCACTTTTCACCCTCTTAGGAGTCGTATTTAAATTTTAAAAATAGTTCTTAGTGGGTATCTGCACCCTAAGGAAATGTCATACCTAAATTTTCATGTTATTTTGTGTTCAGTGATTTGAACTTTGTGTTGATGAGTCAGTCTGTCAGTGAGTCGGGCACTAATATTATATAACATTGAGGTTACAAACCCCATCTCTTACAAAATTATTTGCTGTATTTTCCTGAATGGTACAATGTGTTATTGCAATGTACCATATAAGCTGCACACCAAATATTACTAACATTGACCCAATAGTTTTGGAGATATGATTTTTGGCCATTGTGGCCGCTATGTGGCATCAGCTAGCTATCTGCAGGGGGATATAGATCGTGATCACTTTCACTGTCGCAGTGTGTATCTGGTGCATGGTGACAACAGGTCCTGGGGACAGAAGGGGTTGTAATTGCTATAATAGGTGGGTCTGGCTTATAATTATCCCAATAATCAACCGTATGGTGAAACCAATATAATCCCTAAATGTTGTCCCTACCTTGCAGTACTGCCTCACTTCCAAAAGGTGCGGTTCCATCAAAATAAATTGCTAGTTCAAATAATGGTTCAGGAGTGACAGCATGATTGAAATTGTAATGGGTAATTTCACTAATCAAAGTGTTATTTGCTAATAGGATGTCTAATTCTCTTTGCCTTGCTCTGCGAGCTAATCTCGTGAGATGACTACTTTCTTTGGTCTTGTAGGGCATCTCTCTAATGAATTTAAAAGCACTAGGATATATTCTGGTCCCACCGGGCAGTATCCTCCTCCGGTCCTGCCTTGTGCAGGCTGGGGCAGTAAGGCAAGAATATGAAACCAGCCTGTGGATCTGGCATTATATCCCGAAGGGCTGAGCATTTCGGGTGTTCCTGGAATAGTACAACCTCATTCAGACTGGGAATATCCAGAAAACTCCACCCCGTTCCTCCCTTTTAGGACAAATAAATGGAGATGCGTTCACACAGTAATAGGTCCTTAAAAACTAATAAAAGCCCACAATCCTAGGCAACAGCTGGTGCCTCCTGAATCCGGCCTTATTCAGGCTGGGATCGAGGTCGTAGTTGGATTAACAACCTGGTAATTTTGAGGGTTCGACTCCCTGGTAGGTCAGGTGTCTCAATAGTACTAGGACCTCTTGGCCTTGTGCAGGCTGAAGGAAATTGAACGATATTAGGCTCACCCACACTAGTCAGCGAGCGAGATAGTTAATACCATAGGACCATTGAATAACTAATTAATTATTAACAAATTAATTCCATTGGGAAACAGGTAAAGGAAGGTATGCACAATTCACGTATTTAATAAATACGCTTGGAAAACACTGATATGCATAGCTATGAATATTACAGTAATTAATAATCAAAGTAATTATCTGGCAGATGTAGCAAAGTAAGCTAATGTTAAAAGTACTACACGAGACAGCTAAACGCCTAGCAGTCCAGAAGAGACATCATCACGACCTGCTACCATGGATATGAGAGGAAATGCTTTACGGGTAAGGATTCAGGTGAGGACATTCAGGCTTTCTGATGCCCTCTGCCTTATTCAGCCTGCAGCCTGGAGGACCAGCGAACACTGCTGTGTGTGAATCTCGCACCTCCTTATATAACCAAAATGTCAGCTTGTGGGCTGTCAGAGGCGAGCAGGGGGTGCTAGACTCACTTCATGGGGTTCGTTTATTTCAACTTCAGTGCTACAGCACCCTTTCCTTATCTCCCCCCCCCCCCCCTCGGAGGCTGTTGATGTTTTTATTGCCTCTGCAGGAGGCACTGGAAGCTGCAGTGTCTTTGTAGCAGGGGTGCTGCGATCTTGCATCATCCCTTGGAACTCACATCTCTGGCTGACTGGTGTCTATGGTTCCGTTGGAAAATAAAATCTCCAGAGGGAAATATGAGTGTCCAGATGGCGGCTTTGGCAAAGTACAATTTCTTCCTTCATGTCCCATGTCTGGTATCACTCAATAGACTGGGAATGATCGTGTAGGCATGACATCAATTGACCTATTGTAGTATGACTTCCCCACGAGCGTAACAATTCTTGAGATGCGGTGAAGTCGAAAAGTAGAGTGCGCATGTCAGATGCACAGGAATGCGCCATGCATCAAACAATACCAGCTTCAGAAAATGTTCAAAGTAATGTCCTATGTTGTGTCATTCCGTAAAATTCAATACAAAATCTAAAATGCAGGTTTTTGAGAAAAATTTAAAAATCCAAGATGGCAGGCTGTGGTCCCCCTTAAATTTGTCTCTTACGACATTCCATGTAGCTAGATATGTAGTTGAACCTCTTAAAGGGAAAGTATCCTTACTATCTTGGATTTACGTGTTTTCCTCATTAACTTAATTTTCAGAGTCAATATTTAAAACCCAAGCTACTCATGACATAGGGAACGTTTTAACAGTTATTTCTAAATACCACTTATTTTTCTTACATGATTAGTGTCACATCTTTAACCATAATCAAACAGTATCTAATTATTTAATAATTTCAGTCCCACTTGGGAAAATACAGGTATATTTGAAACCCTACAAATTAAAAAAAAATTTGTTAAGTAGTTGCCCATGTCATATCCAGCTTTGATTTTTTATTTATGGTCATACATTTTCATTACGAAGATTTGTAAGAAAATTTGAAGATGGAGTGGATACTACCCTCTTAAGCCCGTAGTTCTATCGCTCATCTACCCCTACCAAACAGTTAACCCAATATCTGATTAGTTATGGAGGAGGTACACAACAATACCAGCCAAAGGGGAAACCAGTGATAGGGCCACAATACATTGAGTGGCGGGAGTAATTGCATCAGGTGCCTGGTGCAGTGGCTGTGCAGACTGTCTTCATCTGACCCTCAGACAGCACCTTACAAGTATGATACCTGGCAGCTCACACCAGTGACACCGAAGGGGATCGGGCACCACCCCTCCCACTCACCAGCCTCCAAGGAGTGGAGGATGAGAGAGTGTGCAAGTCATTTATATGTTTTCTCCTTCTTTACTGATTAGCCTGTAGCATAAGTTTATCAGCCTAATTTAAATAAACGTTGTGTTAACCAGCGAGTATTAGCTTCCACAACTAACCATCAATTCCCTATAAAAAAATAAATGCAACAAATTCACAAAATATACATTGCACAAGGTGTATAGGTAACTGCAAGACTCACTGCAACAAAGAAGATGGGCCTTATTGGATGAAAAAGCACACATTGCACCAAGCCCTTGGCCCTACTGAAGGGAAGCTGTGAGCGCCGCTTGGACAGTTGGTGGATCAACACTGAGCGGTTCTGCCCCTCCGGCATCACCGTGGCAAAGTAGTCTCCGCGACCATGCCAAGTCACCTGCAAACAATACAATAAACAGGTTGCCATTCGGGTTAGCATCAAGCTGCTAACAATTATATATTAGCAGTCCGTTATTTTAATTTAGGGTTATAAATTTTTAAGCTTTACTGTAAATATTTTCCATTATAATATATAAATAATTTTATTAAGTGCAAAGAAAATAAGCATGAGAAAAATTATGCATATAAATTGTGACCACACGTTAAAAGCTTTGAGTTTAGTCAGTTACAGAATGGTTCAGTTCAAGTCCAACTTGCGAACAGTGTTAAGGTGTGGTTCAAATTTGGATTCCGAGAAAATATTATATATACATTTCAAAGTTGTTTCAATGGCAAAATTTCAGTTTGCCCCAACTCAGTTTCTTAGTATTGCATTGTCAAAAAAGCATAGGAAAAAATAATTACTATATAAGGTTTTAATTTGATGCAACTCCCTTCACAGGAATTTAAACAAATTAAACTCAGAAGGTGGAGAAGCTGAATTCCCTCCTGGGATAAGGGTTTTGAGGTACCCTTTTTGAGGGAAAATATGAAGAGTCAGTTTGCCTGGCTGGGATAAGGGTTTCAAGGTACCCTTTTCAAGGGAAAATAATGAAAAGGCAGTTTGCCTGGCTGGGTCGCAGAGCTTCGCACATTGGAAAGTTGTATTTTGGGCCCTTTTGGCTGGGTGACCTTGACAGAAGGAGGAGATCCAAACCCTAGAGCTAACCAAGTATGTCTCACCTCCCGGGAGTTTGGTTATGCTCACTGTAAAGGCTGTCAAAAAGGTTAGTAACACCAGCTGCCACAAGAAAAAATGGGGGTCAAATTAGGCAGAGTTGGATGTCTCCTGCCGGCGGCGTCCTCTATAGGGAGCCGGTCTAGTGGGAATAAGTGAGGGCTGCTCTAGTGGGGATGCGTTGGGGCACGAAATTGGATGAGGGGGCCGCGCTATGTGGTGTTGGCTAGTTGTCTGAGGGGGAATACAGATTGTGATCACTTTTCCCGCAGCGGTCTGTACCTAGCACGTAGGGATGACAGGTCCCGGATTCAGTGAGGGCGGAAGGGGTTGTAGTAACACTGCAATAGGTGGGTCTGCCTTATAATCATCCCAATAGTCAACCATATGACGGGACCAGTCTAATCCTAAAAGGCTTTCCCCCATATTATCTCACTTCCGAAAGGTGCCTTTTGTCCAAATAAATTCCTAAGTCAAATAATTTTTCTGTAGTAAGAGTAGGATTGGAAATATAAGCTTCACTAGTCAAAGTACCGTTGGCTAAGAGGATGTCCAATTCTCTTTGCCTTGCTCGGCGAGCTAAACTCTTGAGATTACTTCTACGTCCTTTGGTTTTCGTAAGGCATCTCTTTAATGAATTAAAAATACCAGGATATATTCCGTTTCAGTGGGCATTATCCCCTCTGATCCGGCCTTGTGCATGCTGGAATGGTAGGCAAGGATATGAAACCAGCCTGCGTTATATTGTGCTGAAGGGCTGGGCGTCTCTGGGTGTTCCTGGAACTGCCCGACCTTATTCAGTCTGGGACTATCAAAAAAACTCCGCCACATTCTTCCCTCCCAGGACAAATAAATGGAGATGCATTCACACAGAGAAAGGTCCTTGTAAAATTAGAAAAAAACCCACAATTCCAGGCAACAGCTGGTGCCTCCTGGATCCAGCCTTATTCAGGCTGGGATCGAGGTCGTAGTTGGATTAATAGCCTGGTAATTTAAACGTTTGACTCCCTGGTAGATCAGATAGTCTCAATAGTCCTAGAACCCCTTGGCCTTGTGCAGGCTGAAGGAAATCGAAGGATATTAAGCTCACCCGCACTAATCAGTGAGTGATATGGTGAATGACCTAGGAGTACAGTACACTCCCGCTTAATTGTGCTTCACTTTATCCGTGCGGCAGTCAGGTGATGCTGTAAAGTGTGTTGTTTAACAAGCAACGGTAAGTTAAGTCTATCACTGTGCCACATGAGCTGATGTTTATCGCTTTAAACTGTCAGCCTGTCACAGAGAGCTGCGTGAAACATCCATTTCCGTCCACTGAAGCGCGTCGGACTCTGACATCTCAAGCCGTGTCCGAAAAGACAGATTTTGTTGACAAAATGATCACATTACCCAATTTTGTATACAAAATGCTGACTTTTTGGTAATTTGGTATTTCGTACTTTCTATCTAGTAGTTGATGTTGGCAAAAATACATGCGCAAATGTTTTATAAAACAAATAATTGTTCATAAAATACACTAGGCATGTTTTAAAAAACAGGTAACTGTTGTGCTTTGTTTATATATTTTGCAACAAATTTTTTGAAGTCGTTATTGCATAACTTATTATTTTCTTAATTATTAACATATGTGCAGCATTCCAGTGATGATTGTAGAAATATTTTTCACTGTTAATGTAAAAATGTGTCACCGTGAGTGCTAAACAAATGACTGTCCACAGCATCCGAAATGATAAATTACAAAATGAATCCACCTTTTCGGTTTTGGACACTGCCTCAGTTATCTCTCCCCCCCCCCCCCCCCCCATCACCCAACTATCCAGGAAGAAACACGTATTTCCAGTTTATTGATCGCCAAACTGGGTCATTGTTCACTAATTTTCGCAACATCAATAAAGCGTAAAAGGACAGTTTAAACTTCCATGGAAGAGTTAGAAATAATAAAACAATTTGAGCATGGTGTGTTACAAACAAAAACATATCAATTCTGGTGCCAAACAAAAAGAAAATTGAAGCCTTTTCAAGAAAGGCATGGTTTAACTTTTCTTACTTTTTTTTTCATATCAAGTGTTTAAATGTTAACAAAAAACTAAACATTTCAGAGATTTTAAACTTTTGTGTGTATTTGTAAGTCAGTAAAATTTTAATAAGCTATTGTTTTCTAAGGGTTATTTTTCAAATGGGGATTGTACTGTATTGTTTAAATGCCAGGTTGTCTCATTTAAAGTCCCGTTATAGTCTAGTCTTTATTGCTTTGCATTCTAAACTTTCAACAAACTCTGCCATCTAAACAATCGGTTTGAGTGATGCACGTTGAGAAAGTGACACACACACACAACTACGGACCACTTACCGCTTATCTATCGCTCCCGGTCGCAGTGTATACTCGATGCGCAGTGAATTAACTACACTCGGTGCAACATAAATATCAGTTAAAGTATCATGCACTTTAAATCCTGCACATACAGTGCATGATTTGTGTTTGCTTTGAAATGTATAATAGGTACTGTGTTTTATCACGATTTTCGGAGCCAACATCACCGTTCCATTAATAGTATGATGCGTGTCCGTTAGTTAAGGCTGGATCACGGTCGTGTGGCTTTGGTTGCACTTAGGCCGGTTGGGCGTGCGGGTTTAGTTGACAGGAAAATAGCTGGGTTAATGGCAGTCATCGTAGGTGGTGCCAGTGAACGAAGTAAGGCGGCACAATCTCGTTTGGCTCGTCGGCTAGCTGTAAGCGGGGTTAGACCACCCAGCTGTCTGGCAGCAAGGCGCGCGACTCTTTCCTCCTCTCTGCTGATGCAGTGCCTCACCTTGAATGGCATAGAGTGGGTGTAACTATGGAAAACTCGAATTAAGCACCACAGACGCGGGTATCCCTAACTTAGTATTGCCTGGCAACAGTTCTGCCAAAGCGAGCTTCGGTGCTTCAGAAGATCCCCCACTGTTGTGGGCTGATCAGAAGCGTTGGAGCCACGTGGGAAGCCAAGACTATCAAGGGGTGTGCAATCCCAACCAAGGCCAGGCCATAGCACCTAAGCAAATACCCCCGCCAGCACCCAGGTGCTCCGATAGGGATAAAACTCAGATATACCGTCTCTTCCTGATTGAGAAGTGTTGCTAGTGGTCGTAGCTTGTCTATTTTATTCCTCCAGTACCTGTACATGTGGCACGAATAGAATAGCTGATAATCTAATGGGTGTGTTTTCAACTTGGAGCCACCTGAGGGGGAGTCTCCATTTGGAGCTTATTACGGAAATAATAATACTTTCCCGGTGCTGGTTGGTGATGCTCAATTCGAGGTTCTCCCAGTAATTGGTGACAGATTACCCTATGAATGAGACTCGAGGGTAAGAAAAACAAAGCAGTGTTTATTAAAGATTTATTAAACACGGTGACACATGCTTCCCTGCCAGGCAGACCGGTGGTTGGAAGTAATCCTACGGAATCCAGGTGTAGGTGACCTGGTCCTAAGCTACATGGGGAAGTTAAGTGAAAAACTGTCGAAATTACTTAAATACAAACCTAACTGTATATAGGGGGTGTCTGTAGGAGACAAAGAAAGAATTACGTGTTTTGGCGTCACTGGAGCGTCCGGTAGCGGGGCTGCAGAGCTCTAACAGCGACTTTATTGGTGGCAGCCTCTGGTGGCTGCTGAAGACTGTTGAAGGTCTCATAGTAGTCTAGACTCCAGCACCCAGGTGCTCGGAGAAGACTGCAGGAACAACTGGCGAGGACTGCTGCACACTGCCTTATATAGCAAGGCAGCGTGTGTCACGGTGGCCATGGGGGAGGGCATGTGTTGTCCCTCAGGAGAGAGGCCGGAGTGGGGGTAGCACACTCTGGTCATCTCTTGGCCTTCGCGTATTCTCGGTGGCACTCCTGCATGGCTCGTATCTGGCCGCCCTCCAGGTCCATGTACAAAACAGCGCGTGGTTTAAATCTCACGAGTGTAAAAGTGTACACTAGGGTTGCAGTGAGAAGAGTTGTAAATGTTTATGATAACTGGTATAAGCAGCACGCGTCAAGTAAAAATGTGTAAATTTGATTATCCAGGTTTTTAAATACAAATTCGCTTATTCGTGTTTTCTCTGACCCCAACAAGCTTAATCAGAAGTTTACTGTATTAATAAATTAACTAATTATACAATTAATTTGCACTGGAAACTAGGTGAATGATGGTATGTCCAAATTCAAAAAGATTACGTATTTCAATAAATACGTGAGAAAACACTGAGATGCATAGCTCTTAAAAATACAATAATTAATAGAATTAATTACCTGGCAGCAGCAGGCTTCATGAATGAAAACACGTGTGTGTAATAAAGTGAGCTAGTGTTTCGTGCTTGAAAGGGGAACTAATAGGCCTTAATAAAAGGGATGCTGTCATGACCTGATACACTGGATAAGAAAGGTAATGATTTCTGGATATGGATACAGGTGAGGACATAGATACCTGTGGCTGGTGGCGTGGAGCTTCTGCTTGTAGTGACTGACTTGTTCTGTGAAGTCGTAGGAGAACATATTTTGAAACGTGTAGTCTAGCAGTGTCTGCTCTCTTAGATAGCTTAAGTCATTGCGGACTGTGAGCAACTGAGAAACACAGCTTCTCCTGGAAACTTTATTGCTCTGCGAGAGTGGCCTAGTGGTCAGAGTCCTTGAGAGTTCCCTTTGAGTCTTGTTCAGTCTGAAGACAGGATCTGTACCACTTACCCCTGACTTATGTTGAGGCCTTATTCAGGCTTGCTGGTGCCCTCGGCCCTATTCAGGCTGGAAGGCCGGCAAACTCTTCTGTGCGATCACCCACCTCCTTATATACAAGTAATCTCAGCTCATGGGCTGTCAGAGGGGTATAGGGGGTTCTACTAGCCTCTCTTCACACGGGTGTGTTTATCCTGACTTCAGTGGTGCGGTGCCCTTTCCGTATTTCCCCCGTTGATATTTTTATTGCCTCTGCAGGAGGCACTGGAGGCTGCAGTGTCCTTGTAGCAGGGGTGCTGCGATCTTGCATCATCCTTGGTACTTGCATCTCCAGCTGACGGTGTCGATGGTTCCGTCGGAAAATAAAATCTTGAGAGGGAAATATGGGCGAACGCATGGCAGCTTTGGTAGGCAGTACAATTTATTCATGTCCCATATCTGTAATCACTCACTAGGCTGGGAATGATCGTGTAGGCACGACATTCATTGACCTGTCATAGTATGACTTCCCAACGAGCGTAACAACTCTTGAGATGGGGTGAAGTCAAAATGTAGAGTGCACATGTAAAATGTGCAGAAATGCACCATGCATTAAATTGTACTGCACAATGTTTCCGCCCTGCCTACTGCCCTAATAACTTTCAAATATAAAAAAACTTATTTGGATGTGAACGTGTAATTAACCTATTTGTCCACAGCAGTGTCGAAGAAAGATAGCCTTTATTTCTCTTTTCAGTAGTTCAGTAAAGTGTTTTTATTAATAAAATGCCTTTGGACTATGCAAACCTGGCACATAACTTAAGTAACAGAAGGCATGCATGAGTAAACAATGGCAACACTGATGGAAGGGGCTGACAGACATGTGTTAATGGGGTGGTATCTATTTTCAGATACAGTATTTACTGGCATAATTCTCGCCCTGGCACAATTCACGCACCCAAATTTTATGGTGCCAAATTAGGAAAAAAAACTTTTACTTTCATCTTTCACGCAACATCTTTCTCTCAACGAGGCATGTAATGCAAACAGGCCTGCGTCGCACAAGCTTTGTTTGACCGCACCACGTCGCTGATACTTCAAGGTCACTGGTCCCATTATCAATTTCTGGCTGCTGCGCCCGCACTGCAAACATGTAAACAGTCATCACTGAGTTTATTTGTATACGGGTGGTTTTTTTTATGCGAAGGGAATAGTTTACATTTATATTAATTAGAGATGGGACGAACCCAGATTTTGGAACCGAACCGAACTAGAACTTAACTCTGAATATTTTTATTGAACCAAACGAACCTTTATAAATTCGTACACGGACCGAACTATTTTATATATATTACATATATACACACACATACACAACCTGCACAGTTTCACCACTAATAGTTCCAAAATGTAATGGTGAAATTTTTTATAAAGTGGAAAAAAGGTACAAAATGAACATAATATTAACTTTTGATTTTTATAGATTTGATTGATATGGTAATTTATCATAACACTGGGAAATGTATCTTTCTAGTCGTTTTAGACGTGGTATGTGAAAACCACAAATTAGCAACACAAAAAAAATGTTAATTGAAAATGTCATTTTTCAAAAACCCAAACAAATCACTTAATTTGTATACAATTATTTAAAAAAGGAATAGCACCTGGTTTTACACACTATAGAGTTCAAAATATAATACTGTTATAACTGCTACAAAAACAATAATCAAATATGACTTGTTCTGTAATTTCTGTTGTGTTGCATTGTTATTTTTCAACTTCTTTGAAGTGAAGTATCATATTTACTCATGTATAGTGCACACCATAATTTTTGCAACAAGTTCCCGCAAAAACAATTTTTTGCTAAAATTGCACCAACAATTCGAGGCCTTGTTAGTAAATATATAACAAATTATTCTTTTATTTTAGATTAATTTGTGGCAATTGCGATATATTTGGAAAATATTTTTGTAAAAAACTCATGGGGCTAAAAGCCAAAATATTGTGGCATTCTGTAAGGTCACAGTAACCTTATGGTCGTCGTCGTTAAAAGGAGAATGTCAACAAATGAGGTGGGCGGCTGACTTCTTTTTTTTTTTTTGCTTCTTTTATGCAATGTCAGTCGTTAAAAGAGAAAAGTTATGACTACCACTTCACCACTTCTCAGAAATGTTTTCCTTTATTTTGGGAATATAAGGGAGCGCTGTACACCAGTTAGTACTTAAGTTCGTTTCAAAGTTCGTTAATGATGTTCCTTTCTAGCACATTTTCGAACAGAACACAAACTCCTGTAGATTTTTCGAACAGAACTAGAACCGATCTCTGACATGGCAATAAATTTTGAACCAAACCCGAACATGCCTTTAAGTTCGGGTTCGGTTCGAAATTCAAACGTTCGACCCATCTCTAATATTAATTTATGTTTAGTACAAATGCATAATGGGCAAATATACCAGACAAATTGCTGCATTTAAACTTCAGGTAATTGTGTATGCAAAGGAACACGGCAATAGAGAAGCAGGACGAAAATTCACGTTTCTGAGTTTAACATGGATGTCATGTTTTCCCAACACCGAGCCGCTGTTATGAAGTGAACCACACCTGTAACGAAGGCAGAGGTGGACGACGGCCGGCCACCGCCCGCCAGAGTAATCTTGTAGCAACCAACAGACCGACAGCTGCTCCGCCCGAGGATCTAAGGCAGAGCGTCAGCAGCAAGCCGCCGCGCCCAGCCACGCTGCAAAGGATTTAGGCACTTGCCCGGCTGCTAGCCCCAGCACACGAGTGATTTAATTTTGAATACGTATCTTCATATCTATTATCAATAAATAAAGTGCTGTGTTTTAAAAAAAAAAAACGTATCCCCCGAGGTTGCTAGGAATTACTTACAGTAGACCCCATTTTGATGTTTACATGCACGTGTCTTGGCGATTCCTTGCATAATTCACGCAACCTAATTTTTTGAACTAAAATACAGAAAAACAGGTGTGAGAATTATGCCAGTAAAGATGGTATATGCGCCTCTGAGTCTTACAGAAGCGGTGAAGAAAATTACAATAGAACACAGATTTTTCTGCCTTTTCCTTTAATTTTTTGATTATTTAACAATATTTTTCTGGTTCCCAAAAATATTCATTCAAAGAGGGTCGTTATTATTACTAGGGTTCTACTGTCGAGAGTTGGTTTAGTACACATCATAGTTGTTAGTTAAAAATGGGCAGATCATGGATATACTATCGCAAATGCCACAGAGAAGACAATAAATCAAAAAGGTGTCTGTACCTGCTTCACTTCTTTGAAGTGATTGATGATGACGCACACACCTGTGTCCCACAGTTCATCACTCACTTCTTCCCACTGAACGGATGTTTTAACTCTTTCTGGAACTAACCACATAAAATAAGATTAATAATATTTTTTTCCCCAGATGGACACTTCTACTGCAATACTGCAACAATGCAAAGTAAAAGAAGCACCATGCCTGGAAAGAGAGTTAAACTAACACGCCACTCCACAGTGCCACACCATCCATGCTCTTTCATCATAGTATATCCTTCTAAAAAGGACCCTTCAAAGAGTTCACACAATTCCTAGATATAAAGCACAAACTAAGTTTGTCAAAGACTTCATTACAGCTATCTTTGAATGAATTGCAATGGGGCGACTGACTAGATGGAGGTTTTTGAACATTCACCACAATGGCGAATGACCAAAAATACACGCACGCGCGCGCACACACACACAGAGATATATATCTCTCTCTGTGTTACGGCGTGTGTTTCTTCCTAATGAAATCCAATAATTTCACTTATTTTTGAAGTATTGTTATACTGGATCACTACTGATAGTACTGTACAATTTTGATTTAATAATTTAAAATTACGTTTTGTTGATTGTATGACACAATTTATAAAATAGACAGTGAAAAAGTTGAAAACTGTTAAGTTCTTATAAAATTATTTTTATGTTGTTCCAGTTTTATGAAATTCTGCAAAATATTTTTATAAAGAGTAAAAGGTAAACTGGGAGTTACAGTACCTGCCCATTATTAAACCTCATCAGTCAATCTGAGTGGTACAACCGGCACACTGACATATGATGCTTTAACAACAATGGTATTTTACAGATTACAGCTCATCAGTAAGCATAGATCTGTGTCTGATTTCAACGGAGTTTATATTGTTGACCGCCATGAGTCATCAAGAGATTTTACTTTTTGCCACTGCAATAATGGATGTTGCAGCCTGCAACTTTTATTATTCACCAGCCCACTGAGACTATGCATCACGGCACCGAGTACCACTGCACGCCAATAGACGGCTATACCAGTCTGCTTCGCTGCCTCCATTCTCCAAGCTGGCCGGTGACATCATGCCTCCATGAAGCTAAGCTATCGTCACTGCCTCTCTCCGGCTGCAACCCCTCGTCCATGAGCTCGCCAGCCTATGAAAGAAGAGGAAGCCAACTCAAGAAGTATAAATAGCGGGCCGTGATGCTCGCTCAGGACCAGTCTTCAGTAATCCACCACACACTGACCACCCTGTTCAGCTATGCTCCTAGCTCTACCTTCCAACCTTCATCGCACTTTTTGTGCCGAAGGAATACCAACTCCTTGGCCTCCACCGCGCTCGTCACCCGAGCCATCCTGTTTAACCTGCTTAGTCTTCACCGCATTCGTGCCGAAGAATTCAAACCGCCACATCGTCTACACACAGACACTGCGGCCCCTTCTGGTCAACAATTGCGTAGAGAGTTTAGACCAGTTACTGTTCTCACAGCGTTCGTCTACCCCACCCTTTGTCTAGCTTAGGACCAGGTCGCCTTTACCTGGAAAGCATAGGTTAAAGTTTCCCTAAGCTCTTACCAATATAGGAGGTAGTGTGACACATGTTTATTTCCTGTAATACGGAATAAAGAGTGTTAAACTGACTCCCGAGTACCACCTTCCTGTAAATGTTGTACCTATCCTAACTGACCTCATGCAGTGAGAGAAACTAAGGTGATCCCGAGATACTATTCAATCGAGCTAGCACACTGTTGAAAACCCACACACACTAGCAATGGCCAACCTTTCTGCATACCATGGTAGGCAGAACAGAAGAGCACACACACCGATACACTGCTTTCAAGTTCAGCTTGTCGGCCTGATGCTCGCCCTCTCCAAAGCATTTAGGCGCCGGAGGGGTCACTCCCTAGGTTGGGAAGACTTGGGCCAGGGACATACATCCACATGCAGGGACTGTTTATGACGAGGCCTGACTCACAGTGTTCACTGCATTTAGGCACCCAACACTGTGACAGGGGAGTCAGCAGACAGACACTCTACATGGCTCTACACGTAAGAGCGCTACACAATCCCTGCATTTTGCTTCACAGATACAAGCACGTGTATCCTGTTCATCCAATAGTGGCATTCATGAAAAAGTGAAACCGGTGCTAATGGCCTCTGGGCATTTACAAGAGCTTACCCCCCTCCCCCCCGGTCACTGCTACCAAACAGCTCGCACCTAAGGAACAAACTTAGGTCCTGAGCCGCCTACTAGTACCAGTCACTCCAGAGATCCCCAAGGATCTATTCCAAGCACCAACACTGAGTGAAGAAATCCACCCTTGGCTTGCTGAGTACCTCGGCCAACCGGATCAGCCACTGCCGATTTACACTGCTTACTTCCGGCTTGAACCAGTTGCTATGCCCCCGTCGGCACAAAAAATCATCATAAGTCAGTTCTCTAGCATACCTGCTACACATGTACACATCGCTGAGACCACTCAGACCAAACTCAATATAGAGGTTACGCGTCACCCACGTATACCACCGAAATCAAACAGCTTGAAATGGAAGATTGTCTTACCCAAAACCGACTTTGTACCTTGCCGTAAAGCCACCAGGCCAGCCCTCTACACGGAACGAGCACCCATGCCTCATAGAGACTAAGTACAGACCAGCAACCCCCGCCATACCTAGAGAACACCAAAAACATTCTCTCCTTAACATAGATGTCAGTCAGCCAAGGCGTCACGCGTCAACATGCTGTTGAGATTATTTTACTGTTCATTTGTAATTATGTTTACAAAAGTAAAAACTAAAAAATAATTTACAAAACAAGTATGGATATTGGCTCCTAATTAATAAAGCTTGTACGGAATTCACTAAAAAACACTATTATTTATGGTATTTCCATAAATTTCAGAGTTGTGCGAATGCAATTTTATTCTCATGAAACAAAAACAAAAAATATGTTATGAACTTTTGCTTGCCAGCTAGGATGGCATCTGCCTTCGTGTCGCTCCACTTATTACCCCTCCTATGGGTGAATTGCATTTATCAGGAATGAGGTGCTATGGTTTACTTCCATAACGGGGTGGCAGGCAATGGTTTTCCTAGCTAGAGTGAATTTCGGAAGGGGTAGATCCTTCCTTGCCAGACCTGGCACTTCCTCCGGCGAGATTTTATGCTGTGGCTAGAGTGGGTCTGCTGACAAGGGGAATCTAGCCTCTTCATCGCGTGTCTTGCTAGTGGTCATGATTCTACCATACGTGTGCACCAGGTACATTTGCGTGCCTGGTCCACAATATGGGTTGTGTTTTGATGAAATATGTCAAGTCCTTGTTAGGGGACAAGCCACAGTTCTACACTGAGTTCGGCAAAACCAGTATCAAATCTGCGGTTCCCTGCCCCTCTGTTTTGGGGTGATGCTTACAGGCGATGACTAAGCCCAATTCACACAAGAAAGAGTAAACGACAGTTAAACTGATTACATGTTTTATTCTATCCAGGATGAAACATGGTGACCCGTACTCTCCAACTGTAACCAAAGCACTGATTAACTCTCGGAAGGTAAGCTTGAACAGTCTTGCCTGAAGGGCACAGACACACAAATAGGTAGCAGTGATAACAACTAAACCGTAACTGAAGCTGGCGGTGTCCTGAAGGCACTTAAGGGGGAATATAGGTTGTGGGTTTAACGGCAAGTGTCAAGTTTAAGGGGGGAGGGGGTGACAATGACTATTCTGGGGCTGCAACGTGTGTTTGAAGAAGTCTGCGTTGTCAGTTGGTGATCACTGTTGGTCTCTCGTGAGGAGACAGTGGAAGAGAACAGACATAGCAGAAAGCTCCAGCACACGAGGTAGTGGAATGAGCTGCTGAATATAAACTGCCGTTCTGCGGTGGTGCAGGGACACATACAGTATTTTGGTGTGTATAGGCCGCACATTTTTACAAAAAGAATTACTACACAAAGTGGGGTGTGGCTTATATACAAGATATTGGCATAAAAATTTTTTTTTTTATATTTTCCCCCAAAACATGTTTAGAAATCGTCAACATGCAGTACATTTTAATGTTTGAATTCTTAAAGGATGGAAGGAAGGGAAGGGAAGGGAAGGAAAAAAAAAACTACTTGTGCAGTTATTTGTCCACTTGTGGGGGAAAAAAAAACACACACACACACCTTTCATCCCGCACGTGTCAAATGTAAAAATGTTGGAGCTCGCCCATAGATATCGTACATGAGAAAAAAATTTCTCTGCTGTACAAGAGAAAGATATATTACGTAGTTTGCACGCCTGCCGCGGCTCTACAGTGCACACTGATAAGACACAATTTTGTGTAACATGTTGCTGTGGTTTTGCTTTCCCAAGTCACATTAGCATCTGTGGAATAGTAATTGCGTGATGTATATTCAAAACATTTCAACATAACACAAATTTTCTGTAACAAATGTTTTGTTGGGGAGAAATAATGTCGGAATTTATTATATTTGTATGGAATTGTGACTTAACAATATTGACAGTAACACAAAAATTCAGTGCGGCCTATACTTGAAATATTAATTATCCCTAATTTTTCATCAAAAACCCATGGTGCGGCCTATAAATGCCAAAATATGGTATTCTCCTGCGCTAGGGGGTGTCTTGGGTGGCTTCAGGTAGCTTCGACGGGGGTGGCTCCTCCCTCGTAGGTGGAGACATACTTTGCTACCATCTCTCGGGGCGGCTGGAAGTAAGACTTTCTATTGTGCAGGTTACATTGGCTGCACGAGCTCAGGCGCAGCTTCGCTGGCGTAGTCTACTGGTATTCTCCCATCTCACGGGGTTTGTGTGTAAAGCGGGCAAACTTTTCTATATTCTTCCTTCAGGTGCATTAAGGTCTCCAGGAATCCACCTTATAGCAGGAGATGTTATGTTGGCATTGGTAGATACTATTTAGGGTTGTATCACTTGTAGGGCATGCAGCGTGCACGTGATATGTAACGTAGCTGCAACAAAAAAAAAGTAGTAGTCTGTATACGCATCACATGTAAATTGTAACAAATTTGTTGCAAAACCAAACCAAAAAATTGGAGGGCATGGATAATTTACTAAAGAGGTTCTTGATGTATTTAAATGTCAGATTTATGTAGTTCATGTTATTATAAAATAATGGCAACAAGTAAGATGAGTTAGAGATTGTACACTAAATTAACATTAATTAAACTATTGAATAGACATCAAAATCAAACGTTTTCTTATGTTACAACTTTTGGCAACAAAATATCCTACAGAAACCAAAATAAAAGTTATTTTTAAATTTAATTTCGGTATACCAAATATTTACACAATCATAGTAGGGATGTCAAAGTCGATTCCTTGATACCTCCATACCCTCGATTATTACAAGTATCGAAGAATCGAGAATTGAACAGTTAATTGTTATAAATCCCCATCCACCTTCACATGAACCTGTACCGAACTCGCATGCGTTGACCGGAATAAACATATAATTTTTCCAGCCCCAGCAAAATTATTATTTATTAAAGTTGAAAATGTCAGGTACTTTAATTTTTAAATACTTCTTTATTATCCGTCGTAAATATATTCATTCCCATCACTAAAAATTGCATTCAATGATGGTTCGACTATGAAAGAATTAAGATAATACAATAGAACCTCGATTATCTACGATAATGCAGGTGAAGAGAGTCAGAATATCTAAACTCACGGTTAAACGGATTGTTTTTATCTTAATGGCTGCCATGTGGCAGACGGCTACTAACAGTATTTGGCTGCCTCACTTCACTGCCACATCACACTCTATGTGCTGTGTGGCACGGCTTTAATGGGAAAACTTCACTGGTTTTTTATTGTGCACTTTCTTGCATTATACAGTACTACCTGTATACTGTTGCAAGAATGCTACAATCGCACGTGGAAATCTACCGCACAATATCTAAACCTATAAATGTCAGCGTAGATGAAAAACTAAAACAAACTGGCAGTCATGGATGAAAGACCACCGCAGCACACGCTGATACTGTTGGAGATAGCACTTTGTTGCGAATATGTGTTGCGATCAGCGTTAGTTGATAAACCACGTGCCAGAAGTCGGCGTCTGTCTGCAACCAGACAAGCTCCTAAGCTAAGGCCGCACCGATGAGACCAGGAGGGAAACTAGGAGGGTGGAGGCTGGAGGGTAGTGGCTGGATGCCGCCAGGCTGCACTGCAGACGGTTTACAGCTTGTATCCTCCAGTCTTGCGCGAAAGCTAGAGCTACGTGCATCAATATGTCATTTTCGAAAGTGTGTCTCAGAATTTTGCTTTCCGAAAATTCTGTTGTGAAAATGAACTTCTTAAATAGGAAACATAGATTGTGGGTTCATGATTATAATGCACAAAGAAGATTGCATGGTGAATTTGTTAGGGTTTATAAAGGAGCTTAGGAATAACAGTGACAAATTTTATAGTTACTTAAGGATGAGCAAAGAGTCTATCGATTTACTTTTCCTAAAAGTGCAAAACAGTCTTCATTATGTGACAACAAATCACAGGTAAACATCTCTGCAGAAGAGTGACTCGTAATTACATGCAGGTAAGTCACATATTATAACCATCATAAATTGAAAGTTATGGTAATGCATAATCTAAATGACAGCAAACAAATAGTGTAGTTACGATATTATTTATGATAGCATTGGGTTTAATGAACTTTATCGCGAGATTTCTCTATGCAGTATTCAACAAAGTAACTGCCAGAATGTTCTACATTAGGAATTTACTTAGTACTGAATACCAATTTTTATAAACATTATTTTAATATAGGTCTATCTGTTTCAACCCTATTTACAAGCAGTTGAAGAAAAATATTAGCTGTATTTGCCATCATTGTTCATAAGGTGCATACATAATAAAATAACCAAATTAATAATATTTACGACAATATCTTTGACACTTAATAATTTTTATTCTATGAAAATATTATCTCATAACATATAAGAAGTAAAAATAGCATTAATGAAACTAAATAAATTATATTGTGCAACAATACAAAACGAGAGCACATTCCACCTACATTACATTTCTTATAATGTAACTAAAGGCAGTTCATGGCATATTTGTGTGTCTTGTGCACCAACAAAAATGTCTAGCTGTAGGGAATGTTAAATGGTTCTGCTGATGGTGTGCTATATGATCCCGTAGATTTAGTAGGCCTATCCAGGGAAGCAGTAGGTTGTGAATTGTGATCGCCAAAGGAATTTGGTGTAGCTGGAGATGATGTGTTTGGCGAAACATGTTGAAGTGGTGACGAATCGTAGTCCTCCATTGCCTCATATTCTCTGGCAATTTGTGTTTGAACTGTAGGATTTTTTAGTCTGTGGAAAAGTGATGAGCATTAGGAATGGCTGATTTATTTTCTCAGTAAGACTACAGATTCACAGACCATACTAACTTATTTGAATGTTCCATATCTTTATGCATATTCCATGTGCCATACACATAGATTTTACCTAGATGTACAAAGTGTTTTATCATCATATTTATAAAATTATGTATTGGGCCACTTATAAACACATGTGATTTTGTGTGTTGTATTAAGTGTGTGAGTAGAGTTACGCATATGACTATATAAAACATGTACATATATATGTGGTAAATATATTAATTTTTAGTGTGGGCAGAAACAAATTTTAATTGCATATTAAAATTAAGGTTTAATTATGATTCATTTGAAATCAAGGCAATATGAGGCATCTTCACGACTTCTTTATTACAATAATATTTCATGCAACAACAATTATGAGGGTGTGAGTCCCGAAAATCTGATCAGAAAATTTACGATTGAGTCCATTTCAGAATGTTTGCTTTTTTATAATTAACTACAAGTGTGCAGAACTAATTTAATATTAAGAATATTTTTCATCTACTGTATCACGAAATAGCATACCGAAACAATAGTGTTTCCTAATTTTAATTTACTTTAGCTAATAAAAAGTTTTTTCACTCAAACATGAATTTCACTTCTAGGCTGTCATCTGCTAAACATTTACTCGTAATCATCAATATAGCCAACTAACACAAATATATAACATTCAGATGTTATCTAACATATAGGCGTTATGTCTTTGTTTATTACTTGTTGGGTTTTCAGTTTATGAAATTACTCATATTTATATATTTCAGATACCTGGCTTCTGGGGAGTCCTTCAATTCGTTGGCATTGCGATTTAAAATGGGCAAGACCAGTGTTGCTGAGATCGTCCATCAAACCTGTCAAGTTTTATGGGATATTTTGAAAAATGAATACCCACCAACACCAAAGATGGAAACATGGCTTTCTGTGGCAGACAAATTTGAAAACAGGTGGAATTCCTATAACTGTTTCGGTTGCATAGATGGTTAACATATACGAATAATGTGTCCTGCAAACAGTGGGTCGCAGTACCACTGTTATAAACAATTCTTTTCAGTTTTACTACAGGCTGTAGCAGACGCTGACGGAAGACTCCTTACTGTCGACATTGGCACTCCGGGGAGACAAAGTGATGGAGGAAATTTCAGAACATCAACATTGTTCCATTTACTTGAAACTGGAAAACTTGATGCGCCAGAATGTAAACCTCTTCCATCTACAAGTTCGACAGTACTATTCATCTTGCTAGGAGATGAAGGATACCCTTTACTGCCGTACCTGATGTGACCTTATCCTAACAGATATTTAAATGATTGGAAGCGAGTTTTAACTATTGGATAAGCAGTGCGCGAAACATTGTTGAATGAGTATTTGGTATCATGGCTGCTAAGTGGAAGCTGTTAAATAAGGCCATTGAATCAAATACTTCTAATACTGTACAAATGGTGAAAGCTAGAGATGGGACGAACCCAGATTTTGGAACCGAACCAAACTAGAACTTAACCCAGAACATTTTTATTGAACAGAACCAAACTAGAGCTTAACCCAGAATATTTTTATTGAACCGAACCTGAACCGAACCTTTAAATTTGAACACAAACCGAACTCGAAACTAATATGCTACAGTTTGCCGAACTCAAACTGAACTTGAACCAAACTTTAAGAATTTTTTATCCTCGCACATATGACTTCATAGTTCAGCCCTCAATTGGTATACATAAAACCAAAACGAATATGTAGAACCACCTTAAAAATGCAGTGGATTATGAATGCTAAACAGTAATCAGTGTGTGCACACATGCATATCTGCAAATTAAGTACTTAACATTGATTACAGCGATCCCATTGACCATTTTAGCAGTGTTGCCCACTCAAGTAATGAGAGTTTTGTTACTGGACCTCTGGACTTGGCTACGAGGTGTAAAGTTAAGACAACATATATACATACAGCCTTCATAGTCAGCCCCTATTTGTTCAAGTATAAAATACAAACTAATACAACCACATTCACAATTTCATGTCTAATTGTTTAAACATATGTGTCTAAAATAAACAGTACACATATATATCACACACACCCACACACGCACGCACGCACACACAACCTGCACAGTTTCACCACTAATAGTTCCAAAATGTATGGCCAAATTTTTCCTAGAGTGGAAAAAAGGTATAAAATTAATATAATATTAACTTTTGGTTTTTATAGATTTGGTTGATATGATAATTTATCATAACAGTGGGAAATATATATTTCTAGTCGTTTTAGATGTGGTATGTGAAAACCACAAATTTAGCAACACAAAAGAAATGTTAATTGAAAATGTCATTTTTCAAAAAAACTCATGCAAATCACTTATTTTTGTATACAATAATTTAAATAAAGAATAGCCCCTGGTATTACACACTACAGAGTTCAAGATATAATGCTGTCATCACTACTACAAAAACCATAATCAAATATAACTTGTTCTGTAATTTTTGTTGTGTTTCATTTTTACTTCTTTGAAGTGAAGTACCATATTTACTCGTGTATAGAGCACACCATGATTTTTGCAACAAGTTCCAAGATTTTCCTTTTGTTGCTAAAATAGCGTCAACAATTTTTGGGGCCTTGTTAGTAAGTATGTAACAAATTATTCTTTTAATTTAAATTAATTTGTGGCGATTGCGATATATTTGGAAAATATTTTAATTAAATAACTCAAAGGGCTAAAAGCCAAAATATTGTGGCATTCTGTAAGGTCGCGGTAACCTTATGGTCGTTAAAAGAAGAATGCCAACAACTGAGGATGGGCAGTTAGGTTCTCTTTTTTGCTTCTTTTATGCAGTGCCAGTCATTAAAAGAGAAACCCAACAGCCTTGGGCAGTGGTCTCCCCTTCTCCTCCCAGATAGCAATCCTCTAGACTCTTCCACTACACTGCCCTTTAAATATCACAGGACAGTTTAAGAGTGGATTTAATTTATGACTACCTCTCTACCACTTAGAAATGTTTTCCTTTATCTGGGGGAAAAAAGGGTGCACTGTACATGAGTAAATACTTAAGGTCGGTTCAAAGTTTGTAAATGATGTTCCTTTCTAGCACATTTTCTTACTGAACACGTACTCCTGTAAATTTTTCGAAACAGAACTAGAACCGATCTTTTACATGGCAATAAATTTTGAATTGAACCAGAACATAACCTTAAAGTTCGGGTTCGGTTCGAAATTCAAACGTTCGACCCATCTCTAGTGAAAGCTATTTGCATCATACACAACTTTGTTCTGACACATGAAAATTATATGTCAATATTGCACATGTTCAAGAAAATGCACACAGAGGTGTGACTAACTGCCAACCTATGCATCACCGTTTCACTTCAATAGCATCAAGAAGAAGAGATCAAATGATCTCGAGTACTTCAATGGTGTGGGTTCAGTTCCTTTGCAAGAAGATTATGCTCTTCCACAGAACATTGTGAGCTGCCATAACAGAAACCATCATGCTAACTGAAAACATTTCACTTACTAATTGTCTTTGTTCTTGAGAATCAGTGAATGTAAAAAATGTAGTCAGTATCTGTGTACTACATAGTATGTTTATATTCGTTTACAAGTAAATCTATTCTCTTCATATAGCCTAATTGAGATGGAATGTCTAATATATTTGTTTATGTTCTGTGTCATGTAACAAATTTATTCAATGAATGACAAAACTGAATATACTAGTGTGAAAATAAACAATCCACAGATATTCTTTTGTGGCACGTAATGTACTTCCAATACTGTATTATAGGTTTACAAAAAAAAAATCTGTTAAGTATACACAGCTGCCAAAAATGCTAATAATTTTATGGACATTCTTAAACATTAATATATATACATAGACATTAATATATATATACATAGACCTAAGTTGTCTTGGCTATCTAATATTAGTCCGAAGTCATAACTGTTTCAAATTAAACATTAATTACTTTTTCATTGTTTATTCGGAAAGATTATATGCGGCACTGCTTTCAAAATTAAATTGTAAATGAAAATGTTATAGAGCTACAGCTAATTGGTAGGTTTCATCCATTCAAAAGAAAGTAGATAGTAAATTTATTAGAGATGGGTTGAACCTTCGAATATCGAACCGAATCCGAACTTTAAGGTTACATTCGGGTTCGGTTAGAAATTTATTGCCATGTAAAAGATTGGTTTAAATTTTACAAATATTCGTATTTGGTCCGAAAATGTGCTAGAAAGGAACGTCATTAACGAACTTTGAAACGAACTTAAGTATTTACTCGTGTATAATGCAACCTTTTTCCCCCCAAAATAAAGGGAAACCTTGCTGGGGCGCAGAGTGTTAGAGTGGCATAGTCGTAAACTGTCTGGTGATGTTTAAAGGGAAGTGTAGTGGAAGAGTCTAGCGGTTTTTGCTATCTGGGTGGAGAAGGTAGCAGGCAACACATTTTTTTTTTAGAGAGAGAGAGAGAGAGAAGGGTAGCGTCACATTCCACCACTATAAAAAAAACCAGCAACTCACGGCCTAAAAGAAGCAACAAAAGAAAACAGGCCACCCATGGTGAATGCCACAATGTTTTGGTTTTTAGCCCCGTGAGTTATTTAAATAAAATATTAGCCAAATGTATCACAATCACCACAAAAAATTTAAAATAAAAGAATAATTTGTTACATACTTACAAACAAGGCGCCACAAATTGCACCAACAATTATGTTGGTCCAATTTAGTAAAAACAAAATTTTTTCCTACAACTTGTTGCAAAAATCATGGTGCGTACTATACACAAGTAAATATGGTACTTAATTTAAAAGAAGTTGAAAAATAACAATGCAATACAACAAAAATTACCAAACAAGTTATATTTGACTATGTTTTTGTAGCAGTGATGACAGTATTATATCTTTAACTCTATAATGTGTAAAACCAGATGATATTCTTTATTTAAATGACTGTATACAAAATAAGTGATTTGCTTGAGTTTTTAAAGAATGACATTTAGGCCTAAAATTTTGTTGTGTTACTAATTTGTGGTTTTCACAATTCCTCGATACCAGCGATTCTTGAAGAATCGTATAATCGAGAATCGGAAAACGAAGCATCTAAGCATTAAAACTCAATTCCTACAAATACATAACCTATCACTAGAGGCACGATTTTGTAACTCGCAAGAAAACTAAATAACACGAAATACAAGTTAAAATGTGAAATAACATGAAATATACCAAATGCGCAATATCTCACGAAATGAGCTTTCTCCAAAAGAAATAAACTCTTCTCCTATATTACATCACAAATTTACTTCGGCACTGTAAAAATCTAGAGACGTGCGAGTCTCGGGAAAATTGATAAATTCTAGAGATGAAAAAATTCTGGATTTCGTCTTGAGATAACTTTTAAATCTCGGAAATCATCGTTCTAAATGCAACAACACACATGAATACATTTATTTTTTCTTGCGACACTAAATGTAAACAAACATTCCAAAGATTACACAAGCAGTAAAACATGTACTTCGAGATAAGCTACAGAGAGTTAGACAACAAACCGCAAACACACACAACTCAGATGTTTACAGTAATCTATCGTGGCCACTTGTTTACTAACATTGACGGATGTGCATGAAACAAATGTGTGATATCTAAATTAACACATTAAACGGACTGTTCCATAAAATATCTAGTTTCATAAATTATGGAAGATGCTGCAGCCGATGTAAAAGTCCATAAAATGTCTATCATTTGGACATTTAATGTAAACATAAAAGTGCAAAGGCGAGTATAAAGTGTGCAAGAAAATAATATAAACACAAACCTGAACTCCTCTGAGACGACCTTTTTTAAAAAAAGAATTCAGATGATATTGATATTACGTAGATATTGCTTGTTTAGTTTATGTACGTATCTCATACTTCCTTTGCATTAAAATATATAAGTGTAAATAATATATATATATATTTTAAACTTCTTTGCATTTTCAGAAAAATTGCTCTTGAATTTACCAAAATGATACTGTATTTTAAAATTGGATCCTTTAAAATAATTACTGCTTTAAAATTTTTTAACAATGATTGCTTTTCAATAAGTGCCTGTCTTGCAAACATTTTAATAATTTATTATGTTGGTGAACATTTATCATGGCAAGTGAGGTTTGGAAATATTTTCGAATAAACTATGTGGACGAAATATATAATGATATATATGTACATTTTCAATATTATCTCATATGTCTCTTTTGAACTTTTAGGAATTTCGTATGAATATGTTCCCACTATAATTAAGAGTGGTATCGGCATCGAGATCAAGAATTGAGGAAAAGCGGAATAGTTACATCCCTAATTATATCATTCAAATCTATAAAAACCAAAAGTTAATATTGTGTTAATTTTGTACCTTTTTCCACTTTAGAAAATATTTGGCCATTACATTTCGGAACTATTAGTGGTGAAACTGTGCAGGTTGAGGGTGTGTGTGTCATATATATATATATATTTTTTTGTGTGTGAGGTGTGTGTGTGTGTATTTACTGTTGATTTTAGGCCCACATGTTTAAACAATTAGACATGAAATTGTGAATGTGGTTGTATTAGTTTGTTTGTGTTTTATACTTGAACAAATAGGGGCTGAACTATGAAGGTTGTATGTATATTATGGTGATTCCATTTTGCAACTCATAGCCAATTCCAAAGGTCCAGTAACAAAACTCTCATTACTTGAGTGAGCAACACTGCTAAAATGATCCACTGGACCACTGTAATTAATGTTAAATACTTAATTTGCAGATATGCATGTGTGCACACACTGATTGCTGTTTAGCATCCATAATCCACTGTATTTTTTAAGGTGGTTCTAATTTTATTTATTTTTTGTTATATAGATATACCAATTGAGGGCTGAACTATGAAGGCATATGTGTAAGGATAAGACATTTTTTAAAGTTCGGTTAGTGTACAAATTTAAAGGTTCAGTTCAGGTTCGGTTTGATAAAATTATTCTAGGTTAAGTTCTTGTTCGGTTCGGTTCCAAAATCTAGGTTCGTCCCATCTCTAAAATTTAGGAATATTTTTTGTATCTTTATTAATATAGCTTCACAGGCTTGGCAATCAATAATCAAATAAACTGGAGGTAATTTAAAAAAATTGTGTAACTTTTATTATTAGCGTGGAAAAATAATTTTAGCATTGTAGAGTGTTTAGTGTCGTAAATCCTGAGTACTAAATTGATTAACAACTTACTGTCTACTCCAGCTTCTTGAGATACTTCAGCCGACAAAGTGTTCAAAATTCTTGAATTCCTCCTGAGGCCATCTGTTGGATTCCAAATAGCCCTTTGTAGACAGATGCAATAGTAAGATCCTCCATCTCAGTTTCAAGAAGCCTGGAGGGTGGATGGAAGAACAAACCAGACTGTTCAGCTGGACACCCACCAGGCGAGTAGCCTGGCAGGTGTCCCGCTGGAGGTTCGAGGATGGATGTTTCCCGTGCTGCCACTTTCACCCACGAACAATGGTCAGAAACCTACCTCACTTGTCGCCAGGCATCTCGCCACCCTCCAGGTATTTCTCTTCGGTGCGGCCTCAGCCCTAGAGTTACGGGCCGCTGACACGGAACATGGATTGGCTTTTAGTCTGTTGTGCGACAGTTATGAGTAGTGGGAGCATAAGGATCCTGGTATTATTTTTTGGATTTTTAATTTTTTTTTGTTCCTATTATTTAACAGTATATTAGATAAAGAACAGGTACATTTTTGGTACCATACATATTTCCTTGTTAGGCCTAATTACATAAGTCTGAATGTTACATTAATACAGGAAATTAACTTCACTTAGCAGACCAGAAAGTCTTTCCTGTAGTTGTCTTCATATTTGTAACTGTCTAATTTGACATATAAAAAAAATTTCAAAAGGATACATTGACTGTAGGCACATGTTGCTACTCACTATATACTAATTTATGGTATTGGAATGGAGTGAAAGGATTTGCAGTTGGAATCGAGAAAAATTGACATTTTGAAATCCCTAAATCCTAGTAAATTTACTTACTGTTCACTGTCAATGGGAATGTTACTCATGCTCTGAACAGTGAATACCAGAAAAACTTGTCATTGTGCAGGACAAATGAAAAGCAAAAATAAATAGTACGTAGATCACTGGGGAAAAATTATTTGATTCAGAAATCCATCAGTTATTAGATGTGCGATGAGGGACTTGTGTAAGGTACACGAAAGAAGCAAGCCAACCAACCTATCACATCCTGTGGAGGGGGGTCTCTGAGGAGGGTATCCGTCTTGGATACGACCAGGCGGTCCCCAACATGAGGGTTGATAAGCAGCACCTTCCTGTCTGCAGCCACCGCAATAAGAGATAAGGCTTGGTTGGGGCACCAGCTGACAGAGCGCACCACCCCTCCCACTGCAATGGTACGTACGCAGCGAGTAGTCGCCACCTCCCAGACTACAACACAGCACACAATCCCCTTACAATTTTCCAATGACATGGCACAGATTAAAGTGTTTTACATTAAAAATGATTACTACATTTGATTTCATTATTATTTTTTTTCATCAGTCTTATTATTGTTACAAGAAAATTAATTTTTGGGTAATGTACTGTTGTACAGGCATGTCCAACATATTTTGTAAAGTATTATACCCTATTACCTTTATTTATTCATAATTGAAAGTATTACACAGCAAATTCAATTTATTGTATTCACAATTTGAGGGTTATACTTGTAAGAGTAATCAGTCTCATGAGTTATACCATGTCGTCAATGTCAAACAAACTATTTAATGGTGGAAAAATGGTACACCTAAGATGACATCCACTGTACTGCCTTAACTCTGAACAGCTAGTGACAATTTGTCCAAAACATGTGAGAGGGTAAAAATTAGCATTTCTGCATGATATTTATAGGTTTAAAATTTTACTTGTAGGATTCATACAGCTTTTTTTTATAAAATATTGAACTTAACAACTAAAACATTCATAAGTTAGTTATAAAAACAATGATTTGTGTTGCCCTATATAACTACAGAGACGGTCAATATGGTTTTAGATGCACTAGGTTGGGCACGCTCGGTACAGCACAGGAGTTAGGCGTTTGAACTAGGTTTCTTGCTTGCTACTCATGTGGGGTTTGTCGGTTGATGACTGAGTACTGTGTTAGAACAATAACAGGTTTGGTTGGGACACTTGTTCGCTTAGTTGCTCCTGTCTTATCAGAGATTTCTTCGGTCACTGCAGTAGGAGCATTTCTTGCTGACCGGAACTGGCGACTCTTGAAGAAGGGTGGTGTGCACTGGTACTGCATTGAGCAACACAGTTGGCTGCCCCGTATCTAATTTCTGTGCCCTAGAGCAGAGCACATACTACGGAGTGGTAGTCTTGGGCTAGGCGAGTGTGTGCAGGGAGATATACGAACGTGAACACTGGAGAGGAACGCCTCTCCAGTTGACGGGGAGTCTGAACTCTGTCCCGTTCGGCATGTCTGCTAAGTACAGAAGGGTCTGATATGCACACTCGCTTAATGGCGGTATAGGTCGCCTTTCGCTCCTCCCTCTGTGAGTTGTACCTTTTCCCAAAAGGCATCGAGGCCAGGTTGACACTTAAGTACACTTTCAGATTGTCGTGAACTCAAGACCCAATTCCTATCTAAGTGTGCAGTCAACAGTGGTTGATGGCACAGGCTCGGTGCTCTAATCAGAGCGGTGAGCTGTGTTGGACGCCATCCTACCACTATCGGATGAGGTTGCAACAAGTGTTAGGTCTTCAGTCCCAGGCAAACCATTGTAGCCACTGAAGTGTCTACAATGTGGCCATCCAATGGTGTGTGTGTCTGACGTACCGATTCCTGAGGGGAATCTGCAATCTTATTTAACAGTTCGTACTGGTATAGCAACACCCGGTCTCGGTTGACGTCGTACGATAATATAATTTCTAGTGGTCGCAGGAAATGCCTCTAGAATATAAATCCTCAGTGAAAGGAACATAATGTATTTATTAGGAATAATAGATACAGTGCTGCATCTACCTCATAAAGAAGCAGTGTGATATTGAAGTAACCTACGGTATACCAGTGCAGGTGACCTGCTCCTAGACTAACCAAGATGGTGAATGACTTTGACAGCTATGAAAATAACTATGGTCGAAGCTACTCTAGCCAAGGGGCATCTAGAAGAGACTTTACAAAAAGGGGACCACTACTTTAAGAGCAGTAGGTGTAGTTGCCTCTACCAGCAAGTAGAGATGGCTGCTGAACCAGAAGAAACAACAACGGAAGGTGTGTTGTAGTCTGCCGGTGTTGAATGAGAGTGTCTGGAAGATGCTGATGGTGGTACATGTCAATAGAAATTCTGGTAGCTAGTAGTAGAGGCTGCAGAAGCCTCTAGTAACGTCAATGGTGGCAGTGTCTAGTGGCTGCTGAAGACTGGTAGACAGTAGTGAGCCCCAGCAAGTATTGAGGCGAGTTACTGGAGAAAGAAATAACTCCCAAGCCCGGGCGTGCACTGTCTAATATAGTGCTCTCGGCCTCTGGCTAACGATGTCTGTTTCTTTTATTACGGGTACCTCATGACAGTTTGCAGGGCACTTCGTGAAAGTTTTACCCTGGTGAGTCATCACACTTCAGGAAGGCTGGTGCGAGAGGTGTGGCGTGGCTTCAGACATGGCGGCTTGGTGATTCACAGCATGGAGGGGGGGAGGGGGAAGGCTGCGGCGTGCATCTTCATGGATTTTGGAACCTTATATTTATGTGTTTAGAATCGCCTTTCAAGGTACTGGCGATTTAAGGACACTTGTGAAAGATGTTGCCGGGTTTGACACCTTCCCCGGGTTACGTAGAAATATGCAAGGCTGATGTGTTGTCATTGTTTAGTAAATAAACGGGAAAGCGGCACGCGTGAACAAACACTATTGACATAGTAACAAAACTGCTACAGATTTTTCATCTATTAGTTAAGAAAAGGAACATTATTGGGACACAGCAACACAACTCTAAAAGTATTTTCATCAGTCAGTTATGAAAATGTATATAGCAAAACCACTTCAAAAGTTTTTTTCTTTCACATTTAATTAAAGCAATCAATATTGAAAGATGGCCTTTAACATGCCTCTACAGTTTGCGCACCCCTCTTCCCATCTTGTTCCTCTTGTCTGTCACAACCAAGTTATATTTGCTGAAGTCCATCCCATTTTCACATAAACACAATGGAAACAGTTACTGTAGCCATTAAAATACTACCACTTTGCCTCATATCTGCATATATGTTGATAAACACAGCGTAAAAACAAAGGAAAATGGTGAAGATAGCCAAGTAAACCACACTATGGTCAACGATATATATATATATGGTTTTTTTATATATATATATATATATATATATATATATATATATATATATATATATATATATATATATAAAACCATACAAACTCACATATTCTACTTCGATTATTCGAAGGAGAAAATATACAGCAGCCATATATTCTTTATTCTTTGTCTCATACTGTTTGCAGACGTTGTTGGCACTGGCAAAAGCAGTGTTGGCTGCAATTCATTGTATGGAAGATGTAATAAGTTACTGTAATAAGCTGTCTGTGTTTTTATGTGACAAATTAAATTTGAGACATTTATCATGCCAATTTGGTATAAAATGGGATATTTGTGTTTAATTGCAGGTAAATAACTTATAGGGGCTAGAAAAATTTGCTATTTAAGTAGATATTAGCATCTATTTTTTTTCAAAAATTAGCATCTATTTTTTTAAAATTAGCATCTGTTTTTTTAGATGCTAGAATTTTGTTAAATGTAAGAATTATTCAAAAAATACGACTCATTACTTCTGGTGACAGAAAAAACACATTTTACAATGTACATATTAAAACACAATTGACATGCCTTGCGTTGACACCTGCAATGCAAGGCAAAATATGTAACATAGTATAGAAATAATAAACAAAATTTCAAGTATTTAAATTTAAGGTAGATAATTTTCAATACATGTGAAATTATTTATTTTCAGTAGAATAAAATAATTTTTCAGTTAAATACCAGTAAAAAAACATCACACTCATCAATTTAAAAACTACACCACAAGAACATTTACTTATGCCTAGAACAAATAGAATTGCAGTGTCCCTAAAAATTTAAGTTAAACCTACACTGCAGTTACAGAACTTGCAGAATATTGTATTTCCATCAGTAGCGTGTAACCCATAAATGTTATAATGTTCGGCCCTTTCCTGCGCCGATACTCTTGTTCCTTCCCATTTTACTTATTTGTAGTGTGCTGTTAGATACACAACTTACAATAAAAACATACAACTTACAATAAAAATATCGCTGAGACATGTAAACAATAACAAAAAGTAAATAGTACAACAGCAGGAATGCCAACTGAATAACTGGAATACATCGGAGTAAATAACGAAACCACAAAAATAAATAGTCTCCACGCCAATGTTACAAAAAACTTGCATTTGCTTATTTGATAACAAAAAATAGCGCAAACAAATGTGATCATTCTAAATTGCTGTTAGTTTTTGATGACTGTATGCGAGCATTTTACATCTTGTTATTTTGACTAGAATTTTCACTGCTTATTTGTTTTGTTAATCTATGGTACATATCTGGTAAATATGGCGACCAGTAGTCTTGTACGCTGTTTGTTTACAATATATCTGGGATTGCAATCCTTCTCTTTTAAGTACTTGGCACTAGAAAAATGTAAACTGTGAAAAATTAAATGAGTAAAAATAACAATTAAATTGTATTGGCGCCCAAAGTAAAACAAATACTGTAATGCTTTCAAAATTTCACTTTGTTAGGCTTACTTTTTGCACTGATATGTATTAATTCCACACGTTTATGGGTGTTCTAAAATAAATATAAACGACTGATTGAATAGAAATAACAGTTAATTGGTATTTATGAGCAAAATTTTGCAACTATTTTGGAGTTTTAAACAAAAATCACCAAAATAGCATTTTGAAAGAAATGTAGCAAAAAATCGCATTTATACTTGAAATTCGCAAATGAATCGCTTTTATCGCAACTTGTGAATTTTTCCGGCCCCTACTTATCACATTTATTCACAACAATATAGTTTTTACGATTTATCACCCTCTCTAATTATAAAATATATAAAAACAATTTTGCTAAATTCTATGCAGTAACATAGGGGAGGTTACACTCACTCTTGACGGTCAAGTCGTCGGAGCCGGAGGCAAGGTACTGGCCGCGAGGCTCAACGGTGACGCTGCGCACTAGGTCGGTGTGGCCCTCGTAGACCAGGGACTGCGTGGTCGGGAATGGCTGCAGGTCCTGTGGGCTTGGCAGCTGAGGCACCAGGTCCTCTGGCTCTATCATCAGCTGCACACAACATGCCATCTCATCACTCATATGCTGTGTTCTGGGTGGTTACTGCTGGTATGCTTGGGACAAGGCCTGCCCGCCGATAAGGAATGGGACTTGACTACATCCATATGCGTATAAATAGGAAACTAGTAGAAGTTGTATGAGTAGACCAAAAAAAAGGGAGAGTGCATCAAAATTTAGGAGAAAGGGTTAAAGATACAGATCGCAATTAGAACTTTTTAAGGCACATTGTAGGGACTTAGAAAAACTGAAGATAGACTTTGAAGAAAATCACATTTATTTCAGTGTTAAAAATGTGACCAACGAAAAATTCAACAGTGACCAACATGACCAGCTACCTAATAGTTGATTTCAAAGTGGCACATTACACAATTACCTATGAAGACCCATGCATGAATTTCACAAGAAAAATCTAGCGGACAATCGGGATCAAAATCATGTAGTGTCAAACTGCCCAGGTTGTCACTCCCTAAATTCGATGGACAAGCCACACAGTGGAAGGGTTATCATGATCTATTTACCTCATTGGTACATAGTAATAATAGGAATAGCTCATTAAGTCCAGTTGAGAAGATTCATTATTTGGTAACTTCACTGTAATGTGAACAACTCAGTTTAGTGACAGGGCTTCCATTAACTGAGGGCAACTAGGCTTTGGCATTGGCTACACTGACCGATTGGTACCAAAACATACGTGTAATTATAACTGCTCACTGGGAGATAATAGTTCAATTCCCGGCCATTACACCTAACTCACCGCAGATGATAGTCACTTCCATATGATACTGTGGAGGGACTCGCCGGACCTCCCTGTTACAGAATATAAACAGCATACTGTTACTTATAGTGTGTCAGCGGTTCCGTATTTAGCAATGTGGGCCCTTCACCAATTGGATTTGGATGAAGGCATTCAGTACCCAAGAGCAGCTAAGGTTCTACGAAATGATATTTTTGTAGATGATATTGTCATTGAGGCAAAATCACTGGATGAGGCATTTAGACTTCAATCACTGCTGATTTCTCTGCTACCACTTGGAGGATTTCATCTCAGGGAAAGTTCAAGCAGCCATCCTAAACTTTTGGAGAACCTGCCAGTAAGCCACCTTGAGGTTCCTCATTCATTTGATGAAGAGGACGGTGCCATCATAAAGGTTATGGGGTTGGAGTGGGATTCAAAATTAAGATGGATTCTCGTACCATGTCCTGCCTGCAGATATCACAGCAACAAGGAGAAACATTCTTTCAAACATTGCTAGAATCTTTGATTCTCTAGGATGGCTTTCTCCAGTGGTATTTAGTGCCAAGGCATTTCTACAGTCACTTTGGACTCTGGGTGTTGAGTGCGATGAACTCTTACCTGTGGATGATCTAAGGTTTTGGAAAACATTCATGACTGAATGTTCAGAGTTGTAAGTGTCTAGAACTTCCTCAACAAAAATTTTTCCCACAAACAGTATAGAGCAGCAGCTATATGTCTTCTGCGATGCATCTGTCAAAGGGTATGCTGCTGTAGTTTACCTTAAGGTTATAACTTCAGCTGGACATGTTCAAAAGCATTTATTGTTAGCAAAGTCCAAGGTGGCCCTTGTAAATACCATATCACTTGCACGACTCAAATTTTGTCGATCTCACTTGGGAACCAACTATTAATATATGCTGAGAGTGTGGTTTCAACCATAGTTCAGTTTTCATCCATTTATGCTTGGTCAGATGCTTTAGTTTTGTCATGGCTACAAACCTTGCCATATCTTCTGAAAACCTTTGTTGCCAATCATGTGGCTGACATTCAAGATTGTATGTCGCCCAGCCACTGGCGGCATGTGCCATCAAAGTGTAATCCTGCTGACTGTGGGTCATGCGGGTTGTCACCGCTTCAGTTGATAGAGCATAAGCTTAGGTGGTAAGGGGCCTACTTGGCTTTGTGAGCGTCCTGATAGGAGACCAGGCTCTGTGACTACTCTAGAATCTCAAGAGCTAGCTGAGGTCAAGGAGCAAACTTTGAGAGCATTCACTGTGGAAAGAGATGCAAGTTCACTGGTTGCGCAAGTCATAAGCCCATTTTAATCATTGTGGAAACTTCAAGTCATTGCATTTGTTCTGAGGTTTATTAATAATCCAGATCTACTAGCCTCCAGACACAGCTAGGACCGATGTCTGTGAAAGAACTCAAAGCTGCACTCACGGTTTGCATTAAGGCAGTACAAGTTGAGGCATTCAAGACTGAAATGTATAGCTTAAGGTACAATGGAGAATACTCTGTTCGAATTAGATGTTTAGCACCATTTCTGGACAGTGATGGTATTCTGAGGGTTGGTGGACACATCCATCCACCATTCCTCAGTACAATACGATACTAAGCATCCAATACTATTACCCAAGGCCAGTAATTTCACAGACTTAGTCACTGATCATTACCATTGTAATGTGTCGGTTCTGGATACTATTTGCAAGGTGAGCAATCAAATCTTGCATCCGGCAGCGTATGCTGTGCTTTCGAGCAAGTCCATCAGTGTGTCAGCCATTGATGGGAGATTTAGTAGCTTTCAGAGTGCAGCAAAACAGGCCATTCACACATACAGGTGTTAACTACAGTGGTCCATTTCCAATGAACTGCATCATTTCAGAGGTTATGAAGTTTTTTTGTTTTCCTCTCTTTTTTCCTGCAAAAGGGTTATTGTCAAAAACGTTTGTTGAAACAATAGCTTTTTTTAATATTCATCTAAACAAATAAATAAAAATGAAGTGTCTATCTGCGATTTCAAAATTTATACCAATATATAAGCAAAATATGCTATTTACACGATGTTGAAGCATAAATAAATGTTTTAAAATTTTTGTCTGTCTATCGGGATGTTTGTCCAGAATATGCTTCAAAATGGATGAATCGATTTTGATGAAACTTGCAGAGATCATAGAGAGTATTTCTATTTACAATCTGCTCTTTTTTCTTTGGAGACACGTTGATAAAGTTTATTTGACAGGAAATATGAGAACCCAAAGAGGAGCAGCAGAATTTTGTAGAATTATTTTAGGTATTGGAATGAAGACACAGAAAATCTTGACACAAAAGAAAATTCCTGGCTTTGTGAAAGATCTATTTTAGCACCACAAATTATATGGTTAGTCCCCTTAATACTATGATATTAGGAAAGATTTCTGGAGATTCAGCAACGTATACGTCCATAAATACAATATGTAATCAAGAGGAGTTAGTACAGTTTCCTGTAGAATTTTTAAAATAGCAATGTCGCCCCCGGACAACCAGCTGACAAAATACAGCTAAAAATTGGAGTTCCCATTATGCTGTTTCACAATGACAATAAATAAATCAGAAGGTCAAACTTTAGGGAGAGCCAGCGCTGAACTGAGACAGAATTGTTTTACACAGTGGCAGCTATACGTAGCTTGCTCACGTGTTAGTAATTCTACAAACATAGTAATTTTAGTGAAAATAACAGAATGCAAGATATAGTTTATAAAGAAACTTTGAAATAATTGAGTTTAAATTACAATTTTTTTACACACACGCACCACGCGCGCGCACAGAGAGAGAGAGAGAGAGAGAGAGAGAGAGAGAGTGAGTGTGTATTTTAATAGTTTGGTAGAAACATTATAATTTAAACTCAAATATTTCAATGTCTCTTTATAAACTATATCTTGAATTCTGTTATTTTCAGCTAAATACATATATCAATCATCAATATTATTATTTGTAATATAATTTTATGAATAACTGTAAGTTAGGCAATAAAATAAATAAAATTAAAAAAAAAAAAACATATAATTTATTATTTTTAATACATATATGTATGCATACATACATATATATATATATATATATATATATATATATATATATATATATATATATATATATATATATTTATACTAATTAATATTAGATTATTTACAATCATTATTTTGCATTTAAATTAAAAAAATAAAAAGATTTGTAAATTCTATTTGATTAATATTTAAAACTTTAAAATATATTTTTTTGTTTTGATTGTAGAAATTATTATGTATACACTTCAAACAAAACTATTCACCCTTATTCGAATTTTATACTTCTATTTTAAAAATATGTAAACAAATCCTAAAGTCCACATGATCAAAGTTGCGGCACAGATAGTTAATAAACAAAAATTAGGCTAATAATTATATTCACCTACTCTGAATACATTAAAAATAGACAATGTGGCCATGAGAGGGCAAGTAAGAGTTAAAGAGCTGCACTGTACCTTCATTTTCCTAGCCCTGGGGCAGAGGTAGAGGTCAAGGCAGCGCAGGAAGCGCTCCCTGATGTAACGCTTGTAGGCTGGTACCTCCCGCAGACAACTGTGCTTCTCTGGTATGAAGTGCAGCTTCCTCTTCCAAGGTGTTGCCTTCAACTTTCGCCACTGCTTCAGCTGCAACCACCACCATCCTTCATGCCACTACTTCACTTGAACAAACAACTAATTTGAATTTCACAACACTATGTCACAAGGTATAATCAAGGGAAATATAAAACATTTGACTTCACATAACCAATGTTCTGTGACACACCACATTTTCAGTGATGACATTAAATGTAAGTTGTAATGTCTACCTGCAAGGTGCTGTGAGTCGCCTCTCCCCCCACCCTCCTCATCCATGGGCGCACGCGTTCCTGGGCATGTGCACTCTACTTTACGACTTCGCCCCATCTCGAAGTAGCAATGCTTATTTGGGCAAGTTATTCATTAACTAGTACAATAATCACATGCTGACAGGGTCCAGCATCATGACTACAGACTCGTCGTTAATAAATAAATTGTATGTTCACTCAAAGCCATCACGCTGTCTCCCTTATCCCCAACTCGGGAACTGTACTGTTCGACGAGCTATCAACAGCCTGCCCAATTATCAAGTCCCACGAGTCGCTACTAGGGAGCAGCACCCCTGCCCGTGAAATGTCGCAGCCTCCAGAGCCTCATGCCAAGGTGACAGAACTGCCAATACGTCCATCACAGGCGATAAGAAAAAGGTCACCCTGGACTAGCACTCACAATTTCATCATTCCGGAAAGAGGCTAGCACAACCCGCACCCCTCCGAAAGCCACCAAGCTGAGATTTTCATTATAAAAGAAAATGCCTTTCCAAGGCTCAGGACTGTTCGTTGGCTTGCACAAGCCTGAAAGCGAAGGAAGGGGTAGGTGGCAACCCTGACTCCCAGTCTGTGAGACCATAGCCCTGCTCTGCAAGAGTTCTGACCACTAGGCCATCACCTATGCACAACCCCGGTCTAGTGATAAGTCTCCATGGGTAATTGGTAAATCCACCCTTCATCACAGTCTGCAAAAACCAGAGATCATACCAACAGAGAGAAACCAATAGGCTGGAAGTTCGAGTTCGACTACTCCGGAGGGAGCAATCCAGCAAGCCAACTACTAAAGAGCCACATCCCTTCTGAACCAACCCCCCAACCCCAAAATAAATAACTACCTGATGGTAATTGTGGTTCATTCTGAACACACACCCATGATTAGCAACAATATTGCTTAGATAATATTTTTGTATTGTAAATTAATTTTTTTCCATAGGTCGCCTTCCCCTACTATAGATTTCAAAACTTTAACAATATTTAGATTGTTATGATGCATGTTGCTCTGCGTGTTGAGCATGTGCACTCTACTCATCGACTTTGCCCCATCATCGAGCCAATAATCTCATATGGGCAAGTCACATGCCGGCAGACAATAAATCCCGTTCCTATACGGTTGCTCCAAGCTCAGCGGACAATTAGACACGCAGAATATTATCAAAATTGTACTGCCCACCCAAAAGCAGTCATGCGGTCGCCCACTCACGCCTGAGAAATTGCATTTTCCACAAAGCCACCAACACGTAGGAATCAGAGAAGCTACTTTGAATGGGTGTTGCAGGAGGGCAGCACCCTTCGCACAATGTCGTGATTGCTGCCTGAGCCTTGTGGAGAGGGGATAGATATGTCACAGTCTCTTGCCAGGGAGATAAGAAATGGTGGTGAGGCCCACAACCGAATTAAAACAACCCCTGTGAGGCGAGGCTAGCCATTCCCATGCTCCTCGGGCAGCCTACAAACAGAAAATTTCTGTATATAAGGAGATGCCAAAACGCAGCTTGATAGTTCCGTCAGCCCTCCCACCCTTTCAAGGGCAAGGGGCTCCAGTCTGTATAACACTCTCTAGCTTGTGCTCAGTGAAGAAGCAACAACAGGGAAGTAGCTGCAACGCAGTTCAAAGAGGCTGTACAAGCTCTTTCTCTCACTGAACAAGAAGCCCATGGAGGAAACCCAGCTGGAGAATTAAATGTCTCTCACGACACCCAACTCCATCAGCCATCAACGGCGACTCCAGCAGCAAGAGGTATCACAACGTCCTCACCTGTTCCATTCAAACTCCACGGTAGCAGATCATACCATCGTCCCTTTAGACTGCCACTCCTCCAATTGCAGATCAATTTAACACTTAGAAACTTATTTTCAATTTTATTCTCACCTGCAGGTTTGCTTTCACCTGCCACAAATTTAAATTTCTTTGAAATTTAAATTATTTAATATTCTTGCACAGAGCTACGCATCCCCCTGAGTTTCCAATATATTAAATAAATACGCTTGTGTTAAAATTGAATCCCCCCCCCCCCCCATTATTCTGTTATTTTATCCTCGGCACGTGATTTATTAATGGTAATTTTAATATTATTGACAATTTATATTATGACTCATTATTAAAGCAACCGCTCATGGATAGAGATGTGTGGGCTGCTCATGGATAGACACATAGCTTGGGTATCTTGGCGCCTGGAGAAGGTTATAGTTTGAATAAGATGTGGGATCCCAAGTATTGTCCGGACACCCATGACTCCCAAGAGATCCATTCTAGACTATCCAGACTTCAACGCTATCACCTCAATTTATCTGCAGAAAACTGGACCCCGGAGGACTTGAGTGACTCTGAGTAAATTGAGTGTGTGCCATTTTGTTTAAGGTAAAAATTTGTAACAGGGAGCCAATTGCATTTTATCTTAAACAGCAGTGGTAGTAATGCCACGAAAGAGTGGAGGACGCAATAGCCAGATGTTTAGCCCGATGGGCATTACAAAGAGAATTAAATTTACCTATTATACAGTAAATCCAACCACTTATAACGAATTACCACAGAGCTCTCCATCTATTAAACATACTAGTGAACCACACAAACAACCACCCCCCAATAACTAAGATTGCAGTTCGTACCTGGATCACCTGTTGGGAATCTACTGGCCTTGACACGACCACGAATATTTTGGTAACCTAGGAAAACTTAAGGTAGATACCCAACCTAGCACCCCACCTCGGCCGTGTACAGTCCCAGGCAAACCAACCAATATGTGTAAAATACGCACAGCCACCAAGAAACTAATAATTGTTCACATCCCTCTAAAACCAGCGATATCATGTAGGGTAGTGACTATCACCCCAGATTTCGTCCCCGCGAGGAAGCCAACTAGGCCCGCTCCACGCAAACACAGGGGAAGCACATGAGAAACCAAATAGTTAGTAACTGGGAGGATTCATTTCTGGGTTTATTTCTTGGTTTTAGTATTTTCATTATATCCCTTACATTGTGACAGCTGGCATCATGTATTTTGACAACCTTTACGGTGAGCCGGACCAAACTCCCTGGGAGGGAGATGTATGGGGTCAAGCTCGCCCTGGGGTTTCATTCCCCTCCTCCAACTAACACTCCGCCTACAAAGTGTCACCCCAGATCTTCCAACGTGGGCAGATTCACGAGCCCGCCAGGTAATCCAAATAACGAGTACGACGGCACTCTTAGCTCACTTAGCTCGTAGTAGACGAGAGAATCAGTGCTCATACATACCGGATATAATTTAGTTTGAGTTATTTCTGAAATTAAATCTTCTCTCCCCTTTTTTTCTCGGGAACCGGGAGGAACAACAAGGAAGTAGGAGAGTGAGAGCGTCTAAAGGCATTAAACAGAACCATAATTTTTCAAGCAGACTAAGACACAAGTGGGTTACCAGAACTTTCAATTCCGTAGCGCAAGTTGATGCGGTCTTTATTTACCTCGCCATCTACTTCCCAAGCGACTTGCTGCAAACAATAATTACTGAACAACTCCAAACAAACACAGAAAACAAAATGGGGTACCACATAGCAAATAAGTTATATCAAACCAAATTTACCAAACCGAATTCTGAATATTTAACTACATGCGCACACCAAACACATTTCTATGCAAGCTATTAAAATACACAATTCATTTCATCGGCCAACCCACCTGGTCGTTTGTGCAGATGTATGCCCGAAACAGTACATATCAGCTCGACAGAAGTTATACGTAACATTGAACAGAGTCCCACGATGGACCAAGAGCTAAAATACCCACAGATATTTACTACAAGCTGACTCGAGTAGAAGTGACTGAGCCTCGCGCTGATTCTAAGGCACTTTGCATCAAAAATTACAGTAGCCAAAGAGAGAACAGTTCATCACGCATGCGTGGGAAGGTGGGAGAATCAAAGAGAAAGGTGGGGAAAAGGGAAGGGGAAGACAACAAAGGCGATCACGAGGTGGAGCGGCGAATCCAGAAGACTAGACTCACTCTATAAGCAAACCTTGCGCACTCAAGGTGCACACTGAATTTAGCAACATTTTTTTCCCAGTCCTTTGAAAAGTGTAAAATAGGGGTTTGACTGTACTTCATTAATTTTACACCTTCAATATGCATACAAGTATAATACAATTAACCATTTTAATAATTTTTCCTGGTTAGTATGCATGATTTTCTTCAATCTCATTAGCAAAGTTTTAGTGAGGCTTTACTGTAGTTATGTTGTTCTACCCTGTAATTTATCATACTTTGTATTGTTTCATGAATATTTATATCATGCACAGAGAAACATTCACAAGAAATTAATAAATTCTATGTAACATTTGCCAACTAAGTTAATCTCTGGTGTTTACTAACGCACGTGGAACCTCTTGCAGAACTAGGTAGGTTGCTGAACTACTGCATGCTATTTCAGGGAAAATTACGCATGCACACAAATGCGCCCACATGTACGCACACATGCACACACACAAAAAAACTATTCAACATCACAATGAGAAGCAGCCCGGACTGACTAACCTCTCGCTTGTCGAACAGGTACTCGGCAGGAGGATTATAGGACTCTGCATGGCCAGGCAGGTTTCTCTTAGGTGCGGGGATGTGGTTGTGTATACGGCGCATCTGCTCCGCACTGTCATCGCTCTGCCACAGCATGTAGAACTTGGGGCCTGTGTCCACCTTCTTCTCTCGGGGCTTGATCCAGCCCATCTTGATGGCATGCACGATCCGGCTCACCTTCTGCTTCTCCGACCGACTGGGCAGGAATGACCGCTTGTGCTCCGGGAACTTGCGCACAGGCATCTTCATCACCTCGGACGAGAACCACTCTATCCACGGCTAGAACACACACCACACCCCTTTAATACCTGCCCTAACGCATGTCTGCTGGGTTTGGATTAGCCACTGTATTGCCTCTACTACAAGTTGCCCTGGCAATGAAACATTACTAAAGAAAATAAAATAAAGACAATATGGTATTCTAAATTATAAAAAATATTCAGCACATCACTGACTGGAAATTTGTGGCATAAATATGGACATCAGAAATATATGCCCAAGTATTGAATTGGTTCATTCTGGTCATATTGTAGAAAACCAACTGAGGGGTGAAAGTCTGGAGAGGAGGAAGAGTCAATGGGTAGTGGCTAGTACTGGTGTACGTTTAGTGATCCGAATGACCAGCCTCTCCAAGAAAGAACCAGCATGCCTGTGGTTTATATGGTCGAGTGTTGTGATCCCCTAAAAGCGGAGCCTAAAGTAAATATAGGGTATTGTTATCTCCTGTTTGCTTCCCCTCAGTGCTCCCTAATTAATTAAAGAGTGCCTGGCCACATGGTCTACATAGTGAAAGAGACCTACATTTGGAGACACACTAAATTCAATGTGTAATTTTTGAGAGTTGATGCTATGTTCCTTTTTATTTAAAAGGGCGTATTTGTGTTTTCAGTTTTCAGTAATATAAACAGTAAATAATCTTGATAGTTCCGGCAGCCACCATGTCAAGCACCCAAACTCAAATTCCTACAGCTTTCATTAAATTAATATTTTAATTTATTTAAGTGTAATTGAATGGTGTTATGTATGTCAAATGTCATGTGTAATTTTTATATGGTTTTCCATTTCTTTTGTAAGCCCGTCCAGCCTTTTTCTAAGTATTTACAATTTCCCCGACACGCATAGCAACAGACACACTGGACGTTTGAAATAAATAATGTGTCGGAATTACTATCCTAATTCCTCTTAGTGTTTTGCTGCTTTGTATTCTGTTTTACATGAGCTCATATGTAAGATATGTGTAACTGTTTTTCCCCTCACGGAGCTGGCGGGAGATCTCCCCTTGGTAACCGCATCTCCACGTCATCCGCCTCAGTCTAGTTCGGCAGGCCTAAAAGAGTGCACGTGTGCACGTTGCACAGGAACTTCAACTTTTGGCATGGTGATTTAGCTGAAATTGTGTCTTTTAACCAGAACATTCAATTCATTTTTTTTTCTCCCCGCGCACACAATCTCATCTCCGTTGACATGCGGCCCTAGATTTTACTGCCTTAATCTGTTCACGTGCTAACCAGTGCTTTTTCCAGTGTCTGCCGATGGCGGTCCTTGTACGCCATGCCTGCTTTATTCGAGGGACTTCCTGTGATGTTCTTCTGTGAGATGCCGGGAACAGTAAGGGCATTTATTGTGGAAGTGGTTTGGCTCAACACTCGCACTAAACTTTCATGATATCTCAAAGCCATTTGTAAATAGTAAACATGTTTGTGAGAGCCTGTAAAACCCATCTAGACTAGGCAACATCGACTAATACCCTCTTTTCTTCCCCCTGAGAGAGAGAGAGAGAGAGAGAGAGAGAGAGAGAGAGAGAGAGAGAGAGAGAGAGAGAGAGAGGAGAGAGAGAGAGAGAGAGAGAGAGAGAGAGAGAGAGAGAGAGAGAGAGAGAGAGAGAGAGAGAGAGAGAGAGAGAGAGAGAGAGAGAGAGAGAGAGAGAGAGAGAGAGAGAGAGAGAGAGAGAGAGAGAGAGAGAGAGGAGAGAGAGAGAGAGAGAGAGAGAGAGAGAGAGAGAGAGAGAGAGAGAGAGAGAGAGAGAGAGAGAGAGACACACACACACACACGCACGTGCATGCAGTCGTATGCTAGTGAATGAGCAAACCCTACGATAGCAGAAGCACATGAGTGTACAAGAGGAATCTAAATGTAAGAGTCGTAACTGAGAACAGTTCTCACCTTTATGTGAATTAGAGGTAATAAAGAAATTGTAACAAAATTATACAGAAAACGTAAGCCTTCTTAAAACAAAACAAAAGGGTTTAATTGTATTTAATGCAATTAGATACAAATAGTATAGAAGTAGAAGCAATTATTATTGTTGATTTATAAAAATTCTTTACTTGAAAAATTTCAACCAACTTAGTCTCAAGCATAGGTAAACTGTAAGAACTTCATTTTACAGTTCTAGGCACCAAGGAAAATACTGCAAAATGCATGAAAGTACAAAACATGGAAGAATATTACTAGGTCTACAGTTGCGTGTTCGGGCCATACTTAAGAATATTATTCTACAGTCTTACCGCATATTCATCAAACTCTGCATCTGGAACTTTCTGGGACTGTATCCGCTGAATAAGATCCACATCAGCATCACAGAGGATCACATCTTGACCTGTCTGAGGATCTTTCACTGTACGCCTGCATGCCAAACATGTGAACACTACATAAATTCAAACTTAACAAAATAACTTGAATGGTTTATAAAATATGTTAAGAAATATTTAATTAATAACAAATACTTGTTACCTGTAATATTACGCCATGTTTGGATTTTAGTGTTTCACATAACTATGAAACGGTTTGTGAGTAATTCATATTTTACTCATTCTGAGCCCCAAATTAGCCTAGCTGATTTCTGAATAATCATGTTTGTTATTTTTCTCAGGACCACCTTCGGCTATAACAGAAGAACTGTAGTGGTTCCTAGTTTTGTCAAATAGTTCTCAGAAAACACCAGCAACACATTATTTACTTCCCATATTTTAAGTACCTATTGTCAAGGTCAATAGAAAGAAGGGCAACATTAATAACTTCTTCATCTTTTACATACCAATAGTAAAGATTAATTTTATAATAACACTATCACCTAAACATATACAAATAAAGTTCTTTTATTTCTGTACACAACAACACAATGATTAATAATGGCCACAGTGTATGTCTCGCTGGATGTATAACTTAAATCTTGGTGCAACACATGGAAAAAAAGCCATGATTAAAAAAAAAAAAAAAAAAAAAAACTAATTTTTATGTATTATATTTGGGACACCTAGGTTTTTGGCACTACAGCGAAATCTTGCTGACAAATATCTCTATAATAGTTCTCATTAGTAAAAAGTTTTCTTCTTTCCACTTAGAATGAGAGAGAGAATTTAATAACTTTGACGCGTGATGTACCCGGGAGTAAGTACTTACACATCTCAGAAGTGGGGTCCTTTTTGTATAGGTACGTCTTCTCCTGGATGTCTAGTCCTGACGGGGCACTGATACTCGTCTGTTATACAGGACTGGTCTGGTTACTTGCCGGCAGGGCACAATGTCACGTTCGGCTAATACTATCTTGTGTTTCAGGGGCACTGCCTTGACAGGGATACCTAGCCGACGGAGTGCGGCAGGTTTGTGTGCAACAATGGCTGGCGGTGGAGCTGCTGTGGTCACTGCAGGCATGGTTGAAGGTACGGGCTAAGGAGCTGGTCAAAGGATCGCTGGTACCAAGAGGGCGATGGCCGGCGTGGGTGGTCAATCAGGCTGGCTGAGGTGGCTTTCTACACACCAGAGGTACTTTTCCAGGCCGGTGCATACAGGATCAGCAAACAAATCCTTCTGTACCTCTAGTGTCACAGGATCCTGTAGGTGCATTAATGCCTAGGCCTGTTCCCATGCGTAGAGTTAAGCAACGGAGGTTACAAGTGCAGGGGATAGCTCGTGTAGGCATCCACAAGTAAGTAAGGTGAACTTCACCCTCTCCTTTAGTCCGCGCCTTTTGGAATAGGGCATCGAGTGTACGAAAAACACCCTCTTTGACTGAGAGAAGAAAGGCAGGCTCCTTGAATGGCAATCTACATGTAGGACGACGCGAGGGCTGTCGACTGAGTGGACACCGTATTCCAGTATTAGGCACGGATGCGCGGTATGCACTGGATGTTAGGCAGTACTGTCTCAGGTGGGTGTTGCCCTGACAGAGTCTTCCCAACTCAGGAGTGGAAAGGCTGGTGAACACCGAGTCAACAAGCTGGTGCAATGTCAGTGTACCTGTGTAGGCACCCCCGTTCTATCTACGTGTAGATAGAAAGGACAGGCATTCTAGGTGCTTGTGGGTAAAATGGAGTGTCTTGGCTCGTATGAATATCTTTCCTGGGATCAGCTGCGTTCCCTTCCCGTGAGGAGTCAACTGGGAGGAAGGTGCTAAGTCTACAGGAAATGCGGTACCTAACGATTGAGCTAGCACACATTAATTTCCATTCAATGGGAAATACACGTGATGGCGTACTAACTCCTGCGTCTGCACGAACTATTACCAGGAAGCTAAAGCACTAGAATTCCGGTAGAGGCAACCGGTTAAACTGACTAGAGTGCGTGGTATTGAATACTATGCTGATTCCCTCTCATATTGTTGCTCGAGTGTCCTGATGTAACCCTCAGATACAGACGCATTGCTAGGATGACTAAGCAAGGATAGCACAGGATTAGTCCTAAAAAGGACTGTCAGGATAGGATTCCCTTGTACTGGCATGTCCGTGCAGAATAGGGAGGTAGGTTAGCAGGGTTCGTTGCGAAGAGACACACGTAATGTAGAGGTCGAGTGGTTAGACTACTCATAGAGTAAGGGCTTAACTAGCAAACAGTTTCAAGCAGCGGGTGCTGGAGACTGCAGCGTAGCGAATTTGAAGTGGGGTATGTCTGAGCAACGAGTGCTACACTGGCAGTTAGATCGTTTCCTGGCGACTAGCACGGCGGGTGTCAGAGAACTGGCCTAAACGAAGGCTTAAAGGAGTAGACTAGTCAGTGTCCGAGCAGTGGATGCTGGACGACTGAAGACTGGTATCGCAGGCTGGCCAGAACTCCGTGGGGGAGAACTGAAGACTGGTCTGGAGTCTAAAAAAATACTCCTTCGGGCTGCTGCCCTATGCTTATTGGCCAGCATCATGCAGGTGAGGGGTGGAAGCTAAGCCGGGGGGGGGGGGGGCTGCAAATGTATGACAAAACGTGACGTCACTGGCTGGTTGGAGGATGGGAAGTAAAGACAAACAAAAATCCTACTAGTAATTGCTATCTAGCAGCAGGTAAAATAATTCATTACCTATATATAATTAAGGTAGGCCAGTGAATAAAAAATCTCACAGTAGATAAAACCATCTCAGGTCAGGACAAATGTTAATGTTAGAACTCCCAAGCAAAGTTAAGCGTAGGATGGAGCTGAACTCATTGAATTACCCCACTTGAAAAAGTGTAATGTGTCAACTTGTATGTTTAATGATAAATATTTGTTAATTTGTGTTGTTTTGCAATGTCAAATATTCTGATAAAAATAAGTTGTGCTGATGATGAGAATGCCTTATTTTCCAACAAGGCTAAGTCAAAATGTAGACATTTTACTTTTGAAAAATTTTTCATAGTTATTGCAAACACCTGTTGATGCAAACCTCATCACAAACTGTCAAAATACAGGTCTTCTGATGTTGGCATTGAATAAGTTTCACTAGTAATTTTTGTAAGTAAGTATACACCATAGCTGTTATGCCAGCTAGTATGGCACAAATCATAGCATTACTTGCCTAATATGGCCAGATTTTATGACCTGTCCTATTTTTGTGGTACGTTCCATAGGTACCAGCTTTTGTACCTACTAATGACTTAATTCAATATCCAAAAAATGAAAAATTTTATACAAGCTATTTCTAACCACTAATAAGTATATCTAAATTATTTAAAAATACAAGTACTATGAATAAAATTTATATTTTAAAAGCAAGTTCAAAATACTGCTGAATACTCTTTTTTCCTACTGATTTCTGATCATAAATTTGTGCTATGAAATAACTACATAATGCAAATTTTTCTAATTACATGAATTTGGGGGGGGATACTCCAATGACATCACACCATCATTTTAAATTACTCAAATACACCAGTAAGCATTAAACTGATTTAATGGTGAGAAAGCCACAGTAAGATGTGCTCGTTTTTTAATACGTCTACACAAGTTAGTGGCAAGCAGTTCACAAGTGAGGTCCATATCTACAATGAACCAAATATGCTTGTGTGCACCTGCTGAGCACATGTTATGTCATTATGCTGACTGCTGTTGTGTAATAAAACTTCTCCATGCCAACTCTCGTAGCAGCTGATATACCAGCTCATGCACCAGACCTTATGAAGACATTGAACAAGGTCAGTGTAACATATTTTTACCAGCATCAGAGGCCCAACAGTAACATAACTTTGGGCTTGGTTCCATCCCTTTTGCAGATTCATAATAATTACTTTCAATGTACAATTATAGAAAACTTACATTTCAAGAGTTGTTTTATATTTTTGTGCGCCATCTGCCTGTTGTGAAAAATCGACAAGTTATTAATATAATGTAAATATGTTCTCAACTATTTACAAGCAGATAACACACAAATTTACAAACAAAAATATCAAACCACTGGTAAAATACATATTTGCCATAATCCTACAATGTCAGTAACTACTATGAATCCAAAATTACTATGAAAAAAGGAATAATATCTGCAAAATGGGTGAAACCGAGCCTTTAATAGCAGCTGCTGGTAGCAGACGACATTAGTGAACACGAGTGGCAAAAGCATCAAGAGCTGGCCCTCAACAGCTCCAATACAATACTGTCTGTCAGCTTATAACCAATAGTGTACAGAACTTACCAGAAATTGGGGTCCTCCATCCTCTTCAAGAAATTGTCGAGGGCATCTCCCTGGGGTGGTTTCAAAATCTTTTTGCCATCCCAGTCATAACCCAGGTGTTTGTACTCATCATACCACTTCATGGGAATATTACCAACTGTATTGCGAATATCCTGGGGAAAAAAAAAAAAAAAAAAGTTTCCAGTATACACACAAAAATCACCATCTCAGCTTCGAGTCACAATGAAACAACCTGACCATGAAAACGGAGGAAGCTTCAGTTATTACAACATTAAATAACGTTTATATTCTTCAAATATGTAAATTTAAAAAATTGTCATAATTTTTTACGTTGCACGAAGTAAGATGTAACATTATTCCTAAATACGACACATAAGTGAATGGAAGGTCAATTTTGTTGGCTGCTAAACAATCCTGGAGCCACCATATATCTCTATCTCAATAGGATACATATTTCAGGCCTTCCAAATTCTTCTTTCAAAGTATGGAAAAAATTGTCAACTTAGCATTAATAATCACTGGGAAATGTGTGAAAATTTACAGCACTGTGTGAAAAGTGTAAGGTATAAAGTTTTACGTAAACTAAATGAACACACTACAATGATAGCATTTAACACAAGTACACTAGTACTTAGTGATAAGTGATACCAAAATGAAAAAAAATAATATTTTTACTGTAAGCTACATATGTATCTGCTGAAACTTCTTGGTTTACAATATTTATCTGTAGGCTCTTTACGGTGAAATGAGTGCTTTTAAAAGCCCTGCTTAAAATTATTCATTAGCCAGTAAAGTAAAACTATGCAGTTATTAGAAAAATAAATTTTTCATAAGTTTGCTAATTCTTACATTTATATGCATTAAATAACAGTAAGCAAAAGACATCATTTGAATTATTGGCAAATGGGGCAGCGGTGGCGTAGTAGCCAGGATACTTGCACATTCACCATGGTGATCTGGGTTCGATCCCCAGCGGGTTCACTCGGATTTTCGCACATGAGAATCGTGCTGCATGATGCCGCTTGCCAGCGGGTATTCTCGGGGTGCTCCCACTGCCCCACCCTTGCATTCCAAGTGCCGCTCCATCCTAGGGTCTCATTTCATGTTATGTTCAGGGATGATGAGCAGCTACGGGTCCAAGCTTCAAAATCCGTCATTCCGAGGGTGTCGCCTCACCCAAGTGCACTCCCAATGCAAAATTTATTAATATAATTATGAGCAAATGTTTACCTAACACTTTTGATTCAATGTTACGACGAAATGGAACTACTTGGCCTCCAGTGTTACCAACTTTTGGGCACATGCCAGTCAGCGTACCCATTAAAATATGCAAATGATTCAAAAGTGCTCAACTGATTGTGCACGTCCAATGCGATGGCTTATCAAACCCTTTCAGGTTATCACTAGTACTAATAAAATGTAGCCCTCATTACAGAATGTCTGTAGTTTCAATTAACCAATGCCCACAACAATATTCCTGTATAAATCTTTTATAAAATCATTCTAATAATAGAAAAGTAAAATAGCGAGGTTTCCATTATGCCTACCTCTTCATCAGACGAATCACTCTTGTATTCACCAACTTCTGCCACTTTTGCTTCATCTATTTTAATTTCTGGTTTTTCAACGTGTTCAGCTTCAATTTCACTTTTGTGAGTTATCTGCTTCTTCAAAATATTTTTTCCTTCAATGTTTTTATCTAAAGGACTCGTGCTTTTCTTTTTTAAATCTTTCTTCTTCAAACGGGAATGCTCACCCTGTCCACTCTCCAAAGAGTTATTTTCACCGACCTCTTCGTCATCATCTTCATCGTTTGTGTCATCCTCTTCAAATGACAGCTCATCAGACTCATCACTGCCTTCAACACCATAACCGCTTGTTGAAACTTCATTCTCGCCATCAGTTTCATTACTGTCATCCTCACTCCACTCATCACCGACAGAAAATCCCATATCTTTCTCGCCATCACTACTCTCACCTTCTTCCAAGTCGTCGCCATCATCCACATCTGAACTGTCTTCAGCAGCTTCGTCCACTGCGGTGTTTGTGAAATCTATGTCCACCTGCAAAAAAACAGTTATTCAAACAGGTTAGATTAGCAAAGATACATCTATAGTTGCATCATTTGTCCCCAGTTTCCGATTAATCTAAACACATAATAAAATTTGTTTATTGAAAACACATTTAAGCAGTGGCTGTTGTTAATTTGTTGCCTGTGGCTTAAAGTCTCGTCTAAAGTGGGGTCACTATCAAGAAAGTGGATTGGACGAGGGCAGAAAACAATTATGGCCCATATGAAGGAACAATCCTCGGATTTACCTGAAGTAATTTCAGAAACCCATGGATAAAAAAATAAGGGTGATTGGGCCCAGTCCCTTCCATAAAAGAGTTGTAGCACAAGTCAGGTTGGACAAGTGTACACTTAGAGGAAGTACAACTATACAAACTATCACTCCATTTTTTTAGCACTACAACATGACGGAACATACAGCAAGATCAGAATTTGTATGAAACATGGCAAAATTTTAATACACAGATTTGGAGAAAATTTTTTAGTTTGGATGTGTTAAGACATATGTCATGTGGTGTTAACCCTTTCTCAAACCACAAACTGACTCACTTTAATAGCAGTCAATTTCACTTGGTTTAAAGACAAAATATGACAGTCACTACTGGATCATGCAGTAGTAATGAATTACATAATCATAGATTTGTAATATTAAATATTTAGTCTGTTAAATCAATGTGTATGGTACAGCAAAATCTGCCCAATTTCTTGCATTAACAGGCTTTGAAAAATTAATTTAATTTGGCAAAGTTAGAAAACTGACATCTAAGGTATTATGGAAAAAAACATTAATTTTCAATTTTTTTTTTTAGTTAATGGAACACAAATTAGGAACTGCCTCATTTGAAAAAGTCTTCAATAACCACTTTTACTTTTTATAAGAAAAAAGCCCATGCACCATAATCAACCTTGCTGCTGAAGTTCCTCAAAGCCACGACAGACTTTTGTGCCACAACATTACAGGGCTCTACAGGAGCTTAATCTTGATGAGCAAACCAAAAATTGCCACAAACAAGTGATATGTTTTGGGGATGGTTACTAGGTTGGACAGATGAAGTTAAGTTCGGAGGGCACCAGCTAATAAGTCAAGGGCATCCGCTCGGGTTAGCAAGTGACACTTGAGGTGGGCGAGTCAAAAAGCCCAGACGAAATAATCTTGTGTCCGGTGTATTAATGAGGTTGCATGTGATGACTGACGTAGTCGGCTACATAGATGTTAGAACACATACACACTATAAAAACTGGAGTATTGTGGCTCCCTAGCACGCCATTCCAATGCACAAACATAAAACACACAAAAAAAAAAAAACTTATGTGACATAGATAACGTGGCAGGTAGTCAACAGTTATGAGGACCTGTTACCCTGAAGATCCCTGTGAAGAGAGAATAAAGTATGCATACACAATGGCTTCAGAATATGAATTATAATAAATAAATTCAAGCGAGATAGTGAACACAAAGTTAAGTGGGTGTGCGGCACGAGGCCCCGTACTGGCCTAAGCTGTCCTGCACAAAGGCGTTGCGGAAATGCTGAACAAAATTAAAGTAAAGATTATGCCAGAGGGGCACGAGTCTACTTCGGAAGGGAGGTGAACTGGGGTGCACTAAGTATAAGAGAAAGGTTCCGGTAAATTGAAGTCTGTGTACGTTAAGTGATTGGTGCGAAAAGTTTCACCCCTGAGCTGCATGACGCGACCTGCCCTGATGCTCGCTCTTGCCAGACTGAGGAGGGGTTCGCGGGTTACCTGCCTCTCTCTTCTTCCTCTTCGCCCCCTCTCTCGCCCTTTTCAGTGCGTAACTGGTCAGGTGTCGGCACGTGGAACCATCTCCTCTCGCTTCTGCTGTGCTGCCGCCTTCCTGTCGTTTCTTCTCGGCGAGGGAGGAGAGTTTTGGAAGAGAAGTTTACAGAAACAGGTTGTTTCTTTCAAAACTAGACCTTCCTAGTTCGAGGGCAGTTTACATATCAAGTAGTGAAAAAAAATTCTTTAAACAGCGGGTTGTACAATAAGTAGTTTGTACAAGGTATTTTAAGTCGTTTACATTTTTATCTCTGTCCTCAAGAATAAAAAGTGTAGCTAACGAATGTTTAGAAAATAATCCCGCTCGCAAAGGATTAGCAATAGGGAAAGTTTATTATGGCCCTTACAGGACAAATTTAACTGGTGTGTTTTTTTTTTTTTCAGCCAGCACTGTCACACTGTAAACCAATTATGTGTGAAAAAGGCACGAGCTTTTAAGGAAAAAAATCTTATTAAACCCTACACTACTCCAGGGTTTTTCTATACAGAAAAGAGATAGAACACAAGGCACACACATGTTAACACAAGACACTTAATGGTTAAAATATTTGTATACCATTTTTACGATAATTCTTACGGCTAAGTTTTCAGCTATTTGCTGGACACGACAGTATAGTGATGCGTTGTGTGTACTGGGAATATCACAATTCACATATGAGAATTTGATTCAGATTGATTAACTAATTGTCAATACATTACATTTTTTCACTTTTTAAATTTTGTTTGTAAAACTCTTATTGTTTATGTTTAGCAGCACATTTTCGAGACAGATTCATCAATAACGTAAATACTTATGTGATGAATGTCTTTCAATTTTCCTACTTGACATAACATAATTTAATATTCCAGTACGCTAGCTCTTTTAGTGAAAAAAAAAAACATTCAAGAAGTGGTACACTTATAGTCAATGCAAATGTATCATCATTACTATAAGCTGTTCACACTAAAGTGAGCACTTTTGAGGCCCTAGTTACTTTTTCCTTTCAGCCTCCTGTTATCCATTATCCAAATGTTTTAATAAATATTGTCATGTAAGTAATAAGTTACAGTGTATATTTCACCACATTCGAAAGTTGTCTAAGTCTAAAATAAAATATATTTATTGACTATTATTCCAAAAAGGAGGCTTTCTAAAGTGCTTACTTTACCGTCAATAGCCTATATTTGGTAATTACCAGTAGGACTACCTAAATTTTATGTTCACAATACACTTAATGAAAATTTGAGGTTAAGAGGTTACAGAAAGCACCTTTCTCGGCATAAACATTTTATCTTCAGTAATTGTTTTGTGTAATATGTAAATGGGAAAACTTGTTTCTGAAAAATAATCAACATTTGTGTGTGTACATTAGTTCAATAACACACGCCTCAAACTAACTCAAATTTAGGTTAAGTATTAGTAAACACGATATGACATAAGTTAACCAACGCTTATTACAAAACCATACATATTGGCTTAATTTAAACATTAAATTACCTCTTCAATTTCTTCAGTTCTGTTGTTAATAATTGTGGCATTACCAACGTCATTTAACTTTCGTTTACGTTTTGGCACGAGGATGGTTCCCCGCATCGCCATTTTTTTTTTTTTTTTTTTTTTTTTTTTTTAAGTCGTAGAGACAGAAATAAATAGAAGAAACCACGAGCGTATGTTTTACCTAAACTAAGTTCAGCATGTTTCGCCCTGCGGTGTGTTACAGAGGCCTTGAGCAAAAATACAGCGATAATGGTAAATTTCGCATATTTTCATTCAATCATGTATTATGGCATAACTTTTTGGGGTACTTCCACTGACAGCGAAAAAATGTTTCACATGCAAAATAAAGCTGTAAGAATAATCAATGGCAAAATATAAGTCAGCCTCATGTAGACCTCTTTTCAAGAGCTCAGGTATTTTAACATTTGCATGTGAGTACATGTTTTCAGTACTTATATTCCTGTCCAAAAACAACCATTTATTTCATAAAATGAGTCCTTCCATAAGCATGGCCCTAGAATAAAAGAAACTTACACATGGCTTCAGTTAACTAAAAACTAGTCTAGAAAGGACCATCCTACCTTGGTAGCCTACTTTTCAATAAGTTACCACAACACCTTCGAGAAATTTGCTTCTCTAACCAAAAACTCTTCAAAAATCAGTTGAAAGAAAGATTTTTCTAAACTGACATTTAAAATGTAGATGCATATCTAAACTACAAAAATTAAGAAATTATTGCATAACATATTTTTGTGTGCATTTCTTGTTCCAGTTTTTCTCGTTTCCTTTTTCTTCTGTTTTAACAAAACTACGATGCCTACAGCATATTCGAGGAGGATTGGCAAGTGCCAAATTATGAAGAAAAAATGTGATGCATGTACGTGCAGTCTGAATATATATATATATATATATATATCTCTGCATGTGTGCATTTTCTATGTCCAGTATATCAATTTTGTATACTGTAATTTGAATTGTCCAATATCTTTGTACAGCTATGCTTTGAAAAAAGATCTTATGTATGCAATTAAACAAAACAAAAGACAAAGCACAGTGAACTAGCACATTCATGACAGTCTGCCCCGCCATGTGCCCCGCATCATCACATCAGCACACACGACGTGCACGAGTTCAAAACACCCTCGGGCAGAATCGGTGTGTCGTACAGTATAAGTGCGGATAAGGGGAAATTTTAGTAAAAGGACCTTTCACGAAAAAAAAAAAAAATCACTAAAAGTGGTTTAATTCCACAAATACGAATTTACTTGGGACTCCCCACCCGCGAATTACATGCAACCTATGTTAGTGTTAATTCAGTGTTGAACTTCAACAGTCAAGGCTGTTTAGAATAATTCATGATATGGCAGAGAAGTTCTAGTGATTTTATAGTAAAAGTTTGGACTGGATCGAACAAGGATTAGATTCAACTAGCAGCAAACTCAGAGTGGACTCGTATCGAAAGCAAGCTTTAAGGTACGAAGTATGTACAAGATTGAATGTCGATTGAAATATGATTGAAGCACTCTAATGGCGACTGGTTGAACTACAAATGAGTTACGAAAAACCGAAGATTGTTATTATCTTGAAGTATTTGTTAATGTTTTGGAGGATGTGATGCAAAGTAGAATGAATATAGAAGAAATTAAAACTCAAATAATTCAACTTTTCTATGCCGCTTCCCATCCAACAACTTTAATATCTGCTTAAAATGATTGGTACAAAGTTTGATGAGCCACCCAAGCATGCAAACATGACCCCTTCAGTCAACAAATTCAGCTCCTCGAGACACCGTATTATGACTAGCTCCTATGCCGCTGTGTGCTGGCCAATTTAATTGGACCAGCTAGCCATACGGACTACTTTCTTACACACACAAATACTGCAGAAACATACTCACATTTCTTAAAAACATATAACTCTTGCATAATTAATTACTCTAGCAATGATAACCCTTTAATAAGCATAAGACCCTGTGTGAAGTGAAATGTGGGTGTCACATGTGATAAATGGAAATAACAGAAAAATGATAACACATACACTTAGGCCCATAGAGCGCTTAAATTATGCTAGGATCCGTGCAGACTCATTACGTGTACATATGTCCTTTAGCATCTTTTAATTATGTGAGAATTAACATATATCAGATTTCACATGTACTACTTTCAGAACACGTGCACGCAGATGCATGTGTCTGCACTGCACTGCACTGTTCTGCACCTTGACCCTCGACACGAGTGTTTAGGTGACCTCTGTTCATCATACTCATGGAGTAGCAATTTCTGTGCAACCAATGCGGGACACTTCTTAACTGGTGCACATGAGTGCCTGTAGAGTGCGGCTCTCTGAAGCGGCCACCGGCTATCGCGGGCAAATGGGCTTGGGTGAAGCAGCTTTCGTCAAAGTGTGTATAGTACATTTGTGCAGTTCCATTATCTTGTGTTTTATCTTTGAAGGAGCTTTTTTTGGAATAATATGTAAATGTAAACAGTGCATCTATCAAGTGTGCATCATAGCATCCTCGTGGCCATGTTGAAGTGAGCTGAGCTCCCGGCCCTAGACCATTTGCCGGCCATCGACAATGGCAATAGCAACTAGGATAAACACTCTACCATTCATGGCAGTACGTTGGTGTGCAACACATCACGTGAGCAAGACAGTGCAGTGTAGTGCAGTTCAGGTGTCTGTTTTAGGTACTACACAACAAACGGGGTGGACAGCGGCCATGCGACATGTGCACTTGGTGTATTAATACAGGAAATAGTATCCTGTATTATCATTTTCAGGTAATATTTCATAAGTGCTAGGGTGGTAACAAACTGTTACCAATGCATATAAGACACCAGGAACAAACTCTATAAAACCTTAGCATTCAGTTGCAAGTGTTTTGTTTTGTTTACAAGCACGTGTCATCATCTTTACATCACCACACATATTTGCAAAGGGTTCTTGTATTTGTTGATATGTTGTATGTCTTAAGCAAATTATTACAAAGGTATGCTTATGTTAGAATAGTTTTTATCGTGCAAAGTTCAAGACAGTAGCACCTTGTGGCACGCTCTTGTGGCAACCCCGGCGAGCACGCCATGTTGGAAAGTCAGTCATCTCGGTGAGCTCAGATAGGTCGGTCGCATACTGTTCGGTCCCACACCAGGGCAGCATTCACAGTTTGTACCAATCATTTTTCACCGCAATAGCCTGATTTAATTATGAATCTTTTTCGCTAGCTGCCCAGGACACTGCCTCCCTCTCACTTTCCCAGTGCCTGCATCACCTGGGGAAGCATAATTACGCACCTAATGTACCGTGCAGGCATCGCGCCATTATTTACAAAGTGTTACTGCTGCCGACCGGAAGTTGTTTGGCTAGTTATTTGTAAAGTGTTGCCTGTGGGGCATGTTCCAGTGTTACCTAATAAATGTCACATTGAAAACCGAGTGATATTATTGAGGTAAGCCATGAGGCATTACAGGGTATGGGCCCTTATAATTTCCCGCCAAAGTGGACGTGTGTAGAACTTTCTTTCTTTCCATGTATTTCAGTGAGTACAGTAGCATAGGGGTGTGATGCCCTTAATAATCGTCCACGTAATACATGTACCGTACATCAGTCATCAGAGGAGTATAGCATACAAGAAGAATAGCTGCCTTCGCCATCGGCGACATGACTCAGGGAGAAGTGTTTCCTCTACCACTTCATGTCATTAGGTCTGGTAGTGCATGGCGCCTGGGTAAATCACCTCACTCAATTCACCTAATTCCAGACAGATCCACTCCACAAACTTTAATTTTCCAAATTTTTATTCTGGCTCTTGGACCACTATCCACTAACCACGCCTCACAGCACTTGCATGGACCATCAAAATTGCTCGCCCAAGTGGGGCTATTATCTCATTACAGTAATTTTCTACTTTGCCACATTTTGGCTCCGTCAAAATGGCTTGCCCGAACATGTGGCATAATCTCACATTTTTCTGAGCCTTTGACTGCTATTACAATAGCGGCGAAACTTAGAGGCCTATTCTTTATCATCAGTTTGTGACCATCAAAACCATACAAAAATCATTCCGCAAAATTTCCTGACAAAATTCCGCCAACTTTCAAATTTCATTCTGGATTCTTTCCCATTGTTTTCTCATTACCCGCAATACAGAAGGAAACAGGAACTACAACAACACGTTCGTAGCATCAGTACGCCATTCAAACACCTGCAAGATATCGGGGAGAGCGAGCACGTGGCCCAAGGGAAAACGTGGGAAATGCAGTGAGTGCCTGCAATTGCCATGAGTAGATGAGCATGTGGTCGGCGAGGCAGTCATTTTGGAGCGGTGCAGTGATGTCAGCTGCACCACCTCGGCGTACCAGTAGGACAAAGTGAGCTGTGGGTGCATCACCAACCATCCTTTCGCCCGAGCCGTGCCTCGAGGAGGGAAAGAGGGTGGAGGAAATGAGTAAGGAAAACTCTTCCCGAGCTGCCCACTTGCAGCACGACTGGCAGTCAGCTGGGCGCACGTTGTGCATCAACCATTGGGTGGGACAGCCATGCTCCATCCGTACCATGCAACCATGCCTTGCGCTTCCACATCGCGCTTCTGCACTCCGTGTTTCTGCATCGTGGTTCTGCGTTCCGCACTTCCGCATCGCGAGGTTCACAAAAACTTGAACCATGGCTGGCTGGACAGAGGAAAGTTAGCCAGCACTCCTCTGCCTGCATTTCTTTAAAATTAAAGCCCCAAGACTTCTGGGCTAAGTTTGAGTATGGCAGCAACACCTGCCACTGCCACCGAAAGTCCTATCCAGTGTGCAACCGTGTCGCGAACAACCAGGGAAGTAAGTGTGAAATGGGTAATAAACATTTCGAACAATATCAACCAAGAAATTTTAATCACAATTACCACAGAAAATTGTTGTAGCAGTCTGTTGTGTACAGGACAGAACATGCAGACTCTCACCTGCATGCAATGCGAAATTCAATCTCACCGAGAATGCCTCAATGAGAGGGAAGCGGAGAGTACAATTGTCGAGAAATATGTATGTAAACAATGTCATGAAAACTTGCAACAGAAACCCACAGCACCGTTTAACTGGTAGGAATTTTTTAATGGAGTTTCGCAGAAACGCCAAGGCATGCCTTCAGACAACATGCATGAGTGAAGACAGGGGAGAAAATTTACAAATGTCGCAACTCAAAGCACCGGTACATGAGAAGTCTCAGACGGAGCAAGAGAAAACAACGGTACAGGTCACTGGAATTTTGTGTGACGATTGTACAGTGCAGGAGGGTACGGAGCCGAGAGCACATGAAAATAAACCCCTTTGACAACTGACAGCATAATGAACGGAGAGGTACTGTCGATTCCACAGCAACCAAACCTGACCCCACCTCCTCAAACACTCATACCTGTCACTCCTTACCAACAAATTATACTGTAATTTTATCACAACACAGCAATTCCGCAGCACTTTGACGTGTTATGCCTCCAGATGTGGTGGGATGCTTTTGTGTCCCACCTGGTATTAGGTGGAGAACAGGAACTGGTGATGTGGCCAATACCACGTTCGGTAGAGTGCACACTGTATGAATGGAGTAACAAGGCGACTCTGGATATGCAGTCAATATGAAGAAGAGCAAATTTAATTGTCAGTTAAATTATGTTGAATGTAAAATATTTCCTTCGGGGCCAAGCTATCGGCCACTTCGCAAGCCTATATTATCTCTGTATTTACTCTGCTTGAGGGAGGAAGGCCCCGTAAATACAAAACATGCACTGAAAAAACACTTTAAAGTTGATGCTGCTATGAGGGCCCAGTACCCGATGAACTCTGGAGGGTTAATACAATAAAGCATGCCTAATTATGGTATGACTGTTATTACCGCAAAGGTACAACGAAATGATGCGGCATATGAAAATGCATACCCTTGGTTAAGCGGGCCCCGTACTCTGGACCTGCCGGTGGTCACTACAGTGGAAAGTAAGGCGTAGGCCTTAAGTTAGAGTTATGTAACAGAATGCATCCCGCACATGAAGTCCTGGTGTGCTACTTCAGGATGAAGGGATACCTCCCCTTGGCTACCTAAAAGTACTTAAAAGTTCTTGAGCTACCTTAACTATTGCTATGAAAGAAAATGCAGTCTAGATTGAATTCCTGAGGAGGGTACGCAGCGCTAACCGTCTGCCCTGCCGGTTGTCTGGAGTGCTGAAGTCTAACTAACGACATGGCGCTGTGTTAGCCACACATCCAGCGAATCCGGTGCCAAAAATAAAAATATGAAAAAACAGACCTTAATAATTAACATGATAAATTAATTTAACATAGTACACAATTATGATTATTAAAATAAAACACATTGGTGACATGCCCATGAACGTCGGGCCCCCCATATGGCTAAGAATGCGACATCACGAGTATGTCACCACACTAGAAGGGTGATATTAAATGAAATGATTCCTCAGGTGGCTGATTCTCGATAGATTATTACATGTACACTCTTAATTAACAAATTAAAATCAGCATGTGTCCTAATGGTTATAATTACAGGAATGTGTATGGATGTGACGACACACGGATTTCATCACAGGGTGGAGCTACACCCTGTCTTCTATGGTATGTTATCTACTCTTTATGCTGGAGCGGACGGTTTCCCAAGTTAATTGTGCCAGAATAATCACTAAATTGCCTAAATATGCTCCTAATAATTAATGTGGCTAGGGAGTCGCTCGCCACTTTACACTTCCTGCGGGAATGTGATTCCCTGTCCTTTGACACTACTAGGAGCCACGTCGCACTCCAGATTCAGCCATGGGGCCCGTCGATATTGTGCATATCGGAAAGCTGTGGGAATAAATGGAGCGCTTATCCAGTGTTCCCCCCAATGTCTGTTGCATCTAATGGTCGTGACTTCATGTGACATACTCGTTTAGACCACATATCCATTCATCATGAGAGTTACCTCTTGTGATGAATGTTAAATATTATGACCTGTGGCCACGAGTAACAGGGCGGCAAGAAAAGGTTAAATGCCGTTCTTGTCGACCTGCATTGATCGAGACTGCGACCTAAGGCCGATCGGTCGAGTGTTGTTGTGTAGGTAATGAATCTGCGATGGAACAAATGGGCACAAGGGATACGTGGATGTCAGGAACACGTCAAATGCCCCCTCTCTGGCGACCGTTCGGTCTTTGCAGACCCTCATGGGAATGTCATGTTGCTAGGCGCAACAGGATGTCGGTGGTCGCAGCTGGTTGCAGGGCCTCAGGTTGTAAGGTCTGCGATGATGCTGCGCTGCGCTGCCTGCCAATGCTCCAGGGCGATGACTCTGCTGATTGTGAAGTTCCGCTGCCCGTGCTGGGCGAAGGTGTTTGTTCTCATCGCATGTGGTGCACGCCGGCTGATGCAGATGCTGACGTTTGGAATGGCAGGGAGGGGTCGAGACCAGGTCTTCCATCGACTCGTCATCGCTGTTGCTGATGCTGTCGCTGCTCTCCAGACCTCTCGATGCCCCTTCTTCTGGCGAGGGGAAAGGTATACTGTCCCTTCCTGAACTTAATGCTCATTCTGATTAACCTTCTCCTGTGTCCCTGATGCGGTCGTCTGATGCGAGGTGAGCCGATATCGTAGTCTTTGTTGGTGTCGGGGCGAAGTTATGTAGGTGGCATTACTGTGGGCTGATCGGGCTCGCAGTTGCTCCTCCTGACTCGCTTTGTACGAAATCTTTCGAAGGGAGTGTCTCTATACTGGGTGTCGTGGCACTCCGGTCTGGCTCACTTTGGTTTGCAGCACCTGCGATGTTGATGTCATGATATTTTTAGACGATGTGACCTCTTCCTCTTGCTCCTCTTCTTCCCCTGCCAACTTTATGGGCTTATGATTATTGGGTATGGCAGTGGGGAAAAGGTGCCGAAGAGCACTCTAATTTGTGCTTGATCTTGTCTCTGCTTCGCCATTGGGCATTTCTGTTACATGCTCTTGGCCATTAGGCACCTCCTCTTGCTCATGAGTTTCTGCACTAAGTCCTTGCTTAGCTAGGGAAGGTTTGTCGCTGTGTACCTTGCGTCTTCTGCTGACCTTGATGAGGTAAGTTGTATACCCCAGTGCTTTTACAACGACATGTGATCCGTTCCCCTTAGAGGCAAGCCCTGCACAAAAGTTGCACTTTGCACTGCTCAGCCTATGATTGTGGATGTAAACATGTTGTAGTGCCTGAGCCTCTTTGGTGGGAGTGTTGTTGCTGGTACCCACTGTCCTATGTACCTCTCCTGGTGAATGTGTGCATTCTTCAGGTATTGCTCTCAGCTCTGTTGCCTGCCTGCTGAGATTTTTGTTGTGTCGTTGTTTGCCTGTCGGTTTCTGAATTCCCCAGGGAGGGACAGCTCCCTTACCTGCCGAATGGCGACTGGTGATTGACCTGTGGTTAGGTTAACTCTCTGTCTGACTGTGAACAAGGTCGCGGTCAGATGTTCAGCCCAGCTTGCATGGTTTGATCCTACCTGCAGGCAAAACTGAGTCTTGAGGTCTTGATTCCTCCTCTCAGTTGGATTGGCCTGTGGGTGGTACATGGCCAATGTAAGATGCTGGACCACCCACCTGGTACACAATTCTGTCCAATACTTCCCCATAAATTGTATAATACTGTGTGTTAAAAGGGTGCATGTGTAACCCCATTGGAGGAATAATTCGGTCTCCAGTACACTGGCTATGTTGCGTGCCAGTGCACTGGAAACTGGGTATGCTTATATCCATCTTCAGAACGAATCACTCATCACAAGAATGAATTTATTGCCATTTGGGTTCACAGATGGACTCAAATGGCTCATATGGCTTCCGTGGTTGTTGTGTTACTCCACCTGATCTCATATTCTTGCAGAGATTACACTTTATGCACCTCATCATGTATTTCCAGACGCCTCTGGTAACATCAGGCCAGTGGAAATGGTTCTGCACATTTCTTGTGGGTTGTGAAGCACCGGAGTGACCTGCAAATCGTGCATCATGTGCATGATGTAGCACCTCCGCTCGTGCGCTTTTGGGCTCGTACAGCTTCCAGGCTGGTTCAGGACGATGTGGTCGTGTCACGATGCATGAACCTTTCATTCGCCACCATTCCTGTTCATTTTCCATGATATAGGTGACACGACATTTGGTGTATGTACACTATAGTTGTGTAGTTAAAACACCTGTCTGTAGGCCTTCGAACCCGATTTCTGGTTCCTCAGGTGCATTGATTTGTTTTCTGCTGGGTTGCTGATTTTGATTTCTGCCTGCTCTTCTTGATGAGGGGGCAATGTACTACGGAGGCCCTTTGACCTGGGGTAGTGAGCATCCAACTCGTCTACCCCAATGGTCCATTTCCCGTCTGTGGTTTGTTGATGTTCTGCAGTTGGTTACATTTTGGGCACTGATTATGCTAATGCATTTTACCTTCTCCTTTGCAATAAAGGCACGCAAATGGCTGCTCATGTGGGCATCCTACCATGCCCGAGGTTGCTGATGTCCGCACGGATATTCCTGGGTTCAGGGTATACTCTTGTCTCGAGCACACCTGCTCCTACTACCTTGTCCATTGCTGGTTGCTCCTATGTCCGCTCCCTCTGCTCTGCATCTTTTCTCCGGAACGAATGATACCTGGAACCCTCTCTAATCACTGCACTTTGCTCTCGGCTGGCTTGATCCTGCAATGCGGCAGAGCGCAGTCCTCCGTGCTACTGTGAATTAACGGTGCTATCGCTAGCCTGTTTCATGCTCTTACAGTTGACGCAACTACTTCGAGGATCTCATGCTCGCTCATGTGTGGATAAAAGATTATGATATGCCCTATCTTCCTTGTTGCAAACGCGGTCAGGGATTCACCTGCTTTTTACACTTCTAGCACAGCCCTGATTTGTGCTTGTAATGAGAAGTAGGTATTGGCAATTCTACTTTGAAAGCTGTTAAGAAATTTCCCCACTCAATACCGTATTGACCGATTGTTTTCCACCAATTACTTGCCTCGCCGGCCAAATTGAGTCCTTATACAGTTTGGCCACTCTTGCTGGCATGTGCTGTATCTCTCTAAACATGTTGTGTAGTCGTTTAGGAATTCCTTTGGATCCTACCTTGGTAGGCCTGAAAACGTTGGTAATTGTTATAATCAGGCCATGGTTGTAATGGCTTCAATGGCTCACCAAAAAGGCTCAGGCCCCGACAACAAGTTTATGTCCACGAGCACAGGTTGAGCAGCTCAAGGCCAACTTTTGTGCAGGATTTGTTCCTAAGTGGAGTGAACCACATGTTGTAAAAGTACTGATATATACAACTTACCTCATCATGGTTAGCAGCAGGCACAAGGTGGCCGTACACCACGACGACCTTCGTCTAGCCATGCAAGGACCCAGAACAGAAACTCCCGAGCAAGAGGAAGGGCCCAATGGCCAATAGCATGTAGCAGAACTGCCCAATGGCGAAGCAGAAGCAAGCTCAAGCACAGATGGGAGTGCTCTTTGGCACCTTTATCCCACCACCACATCCTGCAGTCATACACCCATAAGGTTGGCAGGGAAGAAGAAGAGCAAGTGGAAGAGGTCACATAATCTCAAACATGGCATGACATCAACATCGCAGGCGCTGTAAGCCAAAGTGAGTAAGGCCAGAGTTTCACGATACCCAGTGTAGAGACATTACCTGTGGTCACTTGAGAGGTTAGCATTTGAAGTGTTCCTGATGTTCACATGTCACTTGTGCCCGTTTGTTTTATCACAGACGCATTAACGACACAGCAACACTCGACCAATCGACATTTGGTCGTGGGTCATAATATTTAACATTCATCCCAAGAGGTAACTCTCGCGATGAATGAATATGAGGCCTAAATAAGTGTGTCCCATGAAGTCACGACCATTAGACTCAACAGCCATTGTAGGGAATGTAGTGTCAAAAGATGTTGAATTACATTCTCGCAGAAAGTGCAAAGTGGCGAGTGGCTCCCTAGCCGCATTAATTATTAGGATCATTTTTAGGCTTTTCAGCTGTGATTGCACCACTCCAGCATAGCGACTAGATAACATACTATAGAAAACAGGTCGTAGCTCCGCCCCTAATTACAAAATATGTGTCGTTACATCCATATTCATTCCTGTAAGTATAACCATTACGGCACATGCCATTTTAATATGTTATTGATAAGAGTGTACATGTAATCATCTATCGAGAATTAGCCACCTGAGGCATAATTTCAATTAATATCACCCTCCACGTGCGGTGACATACTTGTGATATCACATTCTAAACAATATCTGGGGCTTCACGAGTATGTCACCAATGTGTTTTAGTTTAATAATCACAATTATGTAAAATGTCAGTTTAATTTATCATGTTAATATTTAAGTTCCATTTTTTCATGTTTTAATTTTTGTCGCTGGATTCGCCATACGTGTGGCGAAGCCGACGCCATGTTAGTCTGACTTCAGCGTACCAGACAACTGGCAGGGCAGACGGTAAGCTTTGCCTACCCCCCTTGTCTTTCAATTTAGGGTGCATTTTCTTTCATCGCAATAGTTAACGTAACTCAAGAACATTTAAGTACTTTTAGTTAGCCGAGGGGAGGGCTACATTCTGAAGTAGCGTACCAGGACTTCATGCACAGGGCACATTTTTACTTAATGCTAACTTAAGGCATATGCCTTACTTTCCACCATAGTGACCACCGGCAGGTCCAGAGTGCCGGGTCCACTTAACTAAAGGTACGAACTTTCACGTGCAGCAACATTTCATTGTACCTTTGCACTAATAAAACAGACATACCATAATTAGAAATGCTTCATTGTATTAACTCTCCAGAGTTCATCGGGTAGTGCGCCCTCATAGCAGCATCAACTTTAAAGTGTTTTTCGGTGTATGTTTTGTATTTATGGGGCCTGCCTCCTGCAATCAGAGTAAATTCAGCATGCGAAGTGACCGGCAGCTTCACCCCAAAGGACATAGTTTACATTCAACTTAATTTAAATGACAATTAAATTAACTCTCCTTAATATTAACTATGTATCCAGAGTCGCCCCATTCAATGTCGTTCGCTTTACCGAATGTGTCGCCAGTGAAATCACCAGTCCCTGTACTCCACCTGCTCCCAGGCGCGACACGAAATCATCACCGCACCTTTGGTGATGCAACATGTTAAACCATTAATAAAAAAGTGAACATTATTCAACATAGCTGTTGTCATGTCCAATTGTGCACAGGTTAAGGCACATTACTTCTGAACTGCACACAATATCATGTGGAACGCATAAACACAAGGGAGCAAGAAACTGTAAATGGACTCGTTTTTCAGTGCAGGCAGTGTAACAGATAGCCGGAAATGCAAAACACATCAGCATATAATTAGGACTCGTTTTTCAATGAACTGCAAAGAGTAAATACGTGCAATCGTGATGGTTTGTGAGGGGGGGAACAAGTGGAGAATTACAAAAATGCCACATGTGCAGAAGAACTGCCCATACACAGTGTCAAACAGAAGCAGAACGAGCAACCATGGAGAGAGTTCATTTCACATGTAGGGACTGTATGGCTGCTTGCAAGGAAGAGCCTGTCACACTACACATCAACAGCATGAACATGGTAGCAGCCCGGACTTCACTGTCTGAAACTCAGTCAGTATCGATGCCAACCCTACCTGTCATGCATCTCCCGCCAATACCACAGACACAGTTTATTCTTTACATACCATCATACTATTCAACTCCCATCTTTACTCTGCACTATCCCGCAATTTTACCAAACATACCATATATGTTCCAAACTGTCACAACAGTAACAGCAATGCCACCAAACACCAGTGAACTAGCATCCACCATCATCAACAGGTCGGAAACAGCAATTCGGCCAACACCCACATATTTCCAGATGCTGAAAACATTTTCCAGTGCAGTCAGCGAGGACCCAGCAGAGTTTGTGCAAGACTGCACAACACGCTTACAGTGGTACGGAGTTTCCGAAGATGACAGGCCTGGTTGCATGGGCAAACAGCTTGAGGGCGAGGCTCGACAATGGTGGAAGTCCATAAATCACTACAGTTTAACATAGACCGAGTTTCTACACTCGTATAAATACAGGTTCGGATGCCTGTTTGCTTCTATACAAGCACAAAGCAAACTAACTTTGCAAGAGCAACAACAGGGAGAGACCATGACAGCATTCATAAACCGCAAAACCCACCTAGTTCGCAGGTTCTGCCCGGAGTTATCAGAAAGTGAGGTGCTGGAGGTTATCGCCGAGACTGCCCTGCCAGAGTACCGAGCTGCCCTAGTTCTCCTGTAGAACAGGGGCTTCGAAGAATTCACGAGAGCAGTGATAATTCTCAAACGAAGCACGAGTCAACCACATCGCGAAACGGGATGTGCACGATGGTGCCACAGAACTTGTGAGGACAGGAGCGACCACGCCGGGAACATTAAGGTGAACCAACAGGAACGAGATGATGTGTAGTGCACTGCTGACATACATCAGTGAGAAGGACACCTTGATTTCGTTGGGGAGAGCCAAAATTATGTCTTTGCTCGACTTGCACAGTGGCTGCTGGCAGATTCCAGTACACCAGGAAGACTGGGAGAAGACTGCCTTTACCACTCCCGATGGTCGGAGACACCAATTTTTTGTGTTGCCCTTTGGGCTTTAGTGTGCTCCTGCCACTTTCCAATCCATGATGGTTAGGATATTAGACGGGCTAGTAGGAGAATTAACCCTAGCATACCTGGACGACATGGTAATATAGTAAAATTAGAACATCAAGCTATAAATGGACTGACATGTTCAGTGAGCAAATGCCGACTAGGACAAACAGAACTGGAATTGCTGGAACACATAGTTAATGAGTCAGGCAACCGGCCGAACCCAAAACAGCTGAGGCTGATGAGAACCAACAAGCACCATGCACACGCAAACAATTGCGAAAATTTGTCTGCTTAGTGAATTGGTTGGCAAGCACATTAAAGATTTTGCGGTCATAACAGCACCCCTCACGAACCTCTTGTCCTCACAAAAAGGATATGTGTGGAGAGACACTCAGAAAAAGGCTTTTCAGGAAATAAAGGAAAGTGTGAAAGAATGGGTCATGTTTGAAAAACACGTATAAACATGTTCCTCACATGACAAAACAACATGGCGCTTATATATAACACCTACATGCAGAAAAAAGTATTTGTTCACGTGCATGCCAGTGCAACAGCAGGGCACCCAAGTGAAGAGCAAACAGTATGTAGTATTAAAACACTTTTTTTTTTTTGGCCTGGGGTAACACATTGCATAAGGAAATTGGTAAGGCAGTGTGAAAAATGCAACCATTTTAAGGCCCGCATGACTGACGGCATGCAACAGCAGCAGCCTAGACAACCTAAAAAGCTATTTGAGACAGTCAGTCTGGACTTAATGGGGCTTACCCTAATCAGCTGGCAGTAAGCGCTTCACACTGGTAGTAACTGACAACATTTTGCACTTTTTTAAGCAGCATGCTCACAAAGCCGATCGCAAAAGCATTGCAAGGGGAGTTCTTTGCCCGCTGGGATTATCCCCAGAAGTTACTCACTGATAACAGGACCCGGTTTGCCGGGAAAACATGGCGAGAGTTATGTATGGTTTGTGAGGAGTGCGGCATATGAAAACTGTGGTGTACCACATGCATGCAAACCCTGCAGAGTGGCACAACCAGGATTTGAAGGTGCAACTCCGGCTCCGTGTGGGTGAGCAGCATACCAGGGGTGCTAACCACCCGCCTACCGCACTACTGTCTAGTACGCTATTGTGTTTGGTTAAATTTTAATTATTTAATAACACTTCGTTAGTAATTTACGCTTTTCATAACTCATAGATTCGTAGGGAAATAGGATATATTTTTTGCTTCGTAGTAGGTATAATTCAGAAGGTGAGTTTCTTTTCAGTCTTTCAATCTTTATTTTTCCGTGCTAAATTATAAGCGATTGTGTCTAGTATTGTGATTAGCTTACATTGGAAATACAAAGTGGTGATTTCCTAAACAGGGATAAATTATTTTTATTGACATAATGTTTACTTATTTAAATGTTGAGCAGTTTCCGCCATAACCTCAGTCTATATTCAAAAGTCGGCTGAAGCAGACGTTGCCTCTGGTTGCTCCCAATACCTCGCTCAGCTTATAATTTGTAGCAAGTTATACACTGGACTCGTTCCTAAAGCAATCTCCCAAACGAACGGACGTATATTAAAAACATTTAACATCATAAGGTAAATGTTTTGATTTTGTTTTTGATATAATTCTATGAACTCATTGCATTATTCATAACACCAGGATAGTTGGGTTCTGTAGGGAAATAGTTCGTTTTAGGTATAACTTTTACTTGATTTCTTTATAACACGAGGATAGTCACGTAGTTGCATTCGTTTTAATTGGGTAGAAATCGTTTACACTTAATATCTTCTGTTTGTCCACGAGTCTCTCTTAGTTTGGCATTACTACCATACAGGACGGGTTAGTCAAATCACAGTCTAGATTTAATTTTAAATAAAATATATTGTCTTTCTTTAGGTATTTACAAATAATTTCATTTCGCAGAAATACGACTTTCCGCCATTACCTCAGTCTAAATCTGATATCACTGCACATGTCTTATCCCTCAGTCGCCTGCCAGACAGGAAGAAACTCGATAACATTAAATATTACACAATACCTATATACATCCCTTCCCCAACACATTGCACCTCAGTTCAACGCCAGACCTCCGAGAGTGAGCACCTCTCACCACTACCCCCCTCCCCGCCCCTCCAAAAGAAATAAAAGATACATACTTAGCACACTCTTGCACCAAACTATACACTTATCAATTCACACAAAATAAAAAATACTGATTAATTCAACTAAATTAATTGTATCAATCAATAAAATTCCATTACAATAATTTTTATGGGATAAAGATTAGCGGATAATTTTTTTCATCGGGTTAATCATTAATCCGAGCAATCAATTTGATATCAAATTGATAATCTGATTAATCAAAAGTGGGGTAGGACCCGCCCGCCACTACTACTCACGCAGCCATACATGAAAGGCGTATCACGTGTACTCTATGAAAGCCGAGTCTTACCGAACAAACACCTGACTTTAATGACTTCATTACGGGCAGCCAGACTCTGCCTACACAGCTCCAGCAACTCATGTGTTAAAGAATAGGAACGAACATTCTCAAATGTGAAATTTGCGAAAACCACGCTCATCTGTGATATAATCCAGTGCTTACGGAATGAACACTATGTTGTTTTTGCTGCAGCCGATTTCTTATGCAAAACTAACGTTGCCAAATACACAATCCAGCACACTTAAGAAAAAACCAATTGGCACCCCGCCCTGTAGTTACCTACAGCATCACTGCTAAATCATCAAAGAACAAATTATTATTATTAAACGAGGGCACAAAAAAGCTTACAGACAATAACTACAATTCAGCCACTATGCTAGCACTGAAAAAAGAGTTTGACCTTGCAAGTTTTGCATCAATTTTTATTCAATTTGGCATATGACTAAGAGTTCTCCATCGCCATAAAGTCATGCCACAAACACACTTTATGTGCTTGGCCGCACCAAGGTGTTTTACGTCATTAGACCTCAGGAATTGGAATTAGCAAATGCAAGTCAAGTCTGAAGACCATCCCACAGGAGTGTTCATCGCAGACTATCGTTGATTTTAACTCTACGCGATGCTCTTTAGTTGCAGAGAGCATCTTATACCTTTTAGTCGCATGATTGTGCGAGTACTGGATGGGTACACAAGCAATTCCACCCTCACATACTTCGAAGATGTGGTTATTTGGTTAGTCATTGGAGGATTACGAGAAAGATCTGTCGTTCTAACTGGAATGGCTGACATGCGCGAACCGAAAATGTCGTCTGGGAAAGGCTCTTATTTACTACCAGGGCTATTTAGTAGATGAGCATAGCAGCCAGACAGCCACCGAACACTTTGACATTACTGACGGACACATAAACAACTTAGAAAATTATTTTCATTCATTAATTGCCATTAATTACAAGACAACCCATCCATCGCTTGTCATTAAGATGTATTACAAAAACATCAAACAATAAAAATATTTTTTTCTCACTTTCTTCTCTATTAACTTATTGCGCTGTAGATACACTTCAAAAATATGTATGTTTAAATGATATAACACACAGACAGGGAATATAAAAAATTACTGTGCACAGCAAAAGATTAAATAATGTTTACAGTTACCGAATTGACATGTGATGTATGTTAGATTTTTATTTTAAGTGCACTGTATTTTTATGCAATGCACTTTATCTTGGTATAACATTTGAAACCTTACAATTCTGTCAATTATTTGAAAAAAAATCGTCATATGCCTTTATTAATGATACACATTTTCTCAATGTGTTATTTAGAAACCAACTTTATAATATATGAACATGTGAGACACAGTTAAGTAAGTATCTAAGTCTTTTGTGTCATTTGACTAAGGAAGTACTGAGCAAACTAAAATAACGTTTTGTGTAGCAAGATCAGTTTGTTATAGTAAGCAACTTTATTAAAATGTCTCATTTTCCTTGAACATAAACAAAACACAAACTTGTACTAAAAAGTATCTATGTTGGGCTTTAAAACAGAAAGACTCGTTCTGGCAAATAAATTATAAAATATTTATCAGGTTTAATAGTAAAGTGTATTCGGAAACATGCTCTAAATAGACAGAAAGGGGTTCGATGAATATATGGGATGTCCAAAAAATCTTTTCCCAGATTACAATCTTACTTATATCTGCTATATGTAAGTTAGAGATGCGAAACGGGTGCCAAACTTTTGGTAAACTTACCAAGTTTTTGTTGCAGGTTTCAGTAATAATGGCAAATTAACTACGTTTTTGTTGCAACAGGACAACACACCAGTAAGTCTCCATGTGAAGACTGTCTCACTTCTTCCACCCTTTCAGCTAAGGTTGGTGGTCGGCCAGTTCTCGGTAAATCAGCAAAGAATCTGTGTTCTTGAACTTGTCATAACACGACTTAATGCTCTTGACATCAGGCGGCATCATTTCAGACGTTGTCTGTTCAAGGTCATGGGGCGAGCGCTGGTTACAGCTGGTTTAGTGATGCAAACAGCTTGAATGGTATAGATGTGAGTACAAAAGTGTCACAAGTGTTTTTGCTCTGTGTCAGAAGAGAATATTTATCAAAGTGTTACAAGGACATAAGCACATCAGTACCCAGAATCCTTCACACACCCCTAGAAGAATATTAGCGATCGGGAGAGAGCATCATTAGGGATAAAGTCCAACACGCCACGAAGATACTACAGAAGAAGTTACTGGTCAAGGAAGATTTTTCGGAATATTGGTGGATTTAGTACTGATGACGGTAAAAGGAGATTATGTTTTTGTTAAGCAAGTTACTCAATGTTAAAAAAGTAATGTTTTTGTATTTATTTTATAATATATATATTTGCTTTGCAGGGTATGACTACTAATCCTGGTAATGGTATTTTAGAAGAGTTTTTTTTCCGCAGGGTCCATAATACGCCTTCCTCTTCTTATGATAATATTAATCAAATTGATGTTCGTGATATAGGTAATATATTGGAAGACTTTCGCTGTTCATGAAGGCGTTATAAATCAGACTGCTGTTATTTCAGCTTCTAAGTACCCTGTTTTGTATTCTACAATTGAAATTAGGCTCATCTTCCCTGGCTACAATTTTAGGACGTCCAGTCATGGTATGAAAAGTTCTGATGTACGAAATAAGTAGGAATAAAAATACATATCCAATAATGAATTTTGTTTCTCGTTTTATGGCTTAATACTTCTATTTCTGAAGAAAAAAAAATAAAACGTTTTGCAGTGCTGTAAGTAATCGGTTGCAAAGGTTTGTTTAAAGTTAAATTTCTGTGAGCAGTCCACAAGAGCGGGTAAGATTCGCTTAGTGTATTTTTGAGATCCACAGTACGAGTTAAATATGACTGAAGAATGTTCGAGGAATTATCAGGGAATGTTTGAGAAGTTAGTGAGTTACGTTTGAGGAATTAGTGAAGACTTTTGTAGGAATGTTTGAGGTATGCCTGCATTGCCGTCGGATTGTCGGCATATTTGAGGAGAATGTCGATAGACTTGGTGCATCGGTCTGGGGGTTCGGTCTAGTAGGGGGTATGTTCAGTCGGTATGTTCAGTCGGTATGATTGGTCGGTATAGTAGGTCGGTGTGATCGCCAGTATAGCTGGTACTGTTGGTATGTTCGGTATGACCTGCGTGGGTTCATATGGTCGGCATGGTCTGGGTAAATCTTATATGGCCAATGTGATATAAGTGCTTGCAAACAGAACATGGCAAGTGTGGGTATTAAAAAAAAACATTCTCTTTCAGCTGCGTTGGTCAGCTAGTTTTATTGAGGCTACTGAAATACAATACTGCAGAAACCTAGCAGTTTTAAGTACATATGATAGGACGCCACATTGGAAAAGCCCAAAAGTTCTATGTGACACTACTTAGTCACGGGTGAGGTATGTAAATGACTCCTCAGTATGAAAGGTAAAACGTAATGAAATGTAGAGCAGGCAGTCAATAATCGGACATGTATACTGATGAGTGATTTGATTGTACATGCATATATAGCTGTAGTGTACGTACCGGGAACCTTTGTAATCACTGGATACGTACGTGTGCGATGTAACAAAACTTGTGCAATAAATAGTGTCCTATAAGGGTATCAACACAACCCAAAATATGTCAATCTGCATACGACACTGTGTTAGGTCTAGAACTATGGATTACTGTGAGTCGTTTGTATTAGCTGAAACGGCTAACCTGGGCGTTCAGTAGAGTGCTAAGGCCTGCTGCGCATATCTCACCCACATATGGCTGCCACTTCTAGACTCGTTACTTTTATTTTGTTTCTTTGAGATATGATAAAAAATGTAGGTAATTATGACCAGATGAGGACACACGATAACGATCTGGAAACAAACTGTGAGGTAACTGGAGCTCGTTCCTCCACAGGCTTTAGGGCAGCAAGCACTCTGATAACTTACAAACCTCATAGATGCTCGGCCGATACGCATACCATTTGTATGCGTGTTGGAATATCACTTAAATTTAGCCACTTTAAGAAAAATATATTTCCAATTAGATTGGGAAGAAGCATCTAGATATTACAAGAACGTAACACCTCACGTCTGATTTTCGGAATATAGAATTTTAATGCAATATTTTCTTTTCAGTATCCACTGTACTAATACTGAGCGAAAAATAATCTTAAACATCCTGGATGGCAATAGCAACTAGACTTTTAGAAAAAGACTCTACTGCCCTTGGATAGTGGTCGTTCTAGAATGTACCATGCCCATTAACAGAGTGTGAGAAAAACTTGAAGATGTCTTTAGCTCGTAGCTCAGAGTAAACATTAAAAATCCTAAAAAGTATACTGTTTCTGGAAAATACTTTAAAAAGTTTGCATAAATGTACTTCTTTAAGCTCAGGGAAAATTCGTGTTCATGACGCAATTAAAAATGGCATCGTGCCTGACCTTACGGAACATATAGAAGTTACGTGTTTTGCCATAATTAGTGTAGAAAACACAAATACAGAGTGCGTCCTTTAAATGAGGCTCCGTGGGAAATGTGCCTAACGGAGTGAGGGAATGAGGAAATACACATATTTACGGTGTTACTGGACGTGGACAAGGCAGCTCGAATGCAGTTCTGCGAGTGGTTTCTGTCCAATGTTGCAACAACCCGCACACACTCGAAGAACTTCAAGCCAACAATATCACAGCTATCGATACCATCCCGCAGCTTGTCCTCGCCCGTGCCTTTCACAACTTTTGGTGACGTCTGCACACCTGCCTCGAGGTCAATGGCGGCCACTTTCAGCACCTACTCTACGTATTTTGCTGTCACACTGGACTGTATTTCCTCATTACTTCGCTCCGTTACATACATGGCCCACGAGGCCTCTTTTAAAGGACTCGCCCTGTAAAACTTTTCTGGAGTAGGTTGCAGCTCTCGTAGGAATCAGATTTAGTTAGCAGGAGCTTGTAGGGGCGGGCTTCTCCCGCTTCAGGTACAAATCAGTGTGTAGGGTGTTTTCATATGTGAACGAGTCGTACACGGACCAACCGTCATAACGATACTAACTACCTCCTGAGATCTACCATGCGAAAGGAGCTTGATGGCAACACATCTTCATCGCGGGTTCCACTTAACATAAAAGCAAACAGGGGGAGTATCAGACACCCCAACAATTAATTTCACACCTAAGCTTCGCCCACATCGTGCGAGCGTCCTGTTGCAGATCCTACCTACTCGGATTATGATGACGGACAGAGAGCGAGATAGAGAGAGAGAGCTTCTTCAACTGACTGTCACTTACTAAATCTAGTCTACATTGCCAGCCAATCCTAAAGCAGGGGTTAAACCTGCCAGCCAATCAGAAGGCTTCCAACTTAAAACTAACCAAACGAACCACTCCAACGGCCTAACATACTATAAACCAAAGAGCACATGGTCTCGAAACGGAGATACAAATATTAAAAACCCCTGAAACAGTAACAATAGACAGACCAAAAATAAAATAAAAATAAAAATAAATACATATAAACATAAAATAAAAATCTAACTAACTAACCCCTTTAAACATTTCTTACTGTCATCGATACATCTAAAGTTAAAAATTCTGCAATTGAAATAATAAGTAAAATAATCAAATATGGAAATTATTGTAATTTATATACATAAAAATATTACGTGTGACAAGTGTGAAAATACATAAATTAATTAAATATTCACAAAGACATGAGATCCTTAGGTGCAACACTACTAACGAAGATTGGAACAAAATATGTGACGAGTGAAGAATAAATTACGTCCGAAGTTGTAAGACTAGTAATGGAGTGTATATTGGGGTCCTGTCAACTTCTTCCTGTATGTAAGTGATGAATTGTATAAGAGGGGATTGAGGGTTCCTGTTTTAATCTCATATATTGACTGTTCACGGTGAAATGAGCACTTTTGAAAGCCCTGCTTAAGATATACTTGTATATAAGTTGTGTAATCTTCCGCCTAATGTAAAATTAACATTGCCATGAGCTTAATCACTTTATTCATGCGTGGATAAAATGAAACTGTGCAATTATTAAGAAAGTAAATACTTTACAAATCTGCTTATTTTTACACTTCGATGCATTAAAAAACATAAAGCGAACGAAATAATTTTAAGTTATCACAAATGGTTACCTTACACTTTTTATTTGACGTTAAGATACGGAACTACTTTCCTTCCATCGTTACTAACTTTACTGGGCGAATGTCACTCAGTGCGCCCGTTAAAATATATGCATGCCGAGAGCAGTGACTTTTTTTCTTAGGTTCATTTCTTAAGTGCTCACGTTATCATGAACAGCCCTTTACACAAAGTACTCGCACAATCATTACCATAAAATTGTATCTATTCGAGAATGGTTTAAAAAAGTAATGTACCATTATTTGTTAATGTAAATTTAAGCAATGTTATAACATAGAAAATGTTATTTTGTGATATATTAAATTATATGTATTTGTTTAATCTTTGAAACTATAAACAGCATATAATATAACATCAGTCAAAGGGGCCGCGGTGGTGTAGTGGTTAGACTACTAACATCCTACCTAGGCTCATCGGATTCAGTTACCGGAGGGGGGGGGGGTCGCTCCCGGATTTTCGCATGTGGGAAAGGTGTCAGACGATGCCATTGGTCGGCGGGTTTTCTCGGGGCTCTCACGTTTCCCCCGCCCCTTGCATTCCGGCGCTGCTCCACGGGCTTACACACCTCACTCACCCTCATCGGCTCTCAAGACCTCAATGTTAAGAGCCACTCAGATCTCTACACTCCATTAGTCCAATATAAAAGCGCATTTATGCTTTACAAGCAAATCGTGCATGATTTTCCATTCTCTGTGCCGATATAATTATGGAATATCGATAAGATTTCTGCATCTGACTTGTTAAGTCTTGGGCTGGAGTTCCAGTATCAAGGAGTCTCATCTTCCCAGATTGCCGCACGCCATCGTGTGCACGGCCTGCCCTATCATCTTGTATCTGTCAGGTCGAGAGCCACCCTCGTGACGTGCACGCAAGTTCCTTGCTTTCGATCTCACATTGGGATGAGTAGTTTTATATACATGTAGCTGAACATATCGACGGCAGGGTGGTCATTAGATACGAAACCAGTTGCTCGCACAATCTGAAATCGAGGGGAGAAATCAGCCATGGCCTTTAATAAGGAACCATCCCGACATTCGCCTGGAGTAATATCGGAAAACGGTGGAAAACCAAAATCGGGATTACGATTGGGCCGGTGTGTTACTGCGCCATGAAAGTGAACTTGACTATGCCTATAATTAGTTTGGAAATGCCCAGTAAGAGTTGATGTAAAATGTCATGGGCTTCAAGTACCAAAATTTTGCTACTTTTTTTTGGAGAGTTTAAGATTTACAAGCATGATGTCAACATTAATTCAATAAAACTTTCTTCGGACAGTAAAAAATTACTTATGCCACATTTTTACGTAATCGTGAAGATTATGATTATAAATTCCATGCCAAACAAATCTTGTAAAGATGATGAAATACAGTTGTTTCATAGCTAACATGTTTGCATGAATGATAAGAAAACCAGGAAGCAATTTCTTCAAAATGCGTCGCTTGGTTCTCTTCCGATTTCGGCTTACCTTCTTAAAACTTTTCATATATGAATTTCACTGTAAAAATTGAAAAATGAATTAGAAAATTTACATTATCAATTTATCATTAATTTGTTTATGGTGTTCTGGAAACATTAAAAATATGTTGAGCTGTTGCCAAATGTTTTATTTGAGTAATGTTCCGAGGTATACTTGAAACAAGAACCTTATTTCCTTTATGGTGATATTTAGAGACATTCGGTACCTTATTAGCAACGCTATTATGCTAATTTTAATGTGACCTATTATTTGTAAACATAAATATGAAAGGACTTGTGGAATGAAATAGACATACTTCCGCACTCAGTTGAAATCCCAACACCATTAACGAAAAGAGCATTATTATTAGCATGCCGAAGTTTATACTTGTGACATTGTTGATAACATAATGCATAGTGTTGGAAATAATTTTTTTTTCATTGGTTGGCTGGTAGGTGTACAGTTTAACTAAAGAAAAATAGATACTTAAGAGAAAGTGTGCAAGTTAATTTATGTAGGCTACATAACACTTGGTAGTTGACTCGTTCATTTTATATATGTAATAATTTCATATTAATTTTCAAGAATACATATTCATACTAGCGTAATGATATGTATTTAAATAGTCAGCTCGAAGTGATATATGGAGTTAAGGTCACGTTATCTGTATTCATTTAGTTTCTTTTTTAGCTATTTGATACTAATGATAATCAATTTTAATTATTTTATTACGGTTATGTAATTATTGTCAATTTTATTTATGTTCTACAAAATCCAATTTCCGTGGATACTTTGTGTAGAAATAAAACAATTTTTAAAATGAAATTTCAAACTTTAATTTGAAAAGACAGCGTGGGACCTACTGTAGGACCGAAAAATATTTATTTGGTAACTATGACAACTACATAAATAAAAGAGTACATATTTGTAGTTATATATTAGTAATTGATGGTTGCCAAAAAAACATAAACAACAATCCATAATATTTTTTAAATTTTGACTTTTAAGGTTAAGTAAAATTTACACTGACACCTAGGTAGAGACCTCTCCATTTTGTTTGTTAGTTAGTTTTTGGTCAAACCAGGACAAAAATGGGGTTTCAAAGCAAGAGTATTTCATCTCAGTACGCTATTTGAAGTAAGAATTTACGTAGCATTTTTTATTAAACTGAAACATTTGTACTTTTAATTCAGAAACTTAATCAGGATGAAATTAAATAAAACTGAGAGCCACCGTTTCTTATTTTATCGAATCTGAATTGCTGCGTGTGCGTTTTGTATGGTTCCAAAAGTGCTTATGTGTTTTTGTATATATGCATCGGTAATAGGTCACTTATTTTCACTCTATGTGTTCTAAATTATTATGAATTTCCTATTAAACACGCGGTAAACGACTTTTCTCCCTGTTTTGCATTTATTTGAACCAAAGTCAAACTTATTTAAACGTATGAAGGAATTAAAATATTATTACTGCTATCCGCTGCATTTTCACCTCCATTCCAGGCTAAAGAGGGCGTTTGGTCTTTACAGGATATTTTTAGTTCTTTAAATAACTCTGGTTTATTATCATGAACTAATTATGGAATAAACACACAATGAATTGTATACATTAGCTGTTCTGGGGCTCACTTGGAATCCACGTATTGTAAAACATAAATTATATGCATATTCGTATATGTATATGTGTGTATGTATATATGTATATAGATATTGACACACACACACACGAACATAAAAAAGGAAATAATGGGAAAAATTCGAAAGATATTTAGTTTTCAAAGTAGAAAGTATAATTCTAATGTTTTATTGTGAGAGAGAGAGAGAGAGAGAGAGAGAGAGAGAGAGAGAGAGAGAGAGAGAGAGAGAGAGAGAGAGAGAGAGAGAGAGAGGGCATTTTCAAAATTCGTTGTTATGCTAAATACTGAAAAATATTTAATGAATTAATGATTTGAAGAACTCGTTAGGTATAGAATTTTAAACTTATGTTCCGATATGTGCCGGAAATATTGCTGTATTGTACATCTGAAATTCTAATATACATACACATATTATGAAGTATAAGCAATATTAATTTAATTGTGCATAACTAAATTATATTCAATACTTTCTCGTTGAATTTGTAAATATGGGCTCCATACCTAGACTACTTAGTAGAATGAATACAAATTGCAACTCCTTGTAAGACTTAGTAAACTATAATGGTTTAGTAACATAATAAGTTTTCCTGAAGACTGTCATTACCATGGTCTTTAGTAAAGGCTGTTCACGGCAAACTGAGCACTTTTGAAAGCCCTGTTTAAGATCTGCGTGCATGTCCATTGCGTATTCTTCCGCCATATGTAAAACTAATATTAACGGCCTCGCCGCTGTATTCATTCAGCGGTCAAGTGAAACTGTGAAAACATTGGAAAAGTAAATGTGTTATCAATTTGATAATTCTTACACTTAGATGCATTTAAAAAACAGAAAGCCAAAGTAATAATTTCAGTATTCAGAAATACTTCCGTAACACTATTAATTCAACGTTAAAGCATGAAAGTACTTCCCCTTCGTTGTTACCAACTTTACTGGGCCTAAGCCGGTCTTAGTCAGGGCTGTGGAAGGACTTAAAAAGTAGGGGGTGAATATGACTATAAGATTTCGACTCCCTTCCCCTTCCCAATGAATAAAAAATTTCGTGATTTGTAACGCCAAGATTGCGAAAAAAATTATATATAGCAAACTATATGTTGTTATCTTTCTACTCTAGGTCATTAATTGATTTTCAAGAGATCGTAATCTTATTTTCACATCCAAAAATTATTTATTCTTTAGCTCTACCTTTCGGTTCATTTACAAACTACGTTTATTTTATACAAATCTTGAATATAATTATCGTTTATATTCACGTATTTCATTATAAATACGTAGATTCAACTATTATATACATTACATCCATACACTTCAATTATACAAGACATTAGTAGTATAAAATATGTGAATCAGTTGACTTCTGGGAAATATCGGTGAAGTCTGCTCCTTCCGCGAGCAGAAAAGGGACTCTTTTAAATGTTTAAAATCCGTGAGCATTTGCATTGTTATGATAAGGTTTCAGTACCGCAAATGACTAATTCAAAAGTCATCCATCCTATTCTACGATAAGTTTCCATTAAATAGAACTATTTTACACAATAAGCATCGAATTTATTTTCAAAAATAATGTGAAATGCTTGCAAATACCTCTTCTCACACGTAGTTAGTTTATCATACACGCTTTCTCGATTTTTCGCCCCTTGTAGAGGATTTCGCCCCCTTCAGCGATTCGCGTGCGGGATGGAGGAGGGATGGTGGGAGGGGGAGGGGGAGCCCCCCTCCACCACTCCCGACTAAGCATTGCCCTGGTCATGGTGCCCATTAAAATACTGTATATGCAGATAGGGACAGCGACATTCTTCAGAGGCTGATTTCAAAAGTGTTCTCTTGATCATGAACGGCCTTTATAAATGGATGACGGTGATGACAGTCGCTCAGGAGAACTGGCTGCGAGTGTGATGACCTTGAGATGGGCTCGCGGGAGTAATGAAGCTGAACTCACAACCATCCGTCACATCCGCCAGTCGTCCGTCCGTCCGTCCGTTGGTCACGTGATCTTCAACCAATCGCAGGTAAACTATTTTTCTATCCGTTCACCCTTCAAAATATTTACCAAACCATAACTTTCGACGTACTGATGAGCCACCGCCTTCTGACGACATTCCTTAGACGCGAATTTTAAAACTAAATGAATCCAGCATAAATTCTTATCAGGTGAAGAGATTATCTCCACAAAATATTTCAATATTGAACATTTGTTTCTAACCAAAATATACCTCCAACTAAATAAATATCTCGATGTTAAGTTGTCACACGGAAATTTTGCCTTAAAGAAGGATTGGCGGGCAACGGATAGTTGTGGGTCGCTTTCAACCGACGGACGAAAACACAGAGGGATGACTTAGACCGTGTCTCAATTGGCCCAAAGAGCGCTCTCTCGTGCTCTCGCTCTCATTGCGTCAGATAGAACATTCTCTGATCGTCTCAATTCGTCGGAGAGAGCGCGAGAGGGCGAGAGCTCGGAGAGAGCATGAAAGAGTGAGAGCACGATGACGTAAACTCGCTAGTGCTCTCTCGCAGGCACCATATTTGTTTACATTATTTTCGTGTTTGAGTAAGGTTATAATAGCAGCTTTCTGGACCAAAATCACGTTGCATTTTAACTGTAAGTGAATAATTTCAACTGTATTTATAACACGTATTTATAAAAATATAAATACGAATTTCTAAGTCTCTTCTTTTTGTCACTTTGCTGTAACATGAAGGTAAAATATAAAACAAAAATAATAGTATTTCATGCCCTAATGATTATCCTAGCAGTGTTATAAATATTTGTGAATTATTTTGAACACGTAAATTACTTACAATAGATTTGACCGCGATTTTAGCTGAACATGATTTCCAGCCTGTTGGCATCGGGTGTTTGCTTGACGTTGGAGAGAAACTATAGGGTGGTTTTCTCAATTCCCAGACCGAGAGCACGAGAGAGCGCCAGGTAGTGCGAAAGAGTGCTCTCTCTCTCTCTCTCTCGAGAGAGAGAGAGAGAGAGAGAGAGAGAGGTTAGTCTTTAAATTGAGACAAGGCCTGAGTGACGGACGCGATGGAGGGCAGTTGAAGGAAGTGAGTGTTGAGGAGGGACGTCCCGGCGCCAGTCACCTACCCCTGTGACAGGGGTTTCAGTGCGCATGCGTGGTGTTGAGAGGGGCGGCTAGGCCTCACACATCGACGTGCAGGACAGCCACACCCAGCCATCCCACCTCCAGGCTGGCGCGGCGCGGCGCGGCGCCATGTATCCTCTCCTGCGGGCCATGGACTGCGACAGGAGGCGGGTACGTATTGCCCACGCACACAGCACACAGCACTGCCAGCCTCGCCCACGCACGTGCCGTGCCGTGCCTCCTCTTTGTCGCTCCTCACTTGGAGCCCTTGGAGTAGAGAGGAAGTTAAACGATGTTCACTGTAAAGTGAACATTTTTGAAAGCCCTGCTTTAGAACTGGCTGTATCAACAGGATGTAGTTTTCTTCCATATGTACAATTAATATTTCCGTGGGCCTGATTACTTTATTCAAGCGTGGTCAAGTGAAAGCCTGAAATTATTATATAAGTAAATATTCTACCGATATGCTAATTTTTACACAGATATGAATTAAAAAGCTCCGAAAACAAAATAAATCATTTGCGTTTCCACAAGCACGGGCAGTTACATTTTTTAAAAGCTGATTTCAAAAGTGCTCAAAATTGCAACTAATCAAAAAGAATAGTCCTAAGTTGTGACGTTTTGAGAGTGTAATATGTAAGGTTTTTTTTATGTACATATATATAATAGTACGAATTTGAATATAACTTTACGCAGTCACTTTATAATAATTAATTTGGTTTCAACTTGAATGATGCGTCAATAAAGTGAGGTTGTAGACCGCACTGTTAAGTTTATAGTTGAAGAATACAAAATGAGAGGGAAAGTATATGCTGACCAGAGCAAGCAAATAAGATCAGTTAACGGCACACAGTCTTTTCCTGGCCACCACACACATGCACACAGCGCTTCCACGGTGGCTAGATCGCAGATCTAAACGCTCTTCTACTTCGCATCCTCTCCTGCATAGCGTGACGTACAAGAGCGTCCATGTCCACTCACACAGCAGCGCAGCAATCAGCTTCTCTAAAGTGCAGCATCCATTGCCACTCTCACAGCACTGCAGCTGCCATCTTCTCTCCAGCGCAGCGTCTATGGTCACTCACACAGCACTGCAGCTACCAGCTTCTCTCCAGAACAGCATCCATGGCCATACACAAGGCACTGCAGCTGCCAGCTTCTCTCCAGCGCAGAGTCCATGCCCACGCACAAAGCACTGCGGCAGCCAGCGTCTCTCCAGCACAGCATCCATGCCCACGCACACAGCACTGCAGCTGCCAGCTTCTCTCCAGCGCAGCGTCCACGCCCACGCACACAGCACTGCAGCTACCAGCTTCTCTCCAGCATAGCGTCCATGCCCACACACACAGCACTGCAGCTGCTAGCTTCTTTCCAACGCAGCATCCATGGTCACGCACACAGCACTGCAGCTGACATCTTCTCTCCAGCACAGCGTCCATGGCCATGCACACAGCACTTCAACTGCTAGCTTCTCTCCAGCACAGCATCCATGCCCACGCACACAGCACTGCAACTGCCAGCTTCTCTCCAGCACAGCATCCATACCCACGCTCACAGCACTGCGGCTGCCAGTTTCTCTCCAGCACAGCGTCCACGCCCACGCACACAACACTGCAGCTGTCAGCTTCTCTCCAGCACAGAGCCCACATTTTCCTCTTCCGCAGGTGAAGGAGTGCGAATAGAGGACGGCCCACATCACCCACGCACGCCCAATACCGTGTCAGCTTGCCGCTGTTCCACCCAGCCCATCGCAGCTGCCGTTCTCCCTATACCATTTATTGTTGTTGACAGCCATTAGTTGTTAAAAGGTGGGGCGAGAAAATCGTTCGGTCCTGGTGGAACCCATCATTTCTCACGGGAACACCGACTCAATTTTCTTTAACAATACATTCTAGTGCGTACAATGGCGTTTCGGCAAGAAGAATGGATATAGAATTTTGCCATGCCACAGAGCAGTGTGAGAGTAGGCTGCATCTTCTATCTTAGCCCACCGCAGCAGCTGTACATTTCTAGCCCTGTACTGTGCAGTGTGGCTGATTACATCTTCCTTTTTTTAACGAACGTAATGGTAGAGAAAAAGTGACACTATCTCTAGCATTTTTCATAGCGACTAGAACCAGTCTGAGACGCGAATTAAGCATTTCAAAATGAGAGCTGGTTTTTTTTTAATCTGGTGTTTACGAAAACGAACAACTGCTTATAGTTGACAGTAGCTGCATTTCTGCACGCATTTCAATTCTGTGCCCTGAGTAAAAAACATCAAGAATTTTAAACCATATAAAACAATAAAGTAAAGATTTTATTTTGCAATGTTGTAAAATTTTTGCTTCGGAATAATTTTAAAATTTTGAACGTGTGATATATGACACGTTAGTACATTTTTATTTACAACATTAATAGTCATATATGTAAGAATTACAAAATTACAGTTAATAAAAAATGATTTTCAATTGTAAAACTAGCATTGAGATTTTGGGCAAGTTGATGAAACTGTTCAGAATAACTTTAAAACATACTTATTAATATTTTTCTTAGACTAACTTTAATTTATTAATACGAAAACATTTAAGTCCTAAATAATCATTTTACTACTGCTGTTTCCCCATTTGTAACACGAATAATAGTTTTCTTCTAAATTTTTGTAAAAGTACAGTTTTCTTAGGTGCTATATGTTTCCTTTTAAACTTTTAACTTTTCTTTAAACTCCTTAGTTCATCAACTAAAATAAATACGAGGCAGCTTTTTTAAACGCGGTTAACACACAGAAAGATAACTGAATTTGTAGTTCAATTAAATTCTATTAAATTTTGACCTCGGAACGGAAGTTGGAAGAGTTACGCGGAACTCGCACCACAGCCAGTGACGTGTCTACTGTGGAGTTAGCTAGGTGTCGCGTGGGACACATTTCCGTGAGGGGTGGTTATGCGTGTTGGGTTGGGGGGGGGGGCAACCTGTTGATTAAGAAAGCCTGGGACGCCGGGGGGGGGGGGGGGGAGTGTGATGGTTGTGCGATGTTATTCCAGCCAGACGGGTGTTGTTTAGCTCGTGCCCGCAGCACACCCAGGTGGGACTGGCGTTGTCGAGGGGAGCAGAAGGCGGGGGGCTATATCGACCAGAGAAGCTTCGCTCCAAGTACGATATATCGAGCGATGTAGCTCCACCACGATGTCACCCTAGAACCGCGGGTAGGAGATTGTCGTGTCGCCGCCCACCTTCGTCGTTAAGGACGCCGACGTAGAAGCGACGCAGCACGTGCGTGATGAGGTCAGGGGACGTGGACGGAACACGTGGCAGACTGAGGATTACCACCACGCAGGCTGCACGTACCTGCACGTGTTTGTTTGTATGCACGCGTTGCCAACTTTACAGGTGAGTACGCCCCGCGCTTTGTTATTTCCCCGTGCAAATTTTAATATTTAAAAATTAAGGCATGTGCAATTTTAAAATAAAGTTTAAAACAACTTGGCGCTAGCACATGTGAACCACATACATGTTTATTACACTGACAAATAAATTAATAGTTTTAAAATCACTTTCTTGGCGTACTATTTCCTGATAGCACACCATAGCAACCTAACACCTTTGTTTATAAATATCTGCATTTTGCAGCTGTTTAAAGAACGTAAGGACGGATCCTTAAATGCTTCACACTGGCGAACTATTTAAGGTAATGCGGTTTTCGTATATCTAGTACATAAACATATGATGTGTAAATTATACAGTTCATTTACAAATAATCCTAAAAATTAAGAAAACTATTATATAATGCTTTAATATTTCAGAATTTTTTTCGGACAAAATCTTTACCATAGAAGAATATATGTGTCCATGTAGATGAAAAGTTGGGAATTCAAAAGACGTCAGAATGTATTCACGACAGTATTTATACCAGTGTTACCACGTCGCCCGAAATTTTTTACGTCTAAACCAGTTTTTGTAGAAATCAATACTAAAATAAAATTATGGAGGCTACACTAATTTAAAGCTCTCTAGTAATACAGTCAAAATAGTTCCAGAATAACTCCTTCAAGATACATTCTATCTGCTCTGAAGCATTATGAGAGTTGTGTGTGTGCTCTCAAAGAATCATCATACATTCAGTGTCCAAACTCATAAAGGCGGCGGGATGAAAGAAAATGGGAATATATATATATATATATATATATATATATATATATATATATATATATATCTCGCAAACTCATATTTTGAAAATACATGCAGTCAATATTAGAGCGTGTCGGAAATGAGTCTCTTAGTACCTGCCAAGAGGCGGCCATCGGAATGGTGTTATCAGCATACGAATAACAAAATAATTCAAGTTGTTAACAGCCTAGATCAACTTGAACTGTACAGACTCTTTGTACTTTTGTCATTTGCATTACATGCACTGTACACTAGTAAACGTATTACTCTTCCACACGTGCCACTCTCCACTACACCCGGGTAGCAATGCATCTTACAATTACAAGCATAAACGAGCTTAAAAGTGCGCGATCACGTCTCACTGTCTCATTCCTATAAAGAAAGATCACGAGAAGAGCACATCTTTTCCGCCTGGAAGATATGCAACCTTCAACTCTCCGGCGTGCCAGCGGTTGTCTTCTGACACACGATGTAGGAAATATTTCCGACACACGTTAACCCATAATGTTTGCATTCACAGTTTACTGTGCACTAAAGCGTTGAGTGATGAAATGATATTAATTTTTTGTGCGTCAGTTTCTGTTTTAAAATCTTTGTTTTCTGCTAGCGATCATTACATGGCAAAAGTGTAGTACAAGAGGATTTGTGTGAGACATTTAAACGTAAACGTTAGAAAAGATTTTTAAAATAAATATTGCCATGTAAGTAATAACTACAATGTATATATTTTACTGGACTCTGAAGTTAACGTATAAGGCTATAATAAAATATATTTATTGAATATTATTACAATTGAGACAACTTCAAAAAGTGCTCACTTTACAGTGAACAGCCTATAGTACACTGGAAGAAAAATTACCATAGAAACTCAAATATAATTTAAATAACAATGAAATATATCACGTAAAAACCAAACCTGTAAATCAAAATACTAAAGAATAACTTGGATATAGGATTTGTGAAACATAATATAATTTCGGTAAACTTGAAATACTACGCGAACTGTCATTAAGTTGCGAAGTAATTAACTGTGATTACTAGACGTATGAAAGAATAACCTACACATCAATGCATACCCCTTAGACTAAATGTTTTCAATTATTCTCTAAAGATTTAATGCAGTAACAAAGCTGTCTGTCTGAGCAGTTTATCCATACTGTATCAGCCAAACTGTTACTAAATTTGAGAGCAACTAATAGAATATCAGTATCTGGAAATTACCATAATTCTCGATGGGATAGGAACTCCTTGCAGATATCTGGACATCAACTTCAGAATTTTGTTTGGGGGAGGAGTATGCATGATTCTCTCAGGAAGAAGAAGGCCGCTGCTTTCCTGGACTTCAATGTAAAGTTGAAAGATACCGACTCAACCCATGCTTTCATGAACATGTTCTCAATTAGTTGATATCTGGTATCTGGAAGCGCTCACTTACCTCCCATTTGTAGTAGTAAACATTTTTTAAAATGTTGAGCTTCTATCAGGCTCTTTTCAATTTGATAGCTGAAAATTATCTCCCAATATATATATATATAACAATTTTCACTATATTTCATTTGGAATTATTTTTCCTTATTTTCGTTTTCCAACAGATAGGTATATTGTTTTTTAAGAATATTAATTACCATACACATTACAATATTGTCTTCCATATCTTCTCTACGCAAGCCACTTAAAACATAATTGAAATAAGTATTGATTATAGCTAAACATAAGGTGTAATCAAATAAATTTTATTTTTTATCCCTGAACATAAACAACTACCTCAGAAAAACTTTATTCAATTTTAAATCTAGCCATATTTATCAATTAGAAGAAATATTTACATCTTTCTTGGTAAATTGTAATATCTATGTTACCACCATATCAGGTAGGTATGAATGAAGTATTCTTATTTTCTTCCCTTATAATAGATTCCGGAACATTATGTACACAGGCTGTTAATAAATCCATCTTCAAAAAGCACGTAATGCGAATGTGAAACTCTGATGAATTAGAAATCTTGTAAAAGATGTGATAAAATTGCAGCAAATATCGTTATTAAACAAAGCTATATGGTAAAATAATACGACTGCTTTAAGAAGTGAATTGTTTATCCACGTTGCAAGAGGTATGGAAAAGAGCTACACGTTGTTCCTCAGACGGTGATTATGCGCATGTGAAGGAGGAGGGGGGTGTAGATGGGGGAGAAAGCTGGTGTTAAACCTAGCCTGTTGCATTACCCAAGGGAGAGGAGATATGTGTCATTCTCGGACTGTGTATAATGCAAGTAAGCTAGTTCGAGATGATAGAGGAGTGATGTGGGGCACAGCAGTATCGTCAGAACTTGGCAGAAATCATGAACATACTGCATTTGTTTTTCTTTTAATTTCTTTGTACAACAATTTATCATTGCTTTATTACAAAACATAACATAAAAAAATTATATCATAGTAAAATAAATTACAACAACTCACTAAAAATTATACATTTTAACTAAATAAATTTGATTAAAAAATGTAATTTGAAACTAGGCGTTTAGGAATGTTCATTTTTACTAACGCGTGGCAAAATATCGGTGTAACAAAATAAGATTATGGAAATAAAATTAGTCACTTGAAAAATTACACTACACTGAAGAAGTATTGATTTTATTTGACAAATAAGACAAACTCATCTTACCTTTTGCATACCATCTTGTGAAACTTAGTAACATAGTTTTTGGAAGCTCCATCATACATAGAAAAAGTTCGGCAAAAAATGACGTAAATAATTTGTGTTGAAGAAGCATGTGTTAGAAACAAATGACTCTGATAACCAACAGAAAATAACTATGACTTGGTTAGTTTTCTGTTAAAACCTCTACTTGAAATTTTTTGATAATTATTTCCTGCTTCTTGAGCCTGTCGTCAACTACCCATTAGGTAGTATCGCATGATATGCAGTGATATGCCACAGAATTAATGTCTTGTGGAATGAGGCGACACCGAAAACCTAAAAGGTTTATAAAAATTTGTGTAGAGTACAGTGTACAAAACAAAATAGAAACAATGATACTGAGATGTTACGGACACGTGGAGAGAATGTAAGGACAGGATACCGCGGAGGATACACGAGAAATGTATACTGGACAAAAAGAGACGGGGAAGGGAGTAGAGAAGTGTCTAAAGAAGAAAGACGAGACTAGTGCAGGGTGAAAATGGAGAGGTGGTAGGACGACATAAGGAGATGGAGAAGCCTGTGCCACAAACAGACCCAGCCGGTTACTGAAACCGGTTTGTCATGATTATGATGATGAAATAGTGACTAAGGAATAGTTCGGAGAATTTTCTAGAGCTATATTTGCTATCAACTGAAAACATTATATGATTAATAGTGCCAACTATTATAATTTATTCAGTCACCTCTATTATGCGTGTTGTAGGCTAGAGGTGATTACGTAATTGGATAAAAGAGGTTCACAAACAAATTGTGATAATTATGTGAACTTGGGTGTAAGCATCAAAATGTCATTAGATAGTACATCCATGTACATACGGAATGAATTACATAAAACTTGCACCGCACATATTTTGGGAATGAAATGTGTTTTTGGTGCGCTGATTTCACAGAATTTAATTCTAAGTCAGGGGCTCATAAGTGTACCCCCAACACCGATTTTAATAAGTATTAGAATGTGCATTTCTCGAAAAAAAAATAACTTTTCAAATGGAACATTGCCTATTCTCATCAAGAAAATAGAACTAGAAGAAATTTGAAAGCCAGTGGTGTTTTTGCAGTTTTCTAGTACAATTAGTTTACTTGTTATCGTGTTATGACAATTTTAAATACCGATAATTGTCTGCTCCATTTAACTGCGTAGTTGATAGGCTACGATGTTCGTATGTGTGTTTAGATTCTGTCTCCATTACACTGATTGCATTGGAAACGACCTACTTGTCAGGACTTCATACTGTCTAGACGCAGAACGTGCTTGAAAATGATATTTACTTATGCTGAAAAAGTCGACATGCTCATGTTGTATGGCGGATGTAAGAAGAATCCGGTTCATTCTTTGAATGTGTACGCTAGACGATATCCCAATTGATGTCAACCATCTTGACAAATTGCTCTATTTTCTAGTGAGAAAATAGGACTTTTTATTGTTTTTAAATGTAGGTAGAGTTCATTTTCAAAATGGCTACCACACAAGTATATGCCAAATCTTAGAAACCATTATCCAGATTTAAATCATTCTTGGAGTGCTGGCAACTTATTAAGCTGCACCATCAGGTGCAAATTACACAATGATAATATACCAAACAATCCCAAAGGATGCAAAATTACGCAATAATATTACAGAAAACACGTTTACAAAACGCACTGAGGTTAAAAACAATAGAAATTAATTATATTTGGTGGGATTGAAATATTGCATCAAATTAGTTTTCAATACATCTCGCCACTCTATATAAAACAAGCCAGCATGGAATATAACAATTAACAATTTAGCAAAAGGCAATGACTAAAAAACATTATTGAATTTACACTCTGACAATTATTCATCCAGATAGCCCTCGGTTGAGCAAAAATAAAACAATAGATGGGTGACGTTCTATAACACCCAACAAATGAATGGCCTAATAAGAATGAACACAATTCAGACGGCAAAAGTTCTATTAGCGTTTTACGCTGCATTTACTCGTAACATAATAGCCATTACTGTCCAGCACAGGTGGATCACCAATTTGACCTTCATAAAAATAAAGTATTAAATTATCATTAAAAACTAGAAGAGTGTTCAACATTCAACTGAATAATGAGTGTCCTATGTAAATTCAAAAAGTGGAGGAATTGGACACATTTCCTTTCAGCAAATCTCAATATTGTATTTCTTAATCGACTTAAAGTTGTGTGTGAATAACTATTTCTTTCTTTCAATACATACATTAGCACCAATGTGATTATAGGATTACTGGAAAAAAAATTTAATTCTTAAATGCCAAACTCTAATGATTAATAATCTTAACTAATAATTAACCCTGGATGCCGTTGTGCCCTTCTCTGCACAACATTAAAATTACGTGTACTTAACACTACAGAATAGTTTAACACGTGAAGTGTCATCGAAAGCCCGTTAAAGCACCCACGTTTAATATTACAAGTTAAAATAGTATTAAAACCTTTATCAAACCTTACATGTCAACGGAATGGCAGCTGAATATTTGGCAGCCCATCAAAGAATTGCGTTGTAAAATAATTTGAATACGCGAATTTAAAATTGATATGACGGCAGGTAAGCGGTGGCTGCGTAGTACCATACAAAACAAACTAAGCTCAGGGCGGAACCAATTGTGGATGGCAGTGGATAGACTGTTATAGGTCGACAATGCACTCTAATCACACCATCAACTATAGTTTAAAAAGTAATACTTGAAATTCCAACGATTTACCAAAAAGTATCTTAAAATAAATTTTTTTTCTGCACGTCCTCAATGAATAGTTGTACTACAAAGGCAAAAACCAACTACGAACGTAGGTGCCCATTAGAAAAGACAACGTGTCCACGACTCACCGATATTCTTCCCCTCGCCGGCGCACAAGTCTAAAACTAAATAACTAATTATAAAATTCACAGATATTACATTATAATGTCGACGTATATATCTGGTGTCGAACGATGTGCCACAAAAATCAAATAATATCGGAGCTCATATTGCTGATCGTTGCTCCACTAGGTCGGACCAGGAGGTCGACGATCTGTAGGGATTTCGTAGGCCACTAAATTATTAGGTATAATGAATTCGCCAACTGTTGAAAAAATTAAATTAATGCTCTTTAATAAAGAAAGCTCCATATTTTATAAACAATATAATTTTTTTTTTTATATATTTAACTCACAAGTAAATTAAGTTTAATTTTTCTCGTCCTCATTTATAAAATATATAATATTCACGTAGGCATGCACTGTCAGTGCCTGAGCATTGAGTTGTTCACTTGTTTTTTTTTTTTCGTTGTTATGTTCTTGCTCGAGAAGGTGGAATGATGTTTGCAACCAATAGCAGAAATTGGAATAATTGGAAAGGTTGGTACTGATGGTTGGTGTTGGTGGTTGGTGTTAATGGTTGGTGATGATGGTCGGTGTTGATGGTTGGTGTTGATGGTTGGTGTTGGTGGTTGGTGTTGATGGTTGGTGTTGATAATTGGTGTTGATAGTTGGTGTTGATGATTGGTGTTGATGGTAGGTGTAGGTTGTTGGTTTGGTGGTTGGTGTTGGTGGTTGTTGTTGATGGTTGGTGTTGATGGTTGGTATTGGTTGTTGGTGTTGGTGGATGGTGATGATGATCGGCGTTGATGGTTGGAGATGGTGGTTGGTGTTGGTGGTTGGTGTTGGTAGTACGTGTTGATGGTTGGTGTTAATGGTTGGTGTTTGTGATTGGTGTTGATGGTAGGAGTAGATTGTTGGTGTTGATGGTTTAAGTTGGTGTTTGGTGTTGATGATTAATGTTGATATTTGGTGTTGGTGGTTGGTATTGATGGTTGGTATTGGTGGTTGGTGTTGATGGTTGGTGTTGGTGGTTGGTGTTAATGGTTCGTGTTGGTGGTTGGTGTTGATGATTGATGTTGATGGTTGGTGTTGATGGTTGATGTTGATGGCTGGAGATGATGGTTGGTGTTGGTGGTTGGTGTTGGTGGTTGGTGTTGATGGTTGGTGTTGGTGGTTGCTGTTGATCATTGGTGTTGATAGTTAGTGTTGGTGGTTGGTACTGATGGTTGGTGTTGATGGGGGTGTTGATGGTTGGTGTTGATTGTTGGAGTTGATGGTTGGTGTTGGTGGTTGGTGTTGATTGTTGGTGTTGATGGTTGGTGTTGGTGGTTGGTGTTGATGATCGATGTTGATGGTTGATGTTGGTGGTTGGTGTTGGTGCTTGGTGATGTAGTTGGTGTTAATGGTTGGTGTTGATGGTTGGTGTTGATGGTAGATATTGATTGTTGGTGTTGGTGGTTGGTTTTGATGTTTGGTGTAAATTGTTGGTGTTGGTGGTTGCAGTCTATGATTGTTATTATTCGTTGGTGTTGATACTTGAAGTTGGTGGTTTGTGTTTATGGTTGGAGTTGATGGTTGGTGTTAGTGGATGGTGTTGTTGGTTGCTGATGGTGGTTGGTGTTGGTGGATATTGTTGTTAGTTTAGTGTTGATGTTTGGTGTTAGTGTTCGGTGTTGGTGGCAGGTGTTTTTGGTTGGTGTTATTCGTTTGTGTTGAATGTTGGTGTTTTTGGTCGGTGTTGATGGTCGGTGGTGGTAGTTGCTGTTGATGGTTGATGTAAATGGTTTGTGTTGATGGTTGGTGTTAATGGATTGTGTTGATGGTTGGTGTTAATGGATTGTGTTGATGATTGGTGTTGATGGTTGGTGTTGATGGTTGGTACTGGCTGTTGGTAATTGTGTAGATATTTAGTGTTGGTGGTTGGTGTTGATAGTTGGTATTTTATGTTGGTGTCTTTAGTTGGTGTTGATATTTGGTGTTAGTGGTTAGTATTTGTTGTCGGTGTTGATGGTTGATGAAGGTTTTTGTGTTGGTGGTTGGAGTTGATTGTTGGGGTTGAAGTTTGATGTTGATATTTGGTTTTCATGGTTGATGTTGATAGTTGTTTATAGTTGGTATTTATGGTTGGTGTTGATGTTTGGTGTCGGTTGGTGTTGGTGTTTAAGGTTGGTAGTTTGGTGATGATTGTTGGTGTTGATGGTTGGTGTTGCCTTGTTGTTATAGGCTGTTGGTGTTGATGGTTTGTGTTGGTCGTTGGAGTTGATTGTTGGTGTTGGTGTTTGAAGTTGCAGGTTGGTGTTCATGTTTGATGTTGATAGTTGTTGAAACTTGGTATTTATGGTTGGTGTTGGGGTTGGTAATTTTGTTTATGTTTGGTGTTCATGTTTGATGTTGATAGTGGTTGTTGAAACTTGGTAATTATGGTTGGTGTTGATATTTGGTGTTGGAGGTTGGTAATTATGTTTATGTTTGGTGTTGATGATTGTTGTTGATAGCTGGTTTTTGTGGTTAATGTCTTTAGTTGGTGCTGATGGTTGGTGTAGGTGGTTGGAGTTGATTGTTGATGTTGTTTGATGTTGATGGTTGGTGTTCATGGTTGATGTTGATAGTTGATGATAATTGGTATTAATGATTGGTGTTGATGGTTGGTGTTGAGTGTTGGTGTTTATTTTTTTGGTGTTGGTGGATGGTTTTAGTGGTTGGGGTTGATGGTTGGGGTTTAGAGTAGGTTTTTTGTGGTTGGTGTTGGTGGTTGTTGATGTTTGGTGTCGGTGGTTGTTGATGGTTTGTGTTGATTGTTGTGGTTTGTGGTTGGTGTCGATGGATGCTGGTGGCGTTTATTATTTGTTGTTATCATTGGTGGTTGGTGTTGAGTGTTGGTGTTGGTGTTTGGTGTTAATGGATAGTGTTGATCGTTAGTGTTGATTGTTGGTTTTGATTGTTGATGTTGCTAGTTGGTGTAGATTGCTGGTTTTAGTGGTTTGTGTTGATGATTTGTGTCGATGATCTGTGTTAATGGTTAGTGTTTGTGTTTGTCGCTGGTGTTTGATGATGATTGATTGTTTTTGTCGTTGGTGTAATAGTTGGGGGTGATTGTTGTTGGTAATGGATGTTTTTATGAATTATGTAGATGGTTGGTGTTGATGTGTGGTGTTGAATGTTAGTGTTGGTGGTTGGTGTTCGTGCTTGGTGATGATGGTTTTTGTTTATGGATAATATCGATGGTAGTTGTATATGGTTGGTGTTGATATTATGTGTATATTGTTGGTGTTGGTGGTTGATGTTGTAGTTTGGTGTTGGTGGTTTGTGTTGATGGTTGGTGTTGGTGATATATATTGATGGTCGTTGTTGATTGTTGGTGTTGATCGTTTGTGTAGATGGTCTTGTGTTAATTTAATTTTTTTGGTTGTTGGTGTTGATTGTTGGTATTGTTGGTTTGTTTTGTAGTTGGTTTTGATGATTGGTGTTCATTGTTGGTGTTAATGGTTGGTGTTGATGATTGATGTTTATGGTTGGTGTAGGTGTTTGGTGTTCTTGGTTGGTGTTAATGGTTTGTGTTGGTGCTTGGTTTGGTGGTTGGTGTTGATGGTTTTGTGTTAGTTTCTTTTTTTGATGGTTGGTGTTGATTGTTGGTATTGTTGGTTTTTTTATAGTTGGTGTTGATAATTCGTGTTGATGGTTGCTGTTGGTGGTTGGTATTGGTGGTTTGTGTTGATGGTTGTTGTGGAAGGTTGGATATGATGGTTGGTGTTATTTGGTGTCATTGGTTGTTGTTGATGGTCGGTATTGATGGTTGTTGATGGTTGGTGTTGATGGTTGGAGTTGATTGTAGGTGTTGGTATTTGATGTTGATTTATGGTATTGGTGGTTTGTGTTGATTGTTGGTGTTGATTGTTGGTGTTGATTATTGGTGTTTATGATTGGTGTTGATGGTTGGTGTTGGTGGTTGGTGCTGATGTTTGATTTTGATTGTATGTATTGATGTTATGTGTTAGGTGGTTGGTGTTTGTGGTTGGTGTTATGGTCGGTGTTATGGATGGTGCAGATGATTCGATATTAATGGTTGCTGTTTGTGATTCGGTGTTCATGGTTGGTGTTAATGGTTGGTGTTGGTGGTTTGTTTATAGTTAGTGTCGATATGTGTTGTTGGTGTTAATGGACGGTGTTGATGATTGTTGTTGATGGATGGTGTTGATGTTTGTTGTTGATGGTTGGTGTAGTTGTTGGTGTTTGTGGTTGATGTTGATGGTTGGAGTTGATTGTTCGTGTTGATTATTGATGTTGACAGTTGGTGTAGATTGTTGGTTTTGGTGGTTTATGTCGATGATTGGTGTCGATGATCTATGTTGTTTCTTTGTGTTTGTGGTTGTCGTTGGTGTTTGGTGTTGTTTCTGGTTTTATTGGTTGGTGTTATAGTTGGTGGTGATGGTTGTTGCTAATGGTCGTTGTGATAAATTGGGTAGGTGGTTTGTGTTGATTGTTGATGTAAATGGGTGGTGTGGATTTTTGTTGTAGATGGGCGGTGTTGATGGTTAGTATTGGTGGTTTGGTGTTGGTGCTTGGTGTTTATGATTGGTGTTAATGGTTGATGTTGGTGGTTGGTTTTGATGGTCGGTGTTGATGGTTGGTGTTGGTGGTTGGTGTTCGTGTTTGGTGTTGATGGTTGGTGTTGATAGTTGGTGTTCGTGTTTGGTGTTGATGGTTGGTGTTGATAGTTGGTGTTGGTTGTTTAAATTTAATGTTGGGTTTGATGGTTGATGTTTGATGGTTGATGATGATTGGTGTTGATGGTTGTTGATGTTGGTTGGTGTTGATGGTTGGTGTTGAAGGTTGGTGTTGGTTGTTGGTTTTGGTTGTGGGTTGATGATAGGTGATGATGGTTAGTGCTGGTGATTGGAGATGATCGTTGGTGTTGATGCTTGGTGTTGATGATTGTTAGTGATTTTTGGTGTTGGTGAATGTTGTAGGTGATTGGAGTTGATGGTAGATGTTGATTGTTGTTGGTGTCGATGGTCGGTGTTGATTGTTGGTGTCGGTAGTTCGTGTTTATTTTTGATGATGATTGTGTGTGCTGATGGTTGGTGTTGATGATTGTTAGTGATTTTCGGTGTTGGTGGATGTTGTTGGGGATTGGATTTGATGGTTGATGTTGATATTTGGTATTTGTGGTTGGTGTTGATTGTTGGTGTCGGTAGTTCGTGTTTATATTTGATGATGATTGTTGTTGTTGTTGATGGTTGGTGTTGATGGTTGGTGTTGATGTTTAGTGTTGATGGTTGGTATTGGTGGTTGGTGTTGATGGTTGGTGTTGATGGTTGGTGTTGATGGTTGGTGTTTGTGGTTGGTTTTGACGGTTGGTGTTGATGGTTATTGTTGATGTTTGGTGTTGGTGTTTGGTGTTGGTGTTAATGGTTGGTGTTGATAGTTGGTGTTCGTCGTTGTTGATGGTTTGTGTAGATGATTGGTGTTGATGGTTAGTGTTCGTGGTTGGTGTTGGTGGTTGGTGTTGGTGAGTGGTGTTGGTGTTGGTGGTTGGTTATAGTTGTTAATGTTGATGGTTGGTGTTGATAGTTGTGTGAGGGTTGTTGTTAATTGTTGGTGTTGGTGGTTTTTGTTGATGTTTGGTGTTAATGGTTGGTGTTGGTGGATGGTGTAGGAAGTTGGTGTAAATGATTGGTGTTGATGGTTGATGTTGAAATTTGGTTTGCGACATATCCCAATGCACAATAGACGTTTGGCATATTGTTGTCAAATGTTTCCGAATATTGCGATATGCCTATCCTAGCCCGACAGAAATGAATGTCTGCAGGCTTATCAAATGCCATACACACTCGCTGACATTATTTGCTTATTTAATAGGTTGTTTGTTGATCACGTAATTGTCTGTAAACACTGAGATAGGCCTATATTCAACAATACCTGTAGGTATGCATTTGCAAGCGCATGGATGGACTCACCAACTGACATTTTAATACAGTCACGTCTGTTTAAAACTGTTTGTACTTACCAGTTGTCCTCACATGGTCGGCAGTAGACTCCCGTGTTTTTGCTTTAAAAGTCTTTTTTTTTACTTTGTGTATTTGATATTAAACACTGCGGTAGCTGATGTAAAACATGTTTTAATAGACAGATATAAATACTTTTACACATTTTCTCTTCCTCAATTTCCAAATACTTTGTCCATCGCATGTGTTGTTGTTTGGCCATGTGGCGGTATCTACAACACACTTTCTGATTGGTCGGTTGGTGGTGAACTGCAACACTCTCTCTAATTCGCAGGTTGTTGGTAACATGTTCAATATTTCGAACTACCTCCAATACCAACCAACAACACCAACGCCAATTGTGCAAAGGGCTAAAATAACGACCCACCAAAATAGCATTGAGCTTCGTCTCTTTATCTTACTTGCTTTGTGGGTCGGGGGACGATGAAGACATTGAACGGCGTCGGAACGAGAAGTAGCAATAGAATGCCAGTAATAAAATCATGTGGCCCCTTGAATTATAAAAGTTTTGACGCAACACAAGGAATGGCTAAGGGGTGGAGGAATGAAAGGAGAAGGGAGTGGATACCAAGCGGCCATAGAGGACAGCTCGCGGCTCTAGTGTTCAGTGGTCGTTAAGCCAACTGAAAGGCAACGGTGCCGCCGCAGCGGTGCAAAGTGTGTTAGGTTAGCTAATAAATATTAAGTATTTAAGAAAAGTAATATTCATTTAATGAGATATGATCTTATGCCGCTCCATATGTGTTGCATGAAATGCGATGCCTCGTGTATGAAAATAAGTTGTATTTTAATTTATTGTCCTTTACCGCTTCTGAAAATGTCTATTCGAAATCCGTTTTCATACGGAAAGACGCCCAGTTCAGAATATCTTAAGAAAATAATATTGAAGGCATCTTGAGTATCGCAAACATAATTTTGAACCCTAACAACATAGCAAAAAAACAGCATTTTTAAGTTACTCTTTTTTATCTTAAAACTTATTTATTGACTGAAAAAAAAAATTGTAGTTGAATGCAGTGAACTTTGAACGTATGTTCTAGCAAAAAACATTTGGGCCATATTTGCTTGATCGTATTAATCTTATCGATAAGCATATTTTACCAATATTTTTCAATAATTGGCAATAGAGTAGCACCCGAGCAGATCAACCGATCACATGAAACAGCCATACCAAACAAACATACGAACCAATCATACTAGCCAGTCATGCCAGGCCAACCCGGCGAAGCACCCATTCGAGCCAACGGTTTAAGCCATCAATATCAGCTAAAAAAATTACAGGATACTCAGAAATTTCCCTTACAAACTCCTAGGAATTGTAGAGAGGAATCAGTAGACTATCTTTTGAATAGGAACCCATGTCTGGAAACGTACCGTTTCCGTGCTACAACCATTTCAAATCAGGCGTTTCACTCATCCACTTCTTCTGAGGGAAAAAGCAATGCCTCGGATATTCCTGTGTTGGTATGCAAACGGGTAGGCAGTACATTAGTTCATACAATCACCTGATGGCACGCGACGTCTAACCTGTCTCGAACCCCATTCACGCACCTTTGAGTCTCCGATTAACATGGTTGAGTACACGCTTGCGGAATACACAGACATGATCCTTGTGTATGGCGCAGCTGAAGGTAATGGAAGAGCAGCTCGTTGGCTGTATCAGGAGCGTTATCTACAACGGGCAACACCATCGCATACCCTTGTTGCCACAGTTACGCAACGGCTCCGAGAACAAGGTACCTTCACCGCCAATAGGAACAACTGTGGTACTCCAAAGAGACGCCGCACTCCCGAATTGGAAGAGGCTGTACTGCATCTCGTTGAGCAGAGCTCGTCAGCGAGTACGCGAACAATTGCGCGTGCAATGGGGCTCGAGGTAGGGTAGACGTCGCAAGCCATCAGGTGATTGTCTGAAGTAATGTACTAATGTACTGCCTACCCGGTTGCATACAAACACAGGCAAATCCGAGACATTACTCTTTTCCTCAGCGGCAGTGGACGGGTTATACACCTGATTTGAAATGGTTGTAGCACGGAAACGATACGTTTCCGAACATGGGTTCCTATTAAAAAAATTAGTCTACTGTGTCCCCTCTAAAAGTCCTAGGAGTTTGTAAGGGGACTTTCCAAGCACTCAATATTTACAATACATACCAGCGAACCACACTTGCAAACCAGACGAACTGTTCATATCAAACGACAATTCCAGCCGACCAGTCTAACAACCATTAAGATTAGCAAACCATAATCACCGATCATGCCGACCAGCCAACCACTCATACAGATTGACCATTACAAGTAGACCTACCAGTAAACCATAAAAAAGGAACATGGCAAAGGACAATAAAAACCGACCAATTCAATCAGCTAAACCAGTCAACGACTGAAACTCCATTCAAGACTGACTCTACCAGACTGCCTGCTGTCTAGACCAAATCCTACCAAACTGATTAGAATAATGGTCAAGACTATCCATCTTTACCAACAGACAATGGTGAATAATCTCGAAAATAGTCTTCTAATAAAAATCTCGCAATTAATCTATTGACAAAAAAATTTCTCGAAATTTTCGCCAAAATTCGCAGATCTTCACAAAACGTTTCAACCAGAGCTGACCATACCAAAGGGTCGTGCCAAATGACCAGGTCAACTAACCAGTGGCGAAACATTCCTCAGAAATATTTCTCAGTTCATTCGTTTGCCACATAGAACTCAACCGATTTTAAATGACCCGAGTAAGGCATAATAATTTATATCTTACCGTGGCTCTCCTCTTGCAAACGCTCGCATAAACTTTATCTAAAACAAACTCTCATAATTGTTTATATACAACTTTTAAATAATAAATATTTCAGAGAAGAAGAACGGACTGTATATGAAATGAAATTCACTCATTTTTAATTCTACCTTTCTAATTATTTCGTACATTCAATCTTTATATTTCCCAGATGTTTGCAGACTATTGATAGTGGCCAACTATTTCATATGATATAGCCCCGATGCTTCAGTTCATCGATGATTGGAGATATTCCAACAATATGTAAGAGATCCCCGCGTTCTTCTAAGGTCAATCAATTGCACGAGTCTATACACAAGTACATTCGAGTCTTTGGGGAATATATAACGGGCATTCTTGACACTTCCTGCTTTCTTCACACCACTTGCCGAAGGAAACTCGTTGGAGAAATACGTGGGAACTTCGGGAGAATCATGATCCTTCTCATCAGATACTTCATCAACACTGCCATCATGGTCATTATCAACAATGCTGTCTTCATGATCGTCTTCACCTCATGTTTCGTCCTCAATATCAAGGTTACGTTTCTTTGTAGTAGTTGCATGGCCATCATCGGTATTTAGAGCCGATGATCGTTTATTTTGAAGTTCGTCGATTTCACACGAAAGTCTTGCAAGTGTTCATTTCGCATAAACCGACTCTATCACGCGTAGTAGGTCTCTTGTTCCATCATTATCATTAACTGTCTTGTCTTAATCATCTGTGGAATCAGTGCTCATCGATGTAGCAAAGAGTAATAACGACATGTCTCGCTGGCTCTCAGTAGACGATCCCTTGCAGATTTGATGTGTTCCTTCAATGCATCGCCTTGCACAAACTGAATTTGACCATTGTCGTAATGCTTCACCATGCGAGTCTCTCGTCATCTGCGAACATGTTATGAAGTGTATTAACAGGAGGTAACGAAGTCAACACATGCTGTTTCTCATTGGGCGAAATAATACTACATTTGTTTGCTTTGGTGTGTTTGATTAAGTTATCAAGTCGAGTGAACTACCTGGAACATTAGCAGCTGAATATAGTATGAGATGGGTTCTTTAAACATTCTCTCTTCTCATGTCGCAGCGCATTGCAACTCTTACCGAAGGTATTGGCACAGTAACAACATTGTTTTCCATGTAATTTTTGGGCAGTAATTGAAGGAATGAATTTAGTCGTAAATGACATGCTCGATTTCACATCGTTAGGGGGTTTGCATCGTCTTCAAGCATACATGAGTTCGTACACTTTACTCCTGTCGACAGACCCCTGATGCTCGTGTTTTATATTTCTCCGCCCCTTCAAGGAGTGATTCTACATGTTTATTCGGAAGTTAGATTACGATAGTATCTACGTTTTGTCTTTTCCATTTTAACCTTCTAGGTAAGCTACATGTCCATTCGTGGTTACTTCCAGCTTTTTTGAAGCCTGGCCTGCTGAAGTTATACTTTCAGGATATTCCTCCGCCTCATGGAAACAAACCTTAACTAAGTTCAGAAGATCACGTTGAAGGGACAACGCGCTGCCTTCATGATCACTCAGTTTAATAATATTTCGGATGAGAACTATTTCTTACTAGGTATTACAAACACATTTATATTCTCTCTGTCGTTATTAACAACGATTGTTAATAAAATGTAATAAATTATAAATAAAATGTAAGTAAATATTTAATTAATCAAGAATAAGATATCTTTATGTCAATAGGTGGCCTTACCAATAGAAAACCACGTACGAGAGGCTGCCCCAATCACGCCCAGCCAAGTAGAAAGGGAAAATGTGTCCTCACAGCTGCAGACGCCAATGAACCAGTATAACCGGCTCTAACGTGAATAGGACGGCCAAATTCACAGTGCTGCCAGAAAATAAACGCAAATCGCTACTAATGGGTAATTCAGTGATCACGTGTATGCTGATGTGCTGTGTTGGTTTGCAGTTCACGTCGCGGCTGATGAACACATACCGCCTGGAGCCCAAGAGACCGTTCGTGGCAGACGGAGTGCAGGTGATCCTGAAGGAGGTGATGGAGGAGCGGCTAGACGGGGTACGGTACGACCCGGATATCTGCGCCAACCTCGCCACAGCACTCAGTACCGAGATACGAGCCAGGGTCAAGCAACTCTTGTTCGACAGGTGAGGCGTGCATCATCACACACCCACTTTCTCATCAGCTTAAACAACATTTTCCTGTATAGTCCATTCGCGGTTTCTTCACATTTTTTGTATAACACTTTTTAAATATCACCCCATCATGAAGAGTTTGGTTGTTCCCGAAATACGTAATGTATCACAAGCGTTTTACACGAGTGTTAACATAAAAGTCCCTACCTTATTATTTTGATAAATCGAACTTTAACTGGTATTTTATTTATAAATTATAATCAATTTATAATTATTATGAATAAGCATACGGAGAAAACAGGGGTGTTGGAAAACAGGGGTGTTCTAGTAAGAAATAGTTGGAAAATATGATTTAAACCTGTGCACACGAATGCGCTGCATTGTCCCTTTGGTGTAATTTCTAGACTTGATTAAGCTTCGCTTGCATGAGGCGGAGGAATATCCCTGAAGTAGAACTTTTTCAGAAAATTTCGAAGTAAAAGTGAATGGGCCATATCTATGACAACTGTGACTGTGACAAATAAAGGTTTGCAATATTTTCACTGTGACAAAAACACGTCAGATGTCTCTTAAGAGCACAAGCAGTATCAATATCGATATTTGAAAACGTCAATACCAAAGTGTTAATTTACAATAAATGAACTTTAAACAGTAAAATATTTAGATGATTTGTTGTTCCCTACACTTAAGGATTTTTTTTTTTGTTTTTAACTTTGGTTTTATAAATGAATTTGATTATCTGTGATGAATTTCTGAGACACGAACAAACGTTCATTGAATTGCTCACCAAACAAAACATCGTATTACGTTTTATATTACGACGGTTTGTAGACAAACTTTATAATAAAATACGCAGTAAGGTAGAGCGAACATAAAGAAGTGAAAGGTGAAATTAAAGCAACTCATCTGAAGAGATTTATTATCGTGTTACAGAAACATTCGTAATTCAATAAATGTTTTGTTTGAAAGCTTGAGTCGCCATCTGTTTAGCACGCAGGCTGGTTGTGACACTGCAACGTCACAGGTTGCTGAAATGAACAGTGACAGACGAAGTAGGTATCAAACATCTGTGAACATGTGCCTAGTACACTGACTAAATATGTTTGACATGGACTTACGTTCGTCTTCTGCTCATTTCCTCAAAATTAGCTCAATACTTGCAAAAAACTTCAAATTAACGTGTTTTAATAACGACGTAACGTTTCTTTACGTTTGAGATTGCAATATATCCGAACTTGTACTAAAATAAAATAACATTTCGCGTAATTTTTTTTTGTCCTACAGCAAGTTTGTATTACAGTCTATATAGTCTAACATATTGTACTAGTTAATCAAGGAACTTTCGGAAAGAAATATTACTCTAACGTTAAGATAAGATTCTTGATTTTGGCAGTTCTATATCAACAAAATCAGTTGGGTGTTGGGACGTGTAGACAGTTACTGCGCAGCTTGCATGTGATTTCTGACAGAGGCTAGTCAGATTGTGTTGTGGTAAGGGAATTTACCTGACTGTTATCGCGCAACTTTCATGCACTCTCTGACAGAGGCAAACAAGATTGTGCTGTGGTCAGGATCTTACCTGGCAGTTAATGCACAGCATACTTGTGCTCTCTGACAACAGCTAGCCACACTGTGTCGTGGTCAGGGACTTACCTTACTGTTACTACGCAACTTTAACGCACTCTCTGACAGAGGCAAACCAGATTGTGTTGTGGCCAGGGACTTGCCTGAAAGTTACTGCACAGTTTGCATGTGCTATATGACAGAGGCTAGCTAGATTGTGTTGTGATCAGGAACTTACTTTACCATTACTGCACAGCTTGTTTGTACTCTCTGACAGGTTAACTAGATTTAGCTGTGGTAAGGACTTACTGGACAGTTAATGCACAGCTTGCATGCGCTCTCTGAAAGAGGGTTGCCAGATTGTGCTGTGGTCAGTAACTTACCTGACAGTTACTGCACAGCTTGCATGCGCCTTCTGACAGAGGATAGCTAGATTTAGTTGTGGTTAGGAATTTACCTGTCAATTACTGAGCAGCTTGCATGCACTCTCTGACAGAGGATAGCCACGTTGTGTTGTGGTCAGGAACTTACCTGATATACCATTATAGGCATTGCGCTAACTGCACATGACTTAACCTTAGTACCGAAAATATGAGCGTTAGTCTTGCTCCGGCCACCTCGATGCAGTGAATTAATTGGCCGATCATAGTAGCGCTGTGAGCTCTTACATAATGGTAAATTGTTCCTTCCCACTGTTCGTTAACACTTACTCCTTCACAGGGGCGCAAAGATGATAACCATCCGAGGGCAAGAGGGGCACAAAACCCACGAATATACATGTAGTTGTGCAACTGGTAACTTTAAATCAATTAACTAAATAACACTTATCTTAATATGCACAATAGTATGTAGTCAACAACTTAGTATGCCACTTTCCTTCAATATTTTTTGTACAATTCTGTTTGAAAAATTTTACTCAGCTATGTTGGAAACGTTAGTGTTTTAAGCACGAAGAGATGCTTCGGTTCATTACAAATCAGCTGTGACTATGACTCTCCGGTAATCTATGTTTTAATATTTAGGCAGTATGAAACCAATATCACCTTAGATCATAATGTCACTGTTACCATAGTGAAAACCTTATAATTAAAATACTACTACGATACAGCTTAATCGCTCTATTGTTCGCTGTGCAAATTCATGACTCTTCCTATCCTGCTAAGAATAAAAATGAGCGCTCTTAAAATTTTTTAGTGTCTCCAGAGCAACGTCCCACGCCTACTTTCCCAATACCGGGAGAATATTTGTTTTGCTAACTGAAATCAGTAATTTGTTTTCAAAATAATATTCTATCCGTTGATTTCTGATTTCACAATGTATATAATTTTATAACTGAAACTGCACTGGTCGTTCTTGCAAGCCCACAAAATTTTCTCTTCAGTAGACAAGAAACACTATCGCGTTAAACGTAACCAACACACACCCCATATGCTTGTTCATAAACAGTATAACTGGCAATTTATCGTACATTATAGTTGTTTATAAACCATTTTCTAACTCCTTGAAAATTTAATAGACATGTGTCATAAAACTTATCATTGTGTCTTTCCGATGTTTGTAAAACAAAATGTAATATTTTTCAAATAAAAAATATAGGAAATCATTACGTTTAAAAGAAATAGTATCTCAAAATAAAAAAAAGTACCAATTTCAGTTTGGTTCACAAAGTTTATTCTCTGTGTGTGATGTGCTAATTGGAGAGATGCTTTACAGCATTAGCTTTTAAATAACTTCACAACGACTAGACGAGATCTGTCATCGAAGTCGTTAAAATTCGTACAATCCACGAGATTTATGGGTAAGTTATTAGATTATCATTAAGTTTAGTTTGTAAGTAACCACTAATCAAGATTTCTGGCATGACGTCGGAGTATAGTCTGCTCTCGGTGCCTTCTCACTTCTTAAATCAGACCTTCGAAAATACCTTAATGTATGACGTGTCTGATGGTTTCACAAATATTTTATACAGGCGTTTTATACATATTTCACATTAAAGTATTTTATTTTTAAGTTAAATTGAACTTTTACTTGTAATTTATTTGTTTGTAAAATATTTACATTATAATTAATGTGAATAAAACAGAGTAAATATGCGTGTTAGTAATGCCTAGTTAGAAAGCGATCTTATGCAAAATATTATCAAACTAAGTGCGCACGAATGCGGCGCGTTGTGTCTCTGGTGTGATTTACAAGACCTGGTTAAGGTGTGTTAGCATGAGTTGGAGGAATATACTGATAGCAGAACTTAGCCGGGATTCAGAAAAGATGGAAGTCATCATGAATGGACTGTAGTTGGTAAGCTAAATAAAAGTGACGACTCCTCCGTACTGTACACTATTGTCCACTCGCGATCACTTCCCACTTTTCTGAAGCCCTGCTGAAGTTCTACTTCCAGGATATTCCTCCGCCCCATGCAAGCAAAGCTTAGCTAGTCTACAAAATTACACCAAAGGGACAATACACCGGATTCGGGCGTACTCTCTGTAATAAGGGTTGGCATAAGAACTATTTCTCACTAGACATTATCAAATCACACATATTCCCTTTTTTTATTTGTAATAATTACAAACGGAGTATTATTACTTATAGACAGATAATCAGTTAAAGTTGAATTTACAAAAAATACGGTACTTTAATGTTAATACGAGTATCAAACCCTTGTGATACGAGGCGGCATATTCAAGAAACAACAAAACACGTCATACAGGGGGTGATCATTCAAAGGTTAGTTTCAGAAAAACTGATGAAACCACGAATAGACTATATTTAGTGTTGAAGCTAGTCATGACTTTGCTCACCACTTTAGAAGTTTTTGATAATTTCCTGATATTCTTACCGTGTTAACTTTTGACGCAGTCAGTAAATACTCCAGTGTTTTCCTGACGTCGGTTTATTCAACTCGTGTACAGCAGAAGAGCTTGTAAATTGAATTGTGTGTTGTGTGATTGTAACTTTCGTATTATGTTGTTTTGCTGTCACTGCAAGTACTTTCCGTGTAAATAAAACACATTATAGGCTGTTCACTGAAAACTGAGCATTTTTCATAGCCCTGCTTAAGATCTGCTTGTATGTCATTGCGTATTCTTCCGCCATATGTAAGAATAGTACTGCCATTGGCCAGATCACTTTATTCATGCATCGGTATAGTAAATTTGGGGAATTATTAGGAAATTAAATACTATACAGATTTACGAATCCTTAGACATATATCAGTTTAAAAAATAGGGCATGAAAGATATCATTTTAATATTCACATATGTTTACCCAATACTTTTAATTAAACGTTAAAAAATAGAACTGCATTCTGTCTGTCGTTACCAACTTTATTGGGCGCAACGAAGAAATATGCCCGTTAAAATATATGCGTTTAGGAGCAGTGACATTGTTCAAGAGTTGATATTAAAAGTGCTCAATAATGGCGAACAGCCTATATGAACGTGTGTGTGAGAGAGGGGGTTTGTGTGTGTTTTGTTGCCCGCTGTCGCAGGTACAAGCTGGTGTGCTGCGTGACGATATGTGAGAAGAACCTGCAAGGTGTGCACTCTGTGATGCGCGGTCTGTGGGACGTGGCGAGGGACCGCTTCGTGGTGCACCAGTTCGAGAGCACGCACATCGCTGCCGTGGCCTGTGTCGCCGGTCTCTACTACGAGTAGAAGTTCTCAGCGTAGTTGCCTCTCCCTGCCTCCTCCTTCTGCTCGTCACCGCCTGCGGTCATCTGGCCACTTTGTAAACAACCTTGGGAAAACGCCTCCGCCGGCACTCTCAGTGGCGAGCGTCCAGTCAAGTTAGCAACCCCGGAGTACAATTAGTTACGTTCCTTGAATTCACATCGTGGATATGTGAATATAGAAATATTTTTTTATGTGCGTAAGTGTAATTACCAAACCTGTAAAATATTTAATTTTCCAATAATATAACAGTTTCTCTTGGATGACGCATTAATAAAGTTATCAGACCCATGGGCGATGTTCATTGTACATATGGTGGAAGAATTCACAATGCGTATACAAGTAGATCCTAAGTAGGGATAGTGCTCAGTTTACCATGGACAGACTATACCAGCTGCAAGCCACTGGGCGAACCTTAATCTAGGACGCTGATGGCTCTGCTATAGTCCTGAGCCCCCCAATGCCTCAACATTGGTGGCACAACCGCTACCCCAACTCTCCCTTTCTGGCCTAAGTTAAACACAGGAAAGGGAAAGGGTGGGGTCTCGTAAATATCTCCAAACATTTAGTAAAAAAAAACAGGTATAGTAATTAGCTGCTTGACTAGCAGTATGTGCTAGGTCCAAATGTGATGTGTAGTCTGGAAAAAGGGTTCACAATCAGCTACCGGATTCACAACAACATAAAACAATTTCGATTCCAACAGCAATTTACTATTATCTTTAAAATGAAGCATACAATATTTTTCACACATTCCTCTCTTTCCTCCTTGCAAACTCAAAATAACTATATTAGCTTTGACATCATTAAAATATTTGTCAAACGTTACCACATAAAATACACGTCCTATACTCGAATCCCAATAACTTCAAATAGTGCCCCAAGCACCTAAAATTAGTTCAGTTATGACTTGGCTAAAATTATTTTCAAAATTTAATAATCTTTACACAATCCACCCAAATACTAATCCTGGCTGTCTGCCAGCAAAACCCCCTTGAAAACCAGGTTAAAACACCGTACAATATAAACAAGTCAATTTCAAGATCTACCTCCCTTCACACGTCTCACCTAAAATCCCATTTGATTTGTAATAGAATCTCAAAACAAACATCTATTACTTTCCGGTGATTTCATAGCCATTTTTCTTCCTTTACAAAATTTTATCATTTTTCATTACATCACTCAACACAACAGCTCACCTAGGAATGGTCTTCGGTCTGGGATACATTACAATTTTCTCATTATCCCAATAACCCGGTCACACCATTACTTTGACCACACCCAATTACCACCCCACCACATACACACTACCCAGCCAAACTGTCCTACAAAGACCAACACACACACAGGCCCAAAATCAAGGGATACTCTCTCAACCAGTCACTTTGCAGCGGTGGCCAGTTCTGGACCTCCAATCACTTAACTCCAAGAAATCGATGTAGGGTGTGGATATTCTCCACGTTCGCGTACATAGATGGTGACTTTACCCATCGCCGATACCATCCACCTAAACACACATCTGGTGGTGAAAGAGAAACAAAGGATATTCTCCCCACCATTTCTCGCAAGCGAGCAGCACTTCTCCTCCTTCACCCACAAATTCCACACAAACACACAGCAAACATAACCAAAATCCACCCCATTAAACTCTGCTATCATACAGTTCATTTTCAAAGTTAGCAACAATGATGTACCTAATCCAATTCCTAGCCACGCAACATGCCAAACACCCGCCGGAGTCAAAATCCAAATAGTTTAATCAAGGTCTGAGGCACTCCACTTCAAAACATTTTAACCTGTTGTCACCTCCTCCTCTTCCTTCTGCTCGCAGCACCAAAAATAATTTAGGTTTACCAGCTTCAATTACTTCCGCAAAAAATCGCGGGGCAAAATACTTTACCTCATTCTCACCAAGTCTCCGCACAACCTGAAATAATCGGAGGTGGTACAAATCCTCTAATGTCCTGCACCAGTCCTCGCCTTCAATCCAAGTCCCAACTCACACAGGGGAAAAGGTAAATTCCCACACAGGGAAATCCAACTAAGTCTCCACCCGATCGCATTTTCAGGCTGAATCCAGTACTTAAGTGAGAAATTAGAAAGTGTCACCTCGATTCATAATCAAAGTCCTCCGCTAGTGTAGAAGCGACTATATTCCACTGGCATTATATCTCTCTACGACACTGGTTTTAATTTCATGGAATGTAGAATAATGATTGTTGTTTTATTTTTGCATGAGTTTTTTTAAATATTTTATTATAAAATTCATACCCATTATCACTTTGTAAATTATATGGTTTTCTTTTAATCAGTATACATTCGAAAGCATTTACTACATTCTTGGCTGTTTTATCTTTAATTGGTATAGCAAAAGCATACTTTGAAAAAGCATCGATAATTGTCATAATATACTTGTAACCATCGTTTACATATCTTATATGCCTTTTAAATTTCCAGTATCAATTTCAACAATATCAATTTGCCATTCATCATCAATACAATACAAAATTATTTTTTTTCTTAGGAAATTTTTTCATGTGGGTTTATATAATTCATTTATTATGGCTTCTCTTAAATTGGGAAAGATTTTTTTAAAAAGTTTATTTATTATAATTAAACATTGGACATTTACTTTTCTGAACTAAACGTCCATTTGTAGTATTTTCACTCTTTATATCATCATTTTTAGTGACCTTCTTACACTTCAAACACCAAGTATTCTCAATTTAATAGTAAAAAATTATTTAATCTTTATATTATACGAATATTCCTATTGTCATGAATCCATCATCATAACTATTTTATTTTTTCTGATTCTAAAAGATAACATATCACCAATGTTAACATCAAAAGGTGTACGCTAATCCAATTTTTTTAGAATCATAAATAACAGTCACTATATCATCAGGTAAATTGAGATTAACAGTATTTATTTTATAAACAGTACAACCATCAAAAAATTAAAGAAAATTTGATTATTATCTAGGTGAAAAATGTTGTTTTTTTAATCCCAATTTGCAGGTAAATAAAATATATGAGACTTTTCTTCCTTACATTTTTCAACTTTTGAATTAACAAGTACTTCACAATAATTCAACACTGACTGGTTTAGATATTGTAAGTTATCTGTTATTTCTCTATCGAAAAATCTTTTATTGACACATCTTTTCCATCTATAGTATCAGCCATGTTATTAATTCTACGATTATGAAGAGAAACATAATCATTTGTATAAACAAAAACTTTACTAATTTGATCTTGTAAGGCAGAAACAATAATATTGTATTTTGAATAAATTATAATATAATATAATATAATATTATATATATGTGTGTGTTTGTGTGTGTGTTTTTAATCCATTAGCATTAGTGTCGGAGATTTTATTTTAAAATGTGGTTGATGTTTTCCCAAATATATGCATAATTTACTAACAAAACATTATATCATAGAACTTAAAACCTCTCAAAAAAGTGTAATACAGTTAAACATAAATGTCCACAGATAACTGAATTAAAATTCTGATTTACATTATGATTGTAATAAATATTTCTATTTTTGAAGTAATTAGTTAAATTAGTAGGAATGTTACCTCCAAATGAATCAAAATAGTAAACATTGTTATTTTCTTTAAAATGTCAAACTCAATGAGTACCAGGATTTGAAGAAATGTCGAAATTAACCACAGCACCTTCAATTTTATGCATTCTTTTTGGTAATTCATCTATCACATAAACATTTATGAAATTTTTTACATTTAATGTTTTTACATATTTTTCAATATAAGTATTAGATAATGGGGATATATTCCATTTTTGCCTATCTTTTGCAACTAAAACACTTCCTGTTTTTTTTTCTATTGCTAAGTTATGTCTCTGTTGTTCTTCTAATTATTTTTCTATTGTGTTTAACAGAATTGTAAATTGAGCTAGCTCTGCCAGCTAAAGAACAGAGTGCAGCTAAAACTGGAATTAAAAATGGTAAAAAAACCTCCATGATGTAAACAGCTTCCAGATTTTTCTTTCTGTATTTTTTTGATTGTTGGTATTGACAAAGTTAATTTGAAACCTTTGCCATCTTTTAAATTTTATTTTTTCTCTCAAGTTGTTCATGTGTTAAAAAATCATCTATACTCAAATATCTTTATTGATCAATGGGTATATCGAATGTTATATTTGTTAACTTCATTTATAAGTAAAAAAGTATAAGTAGTTAATAGATTTTAATAATTAATCCTATTTTTCTTTTTGTAAACATAGTTGAAGCAACAGCTGCAGAAGCAATAATTTCACCGACTGTAGTATCTTTATCTAACATTATTTCTTTTGCTTCTTCTTGTAAAATTTTGTTAGCTTCATGTCAAGATTCTAAATCTTTGTGGTATCTTAAGCAATGAAATGTTGTTTTCAGGCTTCATCTAATTTATTTATTCCTGTATCTCATCTTTATAACCTTTCATTCAATTTTGTAAATGGTCCACAATAATTATACCTTGGAAATGTATTTCAGCCAAATTTATATTGTATAATGCTCAATTTATTATACCTTTTCCATGATGTTCAGAATTCCAAAATGAATGTGGAATTACATTTCAAGCTCTTATAAGATAATGAATTCCTTTTTGATTATTAATAACAAAATCAGAAAATTTATTGTTTAACATGTTCATTATTCATACTTTTTCATTGTAAAATTATTTCCAGCATTTGCTCCGCCATGAATAACTAATAACCTTTAACCAATTTTCTAACATCATCCATCCAATCATATTTGTTTGGCAAATTATTATTATTTTTTTTCCTTCTCCAGATCTAGGAGTTCTTGGAGAAATCATTATTTCTGGTGTGTTTGGTATTGATGTTGAGCTTGAATTTTTTATATATTTTTCATCAATTGGTCTAATTATATTATTATAGTTCCAACCGACACTTGAACTTGGATTTTTCTTTTCTTATTAGGAATATATTTCAGAAATACAGCATTGGGTTAGTAAAACAATTACTGTGTAATTTTTAATATCATTAACATTGTAATCACCTCAAAGTTCTTCCGCGCTGTTTTTGTTAACAATTTAGAAAGTCCTTCTGTTAATTCAGAATTGAAAAATTGAATATCACCATATACATTTACTTTTGTATCACCAATATAAAAATTATGTTCTTCTCCTCTTAGACCGTATTTTTCTCTTTAGTATTATTAATATCTCCAGAAATAAATTTTCTAAGAGTAATAGTTGAGTCTTTCATAGGTATTATGCTCTAATTTGGAGACCTATCATTAGCAAATAATTCTTTTTCAAATGACGTTTCTTCAGGAGTAGGTGGATGGTCTAAATTTTTTGCTGCAACTGGAACTAGTGTTGTTTGTTAATTTTTATTTTCTTCACTTACTTATTCTACTTTTTTTTCACTAATATTTCGTAATTCATGAATTAAATAATTTTTTCCAAGTCTGCTTCATGATTATTTGTATAATTTTTGGATTTTTCAATGAGTAATTTAATCCCAGAAAGTTCTTTTGATGAATCTTTAATTTATATATTTATTTATTTATTTTTAATTTTTAAATAAGTTATAAACGTATTGAGAGTTTTGAAAGGCAAACTTTTCCTCCAACTGATAAAACTAGGGGAAATTAGAATGTTTACAATAATAGGATTGGATTTGATATTCCTATAGGTGATAGATTTCCTTTCCCAAATGATGCTTATGTTTTTGAGCAATTTAGGCTACTAAAGAGAGATAAAGAAGGAGATGTGGCAAAATAAGGTAATATTGATGTTTGTGCTAACTTTTTTCCTTACTAGTTTTCTAGAGTAGAAATCTGAAATCATGGACATATTATTAAGGCTGTTGATAACCCAGGTTTAACTTCAACAATGATGAATAATTTTTTAAGATCTCCAAGTGAGCAAAATTATTTAAAATTTACTGGTGTTGATATATATCATGTAAAATCTGTTCACAGTGATAAAATAAATGAAATAACCTATCCATTGAGATATATGTTTGGTTTTATTCGAGATAACAATGAAATTTATGGGAAAGGAGGCTATAAAATTACTTTTTTTTCGTAATTCGTCTGATAACAATTGTTTATATGTTTATGAAACTAAGAACACAGATGGTGCAGTTCAGAAAAGTTATGCTGGTCTAGGTAAAATTGTTATTCAAAAATTAGAAATTATGTGGTCAATTGTTGAATACGAATCGAACACAGCAAGAGAAAAAATATACAAACATCCTAAAATACCTATTAGTTTTAATTGTTGGCAATTTTTAGAAAAATAAGTTCCTGCTGGAACAACTGTTTTCAATTTTGATATAAGAGATCATTTTAATAATTTACAATCTGATATGCCTGATTTTGTAATTGTAACCTTTCAAGCTAATAGAAAAAATCGTCTTGGACATTATGTACATGCTTCTATGTTTTATCACTGTAATGTAAGTTATATTTCTGTTAAGAATGGTAGAATTGAGATCTTTCCTAAAGAAAATTGGAATCTAGATATTGAAAATGGCCTTTGTGATACAATGTGTCTTGCTTATAATGATTTTAGAAATTCAAACTCAAATCTAGATACTCTATATAGAAATAATAAATTATTATAAACCAACTGTAAATACTCAAGGTGATATAAATTATTATTCATGTTTGGGACGTAGACTATTATTTGTTATTGATTGTTTATATAGAAAAACAAATGTTGGTATAGCTAAAACAAACATAAAAATTAGTGTAGCTTTTAACAAAGTTGTTGAAGCAGGAACAATAGGTTATGTTGTTCTAATTAGTCAAAGGAATCTAATTTATGATTATTTGAGAGATAATATTACTGAACATATGTAAATTTTTAAATTAATAAATTGAGGATGTAAACGATTTTACAGGGAAAACAAAATGTTTTGATAATTTAATACAAATGTTGAGATCTATAGTTAAGTAGTTTAATCGAATAAAAAATAATTTTGTTAAACTAGAATGAGATTTTTCTCCTAGTGTAAATTTTTATTTGTAACATTTTTATTTGGGCAGGATTTATGTGTCATTTTTATTTTGTGCAATCTACTTTTCCTCTTAATATATTTATTTCTTTGTAAATATAAAAATGGTTTCACCTGTGTTACCATGCAGTATGACAAACTTTTTCAAAGTGGTGATGTTTCAAATACACCTTCCTATAAATTAAATAATGCTTCTGACGATAGAGAATTAGTGTTCAGATGTCTTCTAAATATACAAAACTTACAATTATTTCTCTTAGAAAACATTGACGAAAAATATGTACTTCATGAAATAGGTGACGACTTTGAGAAGATAGAATAAGTTTGTAAAAGTTAGTAGAGCTTCGAATATAATCTGTAAAGAATAATAAGATAATATATCATTTTATTCTAGCTTATTTTGCTTTATTTCTGATTAAATTTGATTGATTTAGATTACTCACCTGGTAAATTAGCATTTCTAGAAAACATAAAAACGTTATTGAAATCAAAAAATTTACTATATTTTGGCTTTTGAGTGTTTATTTTTTTCATGTACTTTCGAAAAATTACAGGAAATGTTTATGTTAGTTTTTCATGTTATTTTGATGGAAATTGGCGATTTAAGTTAGGTGAGCCAGCTCTCTCATTCCCCATCTACTATTACGCAGCATGCGGTAGCCAATCAGACACAAGACCCATTCCTAAACCCTCAGACAACCAATCAGATCATTAATACGTCAGCATCTAAGTAACGGTCATGCTATTTGTTTCTGTATGTTTATTTGCTGAGTGGCAATAACATTCTGCATTCGAAAACCGCAGGAATTCGGATAAATATGCTCACAGTGGTGCAAAAAAAATAATTTAAGAAAGGAATTATTTTCTCCTGTAGTTGCAGAGCAAGATCACTGGATATAAGAAATTACCTGTAATATTTTTCACTAAAAATAATCACAGAGAATTTTAATAGGAATATGAATTAATTGAATATTGATAGTACTATTGATTATATTCCAGTCAAGGAATTATAAGTTGCTTACATTTATTGATACAGAATTATTTAAAATTGCCTATTGCAGACTTCCGCTACATTCAGAATTTTTTAATTTAAATTTTAAGATATGCAATTCCTTTATGTCTTTCCATTGAAGCAGTGTCTCGGCGAAGAAGTATTATTGTCACAAAATACTCGGTAAGATGGGCAGAGAACGTGTTCTTTATGCTGAGGAATGCTTTCAAAGTTACTGTCCTGAAATTTTACTCCAACACATAACATGCGAATGGTTACTTTGAAAAGTTAATGCACGCCCGTAACAACAATGTTTTAAATAGAAATAAACACTCGGTCAGCTACTTACACCGTTGTGACGTCACCACAGAGATGTTCGGCAGTTTTAGCTTCTCGTAGGTTTACTCACACTGTGGCAAACAGTTTGCAGTTAATCGAACAATTCGAAATCAATTCTTGAAAACAATCCCTGCTCTTAAACGCATATGTTGTAACACAAACATTCGCTGGAGTAACTGCAGGGATTTTGACAGTCCATCACGTAAAGAAGTCATTATGTCATATATTGTATTATATTCTAATATAGCAAACGATTGAAGTAGGGAATATTTTTCAGGAATTCGGTTAAACGTCCGCTCTTCGGTTGATGTAGTTTTGCCTCGGGATCTGAATTATGTTGAATTGTATAACTCGTTTGGTTGAAGATTAGTGGATGCCAGGATACATAACAACCTAGTTGAGACTCACTTGGAAATTGAATTATTTTTCAGGAGGTGTGAAGTTCCTTTTTCTGGCCATTAGTGACACACAGCACCGACCTTTCAAAATTTACGTCTCCATGGCAGTTAAGTTTTTCAAAAAAAACACAGTGGAGGAGGAATTGGTCATACAGACATTCCATTTCAGCACTAAAGACACACCCGTCCTCCATTTATCCGAGGTTGGCGAGATATACGAGGAAGTATTTGTCCCTAACCTGACCATGAACATTAGTGAGTTTTGTGCATAGAAGTTGTGGCTGGGGGACGAAGCTGATACTGCAAAGGACGTACACATTTCGCAGTACAGACCATTCACTGTAGGTGCCTCTCACGCAAAGCTACTTCATTTAATTGCCACTAGGTTGGTGAGCATTAACACCAACTGTGCAACAGATTAATGTTACCTGTACGCCGTAGTAACAAGTTTGTTTCCTGCCAGAAACAATTTCAACCAACTGTCTTCGTACCCAGAACTTCATCAGGTTTTGAAAACGACGGGATTGTCGACACCCGTATTGCTACACAAAATCAGACATTTCTAGGAGCTCAATTATATTTCTATTGATGTCTATTTAGTGGTAGACAAGGACGGGAATATTGTTTACTAGACATTTGATAATGCCAGGGAAAGACGTATAGTAGCCATCCACATTTTCTCCCGTGCGATGTAAGCCCCATGTAGATATGGTGGATATTCGTACCAGTGGTAGTACTTCCCATTTGCATTTTGTTTTGATTAAAGATTTGTCACGCTTGTTTCACAGTCAGTTTAATAGGAAACCGAAGAAAATGTTTGTTTGCGAGCACTGCGCACTGTTTGCGAGTATTTTTCAAGTGAGGGTAAACTCGCAAACCATAATGGGGTTGATTTTATATTAATAACTATTTATACCTAAATATACACATTTTTAATCAACCATTACTGTAGTGAAAATTTGATATATGAAAAATTTCGTTAACAGGAATAGGAACACGTAGATATTTTCGTACAATGTAGAAAAGATTATCTGCCACACATACAAAGTGGAAAAAAAAATAATGTCTGCAAGTTTTAATGAACATTTTTTATTCACACTAAATAATTTACACGTTACTCCACAAATATTTTATGATAATGTTTTTCTTAACAAAAGTCACCAAGTATTAGAAAAATATGACATAAATATTTCTGGAGTGTTACACATTTTTAGTGCAGTTTGTGGGAAAGAGTTTAGGGAGAGAATGTAATGTGATTATCATGAACTGTTGTGTGTAGTGAACCTCCTTTCAGTTAGGCTTACAGAGGGGCGTAGGGAAAAAACGTTTGCATGCTCGACAGCACGCAATTGTTAACCGACCCCCATTCAAACCATCTTTTGAGAGAGATGTTGGGGTGAAACTAGCCACTTCGCCCACCCGGCAAGCGATCGATACAGGAGAGGATGTATGTCACCTGCTCCCTTCTGAGAGTGTAGATGTTTTCTCTTCCGCATCTGCCATTCGACTAACTCTCCCTGCCGCACAGCGCTCCTAGAGTGAAAACATGTAAACACTCTCGCCCGAGAGCAAGGGCATGCCCCATCTAGCTACTCATGGACTCTGCAGAATTTTGTGTTTGGTTCAATTATCCAGACATGATATTAGCATGATTGTGTGGCTATTATTATTTACACAAGATATTTAAATTAACGGTGATCTTTACGACAAGGATTAAAATCACATCTATTTAACACAATTTTTAGCGAAGACTGCATTAATTTAAAGTAATATTTCTCCTATTTCTCCTTATACATAAGTTGTGTCGTCCAAGATGGATGGGGTATAATAAAAATACATTAGTGTTTTAAACTCACTCTGCGTCCAGCCTCCGAGCTGAGCAGTTGTATACTTGCTCCCGACATATTTTCTCTCTGTGTAATCACTCTTGATATGCCATTACTCTGATTTATTATTATTATTATTGAAGGTCATACTCTGTGTTGGAGTTCAGTATGGTGCTGACTCTCGTAGAGGTTGGATGTATAATTACAAATACTTACTCAAATGTAATTATGATTTAATTAACATATGTAATCATATTTTAATTAATTTCGATGAGCACTACACCACCCTCAGTTGTGTTTCGGCAGCCGATGGGTAAGCATGTATACTTAGTGTGTAATTAGGCTCCAGATACACGTACTTAATCCTCTCATTTCTTTCGTCATAGTTCATAATGCAATTATTCATTATGCAAGTACGCCTAATTATATCTAATTACGTTCGGCGGGTCTATACCAGTACAAAAATAATTACGCTTTAATTACCCTCGATGGGACTTGAACCAAGGGCTATAACACTGCAAACATTATTACGCTTTAATTACCCTCGATGGAACTTGAACCAAGGATTATACTACTACAAACATTATAACGTTTTAATTACCCTCGATGGAATTCGAACCAAGGAGGACCCGACTATAAATCCAACAACAACCCTTCCCTCCTTTCATCATACCATCAAAAAATCTGTCCCTCAAATGTCGCTTGGGCACTTTGTCCGCCGAAAGGGTACCCACAAATCAGTGGACCAATCACAGAACAGTTCCTGAGGGGTAGGGGAAGACGACAGCCAATCACAAGAAACCTCCCACAGGGTGGGCGAAGATTAATTAACAAGGTTAAAAGATAGCGTCTCTCTCCCGTCACCACTTGACAGGTTAATCAGATGTCCTTTATGCCACTGATGACTCCCTAGTGTCGTCAAACACCCCATGTCCTACTACTCTTTGTCTTTCACCAAATATGGGTGTCAATTTGGTTCTTAATTTGACGGACGCTTATGTTAAAAGTGAAAAAAAATATACGAAGACTTTATTTACCACAAAGAAATTTTCAGTACAGAATAATGCTGAGAGCGATTTGAAACCAACTTGCAAAAAGAAACACGTATTTCTTGAAACGCTTAGAGTTTTTTTTGTTCTAAAATATACTCACGTAAATATACATGTAATGGAAACATTTAGTTAGAAAGTGGAATAGATGACATTCATATTAGGTGGGTTTACACGAGGCTGCAGTTTGTCACTATCACACGTCATAGCTACAAGCCACTTGCTGAACCACACAGAACAGGATGAGGGCATTCAGATAGCACCACAACAGTCGCCCGCTCATGCTACAGGTCGCCTGTCCTAGCGACTAAGCCACTTGGTAGCCAAGCATTGTTTTAAATTAATGGGAACAGACAGAAACACAACCACAGGAAACTGTCGCCAATCACACGTGCATACTGTTTGACCACTAGTCTTGTCTAGGCAAGTACGCCATGTCGCGAAGAAAGAGTGTTTGCTACAGTAGATGGTAAAAATTCTTGAATATTGGCAAGCTGAAGATTTCATACCAGAAACTGATACACGTTCAGACATTCGGACTCGCCAGTTGCAGAATGTCTGTAGACAGTGTAGCAACAGAGAAGGCACGTGTCACCAAACTCGGCTTTGTCACACAGGGATGGGGGCTAAGGAGACGAGGTACATCGGTGCTCAGAAGTACGTAAGAATGAAACATGAAGTCAATGCAAATGCAATTTACTAACAAACATGAAATACAAGTGAAATTGCCTCGAATAAGAACCCAGATATATGCAATGAGAATGTTATAAAAGACATGCGTAATAGGAAACAATATAACATACCATACAATGTTATACAAAGGGCATTTAAATAGTTTTAGAAAAATTACAATATCTCTTGAATTGTTCTTTACATTATACGGAAAACCAAATTGTACTCCTAGCCTATATATATATATATAGACACACACACACACCAAATATTCTGTAAATGGAGGCAGGGACCTGGTATCGTCACGCGAGGCAAATCTACGCCGCACGAGTCTAGGTAGCAGAAAAATGGGCGAACCAATAAAAATACGATAGATCTCACCACAAATCGAACTATCCACTTCGCAAATACTAACGGCCAGAAAACATACATGCGTGGTTCTGTGGCGGCACAAAACCAGGGATATTCAAACAAAAATTACGTGAAAGGAAAAACCAACCCCAAGACTACGAGTTGTGCCACCGCGAAGCCAAGGACCGTGAAACAATCTGCCTTCAAATGGCTGAAATCTACCCAGTCTAAAACCGCACAAATGGCCACGTAACGCGTGGGTCAATTACTAAGTATGAATATTTAAACTCCCATAAAATATAATCCATTCACGGTTACGTCACACTTTTCTAAAGCCCTGCTAAAGAAGTTCTACTTCCAGGATATTCCTCCAACCTATGTAAAAAAAAAAAATACTTCAACTGAGATTAGAAATTACACCAAAGAACAACGCACCAAATTCGTGCGTACTCCGTTGTAATGATATTTTGCATTAGAAATATTGATTACTAGGCATTACCAATACACATGTTTTCTCACTGTTCTATTCATATTTATTATAAATGTAATATTAAAATGTATAAATATAGTATAAAAAACGCTTTTGATACATTATATATTTATGCAATAACTGAACACGTCACACACTCTAAGTTTGAATCAGTGAGAGTTTCACTGTTTCAATCATTCAACATAATATCTAATTCATTGAACAGTCTAATTACCACAAGAAATGTTATGGCCTTTAATTGAGCATTACATACTCACCTTTAATACATAAAAAATATACATGAATACTAGTGCGGAAAATAAAATAGACACTTCACAAAATGTTTGGAATGTACGTACAGAATGCAAAAGAAGTATGGAATATTCATAAAAGAAAGCATAACAATTAGAAAGTAGCAGCGGTGCCGATAAAAAAAAAACGTAAAATTCAAAGTGATCCTAACAATAAAAACGTTTTCCCAAAGTCACAGACAAATAAACACGAAAGAACAACAAAAATAACTGAATTGTGTCTCGGACTAGGAAGGGGTTTTCTGCCCACTGGAGCTTAGTACCGTGTATGGCATCCATGTGCATTGTATAGGTACCTAACACGTCGTGGCATGCTTGTAATCAATGTGTAGATGTCACCTTCCAGACGAAGGTCCCATTTAAACTGAGCAGCTGTTGTGAGATCTGGAAGTGTTTCTGGACGATTTTGAACTGCTCTTTTCAGCTTGTACCAGGTATGTTCAATGCCTTAGTGCGCTGTCTGTAGATCACATAGGTACTACACCAATCCCACCACTCCACCTGCCTTACCTCACATCTCAAACTTTTTGTGAGGGGTATATATTTACATTTTTGTTTACTTGTATATTTGCTATATATAATGAAATGTGCATGCTAATTTTGTTAGTTCTGTTCTGGGTTTAGGTAGGTGTGGGCAGCAAATGATTATGCTAAGTTATTGTCTGTCACTGACATGCCTGCTGCGGAAGCAAGTCATGACTAAGTATGTAGTATTAATTTTAGGAAATTAAATCCTATTCCGGGTAGATAAAGATATGAAGAGTGTCAAAATGTCTGTACATCAATGGGTCGTCCTGCAAGGAAGCGTTTGAAGATCATGAAAATGGTTACAAGAATATAACGAAGAGCGAACATCAATCAGAGATAGAGTGATAAGATGCATGGGTTTTATGCCAGATGGAATTAAGCCTACCAGTCATCGTTGCCTAAAGAAGAATCTGATAGAGTAGTTTGGAAACGACATCACAGTCTCTTGTAAAGAGTAAAAACCTAATATGATAACAGTAGTAGTGAACGGAGAGAGCTGGGACAGGAGCCACCATCTTGGATTCCGAACTTCCTGCTCTGTCATTCCGATCACGCGTTCACCATATTGGATTCTGCCATCTTTGTAGCAAGTATACCACCATCTTGGACCGCTATATTGGACCGCTGTCTTGGTAACCAGTATGTCATTTTTAATGATCTTGCATTCTGATGGTTTTCTCCGAGTGCTCTCAATTTTTCTCTTCTGCATTCTTTCCTTATTTCTTCTCTTCCTTTCCTTTGCTTCCTTTCATTTTCTCTTCTTCTTTCCTTTATATTCCTTCTCTCGTTCTCTCTCATTCTTTCTCTCTTCTTCTTTGTTTACATCGGCTGTTGCTGTAGGCCACCATCTTTGTTACTGGAGGTCGCCATTGCTGTTTACATTTTTATCTCACCTCCATTCGAACCGCCATCTTGGTTTTTATGTTTGTCATTTGTTTCCCCTCATTAGTTCTGACCATGTGTGTGGGAATAGCAGTGTTACCAGGTCTGAGCCTCCTCGGTGTCAGGTAAATGATGATAATGAGTCAACAGGCTTCACGAGCAAGTACAAGCCTGCAACTTTACAGATCTAGATATCTCCAACCTAATATGGCATAGAAGTACAGGCAAGAATAAAATTAACCCAAAGTAAAGAAAAACACACTTTTAGTTTAAAAAATACCTATGTACATATCACCACTTATAAGTAAAAAAAAACATTGCTAAGTCCTACTTCAGAATGTCTTTCTCAACGATCCAGAAGTCGTCATGCTTCGAGTGCTCGAGCTACCACACGTAAACACATACATTATGTTGTTTCAGCAACTTTTCCACCAAATACACATCTGGAAACTTCATAGGCTGGGTCTCCTTTGTGTAAAAGCCTCCGACTTTGGGTTCGCCTCGTAGGTCCTCCAGGTAATACATGCGCAGATACCAATGTCATATACGAACTACCTTGTACGATTCTGCCGACCAGTTGTGACGGAAACCTTTGTGGATAATACCACGCTGTTTGGAGATGCACGCCAGGTCTCTGATCTTGGCTTTAGGCTTGCGTATGTCCCTCCTCGTCGGAATAGTATAAACCGACTGCAAGGAGTCGTTCTCGACATCTTCAAGCTTCATGTAAGTGGTAGAATGAACATTAGAAATATATTCGCGAACGAGTTTTGGCAGTAGCTCAAGCCATTTGTAGTTTCCATTCGCCATAAAATGTCTCCACAATTTGCCTTTTAGAGCCCGGTAAAAACGCTCGACGATGCTAGCCTTGAGTCCAGAGTATGTGGAATAGTGATTTATGCCGTACCTTTTTCATCAGCGCATGGAAAGTAGCATTAAAGTATGCTTTATCGACATTGGTGTGGAGATTTGTCGGTATGCGGCCTCCGCTCAACACATCCACCATGGCTTCGGTGACGTCACCTGCATTCTTCGACTTAAGCGGCCTGGCCCAGATATACTTGGAAAATGTGTCTATTACGGTCGAAATGTAGCGGTGGCCTTTATTCACACGAGCAAAGTCTTGCATTTCGATCAGATCGGATTGGAAAGTATTGTCCAGCCCTTTCATGATATACTTTCTCCGAGGGTAATTCCTTCGAGCCAACCTGTGCTATTCGCCGGAAACGACATAATTCGTCATCGTACGATGTAGCCAGCTTCGACGAGTTCTTCGATGATGGATATAATCTCGTTGGCATGCGACTGGTTGCCAGCAGACTGCGAAGCGACCAGTAGTCGTAGTCTATTGACAAGTTTGTTAGGATCTTCCCAATACACGTTGCCTATCTTGAATTTGGCATCGATCTTATGCGGCATCAGACCCGATCCAGTAGCTTCGGCCAATCGTGGAAACAGTCCTGCGATAAGACCGAATTTTGCAGGGGGCGTGTCCTTAAATCGTCGGGTTGAAAGGTTATAGTTCGCATAATGAGCACAACTGGACTGTATCAGGCGACGGTACTTCTGCAAATCTGATTCGACGTAGTGTCCAGGACGCCGATCTGCAACACATCTCCTAGAAAAACATCATTCCTTGTTTCAGAGAAACCATTTTTCGTAATGATGTTGCAGCCAATACATCTTGTCGCTGTTCCGATGGGAGTAGGAAGCGATGTAGTGCCCGACCAGCATTCCCACCTCGGATCTGCTCTCTTGTGCTCATTCCATTCCCATGCACGCAGAAAATCGATCAGGAGCAGATCATCTTCGTTGCTAGTGATGCCAACTTTCCATTCGAGAAATTCCGGGCTTCTTTTCCGTTTATGTGTCGGGGTCGATCCTTCCACCTTGATTTCAGGTTTGATATTTGGCCGAGGCAAAGCTTCCTCCTGGTGTTGTCGACCAAGTTCGTCGAGGCGGCTGGTTATAGGCTTGTAAGCCTTTTCCCTTCGATTCTCGACAGCCAGTTTGTAACTATTCGCGAGTAGATATTTCTCACGAACATTTTCGATGGCTAGCTGCAACTCAAGTCATCAGTTAGGTTTGGTCCATCATCATTCATAGAATTGAATAAACACACAACTACATATATACATATGTTCACTCTCGAATTGTGGAAAGTAAATCTTCGATCCTTTTCAGTCGGTCGATGCACGCATCCAGCACCTTCTTGCTATGGTTCGCAACATCGGTTTTGGCAGCAAGTTTGGCTGTTAACATATTTTGAAGAGACTACAATTCTTCCTGTTTCTGTCTATTCGACAAGTTGATCAGGTATATTATCGGTGCATCCACGCCCCCTACGTGCCGGTCAATAGCCACCATATCTTCCACCAGTTCATTTTTCACACTCTCGATCTTTTGCCCAAGAAGCGACTGACCCCTGCGAACATCGGCGAGGTGAGCTTTAGTTAGCACATTTTCATCATCATCATGTCCAAACTTGGAAATTTTATTGTGACTCGTGGTCAGTGTCTTACTATAAACTATAAACTGTACCTGCCATTATATAAAGGCCAGTCTTTTACGATCGCTAAAAATCCATATTTCTCTTTCCAGCACAAGACACATATATCCTTAAAATCTGCAAACGTCATGTTCGTATTGACGTGGTCGTCATACGCATGCCACAAGTTCATATTATCCATGCGAAACAGTACCAACACATTAGCATTATTACGAAGCAGTTGTTTGGGTATGTGTGAATAAGTCTGTCCGAGGTACACACAGTCGACATATGTGTCGTCACATGCTAAAGTACTCTTGAATACAAGTCTGTTTCTCGCAGGCAATGCCATCAAAGAAAAATATAGAATTTATCACTGCTTCACTCGGCGACACGATGGCTTCGTTATCACTGCATGGAAAATAACCCAAGCCTTCCATGGCCTGCAGTATTAGTGCCAATCGTTGATATTTCGGTTGCTGGAGTGATTTGAAGTACAGGTACAAATTCTCAAACCGAAGACCATTCGGTTCTTCCAGCAGGCTCAGTAGGATGTATGTCTTGCCACAACCCAATGGTCCTGCGATGATGCAGGGCACAGTATTCGGATATAGGCTTCCATGTCGTGATTCGCGGGAGATAGCTTCATCTTCAGCACGAATGTGAATGGGTAGAGTAACATCTTGCTTGACAAATTGTATGTTACCACTACAATAGTGTATAGGTCTTGATGACTGCGGTGTATTCAGTGATGACTGCGGTGCCTGCAGTGCTGACTGCAGTGCTAAATGTGGTGTCTCCAGTGCTGAGTGTGGTGCTAAATGTGGTGCCTTCGGTGATGAATGTAGTTGCAAACAACCAGTGCTACAAGTTTTAGCATGTCTCTTCAGAATCTCACTCTGAGTAAACAGCTTCTAGCAGAATTGGCATTCAAAAGTCACACTTCGAACTTTTCATTCTGCAGGTTGTTATTTGATGTCGATGCACACTGAGCAGAGCTGTGAATGATTTACCACAGAAGCGACAAAGAAAATACATTATTAGCAATTCATGTATGTACTGTTCCAAGTCTAGAATGATACTGAAACAAAAAGTATAAAAGGGTCGTATTTATAAGTTTCAGGTCAGTCTTATTCAATGTGTCCTAAAGTAAATATGTCGAAATCCAATCGTAGTATAATCGATATGCTGATCAAGAGTCTACCATTCGAGCTACACATTCCTGGATACAGGTTCTGTGGGCCAGGAACCAAGCTATCCAAAAGGTTGGCATGTGGCGATATGGGCATCAACATGCTGGACGAAGTATGCAAGTGACACGATATCGCTTATTCCCAGCACAAGGATCTGCAAGTAAGGTACCAGGCAGACAAAATACTTGCACATAAGGCCGACGAGATAAGAAAATCGGTGAAAATTGGTGAAAAAATAGCTATGTGGGGTGTTTCCAAGGTAATGAAAGTCAAGGTTAAGATGAGCATGGGAGCGAAGAAAGCAAGACGAAGTTCGAAGAGGAGACGGAAGAAAAAGAAGGGAGGATTACTTCCTGCCTTTATACCTGCAATCAGCACCCTGGGTGGTATCGTCAGAGCTGTAACGAATATGGTTAGTGCGGTGAAACGAGCCTCGAACGAACTTAAGCAATTGGAGGAAAACTGTCGCCTCAACTGTAATCTGGAAGCTATCGCCATAGCTAAAAAAAAATTGCAAAGGACTTTACATATGACGGCCCTACCGAGAAGAGGAAGTGCGAGACGGAAAAAGGGTCGCAGCAGGAGAATGCGGTAATGAAGTCTCTACCTAAACGGCCACTCACGAATATGGATTTAGAACTGTTTGCACGAAAATTTAAGATAGCCAATTTTTTTATAGGAGTGTTCCTGCGAGATGCTTTGCCTTCTAAACCAAAATGTAATGAGTGTACAATAATTAATCTGGACACGGCAGCCGGGACTGGCACGCACTGGGCATATGCAAAAAAGGGTAAACATGCAAACTATTATGACAGTTTTGGAAATTTGCGTCCTCCACCTGTACTGTGGCTGTACCTGAAAAGTTTCAAACAAACCTACAATTACGAAATGGAGCAGCTGCCTAACACATGGGGCTGTGGACATTTGTGTCTCCGCTTTCTAGTGCAGTGGAATAAAAATAAATTGTAGGCGAATAATTATTTGTTAATCGTTTACATGAAAGGTGTTTGCAACTCTATTCTCCAATCAGTATGTCGGTGTCCATCATTCTAAGTGGTAAGACATCCGAGCTGAGGGCGACGTTTTACCCGCCCTTGGAGCTGAAAGGCAAGTGGGTCGTCGGACTTATGGATTTTCAGACTTAGAACTCCATATCCAACATAGAAGAAAAAAAAATTCTGCATTCCGGTACGTAGCGGCAGGTGATGTAAAGGAAATAAGCATTCCCACCGGTGCATACGAACTGAAGGACATAGCTAATTCCATCAAGAAATCCATGCCATTAGATGTGACTTTAGAACAACATGATAACCCAAACACACAATGAAGGCAGAAATATTTTGCAGTGCAGATAATGACTTTACGAAACCGTATACCGTCGGACCCATGTTGGGGTTTCAGATGCGAATCTACAAAGCTGGAAAAATGCACGAACATATTTCTAGTGAACGTGGAATGAAGCTACTTAACTACACCAAGAAATAAAAAATCATCGAGATAACCTTCAGGAGTTGGAGTTTGGATACGTATACGGTCCTGTCATCTGCCACGAGGAACCACTGGGTTGTGAAGACCACTTCAAGCATGGAAAAACCACGTTATGTCATACTGGTATTTCAAACGAAGAAGCAACACAACATATCGGCAGACAAATCGACCTTCGAAAACTGCAAAGTCCAGAACGTAAAGATATTTTTGAATTGTGAAAGCCATCCGTACGTAGATTTGAACACCTCCTTCGATCAAGAAGGATTTATATTTGCATATTATCTGTATACTCAGTTTCAAGCCTCGTACTACGGACGCGAGTCCTACCCTGTCCTGAGCCCAGAAAGATTCCGTGGAACGGCGCCATTGCTGGTCTTCGATATGTCCAAACAAAACGAGCGAGTTCAAAACGGTGTGGTGGATTGTCGTATAGAAATTATTATTTCCAAGGAAAATGTGCCTGCGAACACTGCTGCCTACTGTTTGATTTTGCACAACAGAGTAGTGAGCTACGACTGCTTTTCGGGACTGATGAACATGGTGAGCTAAGTATATATAAACAGGTATATCACTGCTTCTCACTTTAGTTTGTATCAGGATGTAATGAAATCTGCAAGGCTTCCAGAGCCAGAGCGGCTACGTTCTCAAGGAGATCGCAAAGACCTACGACAACGATGGCAAGACGTGCACGTGCTCCTTCCGCCCCCCTTATTCGTGGAGACTCTTGGACGAGAAAAGCAAGAAGACAAACGACTGGCTGACCGAGTACCACCACGGACTGGAGTGGGACGAAGGCAAGATTCTGTACCATCAGGTGGGGAATGTGCTGCACGACTTGCTGATTCAATATCCACAAGGACTGGTTTACATGGCAGGGTTCAAGCAGAAGAAATGGCTAAGCAATTTACTCAAAAACGAAGTTGAAATCATCGATGTGCAGTGCGAGTAAGGCTGTTCTTCCCTGCGCAAGCCGGCAAAACTTTACGACGACCAGCACCGACACGTCTGCAACAGGTCACAACCTGTCGGACACGCGAGTGGAGAAACTCACAGCTTCTGCACATATGTCGTGCTTCGTCCTTGGACCGTGAATCGACAAGTTACGACTAGACACAAAGTCACCCGAAATGTACAAGAATTTTAGTTTTTGGTGTGGTTACACACCTGTTCATCATCCTCATTATATACAAGTGCGAACAATTGGTGCACTTATTTAGCCATCATCTAGAGGTCTGATCGTCACTATGACTCCATTCTGTCCTACGAACAGTTATACAAATGCCAAACCTGACGATGGAACTGTAAGAACTATTTTAAAAAAAATTATATATGTGTTTTGTATTGACTGTATACTAAATAAATAGTGTATAAAATATATTTGAGTGTTTTATTTATTTTTTCCTTGTATCATTTCTTTGCAATATAATTAACTTTATTTTCTTGTAAATGATTTCTTTGTGGTAAAAATAATTAATTTTGTATTTTTAAAAAATGACTAATTATTTATCTAACTGAATAAACAATAATATGTTCTGAGGTCGCTCCCCCGGATTCCCGAGCAGGATGAAGTAGCAGGTTTTCTTGGTGATGTCCTAGCTTTTAAAATGTATTCTGCAATTATTTACTGATGTTCTGAGAATTACTACTATAGATGCATTATCCTATCAAGGTATAGTCTCTCTCTCTCTCTCTCTCTCTCTCTCTCTCTCTCTCTCTCTCTCTCTCTCTCACACACACACACACACACACATACACATAAAAATACTTATTCACTTACACACTGTGACCACTGACAGCAAAATTTATTCATCTGTAAGGTGAATCGTAGGGACACTATACCCTTGTGGTGTGTTGTGGTTGTAATTTAATTATTTGTTTTCAGAAAAGGCACTTATTACTCAATCACTCAAAGAGAACTTGTAAACTAACTCCTCCACCACCATTTGCAATGTACTGTGTCAGCTGATGGTTTGCTGGTATAGAAGAAAAATAGTACTCATTTTCGTATAGTTACATCTGTCTTGTTTAAGTATTTATGGCCAAAATACAGGATATTTGACTACATTATGGATCTTAAATCACCTGTTCAATTACACGTGCATGTCAGGGTGATATACCCCTATTGAATTCCCTGTGGGAACTTGTATCACTGTCGATTGTCACAGGGGTGTGGGTTATTCATTGGGGGTGTATGTACGTCTGGTTAATCAGTGGAGTGTATGTACATCGGTGGAAATACCCATGTTAAAAAATATATGATAAAAATAATCATAACTAATTAAAATATAATTATTTTAAATATAATAATTTTTAATATAAGTATTTAAAAATATAAATATTTGAGATAACGACCAATATAGATTTATTACTTAAGAACTAAAACATAATTTCGGTATGGACCAATACAAGCATATTTTTTTCCAGTAGTGCAGACTAACTTCCGTCATAATCATATTTGAACCCGAATCTCAAACATAATCTTACTCCGAGAGAACAGCACGGGATGGAGTACATGCTAATTATACGAAGGGCGCTCTCCCCCCTCCCCACTAGGCCGTTGAGAATGCTGAAGAGATGCACACATCGTAAGGTGATTTACCCATCCATATATGGGATTATCCACTACCATGTACATGAATTTTATTCCAGAATGTGGTAATTTTACCTTACCTGTAAGGAAAACTATGTTTCCCCCACAAGTTTGCGAATACTATCTTACACTTGTCCAGGCAATTTCTTATTATTTTTGATAGTGTATTATTCGAAATAAGACGGATTTATAAAGTGCTCATTTTACCGTGAATAGGCTATAGTTGTGTGCTCAGTACGGCTGTGTATTTCAGCTGCGACGTTTACTCGAGCAGCAAGATCTTCCTCAGATATTGTTGGAATCCCGCACACCATATTATTTTCTCGCACCACAAATAAAATAGTCGAGGAGCGTAAAATCTGGTGAGGGTGGCAGCCATGGAACAGGCTCACATCTGCCAGTCCATGGATGTGGGCGCATGATGTCCAGGTGTCCCGTACATACATATTTTCTAATTATTAACGGTTAATCCCAAATGGAAATGAAAGACTCAGAAGAAGTGGATTTTAGTGTCTTATGCGGGGGGATGTTTCAGGCAGAATATTATGGTTTGAAAGTGTAAAGCGCATACTATTTTTTATTCAACACATAAATCTTACTCGTCCGCGTATATTATGTGCGCAGAAACCCCTGCTAAAGTTCTACTTCCACGATATTCCTCCGCCTCATGCAAACAAAAGTTTTTATTTCATACTAGCTCAGAACAGCATCTGGAGCTGCCATGACTTAATTGCTGGATATAGAAATTATGTCACCTCCCTGCTGTCACACTCGAGTTGTGTCAGTGAGATAATATCTCACCTTCACGACGCTGCAGCTTGAGACACTCGCTGACGTAACTAGTGAAGCATGCCATGGCACCTGCCTTCACATTGGGCTCCCATGTACGGTGAGCACATCGACCTTATCTCTGCAATGACGTAACTGCTGAAGCATGCCATGGCGCCTGCCTTCACATCGAGCTCCCATGTACGGTGAGCACATCGACCTTATTTCTGCAATAACGTAACTGCTTAATCATGCCTGGGTTCTTACAGCGATGCTAAGGACTGTTTATAGAAACTAAGGCTTGGCGACAGCCGACACAGCACGAAATTTCACACTGCCGATGCGGGAAGGAGGGGAAGTATCCCATTGTGGCCCTACTCCTTGCATCGCTCGGCACTTCCTCCACCACTCGGCTAAGATATGTAAAGGCAGGAGCATCGCCATATCTCTCACTCTGATATCAGCGCTTGTCGACTGCATATCCCGAGTACTCTTCTGCTTCGCTGCCATTTTGTGCTTGAAGAGTTATAGTTGGAACGAGTAAAGTTTTTTAGTACATCAAGATTTTAGGCTAGTTAATACTTAAATAATTTTAGGTTTTTAGTTATTACTTCAAGAGTTTTAGGTTTTTAGTACATCAATATTTCTAGCCTAGTTAGTAATTCAAGAGTTTTAGGTTCGTATTTTAGTACATTAAGATTTCTAGGCTAGTTAGTAGTTCAAGATTTTTAGGTTAGAATTTTAGTGCATAAAGATTTTTAGACTAGTTAATACTTCAAGAGTTTTAGGTTATGTTTTTAGTACATCAATATTTCTATGTTCGGTACTTAGTACATCAAAATTTTTAGGTTAGGTTTTTACTACATAAAGTGTTATTTTAGGTTTTTAGTGCATAACAATGGAAGCAAGCCAGTGCAAGTTTTGCGACACGGCTTTTTCTTTGCGGAATAACATACTAAGTCATGAGAGGAGCTGTAGTCTCAACCCACATCAATGAGAGCAACTGATGTGCGATAAGTGCGGCAAAATAATTGCTCGCAGAGATGAACTGCAAAAGCAACTTCCTAATTGCAATGGCGATATTAGGAAAGCGGCGACCACAAGCTGCAAGTTTTGCAGCAGGTGCACTAAGTAGCCATGGTTTCGTCGAGGCAGAGACTGCATTTCGTGGAAATTTAAAAACTTATGTAGCAGATAATGATGGTGACGCCGGAGATATGTGTGACTACTTGGTAGGCGTTCACGAGAACATTGTTGGACAGTTAACAGAAGAAGTAGGAAACCGTGGTGAAGTTAAATTTAACACCGTGCTGGAGTGTACTTACAGGAAGCCACAGCCGCATGAAGACCAGACAGATGCAAGAGCTTTTAAGACGAAAAATGTGCCAGTCTACAATACTGATGATATAGGACATGCTGTGTCAACAAGTATTGAGAAGCTCTGTACTAAAGAAACAGAGTATGCAGAGAAAGGATCTGATAGGCGCTAATCTCTATCAACCAGCTCCAACTACAGATCAACAAACTAGATCCTCTAAGACCATCGTCATGGATAGATTTTCTAGCTCCCATCAAGGCTAAGAAAGCGGTAATCAATCTAAAAAATGAAGACCACATGTGTTTTAAATGGGCAGTGCTGGCCAAGTTCGTCGAAGGTACTCATCTAGAAGGTGTAGACAAGAGATACAGCACTGTTAAAGACAGGTACGACTTTTCAGCCATCACATTTCCAACACCAGTGCGTCAGATCAAATATTTCGAGAAGAAGAACCCATTAACATCGGTCAATATTTACTCCATTGATGAAAACGATAATCTATTTCCTCCCCAAGTGACCAGTGAAGAAAAGAACGAAAATATAGACTTGCTGCTTTGTCAGTTGAAGAGACATCCCACTACTGCTACATTTACAATTTATCCAAACTGGTGCGATCCCAGAAGACAGCTCACAATGGCGCAGTGCATACATGCAAGAAATGCCTGATGCGTTTTGACGATCGGCCACAAGTGTCTGGGCTCAATGGTGAACAGTCTCTGGCTGAACACAAGAATTTTGCTCTGGAAATGTACCACTCCGAGCTGAAATGTCACAGCCTGGAAAGGATGGGATAACTCCAGTGCTATGCCTAAGAAATATTCAGCACCAGTACAAACTACCGATTGTTATCTACTCAGATTTCGAAGCAATTTTGGTACCAATTCAGACCTATCAACTTGATTCTGAGAAGGCTTTCACGATGGCATACCAGAGGCACGAAGCTTACAGCTTTTGTATTTTCGTACATGTAGACAGCAACATCATTCCTGCAACACTGACGTCGGAACTACCACAAAATTATGCCAATTTAGCGGAAAGTATATTGGAGCTGCCTGTAACATATGCAATTTGCTCAGAAGACGACCGAAGAGGTTTTCAGTATTTTTTTCATAACCTGACATACGATGAAAATTACATCTTCAGAGAACTGACATATGACAACAAGGACATCACCATCATACCACATAATGAAGAGAAGATGATTACTTTTGGAAAATCGCTTGGAGAGAAGTTAAACATTCAATTTATCGACAGTTTCCATTTCATGGCCAGCAGCTTGTCAACCCTAACAGGGAACCTGCCAGCAAACAAGTTCAACAGTACATATAAATTCTTCAGTTCCGATGAGTTGACTCTAGTGACAAGGAAGGGAGTCTTCCCGTATGATTATATCGACAGCAACGAGATACTGGACGAGACGGAGCTACCACCGAAGGAGAAGTTTTATAATAGACTAACAGATACGAACATAAGTGATTCCGAGTACGCTCATGTTCCGCAAGTATGGAACTTCCGCGGCCTCTGCCTAGACACGTATAGACTTAACTGCGTTCATTACGTAAGTTTACCTGGCTACGCATTTGATGCCATGCTGAAGGCGACTGCTGTGGAACTCGAACTTTGGACTGACTACGACATGTACATGTCTCTCAAGAATGACATAAGAGGTGTTGTGGCTCAGTGTGTGAAGAGACACTGCGTTGTGAACAGCATGTACGATGACGAGAATTTTGTCCCTTATGAGCCGGCGAAATACCTTATGTACATAGCCGCTAACAATTTGTACGGTTGGGCAATGGGTTTGCCTCTACCTATAAGATCTTTCAAGTGGACCAGTACCGACCTTGACATCATGGGTGTGACTGACAGTTTTCCTCTGGGCTAGATCATCGAATGTGATGTAAGTTACCCGCCTGAACTGCACAGTGAACATAAGGACTTTCCATTTCTGCCAATTAATGAATTTCCGCCGGAATCTAAGCAGAAGAAGCTGATGGCTAAACTAATGATCAAGAAAAAATATATAATTCACTATATCACACTGTGCCGCTCTCGTGGCACCACCTCTGTTTGGTTGGATATGTTTTATTGTTAGTTTGCCTTGCTAGTAATAATCTTGTCTGAATTTCGGCAAAACCTGTTTGGTTCTAGCATTTAATGAATTTTGGCTAATTTTGTTGGATAATGGAAAATATATATAATTCGGTCTGTTACTGTTACCATGTTGATTTCCATTTTATGTATGTGCTTGTTTGTGTAAAACAGTAATTTCAGCCTTTGGTTTTCTTTTGGATATGCTGCGTGGTCTGTCAAGTTAAATTATTGCGTTTTTTTTTTTTTTTTTTTTTTTTTTTAAATCTTTGTTCGCAGCAAATAAGTTTTAGCTTACTTGTAGTTCAACAGTAAGATAAACTAATCATGACTATTATTTGTATAACCTTTTGACTAATTTTGCTAAATTGCAGTCGTTAATTATTTACGTTTGTTTTGCAATGTTCTTTTTATTTAAAAAATATTTTATTTTATAAAATCCATTAATAAAATTTTCTTATAATGGCACGAGATGCAACAGTCCTTTGTACACGGTGTAGAATATACATACAAACACACAATTTATGAGAAAGGTAATATATATTATTATTTACTCACGTTGGCCTGGTTTTAGCATATGCAAAGTCCTACATATTGGTTATAATATGTAGAAAACTCTCATGCTGACTCAATGTTAAATTCAGTTGCAGGCTTGTACCTTCTCGTGAAGCCTGCTGACTAATACTCTTTATTTACCTTACGCCGTATAGCTCAGGCCTGTTAACAATGATATTCCCACGCACATGGTCATCCGACAACAATGGGGAGCAGAAATGCTATGTGCTGACTAAGGCTATCTGACACCGTTCAGTGCGAAAATGGCCAGGAAGCACGTACAGAATGCAGTTACTGTGCAGGTACAGACTTGCTCTTGACATTTACAAGGTCAGCTGGTCCTTGGATAAAATGATGGCGGCGGCAGGGGGGAGGAGGTAATGACGTGGTGAGTTTAGATCACTACCATTCCATATGACTGTTACGGAAGACTGGAAGGAGGGGAGGTGAATAGGGGTCTGGCGATAACTTAGTGTGTGGTGGTTGAATGTCGAGAGAAATAAAAAATATATATTCAAAGTTCTTACAAGATGATTGAGTTAGGTTGTCTTAGGTTAGTCGAAGTGGATACTGAACAGTTTTATGGGATGGTGTGTTAGAAAAAAATTACAAGTATTACTTAAGGGTAGGAAATAAATGGTTTCTTTCTAAGTTTAACATAGAAGTCCCTAATATTTAAGTCTGGGATATTTTAGAATTTAATAAAAAAAATACTTAAAAAATACTTTAAAAATTATGTAAGTAAAATCTAAATAATGTACATGCAAGGTAAACCAAAAAAAATATTTATATATATATATATAAGAAATAAAAATTATGTATTAAAAAATATAATACTTAAATTAAAAAATAAAATATTTAAAAACTATATGAGATATAAAAATTATTGATTAAAAAATTATAGATATGTAAATGAAATACTTAAAAATTATACAATAAGAAATAAAAATGTAATGTCTTTAATCAGAGACAAGATATTATTTATTCAGCTCCAAGCTATATACTACTTATAAACTCTTGTCCCAGCTCATGTCGCAATAGCTGGGTGGTGTAAGGCGTAAGTCTGGACACCCAAGATCCCGCACTATTCCAGATGGTACTTTGAATTCTAAAAAGAGCAGCCCTCCTAGCGGCCAATTCCGGAACTAATGTAGCAGTCTAACAAAGTGAGTAATCAGTGGAACGCACGCGACAGATACGAGATCGGCTAATCGAATGACAGCGACACCAGCGGTCCTAGTGGTTATAACCAGAACCAATATGGTGGTGCTGCTAGTGGCCAATATCATAACTAATGGGGGGAAAGCAAATGACAAACGTAAAAACCAAGATGGCGGGTCGAATGGAGGTGAGAGAAAAATGTAAACAGAAATGGCGACCTCCAGAGAGAGGAAAAGGAAAGAAGAAATAAAAACCCTCACAATGCTGGTTACCAAGATGGCGGCGTACTAACTACAAATATAGTGACCGGTATGACAGAGTGGGAAGACCGGAATCCAAGATGGCGGCTCGATCCGGCTCCTAGCTCCTGTACCAGCTCTCTCTCTCCCTTCCCTACTACTAACAACCTTTGGGAATACTGTGGTATACATAATTTTGGATTATCACAAACAGAGAATACTGGAAAAACGTAATGAAGGAAAATTTTGAATATTCGAATCACCAACAAAATTGACTAAAAGTGAAATTATTTTTCTGTATAACAGTATGAACTTGTATCCTAGTGCATCAGTTATTGCATCACTTACAGAAAAAAAAAATGCCATCTGATTTAAATATGCTTATGGATATTCTTATAATTAACGCTATAAATAAACTGAATAAGGCAGCAATAGCCCAGTCCTTATTCTCTCAAATGCCTAACACTTATTACTGCTTTCGAAGTATAGCTGTGTAAACTGAACTCTAAGGCTGGCGACTACGCCAAGCCTGGCTGACTTAAGGCCGCCAAGTCCCAGCTTAAACTCCAGAGAACAACACTTAACACTCTCCAGCTCTGCACTTCTCCTTAACACTCTCCAAATCTGCACTTCTCCTTGATTCCAAATATCACTGGGATTAATTATGGGTGTCCTAATAGTAATATAAATATGAGCACAACGAATTCTAAAAAACAATTTATTAATTGCTGTTTCTTTCCACAATGGCTTGACGTACAAACAAGAATTAATTACTGACACTTTGTTGTGCTATAATATTTAAATTAAACTTCAATTATATTATTCCTCCAACCACGTTGCTTCTCTATCGACTCAACCTTGCGCACTACTGAATGTACATCTACCACTGACTCAGTTCGGAGTCGACCGAAGCTTCTCCTTGTCCTCCTGATGTCGAGCAGTGGAGATGTGGTGGTGCGAGTACGTCTCCTGATGTGGCAAGACTGCGGCCTAGACTGGAACCTGGTCCAGCGACGCCTACACATATGTGGCACCTCTGAATGTGTCTTCGTGATCGGCTTCACACACGTCGACAATTGGCTGAAGCATCTGAGAGTGGGCCGTAGAGAGAGTGGGGTGAGCGCGCGTCCAGCGGCTCTATTTATGCATCGTCCGCCCTCTGACGTAAGTCGCACTGTTACCATACCGATCCTCCACCAACTCCCCTCTCCAGGAGTGTGTCTCGCACACGGCCGATATGGCGAGTGTGCACAATGCATTACTTATTCTTTCTGCATACAACATGTGGTCCCAACAAGGTTCAGAGAGATTTTCTATCTCGTTTACTTACTGGCGAATTTTACAGGCTAGGATTCAGTGTATCTTAAGACGAGGTGCAAAGATACTTACAGTCTTCAATAATGGATGAAAGAAATGTAAGTTTGAGATCAGTCGGTCCCGTTTTTCAATGGGTTGCTGATAATGTTGACCACAACATTGTCACCATAGATGACCATAATACTTTTCAAGTAACAGGAATCATAATACGCATGTCTGGCGCATAGAGATGGGTTGAGAGAGTGAGAGAGAAACAAAAGAGAGAGATGGAATGAGAGAAACAAGAGACGAGACAGAGAAAGGGAGGAGAGAAAGAGATGAAAGGAGAAAGACGAGAGAAAGAGAGAAAGGAAAAATATAAATAGAAAGGAAGAGAGAAAGAGTGAACAAAAAATAGGATAACTCCGAGAAAACCTATGGAATTATAGAGACCCCTTCCCCCGCATGGTGCCTAGCTACTGATGATCATGTCACAGCTGGCGCATCTGCCATTGGTGGAGGCTATGGTCTTTCCCATCTTAAGAGATGTAATGAAAGAAAGAGAGAGAGAAAAATATATAAGTGGTTGGAATGTTAATGAGGAGAGAGAGAGAGAGAGAGAGAGAGAGAGAGAGAGAGAGAGAGAGAGAGAGAGAGAGAGAGAGAGAGAGAGAGAGAGAGAATAGTCACAGAATAATAGAGCATGAAAAATCGAGACAGTTTGCATAGGGTTGTGTGTAATGGATGAGATCTATATATGTTTTATGTAAAGCGATAGCTTAGTATAAATGTTCTGTAGCGAACAATAAAGTTGCTATTCGTAAGGGTTGTATGGCTACCCTCGCAGGCTGTCATATTAGGTAAATGTGATCTGGTCGGGTATTGGGGAACAAATGTCTTGCCGTCGACACGCACCTCCCTTAGCGACAATATTGGAACTAGTCTCGCCCTCCCTACCCTTCGCTTTCATCTCCTTTGCAAGTTGGTCGGCCGTACTCTCGTCTACCGTTCGAGAGATCTTACTTCTCGAGAGATTTTCTAGAGATGTAGTGCAGTCTCTCTTGTTTTTTAAACTTTTCTTTATGATGACCTTGGTATATTCATTGGTTGACTGGTTTGGTGGCGTATCTTGCTTGCATGGCCTATCAGTGTCGTAGTAGCGCTGTCTGAAATGTGTCATTGAGACATTGTAGGGGTTTGGGTTTATGGTAGGAGGTAGTTCATTTTGATGGAATAGCTTTGTCTCTGAGTGCGACGTGCCCGCATGATTGTTAAAACAGGAGGGCAGGAGGTATGATGACAGATGTGATGGTTAGTATAGAAAATCGACATGTATGGCTTGAATTTTATGTTGATCAGTCTGATAATAATATGACATTTTATGTAGGCTCATCTTAAGTAGGAGAGCTGTTATAATTTTTATACTATATGACCTCTCTGCATGATTGTTACAGGTAGCTTGTTTTGGCAATATGTTTTGCTAGTATGTCTGACTAGTATGTTTTTGGTTGATATGGTCTCTTGGAATGGCTGAAATGAATGGAGTAACATGATGGTATTTTCTGCCTATGTGGGCTGTCTGTATGGTTTGGTTTTTTCATAGCTAGAACATCTTAATGGTATAACCTATTGGTATGTTTTGATCGTACGGTTAGTTTCTTGTATGGTTGGTATAGCTGTTATGTTGATTGGTATGACATGATCGGCTGCTAGTATGGCTTGTTTATATGTGTAACTGGTGAAGTTAGATGGGATTAAATTGGTAGTAAATATAGCTAACTGTTATTATTTATCAGTATGTCTGAGGTGTGGTGATTGATATGGTCTGTACTATTAATAGCGTGATTGAGATATGCTTGGGTTAGAGCGAATGATATGGTTTGGGCTGTATGTTTTGGTTGTTTGGCTATCTGCTGTGGTGGTTCGTTGATATATTCAGATGGGATAGTATGTCGGTATGCTGGGTTGTATGGCTTTCGACATTTAATGTCTGAGGCAAGCTCATGTTATGGTGAAAGTTATTATATATCTGTTTTAGTACTCAGTACAATTAGGTTATCAATATGGTTGTAATGTATGCTGGTGGTATGTTACCTGGTAGGCTTCGCAAGAGCAACTATTAGTATGGATGCCTGGCATAATTAACTGGTTCGTTGGTTGATATAGTGATTTATATTAATATCTTGTATGCTGGAGGGTAGTCATTAAGTATGTTTTGGTTGGTAGGGTTAATGGATGGCGTAGGAGTGGTATGAAATGAGTAGTTGTTATGTTGCATATACAATGTGATCTGTGTGACATTATTGAAGTATGCTGGGGTTATAGTTGGCATAGTACCAAGTACTTCTGGTCTGCAGGGTTACTCATACTTTGTTTTGTATGTCTAAGGTGTGGTGGTCAGCATTTTTATTGTTATGTATGATTTATATAATCAGGTGGTTTATTTGATGGGTTGTATGATAGTTGGCTGGTGTCTGGTAGTATGACAAACATGTTGGACTTGTGATTATTCTGGTAAGGTCAGTGTGGGCTGAGATCTGCTCGAATTGTAGTACACAGTGTGTATATTTAGCCCGATGATGGTTGGTAGAGCAGATGGTATGGTGGTAGGATATTTATTAAATTAATTAAGTAGGTCATAAGTTCAAATCCCTGCACCTACATGAGAATTTTTTCTTTTTTTTTAATGTTACCAGCTGACATGGTAAAGTGTGAAATTTACATAATTTATATTTTAAGTCGATTTTCATATTGCAAATGCATTAAAAATACTTTTTACTGTTTTTTTTCAAAGATTTTTTTTCTCGGTATTTATCAACTTATAAATAAAATTAATTTAAACAATTCTTCTTAATAGAAATGTATCGCTTCATAGATGGCTGATTGTCAAGAGACCGGCCAGCCAAGTGATCGCTCGTAGTTGGCGCGCACTTGGCTCGCAGGTCATTTACACTCGACCCCTTCCGCACGCATTGTGCCTAGCTACGGATATCACTGCAGGCGCGTCACTGCAGGCGCATCTGCCCTGACGGAACTGTTGGTATATGAAGGCATGTATGGTTACAAGGCTAGGCGACTTAATTTTCGTACAAAAGTAAAAACAAATTGAATAAAGTAAAATATCAAGAACAAATATTGTATTTCAAAAATTAAAATATTGGAAATCGAATATTTTTTTTACAAAGTCCTGCCTGGAATGTACTTTACAATATATATATATATATATATATATATATATATATATATATATATATATATATATATATATATATATATATGCATACACATATATATATACACACACCTTCTCCTTTATGAAAAATTACATCTTTAAATTCGTAATTTAATATACACACTGGTGATTCGCGCACCCTAGCCAGAGATGAAAGAACTATGTAAATGGTGGAGTGGAGCAAATGTGACTAACCGAATTAATATGAGAGCCAAGAGAGAAAGGAAAAAAGACAAGAAAGGAAAGGGAGAAAGAGAGAAAGGAAAGAGAGAATTAAGGGAAGAAAGAGAGAAAGCTAATATGAGAGACAGGAGAGAAATAGAGAGAACGAAACAACAAAAAATGGGAGAACGCCAAGAAAACCAACGGAATGATAGAGATACAAATGAGAAAGAGATGGAATGAGAGAGTGAGAGAGAAACGAAAGAGAGAGAAAGAGATAAAGGCAAGAGAGAAAGAAATGGAATGAGATAGACAAGATAGTAACTAAAGCGAGAAATAAAGAGAGAAATAAAATAAAAGAAAGAGAAAGAAAGAGAAAGAGAGAACGAAAATGGCAGGACAGTGAGAAAACCTATGGAATAATAGAGAAACCAGAGAGAAAGAGATGCAATGAGAGAAAGAGAGAGAAATATAGGAAACGATAGAATGAGAGAAAGGGAGAGTGTGAGAGAGACAATACGGAATTATAGAGCATGAAAAATCAAGACAGAATGATGGTACGAGATGACAAACGTGTGCGCCTTGAAAAGACGAGTCTGGTGATATATAACACTTAATACTTATGCCTGCAAATATTTAAATATAAAAATATATTTAAATTAAAACATTAATTATTAAAATTATTTTATGTTGTCTAGTTGTCAGATACCGCATTGTTTTGGTCTAGAAGGAATAGGAAGCGACCCAAATCACCTGAATTGGCTTGTTTTTACATTTCTGTGGCTTTGGTGTAACTTATAGATTTCTTAGCGAAAATCGGGAAATTTTAGGGGATAAAAATTGTAAGAAAAAAAAGGACATTTTAAGACATTTTTGGGCTATAACGTACTGTTTTGAGTGAAAATTAGTGATTTTGGGAGAAAAACGAGAAGTTACATTAAAAGCTTGTAACTTCCGGCTCCATCATCACATCAGCTCGGTGGTATCTTCACATTGTATTGTAATGGGAACTATACAAGTATGCGAAATTTCAGTTCAATTGGATAATGGGGAGTGTTTTAACATACATACACGTGAAGTTACATTAAAAGCTTGTAATTTTCGGCTCCATCATCAGATCAGCTCAGTGGTACCTTCACATTGTATTGTCATCGGAACTACACATGTATGCGAAATTTCAGCTCAATTGGATAAGGGGAAGTGATTTAAAATTGACTTTCAAGATTTCACCCGAACGAACAAACTAACTAACTAACCAACAAGACAAGTTAAATAAAAGCTTGTAAAAAGACGACTTTCTTGCTCGTAGGGGTGCAACACAACTAGCGTATTGTTTGGAAATAATAAATCTTCTGTGATCAAACATATTGTTACGCGTCCGCTGCTTTGCATCCGCGCGAGCGAGGGGAAATGAAGGATAGCAGTTATATGATAGCGGCGGCAGAAAGTATATGGATTGTTTTGAAAGAATGGGCGAGCGATAGGTCGATGGCCGCGTATCTGTTACAGAAAGCGAGCCGAAACGGTAACTATTTTTTCTGCGTGCGCTATTGACCACGGTTGGATTGATTTCTGCATTTATCTGAATAATGCTCTAGATTACTGACCTCGTATTCTCGGCGTGATTCGAGCGTTATAAAAGTGTGACATACCACCGAGTAGTAGTTGATGAGAGGCTAAGTGCCGAGCAATAGAAGACGAGCAGCGAGAGAAGTAACCAGCAGGAGCGAAATCTGAGACTGATTGTATTACAAATGGCGGCAACAGATGGACTGGACATTGGTTAATGATTAGTATGAGTTAATTGAATGTAACCAAACAGAGACCATTAAGAAATATGTTAATAACAGTTAAAATATAAATTAAATAATGCACTCGCTGTCAAATAAAAAGTGCAATAGTGGAGAGAGTTAACTTAATGCTGTTAATAATAGCGGAGGGAGTAAATTAGAAATCAAATTTAGTTTCCTTAATTTTTTTTTATTAAGACTTCCATCCCTTACGAACTCAGATATGCCCCTCAGGGATTTTATGTAACACTGGTGTCAGAAGAGAGATGGAGGCAATTATTAATTAATCAGTTGTAAATAAAGTTAAGCTATAGGCAAGTAGTTGGTGATATTCAAATAAACCAGTTAATTGTAATAGCTGCAGATCGAAATAATTAAGACAGTTTTGTACAACAATCGCAGTGAATGTTAACTAGAAAAATGTTTACAGAATTGGAAGCACTTCGAGCAATCATTGAGGGGCTTGATAGCCAAGCGAACGCAAGTGCAAATAGCTTAAAGGAAGATGTAAATAATCAAGTTAGATCTGAAAAAAAGAAAATGAGAATGAAACTATAAATAATCCAATCGTTCAGTAGTAGTAAGCGTAAACGAGAATGTAAATAGCTAGGTAACTAATGTAACTGATACATAAGATAAGAAAATAGACACTGTAAATAGGAAAATGTAAGGCATTAGCGAGTTGGTGGACACGAGAATCGACTGTGTGGACAGGAAAATTGACAGAGTGAATGAAAGAATACACAATGTAACTGAAATCGTTAACAGTGTAAACAACAGGATGGACAGCATCGATAATGAAGTGAAACAGAATATCAGTGCAGTAGGTAAGCGGGTGGAGGAATTTCTCCGCCAACACGAAGTTCCACAACCACCACATCGGCAGAGGAGGAAAGTGGAGTAGCTGTACGAGTCGTCACCAACAGAGCAACCTCGGAGGAGAGCCATCAGCCTTGTGGAATTGGTGCCGCTCAACCAAGAATGGGGAAGGGGGTCTCAATTAAGCCTGCCCCTTATGATGGCCAGACTTCATGGCGGGAGTACCAACACCAGTTTGAAATAGTCGCCACCTTGAATGACTGGAAAACCGAATAGCGGGCTTACTACCTCGCCGCAGTACTGAGAGGCTCCTCACTGAACATACTACAGTCTCTGCTAGAGCGACATCGACTGGAGTACTCCACACTTGTGTCAGCCTTGAAGTTACGTTCCAGCGACCGGTACCTGCGACATGCCCATGTGGCTCTCCCATCTATCTCTGGAAGGGTGCCTCGAGGACGTGCGCGACATCGTACCAGTCGGCTTCTTCATCGATGCCATCGCCGACAGAGGTACGGCAAGCGGTAGGTCTGGCTGCACCCCACAACATGCAGGACACCCTGGCCCGAGCAGTGGAGGTGGAGTCAGCAAGACAGGAGCCCGCACCCCGACGTACAGTACGCGCTGTGAAGCTGAACAAAGACGAAGACTGGATAACGAAGACACTGAAGGATTTGCAATTGGGCTCGAGGTGCATAGTTTTCAGAAATAATGCTACAGAGCTTCTCCCCCCAACACACACACGCGCACACAAACGGAGGGAGTGTTGGTCATGTGGACAGCTGGGTCGCCTGAAAGCCAATTGTCCACGACAGTAGTAGCGAGATGAACAATTTCTTTGATGAGCATTTGAAAGCATTTGCGTGAAGAAACTTGTGAGTTTCGTGCTTATGCCCAATAACTGAGACACCACATCGACGAACTGATGCTTCAAGCTGCACACATCACAAAGCAGTTGGAAAATGCACATTATGACCTGTGTATGCTGTCCAGTAGCATTGTGCATGCTATGCCATATAACAGTGAAATGTGCTCATGGCATTTAGCCAGTGATACGATGGCGGTTCCTATTGAGGAAATGGTTCAGGGGAAAAATAACCAGTTGCGTGAACTCGAAAGAGGGAGTGAGGCAGTCGACAAAAGCTAGCAGCGCTTCAGGCTACATAAGACGAGGATCCAGCCATAACCTGCATCATCCATTGCAAGTGTAAGCACTTTCCACGTTGATAGACACACTCTAAAGGAATATGCAAGGGAAAATTATGGAGTTACTTCATCTTTTCAAACCATTAAAGGAAAGGATTAGTACTTCTATAAGGCACAAACTACCATATAATGACAGGATGAAAACCTGATATGAGAGGAAAATGTCGGGCGAGGTATTTTAAGGACAACTGGTGTGGCTGTACAACCCACAGCGATGAAAAGGGTACTCGAATCTTCATAAATGCTGAGAAGGCCTCTACAGTATTCTGAATAAGATCAATTCTTTAGTCTTTCGGATTTGTCATCAAGGTTCTCGGGGGAAGCCGAAGGTTATCCACATCGACCAACTGGCACTCTACAATGATCCGGATGTTTCAATGTCTGTTCGGTACGAACATACTTGAGGAGGGGGGCAGTGTTTCACACTCACTGATTCGCATTCCGCGCGAGCGATTGGAAGTGAAGGACAACAGTTATATGATAGCGGCGGCAGCAATCCAATGGATTGTTTTGAATGAACAAGCGAGCGATAGGCTGGTGGCCACGTATCTGTTACAGAAAGCGAGCCGACACGATAATTCTATTCGCAGCGTACGCTGCTCACTCTGGTTGTATTGATTTCTGCGTTTATCTGAAGAATGCTCTGGAATACTGACCTCGTTCTCTCAGCGTGACTCGAGGTGCGTTGAACCATCCTGATGGTCAGGGCGAACGATATAGAAGTGTGGCATGCCTCCGAGTAATATTTGATGAATGGATGAGTGGCTAAGTTTCGAGCAATAGACGACGAGCAGTGACAAGTGACAAGTGGAAGGGAAGTCTGCGACTGCGAGTATCAAGCAGTGAAGGGTGTGGCTTGCAGGGTGGAATATTGGACTAGATGCGTGAGTGAAATACATTACAAATGGTGGCAACAGATTCGCTGAACAAGTTTTAATGATAAGTAAGAGTTAATTGACCATAACCAAACAGAGAAAATCAAGAAAGGCGTTAATTAAAGTTTAAATATAAATGTATTATTGCGCTCACTGTAATAGTGGAGACAGTTAACATAATGCTGAAAATAATAGCTGTGTGAATAAATTATAAATCTAATTTAGGAATGTAACAATATTATCAAATCTGAAACGTTATGAGTATGTGCTTCCATATTTGGATGACAAAAAAATGTGAGTAGGGATGAATTGGTAGACATTGATTGCTAAGTTATAGTATTACTATATGGTGATGATAGTAACTCATGCAGCTTGAATAGGCTTTTTTATTACACTTACGTAAAGAAAATAGCTTCTTCAAAGAAGGAATTTGATATTTCCTGATTGCCTCCAACCGAAAATGCATTTTGCAGGGCATTGTTAGGAAAAATTTTGACCCCACTGCTCCAGATCCTAAATTATGGGGATGGCAGAAGGAAAATGAATTTCAGTCAATTACAACAGATAGTAGACCTGCACCAGATAGACTGTTGAATATGGTATACTGTGCTTGAAAAATTTCAGCTGATGAACTACGTTACAATATGAGATATCCATGTCGTCTGTATGGACTCCCACGTACGTTACTATGCAAAAGCTGTTGCGGGAAAAATCGCAAAATATCTGAAAGATAAGATGATGAGAATGAATGGGATATTTATAGTGTTACTTACAGTCTTCATTTTCGCATGAGAGATATAGTAAAAGTAATTCTTTAAATTTAGGCTAACTATAAACAAAAACACGTGGAGACATGTGATTCAATCATTACTTCGTGATCGTAAATTAAGTTTCTTCGTGCACTATTTTTACAAGCAAATATAAATTTCTGTTTTATACGTTACCGTATATTATTTGACATGTTTTAATACGGAAAAAATTACTAACCGTTCTGTGGCAATGAGTTCCGCGTTTATGTGTATTTTCCTTACATTATACTCTACTAATCAGGTGATGCCGTATTTCTAAATAGAAAATGAAAGCAAATTTTGATTATAAAATTGATTCATTTTGTTAAGTACTACCAGCGCAAAGAGTTTTGTTCAGATTTACGTACGGTTCTACAGTTGCCATACTTACTCAAATATCCTTATTAGGAAAATACATTTATGATCTGCCAGAATGTCGTATACATTAGGCACCTTTCATAGAGCTACTGTACTTTCGTGGCGTATTTTATGGAACCAAGCCGGAGAGTACCGGTCAAAAAGAAACATACAAACTTTACTTTCAGCAAGCGATGCTACATTTCAAAGTAGCCAATTAAATGGCCTATTGGGCACAATAAGCGAATTTAGTGTTTTTTAAGCTGCTGATAGCACGAAACCTTTGGTTAAAGATGGTCGTATAATTCTTGAGATACCACATGAATTTTAAAAATTCTCAAGATCACGATTCTGGAAATGAGTATGTAGTATGTAGTACATGGTCAATAACTATATGGAATCTCGGGGATGTTTTATGTTTTCGCTTTACATTATATATATATATGTATATATGTATTATTTATGAATGTTAATGCAAAGATTCGGAAGTTAGTTTTTAAGGAAACACGTTTCCCATGATAATATGACTAAAAAACGTGAATGATGAGATAGTCAGAAATACCTGAAGCCGCGCACTTCATGGTAAAGTGAGCACTTTTAAAGCTCTCTCGTTTGGAATAATAGTCAATTAATATATTTTATTTTAGCCTTAAAAGTTAACTCCTGAGTGCGGTGGAACATAGGTACACATGCGTTTATACTGACGTGGCAATTTTCATTTTAAAAAGGTAGTTAAAGGATAAAAAATGGCTGAAAGAAAAAAGTAACTAAGGCCCTAAAAGTGTCCACTTAGCTGTGAACAGCTTATACAATGCTGGTATCAGACCGAGTGTGTTTGCTCGATTACACGGTAAATGTAGACACTGAGTTTGATGATATTTTTAACCTCGTCCCTCTCAATACGTATGTTAAATAGGGCTAAATGTAAACGAGCGTTAAGCGTTCTTTGATCAGTCAACGAGACAGAAGGAGACGAACATATTTTCAAATAAGAAACATTATGCAATCTGTATGGAGAAGAGTTTACTGTTGCAAACAGGTAGAAAATTAATCTTAGCGCTGGCTTTGAAAATAAACGCGAAGAATTTGGAAAAGATTAAACCGTAAATTCCTCTGATCATTGAAACACATTAACTTTGACATCAGCATTCAGAAATATTGAAAGTGTATACTCATCCTTCTTCTGCTACATACTTCACCCACTTATCTCGATTGAAGGTGTCATCGTTTTCCTGTAATCGAGAATTCGTGCTTGCATTCTTGCTTTTTCTAGTAGCTATGCATACCTTCATATATTTACCTCGTTGCTTCCTTATTTATTTGCATTCGCTCACTTGCCGACCTCTATTTTAAATTTTTATGAATTATCTTGTTTTATATATTATTGCATTCTTAACTCTTAATATGTTTCCTACGAGCTATTTAATGGCATGCATTTGTGGCTTTGTAATGAATAATAATAACAACACACCCTGTCATCTTTGTTAACATATATTTGAGAAATTTTAATTGGTAACTTAAAAGCTTTATACACGTGATTCCACAGACCTTGAAAAGGTCTCAGAGCCGATATAGAACACAATACTTATATACTAAACAGATTTACTTAGCGAAAACCTAATCACAGAAACAGTTGAAATATTATGGATTTTTATCAAATAAATGTGAAATGCTAACTTTAAACATGAATATATATTTTTGGATATACTGGTGAGGCAAGGAATCTGCCTGATGTAAAACATGAGAGAGAGAGAGAGTTTTTTTGGATGCATTTACAACAGAAATAAGATAATGAGATAGAGTACACGTGAAGAAGGAGCCTATAAGAGAGCGGAGTAGAAAAGGAATTGTTTTGGGGAGAAGGTGTAAAGAAGAAGAGATTATGTATTTACCAAAGCACGGACTGTAAGGAGTTAAAATAGAGAGTGGAGAGATTTGGATTGCTCTTAGCATTGGTGTCTTCAGTGTAGTAGTTGAAATGATCTTCAGACTGTTGCTATGGACATTCATAACATTGAGTTAATTTACCTTTTATTTTTGTACAAAGCTGAACAAGGACATATATTTAAAAGAATTTAAAAAAATTGAAGTTGACTTTGCGTATTTGCTGGGAAAAATTCTAATGCTAGTGAATGTTCACAACATAAACAATCACAAACTTTAATTTAACGCTGTAAGCTGTGCCTAAACTTTAATTTATCTGCAGCAATAATATTAAAAATAACAGAGTACGTACAAATCGAAAATATTTAAAAAATTTCTAAATTTCACTATTAACAAACACTACTTTTCCTTACTTCGTTATTCTTGCGGGGAAATTTGATTAAACTAGAACTTACTTGGCTGTCACCTTCGTGAAATAGGAAGTATGTTTACAGTGATTATTTGATCACCATTAACGTAACGTAACAATATCAGAGCGATAATGACAGGGAAGCTTACGTCTTCTGGAACTGCAGCTACGTAGAAACTGTTAACGCTGCAGCTCAGCTCTCTTTTCATAGTTGTTTCCTTTTGTATTTTATTTGGCGACACAGTAACTCAGCAGAAATAACTTAAACTTTACCTCATAAATGCAACTCTTTATTTCGAACAAAAAAAGGAGAATTATACATACAGGTCGTGAAAGATATGGAGCATCGCCTCCATACATTAATGTTACTTTGCAAAAAACAGTGACAATGGGCAAACCAGCCGTAACGATAAATTACATTGGCTTTTATTAGTGTCACAGTAACAGCGCGCACATACAAACTGATAACAGTTATTTAACCATAATCACTTGCTTTAATATGCAAGAAAATTCAGAGTTTAAGTGTGCAAATTCATTACAGGAGAACATGTAAATGGACTAAGTAACAAAATAATGAACACACAAAAGAATCTTCATTCACACTCCAAGGTACTTTTTCAAACTATGGGTAATGTTTCATACACCACTTTTTATTTTCTCTGAGAAGTTTTACGTACTAAATACATTCTCAACTCATTCTTTTCGTCATAATACCTTAATAAACAAGAAAGATGTGGAATATTTTCCTATTTGTCATCTGAATTTCTCAATAATTTGTAGTGTGCATTTAAGTATTTGGTGAATACTTGAATGTCTCGATGGCTGTGTATGCCAGTTATGCTGGTCCACTTCACTCCTATGCTACTATCGTTCGCAGTGCGCAGATGTAGTAGCTAAATACATCCAACACTATTTATGATCGTGCGATGAAAACAAAAAACAAATATAATTTGGTAGGTTGTGAAACGCGTCTTTTCCAACTGTAATAGACTACTGTGGGCTCACGTGGTACACGCTAAAAACATACACTCTAAGCCCGAATCAATTATATAAATCAGAGAAATAAAATTTGCTGAAAGTCGGTTGATAAGCCACTGCCGACTGGCGAATCAAGCAAATTAAATGGGAACACTTGACTTATAGCAATTGTATTCTTGACATTCAGTGAGAATCACAAATAAATCAGTGAAATTCAGCCACCATATAAATTAGTTATCTGGCACTGACGATCAGTCGGTCAGTTTTCACGGTTTTCACACCATATTTGGCTCAATTCTCACTTATTCAAGGTTAAAGTGCATGGAACTGTTTAGAAATAAAATACCGTTTTCCTAATGAAAAATCTATTGTTGTAAATTAAATAATAAGGGAGAAGTTAATTTATTAATAAACGATGTGTTCCTTGCGCATTTTAAGAAATTTAAAGTCTATAATACAACTACCATTTAAAAATATCACGAGCAGAATCGTAGTTTTAAAATTCGGTCACGAAATAAATAATGTCTTTTTATGTACGACATGAATTAGAAACGTGAGTGTTGCGGCATGGCCGCCATAGATGTAAAGCAATTCACTCATGAAGAGTCAAGGAAGAAAGTTCTTTGATATGGCAAACGTCAACAAATTCAGTTACAAAAAGAAAAAACTTAAGAATACTTCAGTAAAAAGTTTGTCTATAGTTATTTTTGCATTGCATTGCACCGTTTTGAACGGACAAAACTGAGTAAACGGCCATTTATTTCTTCGAAATATAAGCAGTTAGCTCAAAACACAATAATAGTCAAAATTACCTCAAAACACAATAATTGCCAAAATTATATTTTACCTGCTATGGAAGAGAAGAAAAAGCGGATGAACGAACGAAAAATACAAGATCTATATACTTAATAATTTCATTTCAATTATTGTAAATAATATCTTAAGATCCAATTTAATTCTTAAAGCACCTTATTTATTTAAGTCGGTGAACATATCCACATAACCGTTTTGATAGGAATTTATGCAATTGATTTAGTTGGTGTATCACATCATTTACACATTGTCCATGCTCTAATAAATTTGTGAATATAAAGTTTGTATTTCAATTGTGCAGCTGTAATACTACCAATCATACACTTTAACATTTCAGCACTCAACAATTTTCAAATTTTATTTTACAAACGTTACAATAATTTCGCCATTTCTCTTGACAAGAAATGCATTCTGGTTTCCTTTCCTTTTTACAATCCACGAAATATTTACTTTACCAGGCAGTTCTAAACGTTACATTGTAATTACTCTTTATGAATAAGCTTGAAGTACAAAAATTGTTTCAAAACAAAACAATCACATTGAAAGTAATATAAAAAACAAACAACGAAATGTCTTCCGAAGCAAGCAGTGTGACGAAGTGTGAGTATGTGGTACAGGCGAAGAAATATTTTACTGGTGTCCATCATTCAGCACATACAAATTTTCGGGGGAGCAATTTAGCTTCTTCAAGTCTCATCGTAATTTGCTTTGCTCCATTCTGCGACGGCTGTTCATATTTTGCCGTGCTTAATAATGTCCCTAGTGCTTAGAAACTCAAGCAAACAGTTCTTGTAAAAAGGAAACGAGTTCTTTGGTAAACGACACAACAATCACAGTCTGCGTATTTCATGCTCAGAACTTGAAGACGTCTTTGTTTTGTTATGTTCTTAAAAGACTGGCATTTCAAGTACCGAAAGTTTTCTCGTATTTTGTTTACATAAATTACCGTTATTTCCTTTGACGTGAAACGAAATAAATGTTAGGGTGTACAGTATCAGTTTCCACGTACTGGTTTTGTTTCTCATCGTTACACAATCTTACAGTCAAACACTATAATCATCAACTATACCCTAATGATCTTCCAAGCTACTCGTAAGCACATAGTGACTAGCTGACAAATATTGGACTACAAACAACAAAAACAAATAAATGCAAATAAATACTCCTTTCTCACATAATGTTACAGCGTGTTGACACAATAATGCCAGATTTATTGTAGAAACAGTTTTGCATACAAAACAGAAGAAATAACTGGAAGCTAGAATGTCGTTGCTCCGTTTCGCTATTGCCGAAAATCGCCAGTAAAATTTCTTATAGACTTTAATTAGCGGACCCTCTTAAGGCTCAGTCCCAATGTTAACATCCTAGCCCAAGGTGCTGTAGGAAACAATTAATAAGTTTTTTCTACAGCTTAAGGTGCTAAGCGAATTTAAAAAGAACACCAGAATCTATACAAATGTTGACTTAATTCATTTAATACTTTGTAGTTTTTAGAATTCTTTCAAATCGTCAAAATGTGTGCAAAGTATTTTAGATACTAACTTAGTGAATTACGAGAGAGTGTCTGCTTTCTTTTTGTAATTAGTGTAATAGAACAAATGAAAAGCAAAATGAGATGAGCCTTAAGGTGAGTTATGCTGTATAAAACGTTTCTTAAAAATAAATTTTTTTCGCATGAAACATTTTAACTACCGAAATTAAAGTTAGAAATAATAGAGTAATTTGTATTTTAACTAAGTAACACTGCAAAACGATTTGACAGGTGTTTTTACCATTTGTATTTATAACTCAGAACTGCCCTACAAGCAGAACCCTGGCTTTGCTTACCAGTTTAACGGATGAGTATGTCTTGTACGATTTTACTTGTGAAAGGTTAAACAATATTTAGAGTTTAATACGTAATATATCAAACGTAAAGGACTGTCCAAAAATTAAGGCCGCAAATAAGAAAAAGTCACGACATATAACCTTAAAAAAAATAAGTGTGTGTGTTTGTGTGTATGTGTGTGTGTATGTATATATATATATATATATATATATATATATATATATATATATATATATATATATATTCAGGGTGAGTCATGAGCTCTGCTACAAACGGCGAGAGGACGTTCCTTGCAAAATTTCAGTTAGAAAATGTCTGGCAAATAACGCCAGGAAACCACTCCTGAGGGCAGTAAACCCTTGTGAAGATGGGGCTGCAATTATGAACTTTATTTAATTACACTGACACCATGTGATATTAAGGGATGAATTTCTGTAGGCATGCCAAACAATTCAGTCACTCTAACATGCAAGTACGCATGTTTACCTACCGCATACCCTACATAGTAAAATGGGGGTTCCAACCCCTTAAAATAGTGAAAAAAGGGTCTTCATACATCGTTACATAAGTTATGATCACGGTTTATGAATTTCCACTGTATAACGTAAAAAAAAATTCCCTCTTGGTAGGAAAACCTCCGACGAACGGTTTGCAAGAAAACAGAACTACGAGTTATTAAATGCCTCATAAGCATTACTTGGTATTTAATATCTTGGAGGTCTGTTTTCAGGCAAACCATTTGTCGGAGGTTTTCTTATCAAGAGGATTTGTTTTCAAGTCTTGCAAAGGTAATTCATAGGCCGTGATCATAATTTACGTAACGATGTACGAAAACCCTTTTTTCACTGAGGTAGCAACCTCCATTTTACTATGTAGGGTATGCGGTAGGTCAACATGGGTACTTGAATGTTACACTGACTGAATTGTTTGGCATGCCTACAGAAATTCATCCCTTACTACCACATGGTTTCAGTGTAATTAAATAAAATTAATATTTGCAACCCCATCTTCACAAGGGTTTACTGTCCTCAGGAGTGGTTTCCTGGCGTTCGTTGTCAGACATTTTCTAACTGAAATTTTGCAAGGAACGTCCTCTCGCCGTTTGTCGCAGAGCTGATGACTCGTCCTCTATATATATATATATATATATATATATATATATATATATATATATATATATATATATATATATATATATATACGGGTCTCCCTTTAAAAATTGGTGTTGTTTGGGACTCGTTCCTGCAAGTGTGTGTATATATATATATATATATATATATATATATATATATATATATATATATATATATAATATGCAGGAATGAGTCCCAAACAACACCAATTATTAAAGAGAGACTCTGACGTTAATATATATTTTTATAATATAAGACTTCAGAAGAATGTATTTCCTTTTCAATATTTGAGTGTTTCAGGTTTGTTTTATCACGAACATGCCCGAGTAAGTTTAACTGATATATCGAGTAAGAAATTTTTATGAGTGTATATAAAAACCAAGATGTAAATATAAAGTCAAATAAGTTGACATTAATAAACCAGTTATTATGACGTTCTTGAATCGGAAATATGTACAAATTTGTTACAAAATTTTAAGTTTCATTATTGCAACCTTATTCTTTAAACATTCTAAACTTCACAAAAGGAAATAATTTTGATTTTACAACTTGAAATCGTTAAATTATGTGTTTTGTAAGTTTAGATACAGAAATACTCACACAACAACTTTTTTTTTTTCAAGACCGAACAGCATGTTGAAAACCAGGCATGCACGGTGACAGACATCATGCATAGCAGATAAATATTTTAGACTAGGCCAATCACCTGTTTTTTTTCTTTACATTTTCCTTCAACAAACAGCAAACGTAATAACGTAATAAATAAATAACAAAGTTTATAATTCTATGTACAAACAGCATTATCAATTGTGCGCTTGGTCATCAAAACAAAGGTAAATATATTACAATTGAACAAAATAACGTTGAGTCCACAGACAGGGTCACAGCAAACACTTGCTCAGACCTCAAAACCTTTTTCTGGAATCGTGCAATCGAAAAACTCACAGATATGTGCTCTCAGATCAATTTCGAGTCCCTTAAGATGAAAATTTCTGTTCATTGTTTTTTACCCGCATAGTTCATTATATCACTGTCATACGCTTTATTAATCATAAACGTAATTAAAAAACATAGTTTTTGAGCTAAGGAGATAAGATTTGCTGCCCCCATGAACTTAGTCGCCTCATCCCCAGCATTTTTACCAATCTCAATCTCGAAATTTGGTTTAGTGCTCTGTAATTATATGTGACTAGTTTCAGATCTCATACCTACAAAATTATGAAATTATCACCTTTCATTTTAACTTAATCTGACTACCATCTAGGACTACGGATACCTGGTAGCACATCACAATAACATTTCATAAAGGCCGTCACATTACTCAATGCTGGAAAGGAACATGAAAATAATTTTACCTTCTCAACACATAGTACATAAAATACATTTCCCATAAATTATTTTAGAGGCAAGAATATACTTTTAATGACTAGCTTCTGTTGGTGCTCATCGCTGAATGCACGTCGTTTCAAAGAGAAAATTTGACAATCGCAATTGTGAAACACTATTTGAAACTGGGAAAACGCACATTTTCCGCGACCAGCAAGTTAGCACTTGTCTCAGCGCTGCTGTAAATCTGGCTCGTGATTTCCTTAGAAATCACGAGCACGCAAGCTGCCAGCACTTTTATTAGTTCTCATTCCGATTGTCAGTTGCTCCTACGCAAAATCTACTCCAGCGACTGATAATCTAAATAGGAATATGGTGTCTTAATTAAACTAATCTTTATGACTCACGACAGCGAAGTAGAAACATTCTTCCAAAAACGACAGTTTTTTAAACACTTGTTTGAGAAGACAGTGTCGGAAACATTAACAAGGAACGGTGAAAATAAAAAGGTTATTTTCCTCGAGAATCAGCCTCGAGTGACAGTGGTAACTTCTGAGCAGGAATTGCCATCATTTTGTGGGTTCGGTCCCTTGGTTAAAGAAATTGATTCAGTCTTTGTATTACTAACTCAAAATACCAGCAAGTGTTCATTCCAATACACTAAATTTGGAGAGATACTTGTTCTCACTGTCCCTGGCGATCTTCCCCATTCGCGTTCACCTGAGCAACTCGTCTCCAGCGAGAGGAGTCCCATCACCTCACAACGTGTCCGATTGCCGTCATGCAAGTTCGCAGCAGGTGTGGGCATAGCCGAGCCTAAATTAAATAGTCCACTGTTTGCGACCGACCAACAATATTGTAGCAGACTGGTTGTGCCGCCCCGCCACGGTACGTGTGCTAGCTACTGCTCATGCAGATACTTTTGTAGCGCGCGCACATAGCCGAATTGCCATGTTCTAAGTATTGATCTCCTCGGGAGAGGTCGCCTGCGCTGCGATGGGGTTGGCGACCCAGAGCCGCAATCATTGATCAGCTGCGTCAGCTGTGTATAGAGGTCAGCTGCTCCAGCGACAATTTCCAGCATGTGCGCACATAGACGAGCCGCTGAGCTCTACGCGTTGCTCTCCTTGCGACAGGTCGCCAGCGCTGCAAGGTAGTTGGCAAGCCAGAGCCACAACGTAGTTGTAGGGACAGTGCCGCTGCTGTTGCTCAGCTGTGTGCAGAGGTCAGCTGCTCCATCAACTATCTGCAGCAGGCGCGCACGCAGACGAGCTGCCGAGCTCTACGTGTTGCTCTCCTTGCGACAGGTCACCAGCGCTGCGAGGTAGTTGGCGAGCCAGAGTCACAACATAGTTGGAGGGATAGAGCCACTGCTGTTGCTCAGCTGCGTCAGCTGTGTGTAGAGGTCAGCTGCTCCGTCGAGAATCTGCAGCAGGCGCGCACGTAGCCGACCCGCTGAGCTCTACGCGTTGCTCTCCTTGCGACAGGTCGCCCGCCCGCGCTGCAAGGTTGTTGGCAAGCCAGAGCCACAGCGTAGTTGGAGGGACAGAGCTACTGTTGTTGCTCAGCTGCGCCAGCTGTGTGTAGAGGTCAGCTGCTCCGTCGAGAATCTGCAGCAGGCGCGCACGCAGCCAAGCCGCTGAGCTCTACGCGTTGCTCTCCTTGCGACAAGTTGCCAGCGCTGCGAGGTAGTTAGCGAGCCAGAGCCACAACGTAGTTGGAGGGACAGAGCCATTGCTGTTACTCAGCTGTGCCAGCTGCGTGTAGAGGTCAGCTGCTCCGTCGACAATCTGCAGCAAGCGCGCACGCACCCGAGTCACCGAGCTCTACGCGTTGCTCTCCTTGTGACAGGTCGCCAGCACTGCGAGGTAGTTGGCGAGCCAGAGCCACAACACAACGTAGCTGGAGGGACAGAGCCGCTGCTGTTGCTCAGCTGCACCAGCTGTGTGTAGAGGTCAGCTGCTCCGTCGACTATCTGCAGCAGGCGCGCACGCAGCCGAGCCACCGAGCTCTACGCGTTGCTCTCCTTGCGACCCGCTGTCTGCATTGTGGTCGGCGTGCCAGAACCACTGCCATTGTTCAGCTGCGCCAGCTGTTTGTACAGGTCAGAGTTGACAAACCGTGGGTAGGAGTCGCGATGCATTAGTGTATAGATTTGTAACTGTGCTTCGTCGAATGTGTGAGGCGTGGGATCCACCATATTCCGGTTAACGATGTCGCGGACCCGCGAGTCCAGGCTCACCTGCAACAAACACCCACTTTATGTATGCCAACCATATATAGCAGTTCATAAAAAAATCCTGTAAATAAATATGCATTAATTTTACAATTTAAATATATATATATATTTCTTACGAGTAACGCCAGCTGCACAATACTGTTAAACAAGCAACGAATTGTATATATATTTTAGGCCAATTTAGAAAGAGGATTAAGTCAAAATGGCCGCAAAAGTTTTTGAAATGTATAACGAAATGTATTTTTCCTTCCTACATATAGATTATCATATAAGAATAATTTTTAGATATTTTTCTTTTAAACATTTTTACTACTGCGCCAGAGCAGATGTGAATGTAACTTGCCTACAATCTGAGGTTGGCCGTTATACATGATAAACAACATTTTGTTATAGAGGTAGTTCGCGAGATGTGCCATAACATATCTGCGAAGTTTAAATTTTCACATCCCAGTATGTGCTTAAAGGGACAACCCACAAAACATACTATCACTTCTTACTACGCATACAAAGCGAATCACTATGGATCCGTATATCCCATGTATCAAAAAGGGATTGTACCATCTGGCATTGGCTTCTTAAAGGAATAAGTTGTGCTCCACTGGCACTTATTATGACCAGTGGCATGTTTACAAAAATTGTGCCTGCTTCGATCCCGACAGATAACGCATTTTCCAAAAAGAAAATGCGTCACCACACAAACGCACACATACGCAGAGAGCTCCAAAATTATGGTGGGAGGAACACTCCTCCATTTTTAGTCATGTCCTATCTTCAACCTGATTTGAATATTTTCAAGCATTACTGGAATGCCGTTCAGCACACCATTGCAAGCTGAGATCCACCTCCTCGGAATATAACAGGATTGCGGGCTGTTCTTGAAGAGGCATTGGTAGTATTATCATAGGGCGCTAGGAGCAGACTCCCTTGGTTGCGTTGTTGATACACAGGTCAATGACTCCTGAAAACCATGATTCAAGGTGACCATTACTTTTAGTGAATACCATATCGGATCGTGCGACAACCTCGGGTTAACCTTCGGCTACCTTAAACCCAAAAAATGGCAAAAATTCGAGAAAGCTAACAAATACAAAAATAAAACAGAGAAAAATATTTGGTAAAAAATTTTTTTTTATCGAAAAATATATACACAGGTGTACATTTAGGAAACTGAGGGTTATGCTTTCACTCCATCCACTTGCATAAGATGCTGGAGTACCTCCTCTTGGTAACAAAGCTAGAAAACGACTGATAGTCCTACCACATGATTATCAGCATTATATACAATACACACTTCCTACCCTCTATTTCTTCATTTATTAACAATGTTCTACTGCCCTTGTATTTCTCAAGTCTAGACTCTGCACTATGGATTCTGCGACTGTAAAAGCCAGTACTGCCCGTATAGATGCCAACATTATGATACTTTTCTGTAAGACATGTAATAAAATGGACAGTGCTGTATATACTTGTGGACAGCATAATGACATCCGACAGAAAGTTATGCCGACTATCGGAAAGAGCAGTGATTTCAATATCCAGGGTTTCCACTTGAAAGATTCATTCACGATAATGGAAGTGTTAATGTCATTCTGTGACGATGACAAGTCGATAGAAGTGTGTACTTTTGTGTCTCCCTGTTGGCAGTAGCATGTAGACCATGTCACCGAATAGACATACCCCCTACAATGGTATGTGGATCATGGAATTAGGTAAGACACGGGAGAGATTCCACACAAACAAACCTCCACCTTTGCAGACGATGACCGTATCGAAGGCTACCCAATATTAATCATTAGAAGGTGCCAATATGTTATTTTGTGTAGCATTTGCCCGAACTTAGTGATCATTGAAGCACGGAAATAGTGTTCTTCTTCCTTTTTCACAAACTCTTCGAGTATTATAGATACAAGCTACATACCTGTGAAAAATGACAGTTATCCACGCAATGAAATTGTGAGTTTTTGCGGCTATGATACTATGATAACTCACAGAAACACAAACACGCATACATTCACTATCTCTTTTATTTCATGCTTGGCATAGTAAGTAGTTTATGTAATGAGAAAAATTTAAGTTTGTGAATTAACCATCAGGAATTACATTTACCACATCTAGCAGAAAAGCAAAATATATAAATTATGACCATTATTTGTAGAAAAAAATGATTAAGCACATCCAATGAATTGTTAATCACAACTGATGTTAATTTATTGTACATAGGCATAGAAAATGTATAAACCAATCAAAAAGTAATTTTAGGGATTAAAGAGGTGTTTTTATCTTATCAGCTCTGCTGCATATGTGAATATGTTTGGAAGATATGAGCAAATCATATTGATAAATAATCCCTGTAGTATTGCTGCAAACATGCAATTATTTTAATTGAAAAAACCTTAGAAAGACACAAGCTCCATTATACAGCACCTAAAGAATTATACATGGCAGCACCATCACCCACCAGGTCAACACAGCCTTCTGTCAGATAATCAACATCACCATCATTAGTCAATAGGACAATTGTCTCCAGGCAGTCAGTGAAAACCATCAAGAGGTAGGCCAGCACCTCATGCCCAGCAGGTTAACGCAACATGCAGCCACATGGTCAACATCGCCACTCGATTGCTGGCCAGCACTATTAGTCACTAGGTCCACAGTTTCCATTCAGTTGGTGAAAATCATGAGATGGCTGACCAGTACCACTGTTCAGCAGGTTAACACAGCCTCCAGCTAATTTGTCAGTACCACCAGAATGATAGCGAATGTCATTAGTTGGCTGGTAAACATTGACCCAAGCCAACTGAATAAAAGATCCCATGGTCAACTTGTCACTGTCGCTCCAGGCTGGTCAGACAATGTCGCCACCTTTGCTGAATTTAATGAAGCTTTTGATTGCAGAGAAGCTCATAAGTATTTTTTTAAATAGCATACTTGTGGGTGTTTCATTATTAGTTTAAAAACAGTCTGTATACCTAATTTCTATGAACTATATTTCTGCATATAATTTCGTGAGTATTATGAGTGTACATATATACAAGATAGTCCGCCTAATGTGAACACCTCTAAAATATCCAGAACGGTTGCAGATCACGAAATGTGATTTCTGCTAAATGAAATTACGTACATGGGTAAGTAATTTGTCGCCAAATGACTATTCGTAACACGTGTATAGACATAAATAATTAAATGATATATGATTTTTCCCCTGGAAACATACATTTATTTCAATGGCACCTGAAAGTACCCGCAAAGAAGAATACAGTGAAAAAACATATGTAATAGAAAGCAACCCAAAAAGGCCTAGAAATAATGTGTAAATATGATTAAGTTAGGTGGGCCTCTAGCATGGGGCAGTGTAGTGTACCTGTACTCACAGCTGTAAGCAAGCGACATGTACCATGACTCACCCTGGCGGGATCACTTCCTAATAGCAGTGCAGCGCCAGTCCTCATCATCTCTTACGGTAAATGGTGTTGCTGTGTGTGGCTGTACGTAAGCAATGATATTCACGAATGAGGAAAAACTGAACGCTCTACTAATTTACAGTGAATGTGGCCGAAATGCCAAGCAAGACATTCAAATGTATGGTGAAAGGTATCCTAATCGGACGCCCATCTCACGACAAACAATACGAAGAATTTGCACACATTTCGTGTCACGAGATGAGTGGAATTCCACAATACGAGTGCGACGAAAGACTGCTGCGGGCGAGACGCATAAACACGATGTGTTTTAATGTGTCGATGCAAACCCCATCATGGGTAGCGAGAACTTTCCAGGTTCGTAGGAATAAGTAAAACTAGAGTGTTACGGATACTGCTTCAACAGAAATTCCATCCATATCACGTAGATCTTCATTGGGCACGACATGATGGTGATTTCCAGCAACATGTTCAGTTTTGTTGGTTTGTTCTGATGTTTGTAAGGGATGACAGCAATTTTCCGAAGAACATGCTATTTACCGATGAAGTGACCTTCACAAATCATGGGCGTGTAAATGTACGAGATATGCACTACTGGGCAACGGAGAATCCGCATTGAGTCTGGCATGTGGAGCACCAGCGACTGTGGAAAGTGAACATGTAGTATGGAATCGTTGGAGACTATATCATAGGGCCACACTTCATTCAAAGGTCAACGACCGGCTGTACATATGTCCATTTCCTCAGAGAGACCTTACCGTCACTTCTGGAAGACACACCACTTGACATTTGTCGTGATATTTATGTTTATAATTTTTAAAGCAATTTTTTGTTCCTATAACTATATGTATATACTTCTATAAAGAATTAATTTAAAACAGTTTTATATTTACATATATGTATAAAGAAAATTGAAAATAATTTTATATTCATATATACATATATGTGTGTTTATATATGTATATAAATTATTTTTATATTCCCACATGTATTCATACATAATCAAGCATTAGATAAATTGAAAATATTGATTTTTGCATCATTATATACCTATACATAATTATGTATGAAATGAATTGAAAATAATTCTATATTCCCATTTGTATGAACATATATATATAGTTATGTATAAAATAAATTGAAGTATCCCATATTTATATACTTATCTTTGTATACCTATTAATAATTATAATTAAAATATATTGAAATTAATTTTATATTAACATATTTATACACCTATATACACACATAATTATGTATAGGATTATTTTAAACTTCAGCTTGTAAAGAGGTCGCAATTATGTTGCCAACATAACATTCGTCAAAGCACATCAACACGATTAAAAGCTAGGAATCCAGATATTGGCTACCCTCATTAGACAATCTAAAGGTGCCCATCTTCGTCAAGGTCAACATTATTTAGGTAAACCCATTAGTCTTAATTTTTTTCCTAATGTTAATCCAAATTGACATTTGTATAGATTACTCGTACGGCATGATTAGTAAAAATATAATAACTAATTAAGTCTTCACGTGGTTGTCCTAAACCCACCGCGGTAAGCCTAAAAGCCAAGATTTCGGGTGAGGTGCCATGCCAGGCACAAAGGTAGTCGGCACTTCCTCACAATCTAAATAAGGCCAAGTAAGCAATAGGCGTAAGAGACCCTCCACAGTCTTCCAGTCTACAATATGGCTGAAAAATTGTCTTAAGGGTGAAAATGGCCTCTAGACCAACCTGGTAAGTGGCAGCCTACCGACCTCGCAGTCTGCACTAGAGAAGGACAAAAATAACAGTAGTATGCTGTAGAGTTGTCCCAATACCATGTTTTTCGATACCAACACCACTGCCGATACCCCGATACCAAGAACCGATACTAATGTCCTCCACAATCCACGAACATGGCTCGCTACCCTCTGCCATGGAAACAAAGAGGGATGGTGGAATTATCGACACTGAATTTTAGAAAAAGTATTACTGTTAATAACACATTAAAAACTCGTTTGAATAAATAAATAAATAATGTCTTAAAATACTGTATATAATTTATTGTGATCCGACATAAAATGCAAGCTGACCTAAAACTTTCAAACCCTCTGAAGTAGAGAGCGTATGCCCACTGCGCAGGAAAGCATCATGTGTAAATGTAAAATGAATAACCAATTAAAATGGGAATGTAAATTATTCACAATTTTCACATAATATATTTGAAGTTTGAATGTGAATAATTTGTAAATAACAAATTGCAACTTGTGTTAGGATTTTTAAATATTTGCAAACCCTTAAAAATTAGTTACTATAGATTTTGTGTGAAGAACTGTAATTCTTTTTAAAATTAGGCATTGAAGGCGAGCGATACACAATTTTTCCCCAAACAAACCTGTATTTTAAACATCCTTTCAACACAGTAAATCGGAATTCAAAGATCTCGTCCTGGTAAACATGACACCAGGCAAGCCACAAAACATCGAGTGTAACAGGACAGCAAATGTGCAAGTATAGAGTGAAGTTTCGAAATTGTCGTCGTGTATTTTGCTAGGTGTTAAAACTGAATTTATATTTCTAACCATCTCGCAGTTACAACCTGGGCAAAGGTATTTTGGGCTGTTCCTGAGTTTATATTTTTTATCATGAATAAATTTGCATAGTATTTTAGGCGTTGGCAACACATCTGCGGTCCAAGTGGATCGACCGTAGACTAAAGATAATGTAGAGCGCTCTAGCTGGCTGCGCACAACCAGTTTCCGAGTCCCAACATTGAACTGCTTTTCTGCCAACACGACTAGCAAAAATGGCGTGGGTTGAATTCGAGGTTTTAATACTTTTTATTTAACACGTACTTTGAGATGTTTTTGTAGTTCCTTTAACCGATTTGAAATGCAGTTAGAATAATTTAAAATTAGTAAGTGCTTCTTTATTAATACAATAGTGCTTGTCATTGAAAAATTAAGATATATATGTAAACACGTTCATCTTTATTGACCCTGTGAGTCTGATAGTTGTGTTTCTTTGGGGTAGGTCGATGTTGGGTACATGCGCAGGAGACAGATAAGTGGTCTACCTCATGTTCGTGTTCATTGTCACCCCCAACCCCCAGCCACGACGAAATTTTGCACTGGAGCTCACCTCTTTCGGCGACAGGATGGAGATGTAGTCCTCGTAGATGAACCTGGCCTTCTCCTCGACCACCTCTGGGTTCGACTCCTTCTTCAGCTCCTCGCACGCCAGCCAGAACAGGATGTTTTCCTCGCTGTATTCGCAGCGCAAGAACTCCCGGAACACCTTCCGCCCCGCTGAAAAATTTATTTACTTTATTATAACATTTGCATTTAGCTAGATAAAGAAAATTACTTTTAAAATGATCGCTGCGTAGGCAGATGGATCATTGGCATTTTTAGATCCGCACTCTAAAAAAATATTCTGGTAAACTTCCAAAACTGCAATGGAAATTTTTAACCTATACCTTGTATGAGAAAATTCCCATACATCAGGTTGCGAATATAGGAACGATAATATAGAAAGTTGGGAATATCCCTACATGTTTGACTCTTTTCCCTACGTGTTTGACTCTTTCCTAAACAAATGTAAGAACGCTACCATAAATGTGTGGTAAAAACTTTCCTATCCGCGCTTTATCAGTATACGTATACGCTAGAGTGGTAGATTTGCAAATAATTCCTTACAGTTCCTAAAATGATGCGCGGGCTCCTATTGGTATTTGTTCAACATAACCTCAAATATCAATACAGCTGTAAATTGAAAAAATCAATGTAGACTGCATGTATCACTATCTTAAAACTGCAAATAACTGTAGCTATCTACATGTGCTGCAGCGTTTTATAAAACCTACACTTCTTACACATCTTCACATTTTATGGCTACTCCTCGTACGATCACATCTTTCTTTAAAAGGCCGAAAATGGCACTGCACCGCATCCATTCTCACACCGGACGCGCCACTGAGGAAGAATGACGTCATAAACAACTATTTCGGCATCGCTCCTGTGGGGAACTGCTCATTTCATCAACCTTTGCAGACCCGAGTTAATTTAGAGTTCCAGGTGTTGCAAATAAGGTGATTATGATGATCCGTGCTTACTTTAAGCCAACTCATACTACACTTGTTTCGTTAGCACAACCAACGTATTCACATATACGCTGTTCACGGTAAACTGAGCACTTTTGAAAGCCCTTCTGACGATACACTTGTATGCACGTTGTGAATTCTTCCGCTGCATTTAGGCTTAATTAACACAGCCATGGGTCTGATGACTTTATTCAAGAGTTGGTCAAGTAAAACTGTGAAAATATTATAAAAGTAAAAATTTTACAAATTTCCTCACTTAAATATGTACGCATTAATAAAAGACGAATGCAAAGGTTGTGGAACTACTCTCCCCTCGTTGTTGTCAACTTTACTGGGCGCATTTCAGCCACTGCTCTAATTAAAATACACGCAGATAGGGGCAGTGATATTTTTCGAAGATTGAATTAGAAAAGGCTTAATATATCGTAGACAGACTATTTACAGAGAAGAACCATTCGTAATCTAAAACAGTCATGTGTTTTAACATTAGCTACCCATGGGGAAATCCATTAAGGATTGAGCCTTGTACTGCAAATTTCTAGCCAGAAATAACCTTAACACTGGGTCTGAATGAGTTAAAACAATCATTAATAAATATTTGAAATATTTTTACAAAGAATGAGAAAATGTCCTTCGTAATCGAAAGAGGTTTTCCTGGCTGGAAAAGATCGGTTTTAATCAACAGGAACGGGTGTACGGGGCTACAGCGGTTTAGGTTTACTGTGTGTTTTTATTTCATATTACCCAAAACGTTTATTTTATATTCTTCCAGTGTATATACGACTATATTCACGTGATGTTACCGTAAAAATGACATCGATATTATTCTCGATAGAGAAGCAGAATTTTAACGGCGGCACATAATATTCTTACGTCGTGTAACAAGTTTCGAACTCACGCTCTTGTATTCTTTGATAAACGTCATGCTTCCTCGCTTCTTCGCCAGATATGGAGACCGCGAAACTCCGAGAACTAGAAGATAAGGAGTCAATAAGTTGGAAATTAATTGGTTATGTAGATGAATAAGGTGTTAGTCGTAGGAATTTCTTAACGGTTCCGAAATTTTATGGAAACTTGATTCAAAGGAACACGCAAAATGTATGGGAAGGGATAGGAGAGTAGGGAGTATTCACGGAAATGAAATAAATCAAGGAGTGTGACGAACATGCTACGAACAAAATCCATTTGTTAAACTGTTCGGGAATGACAAAGAACAGTAAAAGAAGTGTGTGCATGTGGTGGCGTGTATTTGTATGAGGGGGGGGGGGGAAGTAAAGTCATAATGGATTTAGAAGCCGACAATAAAGCGGGTTTACATAACAAGTACGAAGCCTGACACTTCAGGGTTCCGCCTAATTGTAATTGGCGATATTTTGCATTTCAGAAAACTAAAATCACGGGACTATTGCTTAGGGTGACCCGTGTACGCTCGCCGCATGCCTCATCGCCTTTATACGCAGGCACTGAACTGGCATGCAGTGCTTAGATCGGTAACTCATCTCTTGAGATTCTCCGTGCTGACACTATTATTTTATATTACATAGGGTTTCTTAGAACCTAAAAATGATTGTGGAAGTATTCGTTTCACCACCTTCAATTTGAAAAAAATACACATTATAAACTGAAATAGAAAACTGAAACTTGCTTATTTGGAATGTTTTTTAAATGCTCTCTCTAGTGGACACATTTTACGTACATGGGACAATGTTTGAATTAGGCGTCCTTTCTTGAATCTCTGCCTAGCTCAGCGGGACCCTTAAACTATTTGGGAATGACAATGGGGTACAGGAATATAACAGAAAAGGGAAGGTACAGAGTCCTCATGAAACTGGAAGCAGTCAAGTATAGCGGAGTACATGCTGGTTATGGAGTCGGTAGGTTAGATGTTTTAGGAATGGCAAAGGGCCATTTAATAGAAGCCAGGAAAGAAAGTAGAGTCACCAACGGATTATAATTTGTCAAGAAGCCCGTACTTTAAACAGTTCGGGTATCGCAAAATCTCTCGTTAAAGGAGATGGGGGATTAGAGCTATTATAGTCTTGAAGATGAAAATGGCCAACTAGAGTTGGTTACGAGAAAAAAAATTTAAAATGTAGCATAAATAGTTTCGGGAACGGAACACAAGAATGTAAAGGAAACTGGCGTGGTGAATGTAGGTAGACTAGTCGTGGGGATGTAAAATATGGTGCGGTGAATGTAGGTAGACTAGCCGTAGGAATGTAGAAGAATCTGGTGTGGTGAATGTAGGTAGACTAGCAGTAAGAATGTAAAAGAAGCTGGTGTGATGATGGAACTGATCAAGTTGCGTGGAGTACGTTACAGGTAGCGTAAGAGAGTTTAGGAATAACAAAGGATCTTGCAAAATGCGATGGGAGTTAGGTTGGAAGGGTTGTGGGAAAAGGGAGGAGGAATATCTAGAAAGAATAAAATATGCGGCCGACGAAAGTAAATGACACGGGAAATACGAGGACTGTAGCCGAAACGGGTCAGAAATTATAAATGATTAATCTAAAAGAGCGGATTCTTGTAGCTAGGTAAGAAAGAAGACTAAATAAGTAATTAATATTGCGTGTTGTAAGAGAAATTAGACGCCATGTAGAAAGCGGGGATGGTGGGCGGTGTTTGTAACAGTGTGTAACGGAAAGAAGCGGTGTTATTTATGTTCAGAGTGGCGATTCTACACATACACGCATAAACACATACATACGCATGCAGCAAAGTCAAAATTCTATGGCTATGAACAAAAAATCTGAAGTAAACCAATACAGAACGGACAGTTTTAAAAGCATTCGTAAATAAGATTCAAATACAAAACATAATATATTAGGGAGAAAGTGTTTAAAATAGAGAATGGACAAATAAGGAATGTGGCAAGGAGTGTTCTGGCAAGAAGTGTTGAACATGCAGGAGGTGTATGCCAGATATGTCACTCATAGCTTCGGTGGATAAGGGATAAAATGCAATTAAGCACAATGTATTTTGATGAAACAAGTTAGCCACGGATACCAACAATGTTGTGTAGTATGTGAAGAATTTTAAAAAGTGAGTCGGAATCCCTTCTAAAACTAATTGGTGAAATTTCAAGTCAAATACCGTAGGACCAACAGTTTTTTAGTTAGCAACGAAAAATTAAATTAAGAAAAAAATATGCCAACTTCGTAAAACGGAAGTTGTGGAGTTGAGATATTTGGGCCGCTCTTAACAACGAGGGCTTGAGAGCCGATGAGGGTGAAATTATGTGCGAATGGAGTAGCGCCGGAATACAACGTGGGGTAAACGGGAGATCCCCTAGAAATCCCGCCGGCCAGCGGCATCGTCAAGCACGATTCCCACTTGGGAAAATCAGGACGTGACCCTGCCGAGGAATCGTAAAATTGTAGTTCCACGATTTTTCGTAGAGGAAATTCCGTACTGAATTTCAAACATGTAGCTCAAGGAGAAAACTATATCTTCAAGAAGATATCCCCACTGCCATTACATCTTTCATTTGGGTTTTAGAGGAGGAACCTAAAAGGCTAAAGAAAGAAAGGAGTAGGTGACAAAAATGATGGGCATAGCTGTAACTTAATGTTTGAGATGTTTAAACCCAGAAACTTTCTATTCTCCGAAAAACTTTCTTCCTTTACAATATATGTGGCAAACAGAGCATGTGCCAATCACTTTGTTGCATAGAGTAAATGGCTTCTGATAAACTGTGCTGTGTATTATTGAAGTCGATCTCTTATTTGCGGTATGTATCGGGACAAGCGTAACTGAGGGATCGATCGCTTCGTGACTTGCGCAGAGAATACTTAGTTTTCTGTCAATAAATATTGCATGTGCCTTTTCGACAACTCTACAACAGCACGGAGGCATTTTAGTCAATGTGGAACACAAATACTTCGAAACAAAACGTTTACCGCGCGGAAAGTGTTTTGTTCAACATAAAGCACGCAAGTTCGGTTACTTTTAACAAGCAGAGAGTTACATGCTACAGCCTGTTGAGGAGTTCAAAGTGTTGTACTTACATTTGTATGTAACACTGTTATGTTATCAGTACTGAGTATCGAACCTTTATTTAAAACAATAGTTCATTTCTTAACTAACCGGAATATTCAATCCAGTGTTTAAATTATACAACTGTGCCAAAGGGAGAGCTGTGCACTTTTCAGATTACCCCAGATACAAAAATCCAAAGACTAAAATTAAGGGGACTTTGGATGCTAAGCTAGAAGCCTATCTCGTTCTGAACACAGCTCACCATAAATTCGAGTTACACTCAACCACAGTCGCAAAAGTGTGCTAACATGCCATTATGCATAAACACACTCAGACATTACTGGAAGAAAACATTTTCAAGGAGGCCAGAAAGATCGTGATGCAGGATCTGGTGTAGTAAGTACACTGAGTTGCCTTGGAAGAATATGTGACCCTTGTAAACGAATACATGTTACTGTTAGCTAGCCACACGGTCAGTGAGAAATGCTACTGATCCCAAGACTGGATGAGTTTCTGTAGGATTGCCATTTCTTACATTCGTATTGTTGTAATAAAAAATGTCATCACGTGCAAACACTCCATCAATGAATAAAATTTTAATATTAATGGTTTACTACAATCTGTTGTTGCCTACACTGACTAATAGTAATTACAGGAAGAACGCATGTTGCACTGAGACTTTGCACGAGTCTGCAGTGTTAGGAGTCATGTAAAATTCGCAATTCGCTACACAAAATTTCGACCCACTATACGATATTGCGTAACAATACTCGTCTAAACTCATAGCGTGGAGTGGAGAGATTTGGGCAACTCTAAACAACGTGAGAGACGATGAGGATGAAGCGAGTTGAATAGCTATGGAGTAGCGCCTGAATGCAAGGGCGGGGGAAATGGGAGATCCCCGAGAAAACCCGTCGACCAGTGGCATTGCCCGGCACGATTCCCACATGTGAAAATCCGGGAGCGACCCCGCTGGAATAAACCAAGTTCGCCAAGGTGGCAGACGAGCGCCCAACCCGTCTTTGCTAGTGCATATTGATTCATTTTTTAGAGTTTTGGTTTCCTAACCATTTATCAAATTCTCAAGCTCCAAAAGAACAACCAACCATTGTATTTTTAACCATTGTCATTTTTTACGTCATTTACGTAACAGTTTTCCCAGCAATTGATCCCATTTTTTTTTTCAACTTTCTCTGCAGCAGTGTACCCCTGTGAAAACTTTGTAATACTCTCAACATCTCCCCCATAAGAAATATATTCGTGACCCCGCCACTCCTTTCCTGTTATATCGTAGTAGCAAATAATCAGGCGAACAAGCTAGATTATCAACAGCGCCTAGTTACGTAGATTCAGCTTATTACATTATTATAGTATATATTGCATTACACATCGAGGAAATACTGGGATGCATTGATGGCCAATATTGAATTATCTGATCAACAAAAGAATCCCAAAAGCCGACCTCCCGTGACGAAGTCGGTTGGTGCGTCACCGATCTGGGGTGCGAGAGGTTCTGGTTTCAAATCCCGGGCAAGGCATGGGTGTTAATTTAAGCTAGGTTATAAGTTACTCTGTAAGCCGTACCCTGCTAAGCTTTCAAGCATAAAACCGGGGGACGTTAAAAAGCCCTTGTACAATACAATATAATGAATCCCAAAAATATTGTCTTTTTGTTTACACCACTTTTAGTATTGCCTCCGATTAATTTAGAAATACTTAATTCGTGGTTTCGATTTTTACGAGTTACACAACAGCATATACTCTAGTAATCAAAGGGGACGCGGTTAGTGGTTAGACTACTCGCCTCCCAACAAGGCGAACCAGGTTAGATTCCCTTACGGGGTCGCCCTCCGAATTTTCGCATGTGGGAATCGTGCTGGACGATGCCGCTGGTTGGCGGGTTTTCTCGAGGATCCCCCTTTCCCCCCGCCTTTACATTCCGACGCTGCTCCATACTCACATCATTCAACCTCATCGGCTCTCAAGACCTCGCTATTAAGAACTGCCCAAATCTCTTCACTCACTCACTCTAGTAATCAACTCAAGTACAAGAGCGAAATATTGTATAGCCGCAGCTGACGACAGTGCAATAATTCTTGCATATTATTCTTTACTTGTACCTCTATATTAAATTTATTTTGAATTAATTTTCTACTTTTTAAAAATCGATTTCATATTTAATGTAAATAATGAAATGTCTTCTACTCCTGGCTATGAATCGGCTAAGAGCAAGAGGTTATTGGCTTGAAAACTCACTTACTTACATATGAAACTACCTGAGTTAAATATATATATATATTATTTATTACAACTTAATTTGACTCCAATAGTTCAAAGTACATCGCTATTTGACCTGACCTTTTATTTATTTCAAAGAATGCAGAAATTTCCTCCAATTTCAGAATAGCACTGTGCATTTTTCTTCATAGCAGCCAATCGGAGCGTAGCACAAAAGAAATGCCCTATTGATGCAATTACTCAACCAGTTTACTTTTAGTAAGAAGTGAACACGTTCGAAACTAACGTAACAATATACAGAGTTGAGTTCAACATGGCTGAAGTGAAGTATAATTCTGCATCGGGTGTGACAACGAACTAACTCTTAAAACGTGGATAAAGTTATCACAGATTCTCCTTTGTATTGTATTCTTCATACTCAAAGTCTTCACCGAACAACCTCTTCAGCTCGTCCCAAAAAAGGTTCATTTGGATTCAGATCGAATAACTGAGCAGACATTGAAGGAAGGGAAAGCCTGGGTCACATTCTTGGAACCATTTAATTGGGAGGCAGACTTTAGTCACTTGTAGTACATTACCATGGTAGAAGTAACTGTGTGCTTAAAAACTGTGGACCTGTATACATGTACTTTTAGTCAAGAATTATGTTTTAGTACAGTTTGACATTCACATAGGAATTCAAGGGACAAAGAGGCCCCACTTGTGCAGAAGAACATTCCCTACACAATAAAGCCACTCCAAAAGGGAACAACATTGCAAAGTTTTCGTTAGATATGGCAGCTCCGTCGGCTCATGTAGTCACCCCCCCCCCCCCCTAAGATTCTGAGCCTACCGTCAACATTATACGGCCAGACTTCAGCTTTTCTGACAAAGCCACCTTTGTCTAGTATTCGAAAGTTCAGTGGTCGTGTTTTTTTTTTTTTTGTATTCACGGAAGATTTGCCCACTTGTTCGTCTCTGGCAAAGCCAGTAAGCGACATAGTCGTCGGCTTATGTAACCTATCCACTGGGGTTTCATGTACACTTCGCCCAGCACGGCGTGTATCGATCACCACATCATGCTCGAAGTCCATAACGCCACTGTCCTTCCCAATTATCGCCGTTGTTTGTATGCTAAACTGACAGTAAGGCGCTTCTTCTGTTACATTTGTACATACGACTGTGGTCACGTGGCGTGAAACACAGTCGTTAGGGCCGTAGCTTATACAGTACGTGTGTTTTGTATTAGGTGCTTTTAATGGAAAATTTTCTCGTTGTTTCGCTACGATACTTCCCAATTTGTTTTCATTACTATCGCTTCGACGCTATATAACGCGTCATAGCACAAGTATTTAGCATATAGCGTTTTTGCTGCAGCCAGATGTTTCTGCTGTCATTTTCTTTTGTGGTATCGAAGAGAGCTTTGGTTTATACAAAACTGCTACTAAAAAAAGCTCATTGATCGAGTTTCACCCATTTAATGTAAACTAAACTATTAGTATATGAAAAAAAAATGTCTAAGAGAGCTTTGCAGTTTCATTGCAAGTTATCAGTTAATTTCAGTATGCCTAGTGTGCCATTCACACAACTACAAATTTGAAGTTACTGCCTAGAACTCATGCAAGTTTAGATATACCTATTGTTTCGGCCAGTCGTCCGAGAACCTTACACTGTAAAGTATAATTGATAGGAACGTACGAGGATAGTTGGAGGGTACTACTCACAGGGCATTCTTCAGGTAAAAGTTAAACTTGATATTACTGTAGTTCAAATATGAAGCTTCTCTTCGACTTGACAAATTATGAACATACGTTACGTCAGCAGCAAACGACTGTGTGTGTGCGTGCGTGAGGGCGCGTGCGCGTGTGCGTGTGCGTGTGTGTGTGCTCGCTACGTACAATCAGAGCAATCCATTTGAAACATGTTTAGCTCGGTCAGATTGATTTGATTAAGTTGCGCGTGTAATGGTATTCCTACATACCACCCTCGCCCCTTGTAGCAGTCATACTGCGTGTGTGATTTCAATATGTGGGGTGCTTGTGAATAGGGCTTCTACGATTGGACACATGGCAGAGATTAGTCGGACTTGGCTGTAGATTGGAGTTACTTTCACGGCGCATGCGCGGAGGTAACGGATATGTTTAAGCATTAAACGTATCTAAACGAATCTAATAGAGCCAACAATAATACTAGTTTTGATTAATCACAGTTATACAGCGTAAACAAGGGTTTTTGAATGAATAATAGCGCTCCCGTTTAAACCGAAATACGTCAAAACTTTCTGATTGTGCTCATCGGCCAATCATTTTAGCCTCGTCCACAAGTATACTGCATATTCAAGTATTTCATAAAGCACACATATTGTGCAGACCTGCGCAATTATGTGTTTCCCTCAGCCAATCAGGACTTGAACCCTTGTTTTGCTCGAAACACCTGCGATGCTCCGGCTATTGTTATTTTTTGCACGCTACAGGATTCTACGCCAAGCTGACCCTTTTGATCTGTGGCCGTAATAATCGCACTCCTCTGAATGCGTACCCACGCGATTGGTTCGAGCTACCTTCAAAATAAAGAGATAGCCCAAAGTAAGCCAATCTCAGGGAAATTACAGCCACCTCGCCTGTTAAAAGCCTATACATTGTGGGCAGGTTCGAGTTCAATAGAACAATTCTATAGAAACACATACACTCGACAATTTTGAATGGCTAAATACTTTATTAAGACGTTTATTTGAAACTTGTTTAGTTGAAAATCGCAGGTCTTTGGAATCATAAATAACTACGCATTAATTCAGCAGATTGCAAAATCTGTTTTGTTCTCTCATTGTTTCCTTAACTTATATCTTTGCATATTCCATGCAATGTGCACTCTAAATTAGAATCAGTGGTTTACCACTGATTCGCAGTGAAATTCAACTATTCGAATTAGTAAAAATGGCTCCACTTAAGAGTTGGTGTCACTGTTCGAATAAGTGACGGCCAACTGCGTGCGACGAATGAAATATTGCTTGTATTTACTAAAATATTATTTACTCAAATAATTACCAGAAACAAACGTATTTCTGATATTGCACGTCTGAGGCCTAAAAGCGTGGGAGCGCTAGGATTGACCGAGACATGCGCATCTACTCTCTCATCGCGCATATCACTGAACTGGCGTGCAGTCTTGCCGACGATAACGCGTCTCTATGAGACTTTCAGCTGTGACCCTAGCATTTTAGGAAGTAATAATGTAACTAAAGGTTTGATGCACTTCCCTATTCCTTTTTTAATGTTTTGTACTGGAATATTCAAACCTAAAAATGACCGTCAAAATATCCGTTTGAGCCATTTTCTCTATCACAGAAACATGCTTTAGAGAAATGGAGGACCTGAAAAACGTATACAGACGCGTAACGTTTCTTAAATGCTATTCGTAAGTAGACCTCGCTCAGACACGTTGGAAAGTTTTTTTAACAAAACGTTTTCTACTGTAGCTGTGCGCAGTGTTTGTATAGGCTGTTCACGGTAAAGGGATCACTTTTTAAGGCCCTGCTAGATTTTTTCTTCCAACCAATTTCTGTCCTTGGGCCACATTTTAATGTAAGCAATGCTATATGACTAATCAACACAGTGTATACATTTCACCACTCTCACAAGTTAACATCTAAAGTTGCAGGTTAATGCCAGTTAGAAGGGCCTTAAAAAGTGCTCACTTTACCGTGAATAGCCTATACCCAAGCTACCTGCCACCGAGCACGTCACGTCGGTATAAAGAGCCCAGAGCAGAATGCAACCTTGAAAACATCGTCGTTGTTAACCTTTCTGTGTGGACTCGCGCACAGTGCAACCCGAACATTTGTTTGTTGCGGGAATTTAAATTAACTATTTAATTGCTTAAGATCAAGACAAGAACAAAATTAAAGGGGACAAGTCCCCCTCTCCCTCAAAGGCCACAGAGGGGAGATACAGGAAGCTAGGAGAGAGGGAAGATCCTAGCAGTGATTTTCAACATCCGACACCAAATAATACATTTTCCGGGTAGCAAATTACCAAAAATAAATAAAAGGAAGTATAAAATAAAGACAGGGAAGAAAAATCTTTTATCGTCCATGAAATAAGAAAAAATTAAAAAAAAAAAAAACAAAAAATGTTTAATTTCGACCAAAATTTGGCGATCGTATTCAAAAATGGGCCACAAAACACCGGTTCAAATATACTGAACACTGACAATACTCAATATAAATAATTACTGCACTACACAGGAAAACATAACATTGTACAACCGAGAAAAGAAGGGAGTTATGACTGTGTGTGTGCGTGTGTGTATGGGACGGGGGGGGGGGGGGGGTGCAAACACCGCATTAAAAGCCCCGTCATACTTTATGTGTGTTACGCCGTTCAATTAGACCTGCGTGATATGCTTGCATTCAACATAATTCCGGTTAACACAGCTGACCATAGAGGATATATAGATGTTTAACAAACTCTACATACACGATATGCGTTAGGAATTAAAATGATTAATTAATTAAGCGATAGCGTCGCCATTTTATTTATGACAACAGTCAACGCTACTCATCCTCTAAAAAGGTTTTCTTGATCACGAATCAGAAATTAAGTCCACTAAAAATAAACCTGTTTGAACTGACTGACTAACTTAAAATTGTAACAATATTATTGTCAGTGAACCATGTTTATTATATAAATAACGTCTTACTAAAAGTGAAAAATTCAAAATCATTGCAAAAGGAAACTTTTTTATAAGAGAGCAGCGTTAGAGTAGGAAGTGACGTAACCGCACAGGAAATATGGGACAATGCGTGCGTGCTGGATGCATAGTCAGTTTCCCCAGCACCCAACTGTTTTTCTTCCCCCAGGACTGTCAAAGTAACGTAACTTCAACTAACGTTACTATACTGTTTTCACAGATAAATGCTATTATATGCTACTAAACTACTTTTGACAAAGCTGTGGTGCAAATACGATGTAATCAGATACGCAAAATTTCCCCAACCCCCTTTTTTTCTTCGTAAAAGTGCAGGTTTGCGTAAGAATCTAATTTAACAAAAACGGAACATCGCTGTTTGAAAACGTGAGTTAGACAGGTTTTATTGCAATTCATGAGTCAATGTGGAGGTCATGCCCAGAAAACGTTAATCTATCTACGTCATTTGTACCTGGTTGTAACAGTAGCACACGAAAGGCTGTAAAAAATTCTCAGTGTGGCTTGATTGACAAATCGATACTAGTCGATATTCTTAGATCGACAAGAATGTTAACTTTTACACGTTGGAGAACGATACACAATGATCAGGAAGGAAGAACAGAGCAATGATTTCAAAAGTTCTCAATCAGCTGTGAACCGACTTTATCAAAGTGCAGCATGACAAAAATAAGATAACACTGAACTCACCTGGGCTCCTCATGAGCCTGTCGAATGATTTGCCCCAGCTCCTAATCTCGTCCAGCGTTGGCCTGAAACCACACGAAAGTATCGTAAAATAGGACATTTACAAAACGAGACAGAATTACCAAAACATATCAACAGAGAGAGTGTGTATAGGCCTACACATTTCACTGATTTTCTAAATATATATTTTAAACACTTGAACAACAGACAAACAGTGACATTTGTTATAACAATTAATAATAAATCGTTATTAACAATTTTCGTATCAGAATGAAATCTAATTTTACTAACGAATATTTTGTGACATGGTAATAATGTGATTCGGCCGTATAGTTGTTTAACACTGATTTGACCCGAGTCTCCTGTTTAGAAACAGTATTATAACCCCACAGTTAATGAAGTCAATACGTTTCTAAATTTGAAGACCAATAATGTTACAATATAAAACCGATTTTGTGACAAAAACCATAAAATAAATGCTCAAATGGCCTAGGTCCCATTCTATGGGTAACGAAAGATATTAAAATGTTTTAAGTATGTCGTCGTTTCGAAAATTTTAAGTCGGGTTAGATTAGGTTGCATGACACATTTCTACACTCAAGGCGTCCAACAACAGATTATTTCCGCTATTTTTCTATCTTACAGTGCCATCAAGTAATCTATATTAAATTCCAATTATGTTCATTACAGTACTTTAAGTTTAGTTTAGTTTTATATAAATATTTCTCTTTACTGCGAATCATTATGTTTTCGGCTTTCGCAAGGTCTTAACTCTCTCTCTCTCTCTCTCTCTCTCTCTCTCTCTCTCTCTCTCTCTCTCTCTCTCCAAATACACTCTCGGTTGTCTTAAGAGCTTCCTCTACAAAACAATTCTGTTAAGGCTCTTGTGTACCTGAAGAGGTTTTGTGCGTTCACGGTCCAAAAGCGAGTAGTGATACGGGCGACACTAAAAGATATTTCACGTTATCGAAACTCACTTATAATTTTCTTCAAATTAATTGAAATCAATTCCTCGAATGACATGTGACGTTACTTGGACGCATAATCGCCGAGATTTTGCCTTTCAAGTCCTTGAATGACTCAAATTCCATAAAAGGTGTTCGTTTAGATCATTCAGCTTTTACTCCAAAGTAGTGGCTTGAGGTTTAATAATTTCTCATTAAATAATCGCAGCATATCAGGAGTCTAACTTTGGCGCGTATCTTTCATTTGTGCAACTGTGATGTTTAATCAGCACTTCCGTTTCCTGAACACTACCGATATCATTCTTATCCTTTTGGAAGCAGTGATAACAGAATTAACGTGTCAACTTACTTGTATTACGTATACGTATATCGTACAAACTTGTTCGGGACTAATATTATTTTATCTGCATTCTTTATCGCAATGCGCCCTAACTCAAAATTTTAAAACTGAACACTAAACTCTAGTATAAAATGCGTGTATTAATAATGTACGTTTAAGCAGCGATAGAAAAGCTTATAAATATATACAGTAGAATAAAAATACACAGTTGCATCGGATGGCGTTCAATAAAAATCAAAATATAAACATTATTAGACGTTAATCAACTTTATAGAGATGTACAGTATGTGATTTTTAAAAAATTATACCCGCATATGAAATGACATATGAGTGTGTACGGTGTTTTACGGTAACTTCGTATCGTTTATTATCAAACATGGTTGAATTTAGTGATGACAAGTTAAGTGTTAAATCGACGGAGTTTTGTAATTTTTTTTTCCAACGTTGCAGTTACAGCCATTTAAATCAATGGATATTGACCACGCGATTTTCAATTGATGGGATTTTCCCCTCGCCCTCACTGTGCAGATATTGTATTATGTTTCAGGAATACACATGATACGGAATGTTGTTGGCTGAGGAGGGTGTTGTTGGCTGAGGAGAGTGTTGTTTGGTTGCTTCTCTCGCCACTTCGGTCGTCACTATCAGTGGCTAATTTGAACACGTCGTGTAAATATAAAGATATTAATTAAGTTTGGACAACAATTATATAGTCCCCGTCATGCCAAAAAATTTTGAGACAATTTTCGAAAAAGAACACGCATAAAAAATTTAAAAAGACAATCCGTATTGCCAGGTGCAAATTTCCGTTAGATTTAAGATACGGTTACAGCATTACTAGCTTTTACCCGCTGCTCCGCGCGCAGCCCCACTATCGGGTGCTCTACCCACTAAACTACTGCGACCCCACTATAGGGTTCTCTACCCACTGAGCTACTGCGGCGCCACTTCTGGGTTCTCTACCCACTGAGCTACTGCGGCCCTACTACTTGGTTCTCTACCCACTAAACTACTGCGACCCCACTATCGGGTGCTCTACCCACTAAACTACTGCGACCCCACTATCGGGTGCTCTACCCACTAAACTACTGCGACCCCACTATAGGGTTCTCTACCCACTGAGCTACTGCGGCGCCACTACTGGGTTCTCTACCCACTGAGCTACTGCGGCCCTACTACTTGGTTCTCTACCCACTGAGCTACTGCGGCTCTTGGGAAGGAATGTAAGACAACCCATAGACAAAAAAGAAAGGAGAAATCTTTAACGATGCTTTTTTATGCAGTAATCCTCAGGAAAGTTTAATCCAGTACATATGTACATCCCTAATCATAATATTTTGGAACTGTTTGAGATATTTTCCTGGTATAAAAAGTAGCCTATGTCACTCTCTGGACCTCCAACTGTATCTGCAAAAAATCACGTCGAATCGTTGCTCCATTTTCACGTGAAAGGAAAAACAAACAAACACACTTTCGTATTTATACAGTAGTAAGGATAGTCTGCTCACGGTAAACTAAGCAATTTTGAAAGCCCTGCTTAAGATCTACTTGTACGCACGTTATGTTTTCTTCCACCAATATTGCCGTGGCCTGATTACGTTATTCATGCGCCAGTTAAGTGAAGTAGTGTAATTATTAGAAGAATATATATATATATATATAAACTGAACACATTTGCAAAATCTAACTTGCAAGTGCGTTAAAAAAATAATAATTTCCGTATTTAGAAATGTAATAACTAATAATGTTAATTCAACGATAAGAACCGGAGCTGGGGGCATGTCAGTCAGCATTATGAACGCATGCAAGTAGGAGCAGTGACATTCTTCAAACGTCGAATTGAAAAGTGCTTAATTAACGTCAACAGGCTATAACTGAATTTCTTTAATAAACAGCTTTACGCAAGAGAATCATGTTGAACAATGCAAATAATTACTATTGGCTGTCGACGGTAAACTGAGCACATTTGAAAGCCCTGCTTAGGAACAACTTTTATTCTTATTTTGTATCCTTCCGCTATATGTAAAATTAACATTGCCATTGTCCTGACCCCTTTATTAATACGTCATTACAAGTGAAACCATAAGGTGTGCTGTGAAATCAAGTGCATTAACGATATGAAAATGCGTGCTCCTGTGTATACAAAAGAAAACATGCTGACTTCAGTAACATTAAATCTACATATTCCCCTGCCAATACGACGTCAAACATTGGGACTATTTTATGAGTTCGCCGCCGCCTTAATTGCGAGTCCACGTGTGAAGTGTGACGTATAGTTTATTCAAGCTATCTTCGCCCTTTTTGACTCAAACCTTTGGAAACTCGCCCCATTTATGATGTGTTTGACTGTTTCCTGAATTCTTCACGTATCGCAAGAGTTTCATACTTCTGTTAACATAAAAGTATCTAATTTTTGGTTGCATAAAGTTTTTCAGAAAGTATATTTTATCTATAAATTGTAATATAATATTTACAATTAATTTGAATAAATAGAGAAATAGGTGTTTTGGTGAAGCCTAATAAGAAATAGTTCTAATGCAAAATATCATATTGAAGTGAGTGTCCACGAATGGGGTGCGTTGTCCCTCTGGTGTAATTTTCTAGACTCGGTTAAACTTTGTTTGCGTGATGCGGAGGAATAGCCTGAAAGAAAAACTTCAGCAGGCCAGGCTTCAGGAAAGTTGGAAGTAACCATGAATGCAATATAAGTGTAATATAGGTACAGATATTTCCCAGAGGTTGATTTCAAAAGTGCTCACTTTACCGTGAACATACATCATGAGAGTGATATAGCTGCTTGTCGATAGCGCCACTGATAGCTAAATGTTCAGTATTTACTTACGCTGCTTCACCGTTGAAGGCGTCTGGGCTTCCTGGAGCGTTTGCCTTGTTGTCATCGAGCTTAGGCTGAGCCAAGCTGAAACACACACAGAGGCGTCTTGGTCACACATACACACTTAGCGTACACACACAGCGCACTGTAGCTGTTTTAACAGCATTCATAAGCTGTTCAGGGTAAAGTGAGCACTTTTTAAACCCCTCATAGTAAGCGCAGTAACCAGTCATTTATGTTTTATTGTGTGCTCTCAGACGTTTACTTTCGAAGGCTATCAAATTTATGCACTGTGTTTATTAGCTACACAACAATTTTTTTTATTAACATTTCACATTAAAATCTCCTCCAGTCATTACATCAACTCCCTTTTCTTGTTATAATATATTCTTCATTATTTTTAAATTAATTTTATATCTTTAATTTATGGCCTATACGTGTTTATTGTTATTACTTCTCTTTCTCTTTGGCAGGGCTTTCAAAAGTGCTCAGTTTACAGTGAACAAAGTTTAGCAAGTAAAACCCTAGTCTTCCACTTCCGTGCCAGGCAGCCGCGTTAGTACAAAGTTAGTTCTTACACCAGCCACATCACAACAACATTTAGTCCAAATAATCAAGAGCATTTGAAACGAAAACACAAAACACACATTCATGTTGATCAAATTACATTTATTGTGTCACTGCATTTTATAGTCCTCAAATATCTTCTCAAAGTCATTGGATTTAGAAATGATTTCAACATTGCAACAGATTGGAACGCTTTATTATATAAACAGTAAACGGAACATAAAGTATGAAATTTCTACATCTGTAAAATTATATATAATTTTATGTACTCAATGCCATATGCAAGTTACATTTTTCTGAAGAAATCTGCACCAAGATCTGCGTGCACTGACGCAAATAAGTGATGTGGAAAATTAAATGTGAGTATTCCATGGTCAATCTGTAATTTTTTATAGTTAAAAAGTCCGTCTGTATGGTGCAGGTGATAGTATAGCTGCTGGTTCGACTCCGAACATTTCCTCAGGTTTTTTTTAAAAAGGTGTTGGAATTGGAAGACTGTTGTCTAAGACTCATGAGGATACAGGGAAGATATGGTGGACTTTCGTCTAAAATAACTATTTCGGGGAATGCGGCAGACTGACTACACCCGAACCCAGTGGAGTGGAGATGTTTGGCCGGCTCTTAAAGGCCCGTGTCGCCCGCCATTTTGAATTTTGAATTTTTTCTTCGTGATTTAAATTTAAAAGGATTTATTGAAAAATGCGACAATGTAATCTCAGCTGATTACTTTGCCCATCATTACATACATAATATATAAACTAATAATGCATATTAATGCAACAATGGACTTTATACGAAAATATTTATATATATAAATCCATTATCACTTTTTAATGACAACCAGGGCACACCTATTAACAATCAGGCACAAATATTTGCGCAGAAATATGAAATGTAATGTTTCTATGATTAAACGTTTTCAGTAATGACTCTGACTCTAGCTTACAATTTTTGTTTGTTAGTATAAATGCGATATAATTTACATGGAAATGGTTACTCAATAGAAGCTAAACATCACACATATGGTGAAAGTATTCAAAGAAAATGAGCTCAGAACCCTAAAATCTCTTATGTATAGGCTATTCACTGTAAAGTGAACACTTTAAAATCCTCTCATTTGGAATAATAGTCAAAAGTATATTTGATTCTACTTTAGGCGTTAACTTCGGAGTGCGGTGGATTGTTACTGGCATGACAATATTTATTTTGAAAGGTGGTGAAAGAATAAGAAAATGCTGAAAGGGGAAAGTAACTAAGGCCTCAAAAGTGCTCACTTTATCGTGGACAGCCTATACCTGTAAAACTTACCACAAAGTTAGTTTAGGTGTCTAGTACGTATAATATTCCAACAGGAAGCCAGGGTGGTGCGAATTGTTTCAACAGTCGGTCTGTAAATTCCAACACTATGTGAGCAGTTTCCGTAAATACACCTCTTGTCACAAAATTTCGAAGCACCCATGGGGAATGATTGAACTGAAATGATTCTTAATGCGTGAAGTATATATCTACACAAATGTAAACCGCTATATTTCCATGAGAGGAGCTGCTGCGATTTCTGAGTTTGATGCAAACAGCTATTCGGCGAAGCTCTCTAGTATGATGTTCCGTATTTCGTATAGGAGTTCATTCCAGATAGCGACCAACTGGTAATCTAAGTCTTCCACGTGATGGAATGGATGTAGGCAATGCCTCAATTGACCTGTCTGATCAAGGAAGTATGTCCAAGATAGTCCATGATGATACATTTACTGTGTGACTGAGTCTTATAGAGTGCAACACCATGGATGGAAACACAACGGTCCTAACATGTATGCTGCCATAACGGAGCGATGCACGTGTGTCACGGACTACCGAAGACGCCCTGCTATCAAACAAAGTGACACACCACACCATTACTTCTTGTGCTTTTGCCTTGCGGCTTTTAACAATAAAGTATCAATTCGTACGCCAGCCATACCGTCTCCAGGCATGACTAAGCTGATCATGGAGCCTGGAAAAGAACATCGAACATAGCTGAAGACAATGTGGCACCAGTCACGTTGTTCAACTTTTCTCATGGCCTGCAACATTAAAATCGATGTTGACAGTGTTCTTCGGTAAGTGGGAACCACCGCAGAGGTATTTGCAAATGTAGTTGGCTATCAATGTCTGCACATGTAACATGCTATATGGTCAATACTGACATCTCTAGTGTTGTCAATACTGACATCTCTAGTATTGTCAATGCTGCTCCCACAGCTGCTTCATCCTGCCGCTATGTCCTCCTCTGAGGTTTTCAGCTGACCCGTTTACACCAACATCATCTGGTTACATCATAGCTCCACCTTGAATACTGGAACATATGGCGATTTGAACATCCTACCCCTTTCAGCCCGATGATACACTCAACCCCACACTGCCAAAATTGTTCACATAGTTTGTGAAGTACGCGTATAGGCATTCTCTCATAGACAGCGAAAGATATAGTCCAAATACCGCAATTTTCCCCTTTGATAGTCTTGCTAGGTTTACTTTTCTACTATGCTTTGTACAAAGCGCAGTTTCAGAGCAGTCACTGACTTCGAAATTTTCATAATTCCAATAGAGCGACTGAAGGTGTTTGTTAATAGTGTAGACTACGTGTCGCAGTACTGCTACCAGACTGGCAACTACCACTGCAGTTCTCGGTGGCAGCCTTTCAGCAAATGTACGTTAGTGTTTAGCTGATAGCTTCTGGCTACCTCCAAGTAAGTACACGGAGCAGGGGGGAAGATTTTCTCCACTATACATCCCTGTAACTCCTCTCATCGTTAAACACTATGTGATAGAAGGAATTAGACCTAACGAAGGAACCATTTGTCGCACCGAAAATAGTGACACATTTTCAGTGAATTCAGTCAGATTCAGTGAATTCGACATATCCCAACTAACTCATTGTAAATGTCGGTGACCCCTCAAAGGGATCTGTATGTGTGTAACGGAGCGAGGGAATGAGTAAATACAGACCACGTGGCCTCTTTTAAAGGACTCACTCTGTATAAGGGGTGTATTGTGCATGCGAGTTGTGCAGCAAGCAACATTGTGTTGCAACAGTGAACAGCTATTTTCCCATCAGAACTTTCAAAACCACGTATTTACAAGTAAATTTAGGAGCATGTTTACATAAGTAAGCATTTTATGATGAAAGTACACTTATTCAGACCTAGTTGTAATGCAACTATGATACAATAAGTAAATAAATTTTTTTTTCTAGAAGCGTGGGTTTGTTGTAAAACCAAGGGTACACGAATGGTTTGTCAATGTTTAAACACGTGATTTTGACATACGCTACGGCGAGCCACTGTGTTGAGTGCATGCGAAGAAGGTAAAAATCAGGTTATCTCATCTTCAGTCTATGGATGTAACAAACCAGATTACATTGGTTCAAACAAGTATTAGTTACTGACGCAGTAGCGTGCCTGCCTCGCATTCGGCAGGTGTCTCCCATTTCGGCCCTTGGCCACTGGGGTTGGGTATTTGTTCACCCTACCTGCTCCAGGGAAATGCTGAGTCAGATAATTACACTGAAGTTTTTCAATTTCTCGTCCTTCAAATTAAGAGCATAAGTAAACCGTTTGTACGAAATATTTATTTTTATCATAACTAAAGTAATTACAGTTTGGAGCATTGGTCAGCTCCGGAACACTGTATTTTTTCACTACCCCTACCTATGGCAGGCTCTTAGTGGCTAAGATTGAGAGCAGGCTGGAACAAAGCTAAGCCGAATGCCCTACTCTAGTGCCACACCTGTCGTTTTCGAGTGCTAATTGATGGTATCAATGTTGGCTACCTTAATTAACGCTCTGTAGTTGCGCTATAGTAATGGGGTAAAAGTAATGGCTGCAAAGGTTTTATCACCGATATCCAAGACCAACCGTGCTGACTAGAATGGCAATACGTGATACCAGAGCACTATGTGATTAGCACTTAGTTTGTAGTTATTATACACTACTTTGTACACGATGAAAAGTTACGTCTTGATCTACAGTTACCCATAATTAAAACAGGTACTTAACGGAAGTAATATGTGATATATTATATGGGTATATCAGCATATCCTATATATAAGGAGACTATCCCTGTATGTCTGTCCATCTTTAATACTTCTAAGTCCTTTGAAATGTAACAGAATTTCTTCAAATTTTGCAGACCGAATCCTCAGGGTCAAATACAGGTCATGTTCGAAATTCAGCAAGATCAGATTACGCAATCATCACATTTTACACTGGAAACTCATTTTTTAATTACTTTTTTCCTAAATGGAAGTTTTGTATTAATGCATAGAGATTAATGCATAGAGATGTGAAGGTAATGGAATATAATTTTTGTTTACTTTAAATGTCTCTCTTCAATGTTGAATTAATTTTCAAGTGGGGCCACAGTGGCTCAGTGGATAGAGCGATTCCAAGTGGGGCCACAGTGACTTAGTGGATATAACTATATCCAATGTTGAGTTAATTTCACATAATTTTTTTTCAGTCTTTGTATGATAACAAAAATTTGTAACTTCGTAACTATTCTAGGCACGTGACAATACTAAAAAATGGTCACGGGCTGGGCCCCTAGTATATATAATATATGATATGGGTCATATATATTATTATATATACTAGGGGCATATATATTATATATATTTTATATATGTGTGTGTGTATATGTAGGTAGGTAGTTGGGCTTAACGTCTCTTCAACAGCGAGGTGTTACTACGAAAGGCCCCGTCGTGCACTTGTCTAAGCAATGAGCCGGTGTCGAGGCCATAGAAGAGTTTACGAAACACGAAATAAAAACATAAAGCCAAAACTGCAATCTGTAAACTATCAAAGAAATGCGCCGAGGGCGACGGAATATGTGGGTCCGGCAAACATAAGTACTTTTCAGAGCAAGCAAAACAAACTTCTGGCAAACTCCACACCCGGGTGCATGGTGGGGACCAATCAAACTGAATTACGTCAACACACACACGTGGTGGGGTGAGAAGTGTGGACTGGGCCACGAGGACCAGACTCTCGCAGTCGGCGACTTGACAGCAAATGGCGTGGTCGGGGATCCAGGCAGCAGCGTGTCCAGGGTGCGAGACCTTGGTGAGTCCTTACAAACATGAGCTAACTTAACTGATCTGAACTTCCTACCATCTCTTCAGTCCATCTGTCTGTCTTTACTTAGTCAGACAGTAACTTGACCTACTTCTAATTCCAATCCTTCCCGTTTATGGTCCAAGTTTAGATCATAACAGAGGTCATTAGAGATGGGAGCTGGCCTTTCGTGGCGCAGTCGGTTCGTGCACCACCGATCTGGGGTGCGAGAGGCTCTGGGTTCGAATCCCGGGTAAAGTATGGGTGTTAATTTAAGTTAGATTATAAGTTAGTGTGTAAGCCATCCCCTGCTAAGCTTTCAAGCATAAAACCGAGAGACGTTAAAAAGCCCTTTACAATACAATTACAATAATTAAAGATGGGTAAGTTGCTCAGAAAACAGGGATTGAATAGGCCAAGGTCTGGAGTATGGCACCATCCCAGCCGCGATTTCGGGAAACCACTGGGAGAAACCGAGATCAGGATGCTGGGCCGCGCGGACCGGAAATCGAATGCGCCACCCCGCAAGGTGTGTGTGGTTCTAGAAATATTGCGCATGAAGAAAGAGGTACTGATGAACTGAAGTGGGCTAAGAGCAAACACGATAATAGCAAATATAAAAACTAGAGCACACCTCTGATAATACCGCATCATTTGCTACATTATAACCGACGGCCTAGTACTCAACATAAGAACTCGCAAGTTGAAGAGTAACGACAGAAACGAGCGAGTAGCGTATATTATATATTCTAGTTACAACGAATCTAGTAGACTCTCAAAAGTACTCTTATTTATTACAAATGTTAGAATTAAATTTAGTAATTCACTTAATACAACTTCGATTATCAGTCCATAATTATGTTTGACTGCAATAAAAATGCGTAAAAAAATGTACGGAAAGTGACTACAGTATTTACAGCAGCAATGAAATACTTCATAGTTTTAACATCCCTTTGTAGTTTATTTCTGCAGTCTTTAGAAGAAGGTAACATGAATAGAATTGTTACAGAATAGCTATGAAGTAATTTTTGGATGTGGAATTTAATTTTCAAGAATGTTTACCAAAGCTGTAATACTCTCTTCGTTTTTATCTGAAAGACAATTAACTGTAAAAAAAGTAGCGATTATTTTTAATGAACTATATATTTTAATGTAAAATTCTAACAGTGAATAAGTATGAACACTAATACTCGAAAGATATTTCCTTGCGTACAATTAGTAAAAGCATTACTTATCTAGAGTGACGAGTTTAACAACTTTTGTGTTTCTTACGTCGGTGCAGCACTTAGTTATATCGTTTCTCTTTTACTCCAATATTTTATACCGAATTTACAAGCGCGTTACCGACAAAACTAATATGTAGACCAGAAAGTTGCCACAAAGACTTTCCTCGACGAGTCTTTTTTTTTCTAGCATTCTTTATTCGAAATTGTGAAAGTTTTCCAAAATGGCGTCACCCCGGAGCTATAACAAGTTGAAGGGTCTATATGTGCGCCTAGAAATACCTCACTTACAAACAAAAGAAGTTAAAAAAGTTTTAAAATATGGCTCGAAATTTTTCATTATCCAATTTAGAAATATGTACTGTAAATAAATATCTTACGCCCGCCGCAAAAGTCAAACTATTAACTAGTTTTTATTGTTTTGCGAAGATTGTGTCCTAGCCCCCTTTCCCCAACCAAAACAATGACTCACCAGTCGCGATTTATTTTAGTTTATTTTTTGTTGAATCACCACGAACACTGTTCAAGCTGAACACACGGGGCCGCGGTGGAGATACGGATAGAGCACTCGCCTCACGCCAAAACGAACCGGGGTTTGATTCTCAGCGGGGCTGCGTCCAGAATTTCGCACGTGGGAATCTTGCCGGCGGGTTTTCTCGGGGATCTCCCGTTTCCCCTGCCCTTGGCGCTGCTCCATAATTACCTTGCTTCACCCTCATCTGCTCTCAAGGCCTTATTAAGATACGCTTAAAATCTCTCCACTCTAAGTTGAACAGAGATTCAAATCAGCGAAATTAAACTGCCTGTGTACTTCTCTACTGCCAGTAACACACATGTACCGATCGCTTCCATTACGTTATAATTTACTAGCGCCAAATAACTGACTTTAAGGTAAATTCTCCTAACCTAAATCACTGATTTAATTTAACATTTACGGCTTTTCTTTGAGAAATCCATTGTATATGAAAGGTTACACAGAAAATATTCTAATGTTGTAACAACAAAGTTAATGTTGTAACAACAAATTAATGTTACTATGGCAGTAATTTTTTTGTTATCTGTGAATCGTCATTAACTAATGTTGCTGTTAATGTAATATACTGTTAAGTTTTTCTGTAAAAACATTACCTCCTTACTGTTCTGTTAAAATTAAGGTGGTGTTTCTGTTGCGGCAAAACAAAGTTTGTGTTGAATTGATTTTAACATTTGGTTTAATTTAATTTAATATTTGGTTTGTTGTAAAAACATTCGCATGTAAAAGAAATTAAGTACGATTAATTTTTAACAAAAAGAAATATTAAAAAACGAAAAACCAAAAATGACGGCTCGGAGGGTAATCGAGCGAGCGCCTTGTCTGCTTGATGTTTTCCACTTTACAATACCTGATGCCCTACCAAATACTATATCTGAACATGTCTCACTGTGTTTCATATTGCGTCTTCAGTTCGACTTTACAACAACCTGCAATTATTTTTCGTTACGTGGAAATGCCTTATCCTCTAGAAATATATGTATAATTGGCACACATAAACTGGTTTGCAAGGCATTTAGTTATCATACTATGCTTAAAAATTTCAATACAGTGGTTTCATTTTGCAAGGTAATCGCTGTCCACTGCTATTTCCCATTATAGAACGTCACGTCAGTGTAAACTTGTATTTGTTGGAGATTTCTTTAATGTCACAATAAAACAAAATATTTCATTCTACCTATTATTTTTAGCGTAATACAACTTTTGTTTGCGGCAACATTACTTAGAGGCTTCATTAGCATTAACACTTCAAAAGAATATTTTCATTATGGTAATATAAGACTTTGTAAATTATTAAAGCTGTTAACTTTGTCCCAACATTATTAATTTTGTTACATCATAAATGTTTAAATAAATGCCTCAATAATTATTCATTTGCAAGAAAATTAGACTTTTTTCTGTGTTTGTGGTCAAATAATACATAATCAATAAAATATTACCCGGAAAATTTAATTCAGGTTACGAATCGAGACACCAAATGAAAGCTGAGTTGTGTCTTAATCTGCTTCAGCTCGAATATCTTATTCAGTTCATATATTCAGTACGCTGACTGTGCTGAAACACCTGCATATCGTAAACAATTTCGTGCATGTTACAATAAATTAAAAGAGTAAAAATGCGAATATTGTTTTCTTTAAAGAATCGGTTCTAAACGACTACTACTCGAAGGGATTCTTCTTCTTCTTCGATAGATGAGGCTGTTGTGTAGTAAACATTAACTCCTACATTCAGTATTCTTGGAGAAGCGTTGCCCATCTCAATAATTCACGTCGTGTGTATGATTACAAAAAGGCGTGCCAGTTCACAACGTAAATTAAAATTTCTTAACCGGGGTGATTGTTAAAAATTTGTGAAATTTAACCGCTGGCGAGGCAGAATTGTTGCACAGAATAAATGTAACCTCTACATATATCTTAACTAATGACGATTTATACACATTAAAAAACAGTTTATTCCAGTGCTATGGACACAAATTCTCAGTGCAATTCAAATTTCCACCAATTAATAGTATCTAATTAAGTGTTTTTTTTTTTTTCCGGCAGCCTCTTCCACAAATTTCAGACCACTGATTTTGCTATAGAGTGTCAAAAGCCAAGAATCAAAGTTTAGTTTTCAAGTTATTAAAGATGATTCTGTAAATCAAGTTTAGATTTGCACACTCAAGTATAATTTGCTAAATTGTTCTTTATGGAGTTACCAGAGGAAACTAAAAATAAAATAGCAATTATAACTTTGAAAAACAACTGCCCTTAATACTTTATTTACACAGATAAGTCAGCTATATATTCAGAAAACGACCTTGTTGATAGAGTTGTTTTGTATTTATCAAAATTTCAGCACAAGTATTAAAATGGTAAGGTAGACGGGACTCCTGACTGTTGTGATTTACGAGATGTCCGATTATCAGAACAGGTGATGGGATATTTTATGTTATGTCAGGTGTTGGGTTCAAACCCTCTTCGGACAGGCTTCCTCGCTCATGAGAGTTGACGTACCAGGGATCATGGCCAGCGATACCAGTTCCTTACATTGCTACCAGGTTTGCAACCATTAGTACAAAAAAACGTGCCGTGGAACTACTGTCCATGCAAGACCCGTAAACATATTACATTTTTACTTTTGCATATGTTGTTAGAGTTACTTCAATCGATGAGAATAAACATCTACAAAACAGCCAGCACACTATAAACAAATTGAGAGGAAGACCAATGAAATGCGAGGTCGATCTGCGCAGACGCAAATAAAGGCGGGAAAGAGAGTATTTTGTATTTTGTATGGTAAATGCTTTAATAACACAGGGTGAGTCCTTTAAAAGAGGCCCCGTGGGACATGTGTGTAATGGAGCGAGGGAATGAGGAAATACAGACCAGTGTGACAACAAAATACCTAGAGTAGGTGCTAAAGTGACGGACACTTCCAGCACCTACTCTATATGTTGTTGTCGCATTGGTCTGTATTTCCTCACATTCCCTCGCTCTGTTACACACATGTCCCACGGGGCCTCATTTAAAGGACTCGCCCTTTACATGCAATAAGAATGTTTTATGGCTTAGTTAAACAGCAAACCGTAATTCGCAGATCAAATGCGCGCGGGAAAAAACGAGCCAACGAAAATGAATCGATCGCTGTGCCACTTACAGCTGGAAACTACGCTCGTCATCAGAGATCAGCATAGTATCAGGCAGCTCGTAACAGAGATCAGCAGAGTATCAGAGCAGCCTGCAGCAGAGAACAGCAGAGTATCACAGCAGCTCGCCATCAGAGATCAGCAGAGTATCACAGTAGCTCGCAGAAGAGATCAGTAGAGTATCACAGCAGCTCGCAGCACGGAGCGACGATCAACAGTGCAGTCGGCATCAGCACATATCATCAACCCATTGTACTCTCTGAATTCAAATGAGGGAAAAAACGCTGATTCGTAGTGAAATTCTTCAACTACTCGAATCAATGAAAATCGCTCAACTTAGAATCAATGGAAAACCACTGGTTGCTCCAGTGAAACAATTTTAGTGAATGAACAAGGGGTGTCCAACTGCCTGCGGTGAATTAAATATTGTTTTTATTGCATTTAGCCGAATCATTACGAGAAATAAACATATTTAAGATAGTCATTGTATATGCTATGCAATCTAAAGTAATTTTTAAAAAAGTCAAAAAATAAATAAAAATAAAGATTTTGCCGTGTCTAGGTTTTGAACCCTCCAGCGCTCCTTTAAAAGCGTCAATTTACCAATACAGATACCAAGCCAATGATTCAATAAAATATTTGTATTATAACGCTTTATTAAAAATATGTAACTGTAAATTGTATGCCCTCTCTTTCCATCGTTGATTTAATTTGTAGTATTAACATTTTCAAAACCAATGGTACTTATGAATGCGCTGATTTCACCACATTTAATGCACTTTACACCTTCAAACTGATAACTATGACGATTCCGTTGAAAATAAATAAAAAACCTAATGTTCATGCTGCTTTATAAAATGGTATTATAAAAGACGAAACCCATCTTTAAAAAAAAACATTTAAAGATATTATTAAGTCTAGTACACACGGGCATCTTTCTTGTACAAGAAAGTGAAAACTAAGGTGAACAAGAAAGTGGACATAAAGTGCCTACTAGCTAATATGCATGGAATTGTGTCATCCACACACACGACTGGTGAGCACGAAACTTGATGGTCAATATCAACTATGTGTGATTTGGAAGCAGTTTTTGGGGTTGGAGGTGGGGTAATTTGTGCATTATCAGTAGCATCTGCCATAAAAAAGAATAAATGATTAGTCCACTCAGACATATTTCAAGCACTAAATATATACGAATGTAGAAAATTTAAAATCACTCACAGAAAAAATGACAATTTATTTTTTTAAATTCTTACACAGAATTATTGACAGTGGGGCTACTGAATTTTCTATCGTATTAAATCATTAAGATATCTGCTTATTGTCAGCATCAACAAAATATATGTTTTGTTTACATCCGATTTGTACAAGAAAGATGGTGAAAAATAGGATCGTCCTTATAAGGTACTAGCTAGTATACAAGCTCTTGTGTACTAGCGACTAGCACACTCGACGGTCGTTGAAACCATACAAGTCGAGGTGTTCAAGAACGTGCTCACTTTGTTGTACAAGAAAGATGCTCGTGTGTTCTAGGCTTTAGTTTACGAGTTGAAATTTAATTTGATACACAATGTTGAAGTGATCCATCATTCAAAAAACAAATCATTGAAACACAGCGAATGAAATGGTTGAAGAATCAATGAAAAATGTCACTGAATTAATAGAGTGAAGGAAAATGAAATTCCTCACAAATTTGCAATTTTAATTAACTGAAGTGACTGTAGAATAAGCCAGGTGCTGTTAAATGATACAAACAGTGCAATTCTCATTGATACAAATTTAGATTGTATAGTCTATTCGCGGTTACTTTCAACTTTTCTGAAGCCTCGCTGAAGTTCTACTTCCAGAATATTCCTCAGTTCCATGCAAGAAGAAGCTTATCACAGTCTGGAAAGTTACACCAAGGGAGAACGCAGAGTAAGAAAATTTTACATGAGGACTATTTATTACTAGGCATTGCCAACACATCTATATTTCCCCTGTTTCCTTCAAGTTAATTATTAATACGGTATTATAATTTGCAAATAAAATATAACTAAAAGTTCAATTAAACCAAAATAATGTATTTTTATGTTAACCCGTTCGGTCCCGAATCAACCTACAAGTTATACTGTTGCAAATGTGAAATATTAAGATGTGTTTTGTACCTGTGTAGAGCGTGCTTGTTGCAAGCAGTTGAAGAGCGTGCTGCCTGCTCGGTGTGATCAACATCAACCTTTCATAAGCGAGAGGTGAAGACTATCTGGCCACTCAGATGACTCACTTATTCCTTGGTGTGTACAGTGCCGAACATAATTATCCCCCACTTGCAACACGCCTACTGCCATACGGACACGGAGGATGATTGGACGGGATAGCACAAGTCTCGTACTTGGGGAACAACCGAGGACGTCTACGTGGGCTGATTTTCCAAAGATTCGTTCCGAATAGTGTGACGAGACCGCGAGTGGAGCCTAGCAATGTTCTGCGGCAGGCAGTGGCGTTTATTCCATAAACGCAACGTAGGCAATGCTTACCCTATACATATTGGAAATGTTTGACGCTTTATAGTTTTCACCGTAACGTTGAACACATTTAATTCTGAGTTTCCCGTTTCCGATTCGAGAAACAGAGTTTTCATAACGCCCGTGCTGTACACGCATAGCGATGCTATCTAGTATTTATTTCCACAAACGGGAGCGACTAGCGATGAATCGAACTCGCAAGCAACAGCACGCCACACGCTCAACCGCTTTCCTTCGGCAGGATAAGCAAGCAGTCGTTCTGTTTGTGTCCTCCAGTCCTACATGTTCCCTTAGAAAAAGGGAATGAAAGTGTTCTGGAAAACGGGACTTTTCCTATAATTTGTAATATCTCTCAATATTATATTCAGTTTAATTGTTATTACATTCACTTCATTCCGTTTTTATAACTAACGTTAGGTATTATAAAATGGTAAATACGTGTGGAGGGTAAGCAAAGTTGGGAGTTACGTTTATTAGTAGAAATTGCTTACTCTGTAAAATATACTCAGTACACACCACTGGCGGTAGTGGAGGGTGGCGGGGGGCGTGGAAGACGAGGAATCAGACCAGCTCGCTGCACAATGGCGGAGTGGGCAGCGAACAAGCCTGACTAGCGCCGTGTGTCTGGCGTCTATTTCAGTCCGCGGGCGCGAGCGCTAGGAATCTGTGCACGGGGCGGCGTGGCTGCCAGACGCCGCCAGCCCTACATACTCCAGGTGCCCAGACGTCGGGCTGCTCTCAAGGCACAACACATTACACTATGGCTAGAAGAAATCTCCCAAGTTAAGGGCATTCGCATCGGGATTAGAGAACGTTATGACGGATAAAAGCTCTTCATAAGATATGGAACGAGTTTGCCACAAAAATTGGCGGAAGACTAGAGAACTATGATAAGTGGCAATAAAAGCACATTTCTGATGACCCATAAAGTGGTAAAGGCTGTTCAAGATAAAATGAGCACTTTAGAAATGAACCTTAGAAAAATGTCGCTGCTCCTACGTGCATATACTTTAATGGGCACACTGAGAGACCTTCGCCCAGTAAAGTTGGTAACGATGGATGGTAAGTTAGTTCCATATCTTAACGTCGAATAAAAACTAATAACGAATTAAAAGTGATAACTTAAAATTATCTCTTTCACTTTCTGTTTTGTAATGCACCGAAGTGTAAAAATTATCAGATTTGTAAAATATTCCGACGCATGAATAAAGTGATGAGGCCCACAGCAATGTTAATGTTACATAAGGCGGAGGAATACACAACGTGTATACAAGTAGATCTTAAGCGGGCTTTCCAAAGTGCTCACTTAACCGTGAACAGCCTATATTCGGGTAAAGCCTTCCAAGGAATGAAGTCGGAATATGTCTGATTGGCGAGGAGGACAGGTTTTTTTATCTAGAATACCGTGTACAGGTGCTATGAAGCGCGAGGAGAGAGTGTCAGAGTACATGTACAGTACGAGAGGATTACACGACGTGGCCAGCGTTCGGCATTACAACACTACATGCTCCTGCTTTGACATGGCACAAGAGCTAGCAGTGGAGTGAAGAGATTTAGACGGCTCTTAACGTCGAGGTTCTGACGGCCGGCGAGGTTGATGCGAGATGAGTAGAGAGGAGCGTTGGAATGCAAGGGCGGGGGAAGCTGGAGATCCCCGAGAAAACTCCGCCGACCATCGGCATCCCTCGGCACGATCCCCACGTGTGAGAATCCAGGAGCGACCCCACCCGTCTTGGCGAAAGGATGGGGGGGGGGGGGAAGCCATCAGCCAGTTACTACAACCTCCCTCCCCCCTTTTTTTTCGAGTCTTCGTTGTCTGCAATTAAAAATTAATACCATTCTAGTAAGTAAACATGTATGCGTCATACGCACACATATGTACAGTAGGCCTATGTATTAATTTCTCACTGCTTATGGCGTAACTATCCCATAACTAAATAAGTTACAATACTGACTTGGTAAATAAATTATTCTTGTCCGTATCCATGCCAGGGACCAAATTTATATACACATATATAATTTAATTAGTTTTTTAAGGTCGATAATTCACTATATATTACTACATGATTCAAAATTACAGAACTGAAAATTACGCGAATTTATTCCAGGGCGCGATAGGCTTCGAACTCTTGTACGTTTTCGTCATGAATGCGGTTCGTTGTCGCTTTGCTCGTGTGAACGTCTTTATTCCAGGGCGCGATAGGCTTCGAACTCTTGTACGTTTTCGTCACGAATGCGGTTCGTTGTCGCTTTGCTCGTGTGAACGTCTTTATTCCAGGGCGCGATAGGCTTCGAACTCGTGTACGTTTTCGTCACGAATGCGGTTCGTTGTCGCTTTGCTCGTGTGAACGTCTTTATTCCAGGGCGCGATAGGCTTCGAACTCGTGTACGTTTTCGTCACGAATGCGGTTCGTTGTCGCTTTGCTCGTGTGAACGTCTTTATTCCAGGGCGCGATAGGCTTCGAACTCGTGTACGTTTTCGTCACGAATGCGGTTCGTTGTCGCTTTGCTCGTGTGAACGTCTTTATTCCAGGGCGCGATAGGCTTCGAACTCTTGTACGTTTTCGTCACGAATGCGGTTCGTTGTCGCTTTGCTCGTGTGGACGTCTTTATTCCAGGGCGCGATAGGCTTCGAACTCTTGTACGTTTTCGTCACGAATGCGGTTCGTTGCTTTGCTCGTGTGAACGTCTTTATTCCAGGGCGCGATAGGCTTCGAACTCGTGTACGTTTTCGTCACGAATGCGGTTCGTTGTCACTTTGCTCGTGTGAACGTCTTTATTCCAGGGCGCGATAGGCTTTGAACTCGTGTACGTTTTCGTCACGAATGCGGTTCGTTGTCGCTTTGCTCGTGTGAACGTCTTTATTCTGCTCAGGTTGGGAAGCTGAATACTTTCAACTTGGCAATAGAAATTTTATGCCGCCAGTGTGCAGTAGCATCGCAAGTGTACCGGATTTTACCGTTTTGTATTTAAGTCAATGTGATGATTGAATTGTCATAAAATAAATATAATTGTGGACAATCTTCCAACTTATGTCGTGTTAGAACCTACGGGAAGAGCAGAGAGGAAATACAACGTGTTCACATGTTGTTTAACATTCGGCCATCAAACTGGGTCTAGCTAAACGTCAGCGGCTACACAATTATTGTATTTAAAAATGTAAACTGAATCACAGATTATTACTGAAAAAAGTCAATAGTATAATTTTTAGGGATTTCCCGCGCAGTTTCCTTAACATAAATGAAAAAAATACCAAGTTCCTTTTTATGACAGCTATATTTATTTCACACTTATATTCGTAACGTTTTGTCATTGAAATAAGCTTGTTTATGAACGCTCGCTGCCAAATGAAGTGATATTCTTTCTGCTGTCTCTTGTAAACGCCATTGGCGGGCACAAATAATAGTTATGACATAAAGTTAACACTCAATAATTTGACTGAGGCAAGTGTATATAAAATAGTTCGGGCCAAACACGAACTTTTAAACACAAATAAACATCATTTCTGCTTCCTGTATATAGTCGCGCCAGCTTAAAAGTGGCCTCAGCAGCGCACCTGGCAGCGGAGATATACTCTCCCATAAGGCATCTCGTTTTGTTCCCAACCTGAGGGGAATCAACCTTCACGTGGTTCAGTTTTTATTGTAGAACTTGGGTAGACCAGGCTTCAGAATAGTTACAAGTAATCACGAGTGTACTAGGACGGGTTTCACAACCAAGCAAAGCGAAGCTATGCGACACAACCAACCCTGGCAGCCTACGAGAATTTCTTTCCTGTTTTCACACAGAGCAATGGATTGCCGCTGGTCGCCGGCAACACTCACCGTACTGACATCTGTCGCCCTGCAAGCAAGTTCGCACTGAGTTGCGAAAAGCGAACGAAATACAGTTAATAGGAATGAAATAGAGGTTTAGGGAGGCGATTGGGAAAGGTGTCCGACGAAATATATGAAAATGCAGGATTGACGGAACAACCGATCATTGTTGCTCATTCTTCTCTGAGCGCAAACAAAGCGAAGACAGCACCGATCTACGTGGGTCAACACTTAACGTCTTATACTGACGTATGATATCTGGTGAACGATAAGTGATCGAGTGAGTGAGTGTATGAAGAGATTTAAGCGGCTCGTGACGTCGAGGTGTTGAGAGTCGATGAGAGTGACGAGAGATGATTATAAAGCTGCGTCCGGAGGAATTCCCGGAGAAAACCCGCCGAGCAGCGGCATCGCCCAACACGATTCTCATATGCGATAATCCGGAGTGGACCGGCAGGGGATTGAACCCGGTTCGCCATGGTGGGAGGTGAGCAGTCTAACCGCTCAGTCGCCGTGGTCCCTGGTGAACAATTAGCTTAAAGTACATCAGAGTAAGCGTGAACGGTGGATTTATCTTCACTGTTTAGGGAAGGGATACTTCTCACACACAAAAAAAAGAACAGGCGCTGTTCATTACAAGCACTACATGAACCCAGAATGGAGTTAGTTAAAAGCTTGGCGGAGCCGCGGGACATTGTCCTCCGTGAACAAGAAAGCCTGCGCCAGTTTACAGATTGTCTGGCTTCAGACGCTTATTTACATTATTTTATACTTTTGACTTATAATTCGTAAAAACCACTACAGTACTGAACGTGTAATTTTACATGGAATTCAAGGAGAATTACAAATCTCGTGAAAATGCATAAATGTTTGTCTTTAAAACATTTCGCTGCTCAATTACACATAAAGTATACGCAGAAGTTGTGTATTAGGGGCCTATGTGCAATTTGCAAAAACAAGTACAGTACAGTATTAGTAATTTTTTAGTAATGTTCCTAGGAATTTAAAGAGGTATAGCTGTGTTAACATTTGGCCTAATATTTAGCCTAAAATATAGTACTTTTTATATGTCTCAAATATCAGTGTTCAGTAAATCTACACGTATTACGTGTAAGTTGCTTTAATAAAAGCACTTGTATACAGTGCTACCTAATGGCACGGAGCAAAACTACTTCGTACTTCATTAGTGTGTTGACACAAAAAATTGATTTCTGCTGATGGAATATACTTACTATTTGCATGTAATTATTACAGCTACAAAGTCTATTGTTATAAATCATTTGAATTTTTTTTTTCTAATTTTTAACTGTCAAGTTACAACATCTAGCCGAATAAATTGAAAATAATAAAACTTCATAAATATAGACAGTTTTAAAATAGTTGTGTAGAATAGCAAAATTATTCGTGTACTGCGTGTGTGACTTTACACAGTGAAGCTGTGAGAAAGTATTGACATTGTAAACTTACAACTACAACAGTGAATCTGTGCGCATACACTAGGAGAAAATTACTATTGCCATATCTGTGTACATTTTCTTGTCGTGGAGTATAAATGCACGGAAATCGAAGTTTACTTTCTGCTACATAGTAACTGTAATCTGACACATAGTTCAGTATATAATTAGTAGTACAGCGTATTTAATAATTTTCACGACACATTTACTTGGACGCAGAGTAAAAAAATAAGTCAGATTCTGTTCAAATATATAGCAGCGAGCTCATTCTGGGGAAACGTTCACTGAAAGCTTGCTGACCAGAAGCTATTTCTTGACTAGAGGAATAACTGCAGCTGGAAAATTCACCCTTTAAAGTAGTTTTTACAATCGAGGTAATAATGCCCTCAATTTTGAAAAAAATTTATACGCTGCAATCACTAAAACTAAAATCAGCTTTGCGATAGCAGAGAAAATACTGTAAGCGTAGTAGAAATAAGTACACAAGATGCTTTGGTAATTTGAGTATACGTGACGCGAAATGTACTATACGACGTTAAAATAATGGCATACAAGTGCGTTATACCACAACTTCTGGAAACGTTATCCACGGAATAATTTTTATCAGTAGTAGCGAGGTTGCAACAGACACTCCTTTGCTTTAAAAAAAAAAGTCCAAATTTTGTAACATACAAAAATATTACCTTCTGAACAGTTAAGTATTGTCAATTGCAAATTACGAATTGCCGATACATGCCGTTAGCCAGACTTGTGCCATCAAGAACAGCACAAGAGAAAATTTCCAGAACTGACAATCAACTCGTCGCACGCCTTTAATTAGTGAAACAAACATCTAATGTCCATTCGCGGTTTCTTCACACTTTTTGAACCAAACTTTTAAAATTCACCCCATTATTACATGTTTAATTGTTTCCTAAATATTCCATGTATCACAAGCGTTTTATACCTCTGTTAACATAAAAATATCTTATTTTTCATTAAATTAAAGTTTTACCTAAGTTTTATTGATATATTTAAATATTTCATCAATAATAAATATGAATAAAAAAGTTAAAAACATGAGTGTTGGTAGTGCCTAGTAAGAAATAGTTCTCATGCAAAATATTATTACAACTGGGTGCACACGAATTCATTTCACTGTCTTTTATGTCATTTATTAACTTATTTAAGCTTTATTTGCGTGAGGCGGAGGAATATTCTGGAAGTAGAACTTTATCAGGGCTTCAGAAAAGTGTAAAGTAACCGTGAATGGATCAAATCACTCTTGCCAACATTTCTGGAGGAATACGGGTGATTCCTCCACGTATTGCATTCCGAAGGGTTGGCAGAGTCCTTGGCCGATGTTTGTAAACCTTTGACTTGAGATATCCCCAGAGGAAAAAATCGCAAGGGGATGAGATCTGGCGATCTCGCTGGTCAGGGGATGTCGCCACGTAAAGAAATCAAGCGGCCTGGGAACAACTATCTCAGCACTCTGAACGACTGTCTTGCCGCATGTGCTGTGGTCCATTCTTTTTGAAACAAAACATTTTGAAGTTGCAACGCACCGAGTCTTGATTCCATGAATCTCCATTGCAGCATATAGATCCGAGGTAACGGTGGCAGTGATTCCTCGGTCTTCTAATAAGTAACAGCCAATGATTCCAGTACTTCCCACCGCGCACCGGACATTAAAACGATCACCGTGTAGAGGCTTACCGAGAGTTTTACTCAGTCCAGTAACGAAAGTTTCGTCTATTCACACAAATGTGTAGATTAAATTGTGCTTCGTCATTGAATAAAACAACAGCATCACGTGGGACGTTTTGAAGGATGTTTTCACATATTTCTATAGGAGCTTGCCAATACCGTTCTGTTATGAATTATGACTTATGGTCACATTCATACATAAAAGGGCTAGTGACGTAGCTGAATAATGAGAGATGATTTGGTAAAGCACAACTGTGAATGATGGGGTTTATTATGATGATGAACATACAATAACATATCACGTGAATATTAATTACTCGAGGGAGCTTATAAAGAATTAATTATTCTAATTTAACTCGTTATGCTTATTTACCGGACGCCACTATTATGACAAACTAACTGGAATGTCCCCACCTTAATCATGGTTCCGGAGGCTGTTTCCGGGGTAGGCGGTTATCGATGGCCGGACATACCCATCTACGTGTACTTCTCGTGGCGATGGCCTGGATGAGGAAAGACGCCGCGCCCAGGGTGACGCTGGCCTATATCGGCGAGTTGTTTGACATACTCGTCCCCGATTGCTGGCCTGTGGCTGTGGTTTCTGCACCTGGCTTTTCGCAATGTGTTGTTGCAATCCCGCTCGTGTCCTGGTTTAATGTTTGAAGGTGTGATCAGGTAGGCCGTCCGCCTAAGGCCTAATCTCATCGTAAATGTTCGAACAGTTCTTGGACAACTGCTATCTTGTACGGATGAAATCGCAAGCCGTGATGCAAAATCGGCCGCAAACTTCGATCAGACAATTTAAGAGCCGCTGTATGTTTGCGAACTGATCGCCCTGGAGTCCGCAGAAACGAACGTCTAGCTGCCTGAATGTTTCCTGGAGCTCCAGTACTGTGCGGACTTCCTCCAGCCTTGTTCAACACTGGACCACTTTCCCTGAAGTTCAAGACCCACAGCTTAGTGCTTTCTCGATCCGGAACTGAAGCGCAAGGGACAAACTGGAAGCGTGTGCAAAGTGCATGTTCAGCAGCGACGACGGAATCACTGTTTAGGAGGAACGTTTCTACAGCGAACGCCAGTTCTTCACATGACGACGTCACCTTACCTACTGAACTGTAGATCCTCACTCTGGAGTCCGTTTGCATTCTGCACGGCTGGCAGTGGGAGGAGGGACTGACTTGAATGAACACTGACTGGAGGACGTTCAGTTTGCTGTCTACTGTTTAGAATGGAAGATGCATCGGGCGACGTTCGCTGTCCTATTTAACCACCCGTTTTCCTTCATGAATGTTGGCATCCTTCAGCATTCGTCTGCAGCATTGCATTGACAGCGAGGGGTGCCACTTTTCAAATTTACTTCCAAGTATGTCCACTGCAAAAAAAAATCCTGGTAAACTTCCTAAACTGTAATACGAGTTTTTAACCTATACACTGTAGGGTTATAATACCACACATCAAGCTGCAGGTATAGGAATGATTAGTGTTGCTACTATACAAAGTTGAGAACTTCCCTATGAATTTTGTCTGTTTCCCGAGCAAATGTATGAATGCTATAATGCATGTGTCGGGGAAAACATTACCATTCCTACTTTCTCACTAAGCGTATAGGCTGGTATGGTAAATTTCCAAATAATTTCTTAGGGTGTAGTTTTGCACGGCCATGAAAAATTTTCTTTACTTAGCACAGATTTTGGTTTACCAGACCTTAAAAATAGGGAGGCTGTTGTACAACACTCTGTACTTGACATTTAGCCTAACACGCTCCCTGATGATAACACACGCCCGCGAAGATGGAGTTGAGCAACAGGTTTATTTCGAATAGCACGGGACTAAATTTACTTAGCTCCCTCAAAGTACGTTTAGTATACAAGTAAATGAACATGTCGGTGTACATAAGGAGTATGTTAGAGTAGAAATGTTGGTTGCCACCCAGGTGTGTGTACCCAGTCACACTGGAAGTGAGTACGGCGCCTCTCTGCTGTGTGTGTGTGTGTGTGCAAGCGCGTGCTGCTGGTACGATGAACGCACTTTCCCAGTTGTGAGTATATTAGGTCCCGTACTATTCGCAATAAACCTGTCCTTCTTCGCCACATTTCCGGGCGTGTAATATCGTGAGGATAAATGTCGTGTACAGTCTATTCGCTGTTTATTCACATTTCCTAAATCAAACCTTCGAAAAATCAGTCCATGTTTGGCGCGCTTGGCTGTTTACTGCAAATGCAATGTGACACAAGCGTTTGATTCTTGTGCTGACATGAAAGTACCTTATTTCTGGTTACATTACATACATTAAACTGTAATTTATATTTCATATTTGAATTATAATATATAATTTATAATTAACACTAATAAAAACCAATATAAAATTTGTGTGTTGGAAATGCGGTGCGTTATCCCACTGGTGTAATTTTCTAGACTTGGTTCAGCTTTGCTTGCATGAGGCCGGGGAACGTCCTGGAAATAGAACTTTATCAAGGCTTCAGGAAAGTTGGAAATAACCGTCACTGAACAATATATACCTTTTGTATCTATTTATGTGAAGCATCGCTTGACGTAGTTTGTTGGTAATATTTGTGAAGTGAACATCGTGTAAAAATGCGCCAAGCATGGTTAACAAAAGAGCGTGGTAATTTCCCCCCATGTTCTCCGATACTTGGAAAACAGATTTCTCTGTCGTTTAACTGTTTAATATAGTAAAAGCCCGCAGTTGGACATGTAGTTACAAGGTTGCCAACTGAGCTCAATATGTGTACAATATTTGCGTGTTCAGTAAATATATAAGAAAGCAGGGTTTTAGGTGGCCCACGTTTCATTTAAAACATGTGAAACCAATAAGCACTGACTGTAAAGGCGTATATTTTTGAAATAAATACTGACTGAAGTAATTAAAAGTAATTTTGGTAGCGCATTAGGCATCGAACTCCCCTGACATGTAAAAATAGTCGAAGGGGGAGTGGGAAATAGGTAGGCCATTGTTAACCATATGTTATATGACTAGGTGGCTAGCAGCATGGAATGAAAAACATTTTTAGGTGAGGGTCATGGATATCTGCCACATCAACCAGACAAATTAACATGGAATTGTAGGAAAAATTAATCATAATTTACTAAACACCCAATATTTCAATCAGTGGTGATTAAAATAATATTCTCTCCGTTTCATAAACATATGAGTACCAGTTTTTAGAATTACATATAAAAATTGTTGGTTTATCAGAGGACGTCCTGTATATGGAACAAACGTAAACGTACGTTTATAATGAAAAACAAATCCATCTGGAGTTAGAATCAGCCACATTGTGGTTTAGGAACGCCTTGGCGACCTTGGCCAACGTAGGACTCCTGGTGAGGAAGTTAGCATAAAGTAACATATTTGTGTTTATGACATCACAGTAAGTTTTTTATTACTCGGTCGATGCATGGCGTTAGTATTAGGTCAAGGCCAGCGTGTAATTTTACATGTGACCAGTAGGCCACAAGTATGCGGGGCTTCCAAAGCGTTTCATTAAACATGAACCACGTATGATAACAGACGCGTGCGGTATAATCTGTTTAGTTATTTCCAACTTTTCTGAAGTCCGGCTAAAGTTCTCTGAATCAGTCCACCACACGTAAAGGAAAAAGTAAACAGATCAGGAAGAAAACGTCTCAGAGCTGGTTGATAAATCATTTAATTTTACACATAAGAATGACACGTGTCTCCAACACTGCATTCCTGACAACATAAATACGACACTTAAAAAATTTTGACATAACAAGTAACGTTAAAAAAAATTTAATTAATTATATTTTCTATAAGAACTATTCCTTATCGATAATTACCATCATATCATCTCTGTTTTTGTATCAAATTGACTGTAAAATAAATATTGTAATGCATGGGCGTCACGGCCGAAAAGAAGGGGGGGGGAACTATAAGCACCCCCCTCAATAATTATCGAACTGTTAACATAAGTTCCGCAATAAGTGTTGGGTGGTTTTAATATAATACAAAATAAGTATCATGGAAAGCTAATTTATGGACAACTGCCACTGAAAATGTACGCTCAGAAATTTAAAAAATGTTGTTTTGTTACAAGAGCATGTCACTAAAATAATCGAAAAAGAGTAGTTGTCAGAAAAAATATTTCTCCAGGAAGATAGACAAGCGGTTTTTTTTGTGCACAAACACTCATGCGATTAAAGCAACAAATTAAGCACTCGCCAATGCCATCTGAGAAATTTTACACGTTTCTATATTCCATCAAATATTTCTGTCTTTAGGCCTGTACCATTTTTTTTGTAGATTAACGAGAGCTTGTTTTCTCGTACGTAACTTATTCTGAAATCTTCACAAAACGTTTTAAGGTCGTAACAACGAATTAAAACAAAAATAAATACACAAATTACGAAGAAGTAGTTAAGTATTTTAGGCAAGGGCAAGCTATCAGAGGCCACGCGAACGATGAAGGAAATTTCATGGAATTGAAAGTTCGAAGCAAATACAAGCTAACTATTAGAGATTGGCTTCAGAAAGAACAAGATTACTTACATCCTGCTCCACAAAATGAAATCACCCTGATCGTAGAAATGAAGTAGTTAACTGCTCTCATAGAAGGAACTCAGTAATGCGGCCATTTGGTTTATTCCGTGGTCTGTGATGGTACAAGAGATATTTCTGAAGATGAGCAATAGTGTGTCTGTATCCGTTGGTGCGATGACAATTTATATCACCATGAAAGTTTTATTGGTTTATATTAAACCGCACTTACCACAGGAGAAGGCATAGCATAACTCATTTGCGAAGCTGTCATTAGACAGCAATTTCCATTTGAAATCTTCGGGGACAAACTTATTATGGAGCTGCAAACATGAGCGGGGCCAATAAAGGTGCTTAGTCTATCACACGTGAGAAACAACCTTTGGCTAGTTACGTTCTCAGTGGGGTGAGTTGCTGGTACTTAATAATAAAGGAGAGAGGGGATGCAATTGTTCTAGGAAGTGAAAACAGCTATGGAATGGGCAAATGTATTTACCCAAATTCATAAAAAAATGCATAAAAGAATCTGTTGAAATATTTCCAATACTAAGCCACTGTGTTCCATAACCGTAAATCACAGAAAACGTATGGTGTCGTTCTGGAAGTATAAAACAACTGTCAGAAAATGGTTATGAGGGAGCTAGAAATCTGCTTAGTATATTTGAAAATGGAGAAACGTATCTTGGTTAGATCATGGGTAAACAGGTGGTTGATGTTATTGAACTGTCGAGTAAGATTTCCCAGTGGAAGAAAAATACTTCAGCAGGCCTTATTAAGTATGTTGAAACAATGTTTGATGGATTGAATAGTCTCAGATTTGTAGAAAAATTTTAATCTGTTTTGGAAGAGTGCGATTAGAAGATCAAGGAGCTTGAATTGAATTTCCTGGCATTCCCTGGACATAAGAGAGCGCCAAAAATATTTGATGGACTCAGTGAATCGCATGAGATGCAGTCGTGTGAAGAATACTTCTGACAAGCGTACTCTGACATCATAGACACAGCTGTGGTGGGACTCAAACTCGAATACTTGAGCAGTCTGGTGTAAAAAAAAATACTCTCTCAGAAAATATCTTTACAGAAGGAGAAAATGTGTTGCATTGGGGCCTTATCCTGAAATATACACTTATTAATTTAAAGTACAAATTGCAGTTCTTTCTACAAAAGAACAAGATTTCTTGTCTACGTGATGAAAAAAATAGCCTTAAGTTTAATGCCGAATGAGGTCAGGAGTGTACTCAGAAATGCGGAAAATCTTGTCCTGCTTTTGTAAATATGCCCATAGTCCTGTTGTGAGGTAGAAAGTTTTAGTGTTCATCGCAACCTCAAGACATACCTGTGGACAACTACTGTATGTCCCAGAGAAGGCTAGACCATATCGCAGTGTGTTGCGTACACGAATCTTATGTGAAGACGGTTGCAAACAGGTTTATTTGTAATAGTAACTCAAGAATCATCAGCTTGGGAGTATAGATCTGTTTCAATTTTTTCCATTTTAAAAATTACTACTGTATATGATCAATTACAAATTATATTCAATGGCATTTGTAAGAAATAAGAAATGTGGCATTGTGTTATTTGTACACTCTAAATTCGAATCAGTGGTTTCCCACTGATCCGCAGTGAAATTCAACTACTCTAAACAGCGAAAATGGCTCCACTTAGAATCAGTGGAAAACCACTGATTGTTTAAGTGAAAAAATTTCACTAATTGAATTAGTGACGTGAGACAAAATATCGTATAAGTGACGGCCGACTGCAGTGGCGAATTAAATAATGCATTTATTGAATGTAGGCAAATAAGTATGTGAAATAAATATATTTTCGATAGTTAACTATCTAAATTGTGCAATTTACCGTAATTTAAAAAAGTAAAAAATTTTGGCAGATGGCCGGGATTGAACTTGCGCACCCTTTGACTTCATGCCGTTCCCTTGCCATTCTTTTTAACCTTCATTTTGATGTTGTCGTGACATTTTTGACGCTGACGAGGCTCTAATGAGACCGACTTGTCGATGAACTCCCAGTGCGACAATCGAGCTGGGCATCTGCCACGTCGGAGGCACCGGGGCGCGAGCTCGCGACCCTCCGGCTACAGGTCGGCCACCCTACCCCTGAGCTATGAGGATGGACCACCACGCCTAGTTAAATTATTGGGAGAAAAAATATATATGTTATAGTTCCGCTTCGAAATCATGCAGTTTTGAAGTTGTATGACCATACTTTTCGTGTATGGTTTGATTGGTACCATTAGAATTGTTAAAACGAATAGTAGGCCCTATATATGAGCGCACTCTCTTCTCCCCATTATATGCAGTTTAAACCTTCAAACAGAGCACTGTGGCGATTATATGGAATCGAAATGAAAAACGTACAAACGTAATGAAAGGTTGTGTGTTTATATTACCTCGTAAAATGTATTTTTGAAAGACGAAACATATTTTATAAAGCATTTTATATTAGTATTATTCGTTTATTCGATGTTACTTCACTTGATACACGTTGTTTAACGGCCATTTTACACGCAGTTTCGATTATACATCAGTCAAACATTATTACAGACGGAGCAAGTTTCTCAGATGTTTCACAGGTGCATCAGTCAAAAAATAAACCACTGAGAAAAGAGTGAAAAAAATGACTGACTAATCAGTGGGAAATGTCACTGAATCAATCAGTGAAGGAAATATGGCATTTTTCGACTGGTTCATCAGTTAAATTCACTGAAGTGACTGTTGTATCAGTCTAACTCAAATTTAGAGTGTAAAGAACCTGTCTTTTCTAGTGTTATTCGTGCAGCGTGTGAAAAATATATCCGGTAGGTGACTAGCACGATGAACATACGCTAGAATACTAGTGTACCAACTCAGAGGCTCCGGGAAAATGAATGCGGACACACTGCAACCTGATGGGAAGTAAACGCGCGAGGTAAAAAATAAATTTCCACATTGTAGCAGTAATTGGTTTTATTGAGTACAGAATTATTGGTTTGGAAATTTAATAGTCTCCACTGAAGGCAGTTAGTTCAACGCCGCGTGTCTCATGTGTTCCGCCATGTGCGTCAGCCAATGGAATATTCATAAATACTGAGTTTTACTGCTAAAACTTAATTTTGTTGTCTACCCTCTTGTGTCCATGACATGCCAACTTGTTGCGTGTGGTCTGCCAGTAATATATTACAATAACAGCTTTCAAAACATTTTCATTAATTCGCTTATGAAGAAATTAATCTCCTTTCCAGTGTATGTTAAAAATATTTTAAAAAATCAATTAGCTAATGTTTTAAATTTCAACCAAAACCAAGAAATTGCACCACAGTCGTCAAATAAACAATCATTCTTTCCAAAAATTATGCCAACATTTTGTGACTGGTTTATGTTTGTCAGAATCCAACGACAGTGAGTAGTTTTGACTCCAAGCAGTTGCATTAACTTCTCATCAGGCACTGTAATCAAACAATACTGGCATAGTAAAGAAAGAATTTCTAAGCGAAAGCTTATATACAGACGTCTAACTACTGATGCCGTAAACTGCACAGTTATTTGTTCATGAAGAACATAATGTGATGCAGTCAGCTCCGTACGGTGCCTGACATACGAGTGAACTTGAACCTGCATGTTTCACGGACAGTTCATCTTTGTTCTCTCGGCCAGCTTCTGACAGCGCTGATGTTCTGGCGTGAAAGCCCACACATTATTCCGGGCAGAAAAGTGCGCGAGCATCCAACACGCTTTTACGAAAACGTGTTAGAGTTATCTGTGTTAACTTACATGAACAGGTTAGATAGCCGAGTTTGCATTCCGTCGATTTTTTTTTTTAAAACCCTGCGGTTACAATGTAATTCGAAGCAATGACTTCATTCCGAAAAAAAAAAAATACGTCGTGCAGTAGATATTGCTGGCCTGCGATCATATAGGAGTAGAATTAATTAAGGACATCGCACTTTTATAGTTTTCAATAACCAAGGGTCTACTTGTGTGACATAATTAGGTTAAATTCGGTTGTCGGGTTTAAAAGTTTTTAGAAGGGGGAGGGGGGCATATGTTCCAGGCAGACAACCAGGTGATTTCATTAAGGATCTCTGTTCTTCGGAAAGTAGGCTAAAATAAGAGAGGGGTAAATATTTACGTAAAATTAATTTAAAGGTTTAGCATGTTTTATAAATTTCAAATTTTTTTTTCTATTTACGTTACGTATCTGCATACTTTAAAACGGCTACGTTAATAAACAACTGAACCATACATTGTATTACAAATACATAAATAAAACAATCTTTGATTATTTTACGTTCCGATAACTGGGGCAACTACTGGAATCCCGTATGTGAGCTGCGTAAGTCTGAGATTATTATTGTGATCCGCGCTATATTTTCGACATGAGTGAAGACTTACAGCGGAGCTATCACAGAAAACCAGGTCGCATATTTTCCGCCTAGATATTTGACTGACGTTAGCGTCATCTTGTAAAACAGTACTGAGGCGATTGTCCAATTAGCTGTATCTGATTTGCAGAACCTGAGTGACGTCCTCTGAATACTATTAAAGTTGGTTATCCGATAAAGAGGAGAGAAGCAATTCGCGAAGCAGGATTAAATCGCGTTCGACTTAACACGGCTGGATACGGATCTATTTCAAATAAGGCTTGATAAAAGGCCGTGAGCGTTACATTAAACGATCACAATAATACAGTCCAAGAGACGATTTATATCACCAAATTGTTAGCAACTACTTCTGGAAACATATTAACACCGAAGAAGGAGGAATCGAACCTAGTTTACAGTATTACTTAAAATCCGTATCGCCACAATGTTTATAGCATAACAGAACAAAATGACGTCAAACAACAGTACAGTCTGCTTCGCTCAATCGTGGACAGCTTTCACAAACCTGCGTGGTCCGCGGCGCGTCGAGGTGTGGCGGGAGAGACTAAAAGGTTCGGCCGGATCATGTTACCTCGCGCGTTAACAAGCTGCCTGCAGCTCAGGGCTATGCTTAGTGAGGGGGGGGGGGGGGCTCCCCCCTCTCCCCTCACACGAATCGCTGAAGGTGGCGAAATCCTCTACAAGGGGAGAAAAATCGAAAAAGTGTGTATAACACTCTGACAGCATACAAATTGTTGTTGACCATCCCAGCTTGAATAGCCATATGCGAAAGAAGTTTGAGCAAGCTGAAAATCATCAAACACTATTTGCGATCTGCTATTACCCAAGAACGGTTTTATGAACTGGCGATACTTTCAATAGAAAGTGACATTGCTCGCGACCTCTCTTTTGATGCAGTTGTAGAACAGTTTGCAACTATTGTCGCCTGCACTAGTTTGTTTCCTCAGTTTAGTCAGTTTATATTCAAAGAAAGGTTTGAGATAAACTTTATCTACTATTAAAGAATGTTAAGATAAGTTTAAAATAAAGTAAGATAGGTTCAAAATAAAGTTAAAAAAAAATTGATTTTCTTTTTCAATTTGGGGGGGGGGGGGGGAGGGGAAATTTAATATTTTCACCCCCAACACTTTTTAAGGCCGTGCACGGCCCTGCCGCAGCTGCTTGCGTGCGTGCGTGCCGGCTAGGCAGCCGTCCATGGACCCCTCCCACCTCTATAGTCCAGCCGAGGTTTTTCGCACTTGTTCAATCAAACCTGAGGCGATCAGCGCCTCTATCGATGTTGGCTTCCACCGACGAGATCGACATAATCGATTACCCCTTCATCGATTCAGTTCCCCCTTCCACTGTCACGCCTGGCCCCACTCCTCCCCTACGACACGGTTTCTCTAGGAAGTTAGGGCGGGTGTTTATAAGGAACTGCACAGCCCATTTTCCTTCTTGCTGCTTGTTGATTCCATTTACTGCTCATCTTCATACATAGGGAACGCTTGCTTAGGATTGTCTCGTACGATGAGGAAATCGTATAGGGATATCTACACGAGGCAGGACTTTGGCTATTACCAAGGCAATGAACAGAGCCGCCATCTACACCGTACGTCATGCTGAGGTAAGACGGCGCTCCAGTGTTAACTGTTACATTGGAATATATTGGAAATTTGGTTTGCAGGCCGCAGGGTGGCGGGTTTCCCTCGACCCAGTTATTCAAAATTATTTTTCGTACTGCGATCCAAATTAATGTTTCATCTAACGTTAACTGTGTGCCTTCGGGGTATTCCTTGTAAACTGGTAGGTGAGTGCTTGTCATGAACGAGAATTTATTGTATTTTGAGTGGAACCACGACTTGCTGTGTAATATGTGCTTCGCCACAGAATTAAAACATTATTTGCCAGCGTAATAACTTTGCTAGTGCAGGCAAAATTTTAAGTTGCGTGTAATTTGTAACAAGATAGATGGCTACACCGGGCTGTAGATGCTGTCCGCCCGCCTTGCTAGGAACGTTAAATGTGCCATAGTATTGGAACACGCCTCTGTAATATGTACCTACAGGCTTTGTGGCCACAAGTCTTTTAGGTAATTTTTATGATAATATTACATGTTATGTGATTGTCCCTTTTTTCAGTAATTGGGGGTATTGGGCTTTTAAAAAGGTGCAGTTTCTATTCATATATTCAGTATTCATCAAGTGAAACCCTGACATGGCATGTTAGCCATTGTCATAGTCACATAAATTGCTGACGATTTAAATTATAATTTTAATTGAGCTTTTGTGGGAATTGCAAAGCTTAGGGCATTCCCTGATCAAATGCATCAGTATAATTTAATAGTGTTTATTCAGGGATACTTTCCTTCATTGATATCACCCGCTTCAGGCTAAAGTGTGTAGGGCGATTCTAATCCACATAAAAATATTTTCATTCCAGAGTTTTGCAAATCACTGAGATCTGAACCTTTGTTACAGTATTAAGATGGCCTATTTATTTTCTTATCAATTTGAACTTGGTCTTGGGCGAGAATTGACAAGTGGTAGCAATTTGTTACTGTTGGTAGTACTTCGTTAAGATGACAGGAAAGAATCTACAAGTATTTCGCCTTTTGCAGGAGTGTGAATAAATAAAAATCTACCAGAAGTAAGCTTATGACAAATGTTTGTAAAATATCTAACCCTGACTATCAAAGGCTTGGTTTGGTATCTTTGGTAATATTATATATATATATATATATATATATATATATGCTCGTGATTACGAGATTTAGTTCGAAAATGTTATATATATTTGTTCCCTATGCAATAATCATTTGTATAATCAATGTTTATAGTTACCAATGTATAAATATTTGTCAATTGAAGCATAATTCAGTAAGATATAATTAATGTAAGTAATTGGTCAATGCTGGTTGCATTTCCTCAAGTGTGATGGAAATAAGTTTATGAAAGTGTGTTGCCTTATTAAATGGTGTAAGAAAAAACATAAATGTATTTAGTAGTGACTTGCAAAAATTCTACATTTTGGTATTAACTGAGCCATGAATGTGTAATATGCTGTGGATCTCAGAAAGAAATATCATGTGTCGTTTATGGTCCTGCTGAGAGAGAAAGAGAGAGAGAGAGAGAGAGAGAGAGAGAGAGAGAGAGAGAGAGAGAGAGAGAGAGAGTGTGTGTGTGTGTGTGTGTTTAAGAATAGTATATTTGAGAGAATACCTCAAAAGAGCATGCTATTCAATGTTATGGATAAACTAAACTTCTCCTGTACTAGTATTTCTGAAATTGTGAGCAAACTGGTTTGTTTGAATAAAATGTATTCTGAATTAAACTGTGATTAATGCTTGTTCCTCCTTAGTACGGAACAAGTAAACTGCGCAACTCTGTTCTTTGCTCGCACCGTTGTCTTTTCTGCTTCATGTTAATCGAGATGTCGTACTAAGTAGGTTTCATATATGCATTGCGTAAAGAAGACCTCCAAGCATTCCTCGCTGATTTCGAGTGTCCATATAACAAGCCTGCTCCCATCGCCGAGCTACGTAGAGCTGCAGTAAATGCGTGGCGGCACCAGGACATTAAAATGGGGCCTACGCCCCAGCAGGCTGTCTCGGTGAGTGCGTCACTAGGGGTTCCGAATTATTTGAAACTTTTTCATTTCTCCCTTCAGAGCCTTGTTCCCTTGACCAGCCCCGAACCAGTACATATGTTTAATTTGTTTCATAGCCAGTGCGCATATCGCAAGTTTAAGTCTAGTATCAGAGGACTGTCTTTTGAAAGGGATTGCAATTAAGTGCCAAGGATATGTTTTGCAGCAATTACAAGAGGAATTTAGGTACTTATAAGGAAGTGCATTTTTATGTTTGAAGCTACGTGTCTTAGATGCAATGTTTCCATGTAGAGTGCGACAGTAGTGTGAATGGGATTATGTTTACCAATTTCAGGATCCAGGGAAACCCACGTTTTAATTTATAAATTCAGTTTCTGCCTTTCATGTTGCCTTGTGTATGCAACTTACTGAGTTAGAACTAGTTAAAATTATAATAGATCATTTAGCACCCCACGTGCGAATCTTTCGTACCTTAGCTATTATTCGTAGTTCTTTGCACGAATTATGCAGGCTGGCAGTAGAAGTGCATGACCTTCTGGTTGCCGTACGTAAATACCGCGTTTGTCACCCAGTTGGGCCACATGTAGGAAAAAACACAGAAGATGTTTCTGATCAGTTAACACCGCTGCAGGATTTGGTTACAAATAGGCGATCTATACACTGCAGTAACTGCGTGCTTCGAGGTCATGCGGCTGGTTTTTGTTCTGAAAGAAAGCGCGCATTGGCTGAACGTAAGTGCTTCAAATGTCGAGAGGCGTGAGTCGTCTGGTTGGGAAGTAAAGAAATCCCCGCATGTGTTATCCAAATGTATGGTCCTGGTTACCTGTGGTAATCGTAATATTTAGCATAATGGATACTGGGGTGAGCCATTGTGTGATTAGGGAATCTTTTTTGCAATATCTTTTACAAAATAAAATGGTGTTTCAGCACCATTTAAATTCCAATGTTGATAAATGTTTGAGTATTGCTAATGGGAATGTAATCAGAAGTAGTAAGTTGGCTAAGATCCATTTCAAAATCGGCCATTACTCATGGTCCCTGCCATTTTGGATGTTTTTAGAAATTTCACATAATATTATTCTTGGTTTAGATTTTTTGGGGAAGACTTGTTGATCAGATTTTTTATCGTTCGGATTTGCTCGTAATATTCGTGTGGGGCTTAGGGAAGACATTTTCGGCCAGGGTTTAGATCTGGTGTTAGAGGAAAGTAGGGATGTCAGTAGTTTTCAGGACAAGTTGCACAAGTTAAAAAAAAATGAATCCAGTTATGTTATCACATCGCATATTGGTAAGTGTGACGTCTTGCCGCGGCTCCTCTTCAGCCCTTGCATGTCATCTTCCCTGTTGCTGTAAAAATTCTTGCAATTCCTTCTTGAGGGCGCTCACTTCCTGTTTCATTTCCTGCTCAACACTGTCGATCCTTTCATTAACACTGTCTCTCACGCTGTCAATATTCTGGTCCACACAGTCTATTTTATTGTTCACTAATTCGTTCTACATTCTCATTCCCACTTTCTATCTTCCGGTCTACATTCTCATTAAAACTGTCTACATTTCTGTCTACATTTTCGTTTACACTGTATATTTTTGTCTACTACTTCGCTAACACTGTGTATTTTCTTGTCTACTAATTCACTAACACTATTAATTTGACTATTTACACTACTAATTTGACTATTTACAGATTCATTACCACTAATAATTTGGATATTTACATATCCACTAACACTAATACTATGGCTGTTTACAGATTCACTAAAACTATCTATTTTACTAGTTACATTTTCATTTACATTACTAATTTGGCCGCTTAGTGTTACAATAAAAGCACAAAGTGCTCCTATGTTTGCCGACATTTTCCTAGTTAACATCGCAAAATCTCAAAACAATTCCTTGACCTATTGCTACGAATATTGCGATATTTACTCATTTTATCCTGTCAGTCAATATCCTACTTTAATATTAATTACATTTATTTTGTATTAAATTGCCTCCATCCCACTTCTAATACCAGTGTTAACAAGTTCGTTAAGGAATGGAGCCCTTAGTTAAATAAAAGGGTTAATTATAATTTCCTTATTTTATTTACAACTACAAACCATATTCTCACGACAAATTGTTATCACTCACTGTTTACAATTAATAACTTCAATTAATACAACTTATAATTAACTCAAATAAATGAATGAAATTAAATAATTAAAACTCAGTCCCTGCAGACAGTTTTTTGAAATCTATTAATTTGCCTCATATGGGCAGTTTTTCAAAATCTAGTCATTTGCCTCATACATTATGTGTTCATATTTGACAGTTCCAATATTTACAAAAAACCATATTACATGTCAGTTCAGTGCCACCTCAGTTCAGTCCATGTCCCACCAGTCCGCAATGTTCTAGAGTTCTCCGATTTCCCTCACGCACATAAGGCTTCACTCGCCAGGTTTCACGCCCTCTCGCCCATTCACACCAAGAACACCTCGTCCGCAGACGTATCACACCTAACTTCGAGCCCACACTCATCTAGATGGCATTGGCCAACGATTACTGGCCATTGGATCTCTGCGGTATTTATACAATCGTAGGTCATTAGCCAGAAATTTCGCTAATTCCTTAGTGCTAGCTGCAGGGTGTAAAAATATGTATGCTTGGGGTTACAAGTGTTGGTACGACAGTGTTATTTATATTTACTCCCTATGCAATAACAAATTGTATAATCAATGTCTATAGTTACCAAGGTATAAATATATGTCAATTGAAGCATAATTCAGTGAGATAAAATTAATGTCAGTAATTGGTCACTGCTGGTTGCATTTCACCAAGTGTGATAGAAATAACTTTATTAAAGTGTGTTACCTTATTAAATGGTGTGAAAACAGAATGGTAACTAGGATGATTGCTTGTAAAATATTTAGCCATGTCTTTTAACAAATTAACTGCAAAACCCCTTTTAAAAACAAACTTTTATTTATAACCGTACTAAAAACTAGATAAATAATTATAGCAGTAGTTACACAATTTGTAGAACGTGTAAGATGGGGACGAACAGCCGTAATAAACTTGATTACAAATTAACAATTTTGTATCAGTTTATTTTTAGTATATAAAAACTTGGCGCAGTATAGAACGGATACCTCATTAGCGTAAGCGTAGTAAGCACATATCTTATGTAAGACTCTTAATTAGTCGCGTCAAGCTTTTATATACTAAATATAAATTGATACACAAATATTAATTCGTAGTAAAGTTTATTACGGCCGTTCTTCCACGTCGACAAGTTCTACAGATTGTGTAAATACTACTATAATTATTTTTATCTTTTTAGTGCATTTATAAATATAAGTTAGTTTTTAAAAGGTTTTTCGTAAAGTTATTTTTCACTTTTTAGTCCTACCAATTTATTTTTTATTATAAAGGTAGACTATTTGTACATTCACAGACTCGTCCGTCATCGGTATCGCTTGCGATTCCGATGACGGCAGAGTCTGAATGTATAAATAGGCTACCTATATAATAATAATAAAAATAATTATTGAGACTAAAAAGATTAAAAATGTGTAGTTAAACACTTCAGGCTGCAACCTGATGAACAGTGGTGCAGAAAAAATATGTGAGACTAAAAAGACTAAAATTTATCAGTATATATATATATATATATATATATATATATATATATATATATATATATATATATATATATATATACATATAGTTACATCCGTTAATTGCATTTATTTTAATTACTATTGCTATCACTATGTCACACTGACTGCAAAAATTTCAAATGTATTTACATGTTATATATTTCACAAGTCACTCTTCTATGGATCCTTTTAATTACCTTGATAATATTTTAACAATATTTATAAAATCTTATCCTTCTTTGCTATTTAACATCTAAAACGAATAAAATTAAATTTCTTACTTTAATAATTAATACACACTTCCCTTAAACTGAACTTATTATCTCTATGACACCCTTATCTCCGTTTTCACATAAACACGAACATCATTGCCGGGCAAAAAAATCCACACCCCCGGAAGGAGGGAGGGGGAAGGGTCAACTACCCTAGCTCGCCCCTTCCCCCTAGGGGGGGTTATCGATGTTGCATGAGTGAACCAATCAGAATAAAGTTTTTCCGCTATGACCGTCGGTTATTCGCGGGCAGACATATAAGACCCTGACAGTTCAAACTACCCAGTCACGAACGTGGCTCTAAACTAAAGTGCGTTGGAACACAACTTGTCCTGAAATCTTTTCGTGAGAAACAGGTGTCCCCAATCATTTGTAATTGTTATTTGGACTTATAATATAAATGCTAATTTTTAACCCAGATTTGTTTTGTGTTTTCCTTTTTTTTTAATTTCGGCTGTACCTATGGTTACCAAAACATACCTACTTAATCGAATATAACCTAATTTAACCTAGCAATAGGGACACTTGAATTTCGCGAAAATATTTCCACATAGGCTAGATTTTAATACCCTACGAGCGTACCAGCAGTTTACTTTTGCTTATTGGCAGCGCGTGTTTGTGAGAAGACATTTTCTAAGTTGATTGGCCAATCAGAATTAAGTTACTGCCATAATTTTCGTCTCTGGTTCGTGGGCAGATACTTAAGATGCGCAATATCTACATCACCAAATCACAAAAGTGGATCTGAGCTAAAGTGTTATGAAATACAACTGGTCGTGAAATCTTTTCGCGAAATTCGTGTGTCCCTACCTATCAATGTCAAATTAAAATTTTAATTCTCGTTTAAAGTTTTCGGCATAGAAAAGAAATCACACGAACAAATGGAGGGGCGAGACTTGGACAGCTCTTTACATCGAGGTCTTGAGAGTTGACGAGGGTGAAGTGAGGTAAGCACAGAGAAGCGCCGGAATGCCAGAACAGGAGAAATGGGATATCCCTGAGAAAACCCACCGACCAGCGGCATTGTGCGACACGATTCCCACGTGCGAAAATCCGGCAGCGGATCCCTCCGGTAATAGAACCCAGTTCGCTTTGGTGGGGGCGAGTAGTGTAACCACTATACCACCGCGACTTTGTAGTGTCGGTGCGGTAATTACTTCTAGCGTTGACCCAATCATTGTATTAGTATAAATTCTTTAGCAAAGTTTCAATGCCCGTCCCGCAAATACTTAATAGGTTTCTCACCCGAAAATTTGGAGATAAAGTACATTTTAAGATACCTTTGCATAGCTATGTTGGAGTGTCGCAAAATTGTGTTCCTAAAGTGCATGACGTCTTGAAAGTGCAATTGACTTAGATCAATGCACTACGCACACATTTAAAATTTTCTTAAAAATAGATATGCAAATAGTGTACCACGTTAAAAATGAACGTCTTTGTTGACATGTACCCTAACAAACCTGATTTATTTTTACATTTGACACTTTGCGCATCGCGCCTCCCCCAGGGTATGGTGGCGTAACATTGTCCCTACTAGCCTCCCACCAGGATGCGGTTGATTGCAGTATCTCTACTCGCCTCTCACCAGGGCGTGGTGGTGTAGCATTTTCGCTACTCGCCTCCCACCAGCACATGGTGAAGTAGCAGTGTTGCTACTCGCCTCCCACCAGGCCGTGGTGAAGTAGCAGTGTCGCTACTTGTCTCCCACCAGGGCTAGGTGGTGTAGCAGTGTCGCTACTCGCCTCCCACCATTGTGCGTTGGATTTCAGTGGCGCTACTCGCCTCCCACCTGGTCGCCGTGGAGTAGCAGTGTCTCTACTCGCCTCCCACCATGGTGCGGTGGAGTTGCAGTGTCGCTACTCGCATCCCACCAGGACGTGGTGGAGTAGCAGTGTCGCTACTCGCCTCCCACCAAGTCGTGTTGGAGTAGCGGTGTCGCTACTCGCATCCAACTATGGCGCGATGGAGTAGCAGTGGCGATACTCGCCTCCCTCCAGGGCATGGTGGAGTTGCAGTGTCTCTACTCGCCTCCCACCACGGTGCGGTGGAGTAGCAGTGTCGCTACTCGCCACCCACCGGGTCGCGGTGGAGTAGCAGAGTCGCTGCTCTCCTCCCACTAAGGCGCTATGTATTGTAGTGTCGCTACTCGCCTCCCACCAGGAAGCAGTGGAGTATCAGTGTCGCTACTCACCTACCACCAGGGCGCAGTGAAGTTACAGTGTAGATACTCGCCTCCCACCAGGGTACGGTGGAGCAGCATTGTCGCTTATCGCCTCTCACCAGGGCATGGTGGAGTAGCAGTGTAACTACACACCACCCACAAATGGCGCGGGGAGTAACACAGTCGCTACTCGCCTCCCACCTGGACACGGTGTCGCTACTCGCCTCTCACCAAGGCACGTTGGAGTAACAGTGCGTCTATTCGCCTCCCACCAGGTCGCGGTGGAGTAGCAGTGGCGCATCTCGCCTCCCACCAGGGCGTGGTGGTGTAGCAGTTTCTATATTACTCACCTCCCACAAGGGTGCGGTTGATTGCTATGTCGCTACTCGCCTCCCACCTGGTCGCAGTTTATTAGCAGTGTCGCTACTCGCTCCCCACCAGGGTGCTGTGGAGTTGCAGTGTCGCTACACGCCTTCCCCAGGTCGTGATGGAGTAGCAGTGTAACTACACGCCTCTTACCAGGTAGCAGTGGATTGCAGGCGCGGTGGAGTACAGTATCGCTATACGCCTCTCACCAGGGTGCGGTGGAGTAGCAGAGTCGCTACTCCCTTCTCACCTGGTGCTGTGGATTGCAGTGTCGCTACTCACCTCCCACCAGGGCGTGGTGGATTGCAATGTCGCTGCTCGCCTCCAACCAGGGCGCGGTGGATTGCAGTAAAGCTACTCGCCTCCCACCATGGCGAAGTGGAGAACCAATGTCGTTACTTGCCTCCCACCAGGGTGCAGTAGATTGCAGTGTCACTACTCACCTCCCGCCAGGGCGCGGTTGATTGCAGTATCGCTACTCACTTCCCACCAGGTTGCGGTGGATTGCAGTGTCGCTACTCGCCTCCCACCAGAGTGTGGTGTATTACAGTATCGATTCTCGCCTCCCACCAGGTTGCGGTTGATTGCAGTGTCGCTACTCGCTTGCCACCAGGGTATGGTGGAATCAGTGTCGCTACTCGCCTCCCACCTGGGAGCAGTGGAGTAGAAGTGTCGTTATTCGACTCCGACAAGGGCGCGGTGTAGTAAACAGTGTCGCTACTCGCCTCCCATCAGGGCGCGGTGGAGTTTCAGTGTCTCTGCTCGCCTCCCACCATGGTGCGGTGGAGTAGCAGTGTCGCTACTCGCCTCCTACCAGGGCGTGATGGAGTACTAGTGTCGCTACTCGCATCCCACCAGGGCACGGTGAAGTAGGAGTGTCGCTACTCGCCTCCCACCAGGGCGTGGTGAAGTAGCAGTATTGCTTCTCGCCTCCCACCAGGGAGCAGTGAAGTAGAAGTGTCGCTACTCGCCTCCCACCAGGGCGTGATCTAGTAGTATTGTCGCTACTCGCATCCCACCAGGGCGCGGTGGAGTAGCAGTATCGATACTCGCCTCCCGCCAGGTCGCTGTGGAGTTGCAGTGTCGCTCCTCGCCTCCCACAATGGCGCGGTGGAGTCGCAGTGTCGCTACTTGCCTCCCACCAGGGAGCGGTGGAATAGCAGTGTCGCTACTCCCCTCCCACCAGGACGCGATGGGGTCGCGCGGGGTTTCACGTGTGTGGAGGGCTTTCCGTTGGCCGCCAGGTTTTCTCGAGCCACTCCTCTCTTTTACTCGCCCTTACATTCCACCTATGCTCTATCTTTGCTTCATGTCACCCTCACCGGCGTGCAATACCTCACTGGAAAGACTTCCACTAGCAAATAAATATACCGTTTTACGAGTTGCAACGAACAAAACTTTGTTCGGCATTGTACCGCCAGAATCGACATGACTAGCTGTCGTATACCGGTAAGAACTAAATTTTATTTGTTCTTCATTTTAACGGCGACAGTTGTTTTCGAGGCTGCAGCGAATCGCCTTCTGAAGCATGCGCCAGACGCTTAGTCCTTCCGTCCCTTAAGGTCAGCTTTCATAACTCTATTATATAACTATCTCTATTTACCATCTTAGCACAAAAGTACGAAACTCAATACTGTAAGAAGGCGTTGATAAAAAAACAAATAAAAACATGTCAAATGTGTAAATGATTACACCGAATAATATATATTTGAAAATTATTGTATAACATAAAAGAGTATAACATTTATATACAAAAAATCTACTTTCATACTTGAATACATTATCATAGCATAAGTGTTTAAAGAAAATGAACTCAAAAATTATTACAACTAATCGCAAGGAAAATATTGATAAATAAATGTTATTTAAAAATCTTGGATATAAAACCAAATAATATTAAAATCACCCGTACATTACATATATTCTCCCCTGATCGTTTCCCATGTTGTTAAAATAGTAAGGAGTGCTCCATTCCTCTCTAAAATAAAATCTATTCTCCGTCCTCTGGATAACTGGTTCTTCACTTCGTTATAATAAAGAATGTATCGACGGTTGCCAACTCTCTCGAAGTACAAAATACTTCCTTGGAGGGGGGACAGGTCAGTTTCAACAACGTCACGCCGTGCCACTTGGTCGAGCACACGTATGAGGGGTGGTGTGGGGGGGGGGGGGGGGGCTCAGCCGTCCTCAGTTCAAGGAGACAGAGATGTCGCCCCATGTGACGTCACACCAGTCGGGTGATTCTGCCAGAACTTAAACAACGGAGTCTCGAGAGGCAATGGGGGTGAAATGAGACGATATAGGAGCATCGCCGGAATGTAAGGGCGGGGGAAACGGGAGATCACAGAGAAAACCCGCCGAGCAACGTCCGCCACAATTCCCACTTGCGACAAGCAGTGTGAGCTCTAGGCGGTAGCAGCGCTGACGATGAGCGCGAGTCTGTCGACGGGATCGGCGGCGATCAATATGCCATCCCTCTCCGCCCCTGCCCCGAGGAATATACTAGCACGTAGAGCCGCTGGTTGGCTTACACCCCGCCCCCAGACGGCACGTGACGCCATCTTGGACCCGCTGCTCCACAAGACATGTTGTTAGGGGTAGCGAAACTTCGCTGTTGTATTTAGAGAACGGAAAAAATGTCGAGTTCAATGACCTCCAGGTCACACTCCACAGCCTTATGTATAAATATTACGATGTTAGCTGCTGTCAGAGTGGAAGGCGACGTATGGGACAGCGTTCTCCAGGAGGTGTCAAACACAGTTTGGGCCAATTGGCGTGATTCAAATTCCAGCTTGTCTCAAAATGAATCCGCGAATTCTTCAGGTCTCTAGTTATATTTAAAAACACTGGAGGGTTGTTCACCTATCTTGATTGTCTAAATTTACTTTTAGACTCGTGTTACCGAACTGTCTGCACACGAATTACGTAGGAGCAGTGCCGATGTTGCCGAATTCTGAGTGCATGGCTCGGTCAAATTTGAAAACGCCTTCTCAAGTAGACAGCTTCCAATGACAATAGACAGACTGCTGTTGGGGGCTTAAATAGTCGTGATGTCTACCGTGTACTCATATTTTTTCACGAAAAATCACTAGCTCAACATGTATTCTATTCACAGTTTCTTCACACTGATTGAATCAAACCTTCTGAAAAATCACCCCAGTGTTTTATATTTGTGTTAACATATAAATACCTTATTTTTGGTTAAACTGAATTTTAAATTCTAATTCACCTATATATTGTAATATTCCAATTATAATTGAAATAAAAACAAGCAGGGAGGAAATAGGTGTGTTGGTAATGCCTGGTAAGTAATAGTTCTTATACAAAATATTATTACACTAAGTACGCATGAATGCGGGTCGTTCTCTTTTTAGTGAAATTTATCAGACGTAGTTAAGCTTTGTTTGCATGAGGCGGAGGAATAACCTGGAAGTAGAACTTTAGCAGGACATCAGAATTGTTGGAAGTAACCATGAATGGACTATATGCACAGAGCATAGGAAGTAACAATATACCCACTTAATAATTAACACTTACAACACTAGCCGAAAATTCGTTAGGAAAATCACTGTTTCCAACAGACTAGATCTGATACGTGTACTTGCGCCAGTAGAAGGATTGGCATCTTATTTATTTGTTGCAGTTTGATTCCGCTATGTCTTTATAGGCTGTTAACTGTAAAGTGAGCACTTCTGAAAGCCCTGATTGAAAATCTACTTGTATGCACAATGTGTATTCTTCTGCCGTATGCAACATTAACATTGCCATGGGCATGATATTTTTATTCGTGTATTGCTGAAGTGAAACTGTGGAAAAATTATAAAAGTAAACACTAAACAAATTTGCTCGTTATAAAAACATTATATTAGTTTTCAAATATGTTTACTGTCAATTTTTATTGTAAATTAAGAAATGGGACTCGCCTTACTATCCCACCCTCGTGACCAACTTTACTGAGCGCATGACAGTCAGTGCATCTGTTAAAACATATGTAGGAAGGTGTAGTGATATTTTTCCAAAATAGATTTCAAAAGAGTTGTGGGGCCGCGGTGGTGTAGAGGTCAGACTACTCGCCTTACACCAAGGCGAATCGGGTTCGATACCCGGCGGAGCCGCTTACGGACCTTCGCACGTGGGAATCGGGCCGGACGATGCCGCTGGTCTGCGGGTCCTCTCAGAACTCTCCCGTTTCCCCCGCCTCCCCATTCCAGCGCCGCTACAGACTCGCCTCACTTCACCCTCATCGGCTCTCAAGAACACGATTTTAAGAGCGGCACAATAATCTTCACTCAGTCACTCACTCAAAAGTGTCCACTTTACCGCGAAGAGCCTCAACTCACTTGTGCACACAGAGCTCACCAATTGAGCCGAGAAATGTCTGTTAACGGTCGACTGTGTTAGAGGGCGTGGCCGTCTCCAAGTGCAAATAACTTTAGAGATTTCAGCGAATAGTGCATGTCAGTTCGTTATGCTGAGTCAAGTATTTTACCACGTAGCTTTTTCTTTCGATTGTACGATGTACTAAGAGTTATTTTTTCTCGCTATGGAATAGCTTTAACAGATGGGTGTGCGATATTAATAAGAGAAAAAATATTAATTAATCGCTTCTCCGTATGGCATACAAGTAACGTGCTCAAAGTGTTAAGAATACGTAGGCTAAACAGCCACTTACACCATAGAGTGAGTATGAGGTAGAGTGATCACTCTAGCTGCAGAAAATCAGTTTCCGTGTCCTAACATTCAACTGATTTCCTACGCCAACGCGACTATTGTAACGAAGAGGATAAAATTTGAGGATAGAACAATGTTTATGTAAACAAGTAGTTTGAAACGTTTCTTCCTCTAACGAATTTTTAATGTCGTTAGATTCATTTTATTGATATACATGGCGTGTCTTTTGAAAATAAAGATATAGGAAAACTCGTTTATCACTGTCAACCATGTGAACTTTACAGGTGTATTGGTAGGGGCCCGTAAAATTTGCGCTATTGTTTGGCATCAGGCTAATCTTCACAGTACTGCATGTACTCGAGCTGGCGTCGTTTCTCCACTGGCTGCTGCACTATTGTGAAGTCACGCTATTTCTGACTCGACTGCACGTGATTGGAGCACACAATTGTGAAGTGTTCATTTATTGACGCAGAGTTACCCAGGGCGTGTCAAATTAAGCATGATCCAATGTCAAACGAATCGCAAAGGTAAGAGGTGTTTGAAATTTAACGTGTCCTCGAATGATAAACGCTAATTTTGCAGGTCTTTACGTATTAGTGTGGTGTAGGTAAATATTGGGTATATGCGTAGAAGGCGAAAATCCTGTCCACTTCACATTTAGTCTATGACTCGACTTGCAGCCGCACATGCTGGCCAACAATATGGCGTCACTGGCCAGCAAGATGCCACAACGTTGTTCGCCAATAAGCGCCTGGTAATAAACTCGCGAGACAGCAGCCTAGCCGATATGTAGGGACAGGGCAATTCCACGTTTTACACGACCAGGTGGCACATGATTCGGAACTTGTTTTCGTGCAGGTCTGTTATTGGCTCAGTTCACTTGGCTCAGTATGATAAACTGTGCTCCAACCGCAAACGTAGAAGAAATACTTACACTTGTGCTTGAAGTACAGCTTGTCCTAAAATCAATAAGCGAAAATTCCCAGTCTTTCCCAATAGGTAGGGGTAGTGAAATTTCGCTAAAATATTTCAAGACAAGTTTTTACTTTGATAAAATATCACGTTGGTTGGCATATTCCAAAAAGTGAAAATATACATTCTTATGTTTTCAGTAATAAATTCACCGAGCTTAAGGAAACTATCACATCAATGCGTTACCCTAAATGTATGAATGCGTCAATGATTTTTTCAACTCTAACTACAGCAGCGCCGTTTTATTGAATATCAAATTAGCTAAACAATTTTGGTGTTGCGACTTTAGGATACCAAATAATTTAAATAACTGTATCGGCTGTCATCAGTTCAAAATTTTTTTTGAAAATTGTAGCAACATACTATCATGAAAAAACACTTATGTATATTTCGGTTGGCATCGGTTTTTGCTCAGATAAACTTTTCATTCCTTTCGAATATCTTGTTCCGCCACTCTGAAAAATTCAAATTCTTCGACGTACGAATGAAGTGTACACAAATAGACGTTCCTTGCGCTGTTACTCAATTAACGGCGCTGCCTACAAAGTTTACAGCCGCGGAGTTATTGGCTACTCACGGAAATGTGAGCACTTTTGAAAGCCCTCAAATTTGGAATAATCGTCATTAAATATATATTATTTTAGCTTCAGTGCTGTGAAATATACAGACTGTGTGGTTATTGGATTAAATACGGCTGAAATAGAAACGTAACTAGGGGCTAAAAAGTGCTCGCTTTAACGTGAACAGCGTTAAAGGAATTGATGTTAGCGAAATTCTTTCTCAATACACCAAATGTAAATATCATCTGTTTCAAACGAAAAGAAAGTAATCAGCACAACTTTATCATGGAACACTGCCACTTTAAGAAATTTTCAAAAAATATTATTCATCCATTAATTTTTGTAAAACGTAAATTTCCATTTTGAAACTTGAAAAAAATCTAATACAAAGATTGGCATGATTAATTAACGTACCAGTATTCCTTAAGAAAAGTCACGTAGAATATTTTTTGTTCGAAGCAGTTCTCTTAGAAACTGACGCACTGAGAAGGAACATTGATACTTATAATAAACTCAAGGTTACTTCCAAACTTTCTGAAGTCCGGATTAAGTCATTCCTGAGCGTTGGGCAAACAAAGCTTAACCAGTATAGAAAATTTCACCAACGGGACAACGCGTCACATTCATGCGCGCTCAGAGTAGTAATATTTTGCATAAGAACTACTTCTTACAGGTAATTACAAACACATCTGTTTCCTCACTGTTTTTATTCATATTAGTTATAAATGTAATACTATAATTTATAGATAAAATATATGCCCAATTTCAATTTAACCAAAAATAAGGTAAGATACTTAAATATTGATAGAAGCATAACACGCTTGTGATACTTGGCATATTTCCAAAATAAACGAAAACGTCAAACATGGGGTTATTTTTCAAAGGTTAGATTAAAATAGTTTGAATAAACCGCGAACAGACTAGAAAATGTGTGGCTATAGGCGAGGCGTTGTAGTCAGCGCCCGAAACAGAACTGTAGTTATAGGCTGTTCATGGCTAAGTGAGCACTTCCGAGGCCCTAGATACTTTTTCTTTCCAGCCATTTTTTTTTTAATTTAACAAATTTTTCTTAAAAATAAATATTGCCGTGTAAGTAGTAAACAAAATGGGCCTTATTCATAGTCAGAGCTTCGTCCAAGGATGATCCAGAGATGATCTTCCTCGGAGTTTATCTGGGGTTAATCCGGACTAAGAATAAACTAACTATATAGTATTCATAAACCCCGACCAGAGTAGGACTAACGTTAGTCCAAGGATCATGGACGTACACAGTTGTCAAGTTTACTGCGCAAGCGCATTGCAGCGCTAAATACTATATAAGTTATTTACAAAAAAAAATGTTTTTTCTTTCAAATTTAATACTAATTTACAATAATCTTAATGTACATACTGTGAAATGAATTGAAAATAAAAGTATACGTTTTGTAAATATAAATATAGTTTACACGGCAACGTTGGAATATAAAAAGTGTATATAAAATATCTTGGCCCAATATTTGGTTTTGATTATTTCCATTCAAAAGTGATGTTCTTGGTAATGTGCCTGCTCGTATAAACAAATCACGTTATTCATTACATTAACGTCACTTTATTTGTTTTATCCTTGTTTTATGACTGCATCATATATGACAATACTGCAAGACGATAAAGTTAATATACTAATATCTTATTATTCCATATTGATTTGTTAAATTTTCATAGCGCACCCCTGTGCACTGGTAATATGGGCTGGTTTCATTTTATTACGTCAATACTGTCTTTATAATGATGTTAAATGTGTATTGTAATGTTAAATACATTACAAAAATACATTATAAACTGTTTAAAATTCTATCTCCCAAAAGAGGTTCGAACTTGCATTCTTCTATACATCAGACCACGATGTTACAATTGCGCTACCAATACACTTCGGCTGTAAAAGTATACTTTGATATAGATATATAACTAAAGCTTGATATTTATTAAAATTCTCTTTGCGTGTATTAATATCACGTCTCCTAAGAATTTGTTTTCGGAGAAGGTATTTGACTGACACAAAAATTTAAAGGCATTGCAGTAGCTAAAAACTGATGTATTATTAGGCTTATGGTGTATATTTCCTTTGAATTAATATTCACGGAACATTTCATTCGTTAGGTCGGCATATGTTTGCATACGAACGGATAGAACCGACCTTAAAAGTAATATTTATGTTTCGTAAACTTTATCTAGCTTTCACTGGCATGTAATATTAACGAAACTGTCGTATTTTATGTTCACCATGTTTGTCTTTGACCTTAAAACTTCGTTAATCCTACCCTCAGTTCGGACTAAAAGTTATGCCGTACTAAAGCAAGATGATCCTCAGACTAGCAAAAAATCTCTCTGAATACGAAAAAGTTTGGTCGGAGGATGATCTTTTCTTCGTCCGGACTAAAAACGACTGTGAATAAGGCCCAATGTGTATATTTCACAGCACTAAAAATAAAAAATAAAAATATTTATTGATTATCATTCCAAATAAGAGGACTTTCACAAGTGCTCACTTTACCGTGAATATTCTATACTTAGAGACCTACAAAATTCGCGTTATTATTTGGCATCAGGCTAAACTTCACAGTACTGTACACACACGAGCTGGAGTAGTTTCTCCACTGGCTGCTGCGTAGATGTGAAGTCAAGCCCTTTCTGACTGGACTACACGTGATTGGACTACACAAATGTGAAGTGTTCATTTATTGGCGCAGTGTTACACAGGGCGTGTCAAATAAAGTACTGTCGAATGAGGAACTTATTGCAGAGGTACATATGTTTGAAGTTTAACGTGTCACCAGATAATAACGCGAATTTTACAGGTATCTCTGCCTATACTCGTTTTTGCATTGCTGGGTTTTGAAACATGCGTGTGGGTACGGCAGATTTATTTAGCGACGATGTAGGTCACATGCGCTCCCCACGTGACGAGTCTGGAGCATAGACTGAAGATTAGGTAGGAACGATCTCGCTGGCTTCGCACAACCAGTCTTCGTCTCCCAACATTGAACTGCTTTTCTACCAATGACAGCGTGGGTTGGATTTGAGATTAGAACCCTGATTAGGACGCAATTGCTTCAGTTGTTTGTATACTTCATCTAACCAATTTGTAGGGATAGGAAAAATTCGCGAGTTCAATGACCTGTAGGTTAGACTCCACAGTCATGTGTATACTCGAGCTTCAGATGTTTGTTCAATGGCTGCTACTCCAGAGAGTATCCACTGTTATTTCATACCTGGCAATATGGCACTCGCCACTTGTTTCCTTGCCAAGTGTGCTATTGGCTTAGTGTCTAAAGAACTGTGATCCTATTGCAAACTCAACTTTAGTGTACACTTGTCCTGAAATGAACTCGCGAAATGTTCCTATCCCTACCAATTTGTAACACAGTTAAATTTAATTCAAATAGGTAAAAGTGGTTGAATATTGAAAACTGAGATATAAACTACCACGTTCGTCACTGATGGCCATGTGACTTTGACAGCAGTGTTGGTGTGGGGTAGGTGAATGTTGGGTACGCGTGCAGAACAAGCGGTCTAGCTCATCTTAAGCCTACGTCGCGTGACAGCACGAGACGCCCAGCAGGGCGAGGTGACGAACACTGACCTCTTGCGCAGGTGGCAGAAGATGGCTTTCCATCGCGTCGACATGGCATGGCCGGCGCCACATCTCCCTCGACGTCTACACACTACACTCGGCGTCGCGCGCGCGGACAATATGGCGCCCGGCGGCACGCGACTCTCACAGCGACAGCAGCAGACTGACGCTCCGCCTCCCCTCCCCTTCCCCCACCCCTCCCCGACATGGCGCGCGCAGGCGTCTGGGCGCCCAGTGCTGCCAACACACCCACCGCTCTCTACCCTGCACCCACACACCTCCGCTCTACACCCAACTGTACCTTTACACGTGGTTACTTCACACTTTTGAATCAAACTTTTAAAATAGTATCCCCATGTATGACGTGTCTAAACACGTCACGAATTACAAACGTTTTGTACATAGGTTAATATTAAATAGCATAATTTTTGTTTAAATTGAACTTTAACTTGTATTTTACGTACAAATTACTGTATGCATATTGAGATTTAAGGTTCAGTTGAGCATATATATACATGTTATTGAACTTGTCAGTGTATTACATATTACATATGCACATGTACTTATATTATGTTTATTAAATTTGCATACCACATGCATCCAATATACTTTGGATAGGATCTGACAAAATTATTATAGTTTTTATTTATATATGCAAATATTTACACTCAGTGACATTACATAAATATAAAAAATAGTATAATAGAAAAGAGTATAATTTAAATACATTTTAATTCCAACATGCATACAAATACATCAACTTACTCTCGACGCGAGTTAATTCCACTTTCACTACGTGTTGACTCCGATCCGAGTTCCGTACAGTCAAACATTTTACTCTGAAGTCTCTGTATGAGAAGGACTCCAGTGGGTTGCATACATAGGCACACGCACATAGGGAGGTGCAAATCGCGAAGTAAAGATCAGCTATTACGGGATTAGAAATACAACATAATGATATATCGTAACATATTTATTCCAAATAGTTAGAGATGAGGGTTTATCGCAGGAAGAGTGGACTATTTGCTAAAAGTTTTCTTTCCTTATTGGCTCTCATGCATGTATGAAGCTACTACCATATTTCACTGGGTCAATAGGGATTCTGTTACTTTAAGGCAGAACGTTCGTCATTGGTCTGCAAATAACTTATCCGAGTCAAAACTTTGTCCACCAATCATGAAAGAATATACTAGTTAGAGTGTTATGGAAGATATGTTGGCTCAAATAATTTTCGCGATTTTCCATCATCTCTAGAAATAGTATGTATTACATCATACTCATTTTTAATTCAGTAGTCGTTTCAAACACTCAGACTGCCTAGTGAAAATAACATATTGGCAAGATTCTTTAGCATTGTCCTAATTACATGATGCAAGGGGGTGAGTGCAGCTGCACCCCTCCACCCCCTCTTCACACGTCTATGGTTGCATATGATTTGTCTGATCCTATGCTGCCGTTTCGTTACTGACTAGGAATATACAGGATGTGTCATATTAATAGTAGTCAAACTGTTTAAGTAGCGCAAATGTTTTAATTTGAGCAAGTCATGAAATCAACAGGCGATTCTTTAGTATGATAATTTTCACCTTTTCTTTATTCGCGCAAATGATTAGGGGCGATGTGGAGCCCGGCGGGGACACAATATTCCTTGCTCTGCTGGTCGAGTGTTTTGTTTTCCATGGCAGGTGCCGCACGGGCGATGATGTAACAACTGCGACAGAAGGCCGATCCACCACCCTCCCGTAGTTCCAACACCATAGAGAGAGAGAGAGAGAGAGAGAGAGAGAGCTAAGCGCACGTATAGGCAGTTCACGTTAAGGTGGTCCTTTTAAAACCCTCAAAACAGCCATAAAACAAGAATAAATATGTTTTATCGCAGCCTAAGGGATTAACTTTTGATACTGGTGAAATGTATACACTAGGTTTATTAGCCTCATGGCGACTTTAATAAGTACTCGCTTTATTGTAAATGACCTACAGCTACACTTGTGCCAACGAAACAACGCCGCAAAATATAGGGATTTTTTTAACTTGTATCGAAATTTCGTGCGCGCATTAAAATCCAGCAATTAATAATACCAGTAATTATTTTTTGACTTGCCTTTTCATTGAACTCGCTACTTTATTTGAAATATCACACTTTGGAGTAGAGAGGAGACAAAGTTATAGTAGAAACCCACATGTGTTGCAACTTGCTACTGCTGTGCCAGGATTGAGCATCATTCCGTGATAAAGGAGCATTGGAAATAATTTAACAGAAATGTAACTGCAGCAGTACGTCTGCCGCACAATGTGGCCCCGCTAGCCGACAGCATGGCGGAACATTATTTGACAGTAAACGCCAGAAGACTAACTCGCTCAATAGGTAGAGAGCTGCAAATTTCGCGTTATTATTTAGGCACACGTTAAACTTTAAACTTGTGTACCTTTGCAATACGTTTGTCATTAGCAGGGTCAGTGAAATTTCGCGAAAAGATTTCAATACAAGTTATGTTTCAAAGCACTGTAGGAGCTGTGCCGATGTCGTCGAATTCTGAGTGGCCTGGTCAAAAATGAAAACGCCTTCACAAGCAGACAGCAATCAATAACAATAGACAAACTGTTACTGGGTACACTGTAAAAAAAATTTCTGGTAAACTTCCTAAACTGTAATGGAAGTTTTTAACCCATACAATGTATGTTAATAATACCACACATCAAGCTGCAGATATAGGAATGTTTAGCAGCGCTACTATACAAAGTTGGGGACTTCCCTATGCATTTGACTGTTTCCTGAGCAGATGTAGGAACGCTACAATGAACGTGATGGGGAAAACATTGCCATTCCTGCGGGTCTCACTAAACGTATACACTGGTATGGTAAATTTCCGAATAATTTCTTAGAGTGTACTTATAGTATTGGAGTCTATCCTTTGCTCAAATTTTTTCGTGGAATATCACTCGCTCTAATTATTAGATCATACTTTATCTAACACGACCTGGATAACTCTGCACCAGTAAATGAACACTTCACAACTGTGCGCCCCAATCACGTGCAGTTCAGTCAGAGAGGACGTTGCTTCACATTTATGCAGCAGCCAATGGAGAAACGACACCGGCTCCAGTATATAAAGGACTATGTGGTTCAGCCTGGTGCCAGAAAATAACGCTAATTTTGCATGTATCTACCAATAGGGAATCTTGAGCAGCATGTAAATAGCGAATCAGGCACAAGGTCAATTACCAGAGCCTCGTATGGTCAATTAGCGAACAAAAACACGTGCATCAGTGAACCGAGACGCTATTTCACCTCTGTGACGTTACCTATTGTATGGCTAGCGGCCCAGAAATTTCGCGAATTCTTAGCGCAACAAGCTAGACTTCACTGTCCTGTGTGTACTCGAGTCTCAGGTAGCTGCACAGTAGCTGATGCCCCAGTTTCGTCGCAGACCAGGTAGAACGGTATTCGGCCCTATAGTTTTCTTGCAGACCAGTTATTGGTTCAAATTGGTCCAGGGCGTGTCTCAGAGACTGCGATACAATTGAAACAGAAAGTCACATGTACACTTGTTCGAAGTATAACTTGTCCTCAATAGCGAAATTTCTGTGTATCTGCTCATCGCTTACATATTTTTTTTAGCGTCATTCTTACCCCATTGTACTTAAACTTCACTCACGTGGACTGTTAACATTTCCTCTTTATTGTTTTCTTAATTTTTATTTCCTTTTTAATTGCATTGCCTCTAGTTATGCAAATCCATGGGGCCGTAGACTGAGGGGGGGGGGTGGTTTGTCCTTCCGTGTGCTCTTTTGTTTGAGAGCGACATCGTGAAATTTAGCTGAGACGCGCCTACAATAATTAAACGTGTAAGAATATATTATTACACCCTCGGCCCACCCCACAACAGGCAATCGCGTTAAAGAAATATGACACATTTACAATCAATTGTATAAATACTCACTCTTCCATAATTACACACATTTCTGATACGAGCAAACAAATTTCTCCTTTTGGGAATACTAATTTTCCTTGAAAGACTTTCGTCGCAATACAATTCCATCGACTAAATAAAATAATTAAATCAGTATTTTAAAACCTTGTACAGAAATAACAATCTTAAAAGACAATTTTAGTAAATTAATTTTTTTTTAATTCTGAGAAAAACGCACATGCAGTTTTTTCACGCGTTTTCAACTAAATCTTTGGAAAATTGCCGCATGTATGACAGCTTTGGCTCTTTCTTAAATATACCACGCATCACAACCATATTAAAAAAACTGCCTATTATTTGTTAAATTGAACTTTTATAATATCTTATCTATAAGTTATAATATTTCATTTTAAATTGATAAGAACAAAACCGGAAGAAAATGGGCGTGTTTGCTATGCTTAGTGAGAAATAGTTCTTGTACAAAATATTATTACATTGAGTGCGCACGAATGCGGTGCGTTATCCCTTTTTGTGATTTTATAGACACGGCTAAGCTTTGTTTGCATGACGCGGAGTAATATCAAGGACGTACAACTTCAGCAAGGCTTCAGAAAATTTGGAAGTAACCGTGAATGACCTGTAGCTATCCTTCCAAGAAAACAAGTACGTGTTGAAAAGCATGATCTTTTATAAAGTCAGAATAAGTTGATTTTTTTCTGTCATCCCATAACCGAACTCCCCAATAACAAAAATTTAATTAAATAATTTTTCTAGATGTATTTCTATGGGAAATTTCTGTAGTACACGAGACAATGAAATAATGTAATGACGCCAACAACAGTACGTACCCTGGGCTCCAGGCCGACTGAACACGTCACCGCTTCGCTGTCACAGAGTAGATAAACGCACAGATACGGAACTGCATGACGGTTTCTTTTGCGTGTGCGCGCCCATTCTCCGATTGGCTGCGCGGACATCTAAGAGCGGAGCTCCTGTGTCTACTGGCTACAACAGCCGCCGTCATTTCCTTCTCAGTCACAGCCGAAGCTCCGCGCGAGGGGGCGGAGGGGTGTGATCTTGCCCTTGTGACGGCCCTTACACCACCCAAACGGTTGCAGAATTTTATCTTGCTGTGGGATAGAGGAGCCCCCCCCCCCCCCCCCCACCCTTCATCAAGGAACAACACACAGTGCTGCACACCGTAATAGCCGCCAGGGGAGGGAGCTAGTTGTTCAGCATGTTTACCTCCCTGGCCTTAAAAACCTGCTCGTGTTGAAGGGGAGGGTGGGGGGCCTTTTTTTCTCGAAAAGATTTATGCGGAGGCTAGACTTCAATAACCTGTGTGCATACCTGCAGTCTTCATTTGACTATTGGTAGCTTGGCTTTGTGTGAAGACAGCCTGTTATGAGTGAACCAATTAGAATTAGTTTCTTCACTATTGACCGTCCGTGATTCGAAGGCACACATAAGACGCGTTACAATTCAAATTATCCCACCACGAAAGTTGTCCAGAAATATTTTCACGAATAACAGGTGCTCCTATAGATAAGTAACTGGTGAAGTTGGACAGTTAACATTTACTTCACTGTGCGAAGTTATGCACAAGAATCATCACTTCCAACATACTAGATGCAAAATATCTGCATGTACATGCGAAGTCGTGAACACTTCACTGGTTGTTGAGCTTTGATTACGTCAAGTCTTGATTTCTCTCGCTCACTCGGAACTCACCGGCTTTAGCGACGAACGTCTGTTGATTGGCCGGCTGGGTTGGAGGGCGTGGCCAGATCCAACTGCACTAACCACACTTGTGGCTATTGTTAGGGACACCCGATTTTTGCGAAAAAAATTTCACGACCAGTTGAATTTCATAACACTTTATCTCAGATCCACTTTCGTCGTTGAGCGGTGTCCGTGTTACGTGCCGTGTCTGCGCGCGAATCACAAACGTACAGTTGAGTATTGAAGTTACTTAGTTCTGATTGACCAACCGAGTAGGAAGATGTCTTCTCACCAAGGCACTCCGCCAATAAGCAAAACAGAACTCCTGGTACGGCCATGTGTATTGAAATATAACATGTACAGAAATATTTTCGCGAAATTCGGGTGTCCTTAGCGTACTCAGTAGCGTGTTAAACAGCTGCGCTGTTTTGTTCGGCGTAAAGATAAATTTTCAAGGACAGAAATTTTATTTTACATTCCTTGCCTACCAAACTAAAGAATGAAGTTGAGAAGTTAGGTGCAAGAGATTTTAAAACTTAAGCGTTAGACGCCCAATAATAATTAGTTTCCCGTACGTCATACATAATTTTGAAGTGTTAACCGCGGATCTGACATTGATACTGCACTTACAAATTAAGTAGGAGATCAGCTGGGGTTTAGAATTGATTCACGGTATCTTCTGCCTTTCCTGAAGCCCTGCTAAAGTTCTACTTCCAGAATATTCATCCGCCTCGTGCAAACTAAGAGGGACAACGCACCGCATTCGTGCGCACTCTGTTGTAACAGTATTTTGCATGAAAACTATTTCTTACTAGGCGCTACCAACACACATGTTTTCTCACTGTTTTTATTCAAATTATTTATAGATGAAGCAATATAATTTGTAGATTAAATATGAATAACATTTCAATTTAACAGAAAAAAAAGTAACTTTTATGTTAACACAAGTATAAAATTTTTTGTGATATACGTGAATGGATTATAGTTTCAAGGAGACACATCCAGGGACAGGATACTCTTTGGCGGAAGGATACACCAAGCCGTACGGAGTGGCTATGGTGAAATGAAGAGATTTGGGCGGCTCTTAACAGCGTGGTCTTGAGAGCGGACGATGGAGATTGATTATGGGATAGCGCCGAATTAAAAGGGCGGGGGAAACGGGACATCCCCGAGAAAACCGGCCGACCAGTGGCATCACCCAGCACGATCCCTACATGCGACAATTCTGGAGTGGTCCGGCCGGGGATCGAGCCCGGTTCACCTCGTTGGGGGAGGGGGGTGAGCAGGCTAACCGCTCAGCTACAACGGTGCGATGCCCATGAGTGGCTAAAGTTGAACACAGTTGTCGCGCGGTCGATACTGCGAGCCGAGACAGACGGAGGCGGTAGCCACGAGCTGAGGAGCGAGTAGCGCGCGCAATCTACAAGTACGTATAGGTTGTTCACGGTAAAATGAGCACTTTTGAAAGCCCTGCTTATGCTTAAGATGTATGTACTTGTATACATGTCGTGTAATATTCCGCCTGGTGTAAAAAAGGTCGCCCTATTTACCTATCAACTACAAAAACTAATTATAAACATTGCATTTTTTCGTGTACGAAATATGTTTTTTTTTTGTGTACATTGGCTCAGGACATTTCACAGAAACTCTTATCTTGCAGGACTCATTTCGAAACATGGTTTGACGGAGTATCAGTACAGGTGACATCATAGTGTACGTCGTTCTTATATACGTTAACGAGATGCAGGTAGAACTACGATGCGCCAGCGTATATGACCGCGTTTTCCTCGTTACGACAGCAGCCAGGGGGAGCGAGAAGACGATTGCCTGAGCATCGCAACAACTGAAGCTCGCCCTTACGTATATGAATGACGCGGTGCAAGGAACAATGGTGGCAATTACGGTCGCCGTTCTGTTGTTAATTTATTTCGAGTAAGGGTGCCATTTTCTTCCACATTCAATGAAGATCGAAAAATGTGTAACAATGTCTTTCGACAAGTAAAAACTTGAACTGAAAATTAATTTCACCTTGAACACAATAAATCTATTTCAGTCACTGCATAATCAGCCTGTAACATGAGGAATCGTTGCTGTAAACTGTGTAATTATAAATAAACTAAAATTTTAATTTTTTAGCTACTGTAATCACCTCCCACCCTCCCAAAAAAATATTATTAATATCTTCTTCAGTGTATAACACTTCTTTCAGTTGTTTAAGTCAAACTTACTGGCCCAAAAATTTTTGGTAGAATCAGTCCATTTGATAACTCTCATATTCCCCCTAAGTATCAATGAGTTTTATTCTCAATTAGGATGCCTCTTCAGTTCAAAGTTAACAGTACTACATTCAACATATAGAACTTAACAGCTATATACCACAGTTTAAGACTCTTTTATTTCACATCACCAAACTATTCCACTTATGTAAACTCATTGAAAATTTCTGAAAAAGTAACTTGCGTGGACCGTCTAGAGGACTCAAGCAAACAAAACATATTGATTAATTTTTTACTGAGTTACCAAAACCAAAAGCTATACTGGTAACGCCTTATTGTGAGCATTAATTTTTCGTTTAAGGTGTGGCAAAAAAGTAAATTTTGGCGTAAGCAGTACTTACGAATTTCTTGCAACAACTGACATTTTGGAACCTATGCAAAGGCTTTCAGTGCATCCATTACACAAGTAGCAACCAATTATAACACAGTTAGTGTGTCATCATCAATCAATCAATCATGTAAAACACCGACCATGATGTCTCCTATTTTGCAAAATATTGGACGTGAACGGCCACGAAATAAAGTGAAATCCATAACGCCTTGTGCAATTGAGCAGTGCAGCGTGCATTTCAGCTCCTGCAGGAACTGTATTGGGCTGAGTATTACACAGCACGGTGATACAAGTAGCTGTAGGTTATTCACGGTAAAGTGAGCACGTTCTAAAGCCTTCCATTTGGAATAATAGTCAGTAAATGTATTTTATTGTACTCTTAGGCGTTAACTTCCGTGTGCGGTGGAATAAACACACTGTGTTAATTACTTACATGGCATTTTTTATTTAGAAAGGTGGCCAAAGGATAAACAATGGTTAAAAAAGTAGCTAGGCCCTCAAAACTGCTCACTTTACCGTGAACAGCATATACATCCTGGTGTGGCTGTGTCAAGAATACAGACGTTGGTTTTACGTGAAAACGTCTGCGCTGCGGGTAATTTTTTCTTTTGGGATAGTATGAGTAAATTTAAGTAACGAAATGGGGTGAGTTAGTGAGTGAAGAGATTTGGACGGCTCGTAACATCGAGGTCTTGAGAGCCGATGAGGGTAAAGCGAGGTGAGTATGGAGCAGCGTTGGAACTCGAGGACGGGGGGAAACGGGAGATCCTCGAGAAAACCCGCCGACCATCGGCATCGTCCGGCACGATTCCCACGTGCGAAAACCCGGGTTGGGGGGGGGGGTGGCGCTGGGAATCGAACTCTATTCGTCTAGGTGGGAGGCGAGTATTATTATTACATCGCCGCGGCCCCCTGTTGCGATTGGCACATACACAGTTGTATGTATTTAACTTTGCATTTTCACTCTGAAATATAAATAGTTCAAACAATTTAAAATCAGAGAAACCGGACTTACAACATGTGAACACCGCTTCAAGGCAAACAACTAAAATTTTTTAGAATCGAAAAACACACCAAAACCCAAGCTATTATTAATTTGCTTCTACATAAGCTTTTGTAGCATGGTTCTTTCCATCAAAGTGCGTATAATGTTTGTTTTAATTTCAAAGTTGTATTGTGAGAAATTTCTGAGACATGCCTAAAATCTTTCATCATGTATAATACTTTACTTTCGCTCGGCCTGTCTAGCGGCTACCTGCAGCTGTGACATTTAAATAGGAAATCCCATGTTAAGGAAATTTTGCCTCAATGCGTCAATTTTAAAGATAGGCTTCTCAAGAAATGTAGGTGTATTCTTCACGAATTTTTTAGGAGAACATCCCTACAAGCGTAAATTTTCAATATAGAAAGGCAGTACATACTTCTTTGTCAAACATAGATTTAAAAAAAAAATCCTTGCAAACAGGCTATACATGTTTTGAAAACATCTCCGCTATAAGGATCTTCTGCCAAATAAAATCGCAAAGAACGCATTTTGTTTGCAAAGCGTTCGAGGCTGCGAAGCGCGGAGGGAATAAGGGCGACACTGCCACGCACATCAAGGGTGTCGTAGCCGCTAATTGCAAATCTTTGAACTGACGTGCAGTGTTCTCGCCACACTGGCACTTTCAGCATTTAAGTGGTGGAAAGTCTGTAGGAAAGTTCAATGCAAGGCCCTCGACTAGAGTTGTACGAGCCTGGCGTCTATATTTTGAGCCAGAGCGCTTTGAAGAAGCTGTTTCTAGCTCTGTTGAGGTACTCCGGATTGGTTTTTCCAATGTACGTGATGTCTTGCAAGCACTCAGCAGCCCTCGTTTGAAGTGTGTGTACTTTTTGTAGACGAGTTCGTGGGACGCACGTTGAAAAGTTTTGTGGGTTGACGTTAGTTTGAAACACTGCGATGCAGTTTGAGCGCCAGCCAGGCAGCTGGGCGAGAGCTTGAAAATTTCGCCTGCAATGTCTGCTGTATAAGAGTAGGCTACATTCCACTGGATAGGATACAGGCTACAAACATCTTACATTGATTCTCCATCCAACAGCAGCTTGTTTAGTTCAGTGAATATTGCCTCATTTGTTAAAACCACTGGTTCAACTTTAGAAAGTAAGACTTTTGGTCACAGTAGAAAGAATGGCTCCTCATTTGATACTCGAATGTGCGACGCCCTTATCCCAAAGGCGTGGCAAAGGGGCTTGAAAATCAGCCCTAAATTCATTCACAAAACCCTACAAAATATAAAAGCTCCTCTAAAGTGATCAAGTATGACAAACAAACAGGTAACAACTACTAACTCAAAACACAACATAAATTGTTCATCTATTTTAGCTCTCAAAAATATTTGAAAACATTTAACAAGGCAACAGTTATACAAAATATATAAATGTGTATGTCTTTTAACACATATTTTGTAAATATTCTGACCTGTTCAATATTAGGCTTAAAATTCACAAGCCCGTATAAAATGGTGCCTTCCAAAATCATTAAAGGCACATTCTCAGAATTTACCAAACATTAATAATGCCTCCAACTAAAAACTTCGTTTTTTAAAGCTTCTAGTTTTATTTATATTACTTTAAAACCTTTGAGAACTTCCGTCTAAAATGGCGACAATTTCTTAGTAAAGCAAAAATAACATTTTTTGGTAATGACTACTTTACATTTGCTCCACATGACCAGGCCATTTTATTTTTATCAGCAAAGTTACGTTTATTGTGCCAAACATGGGACCAAACCATCTTTATAAACTTTCAAAGTTAATACTAAATTGTTAGAAAAATCATTATACGAAATGTCATAAACATGGCTAAACTCATTTAAAAAATTATCGCTGCCATCTCTGATATTTTCACACTGGAATAATCAAAACCTTGGTTTTAAATGTACGTGAAAGTTTTCTAACAGTGACAAAGCTATACTAATTTCAAAGTACATTTTTAAGATTATCTATGCATTTTCAGCAAGCAATAGAACGTCCATATAAAACAGTAATTGCCGTCTCAAGTAGAAATTTGAACAAATTCGAGAATTCTTATGCGCTTTCCTGGCGCCTACCAGAATATGTCACCGTACGTAAAGTATGCCCCACCTACAGGCCTGACGGGTCATAATTATTATGATTAATATTATGGTCTGAACAATCATTACTTATCTTGTTTAGTAATCTCAGGGGCTGCATTCTTTGCCGAATAACCTAGCGCTCTGGTATATATACTCGTAAAATTGCAATTGTCCCTTTCGGGGTCGCTACAAATGAACAGCCAATGACAATTAACAGAAATCTACGACGTTTCAAAAACTCCGTTGCGCAGTATCTTCCGCCGTACATGACGTCATTACCAACCTCCACGTGGCGCGGCGCGATGCTCTATGTCACCGCCTGTCAGCAGCGCACCTGGTGGCAGCGCCCGAACTTCAGGCGGCCATTCTCATTAGTTGTGAAGGAACTCGGGACTATAGCGGATGTCTTACTGCCGCCCAGCGGCGCTGACCTTCGTTACTTGCCGACGCAAGAAATGTCATCGCAGAACCACCAGGGGACGGGGATAATACGTCAGTTTTAATATTCAATTTCATTTTTAGTTTGTAATTCACCATAATTTCCAGCGTAAAAGAACACGTCCAGGATATGGAAAATTCCACGACGCCTGCTTACCAGTGTTGTGATGCGGTAAGGTAGCTTCTTCAGCCCAGGCGTCAGGCAGTGTCGACCGTGTCAGTTGACCCGCCTGGAGGGGTGGGGGGACCTCGGTAATTCTGAGACAGGCGTCTCAAATGGTCCGCATAGGACATGAATTGACTAATAATCGTTAAAAAAAAAAAAAAAAAAAAAAAAAAAAAAAACGATGCCAACCTGGTAAAATTCATCATATCACGGTGAACGAAACCATAGCAGACTGATTTTTAATTTCCTCTGCGTTGCGCATGCGGTTCCGAGAAGAACGCTGCCAATTCCATGAACGAGACAGTCGCGTTACTCTGTAACGGACTGAATGCCGCTTCGTGGAAACATACGTGCGCTCGCACTTGTTCAGAGTTCCAGGCAGTCACATCGCCTTTGTCTGTGTTGCACATCACTTTCAGAAGCACGGACGTTGCCCAGACTTCAACACAGAAAGGTTTTTGATACAAGGTTTCATCACGCGGATTACGATGACAACAGCTTAAACAAGTTCATGCCGTCAGACATTCCATTCGACTGCTAGAATAAACTTGACAGTTCTGTATGCACACAAGGCTTTCTCATTTGTTCTTATCTGGTGCCTCCAGAATGAGCACTCCATCCTATGTACTAGGATGTGTGTGATTGGCCCGCTCTGTTTCTACACGTGTATTACTGGTTCAAAGGCCTTTGGGGGTGTCAGAAAATTAGTGACCTATTCATAAAAGTAGAAAAAATACGAATTTTTAAAGTTCAGCCTGGCACATGGGTATCATTGTTTGCAGTCGTGTCCGTTATAGTTTAAAAAAAGATGGGTTTGGCTGTGCAGGAGAGACGGCCGTTTGTTTTGCGTGAATATGTCTAGGCTGACGCGCTCGGGCACCCTTTTTTTTACGTTCCCGGCACCGCTTCACTCGATCATATGGGGTTTTTATGGGTATCGCTGGATTGATTTTGAGATGCTCTTTCCAACTGTATACAATTTCTGTATTTCGACTTGGCTTTTTGACGAGTATATGCCGAAACTGTGCTAAGTTTTCTTAATTGTGTATTTTAAGCGCATACAATTTCACCATAACCACGCCACACAAATATTTTTACACACGCAATCTATTTATCTTGACGAGAATTGTCGATTGAAACCTAAATGAATGTCGTAGTTTCTCCTAGACAAAGGTTATACTACGCGGAAGTTATGAGACGCGGCGAAACGAACTCAAATTCCCCCCCCCCCCCCACACACACACGCCTCGCCCCTCCGGCCTCGCGCTCGATGTTTTGCAGTCCTCATTCAATGTAACATATTCTTTGAACGTTTGTAAATCAATTGGTGTCATTGAATTTTGAATGTGGACGATAGATTCGGAGCTGCAATGCCAAGCCCTATCCCCCAATTTTTTATCAGCGGGTTTTCTGGATTACCTCCCACTATGGTCGTAAATTTCAAGACGTATTCACGTCAAAGAATTAATAGAATATTTCAATGTAGATCTTGTTCCAGAATACAAAGGAAAGTCGATATTTTGTTGCCCACCAAATTTGATTTTTTAAACATAAATGTTATCGTTGCAAAGTGTAAAAGTCAATGGAAACTGCGTTGAGTATCCAGGTCTCTGGTTACTATAGTTTTTTAAGTATGGCATCGATGCTGTATCTTCTCTGAACAGACGGCAGTATTAACACCCTGTGCTCACCGATTACAATTCCGAGGAAGTCTAAGACGCTCTTTTCCACCGCCGCTCCACAGTGCTTCCTTCCTCACTGCCGGACGTGACGTCGAGAAGCTTAACATTGTTTAGTAGGGATTGCCTTTGAACTCACTAACATCCCGCTTCTCTAGCCACGACTTTTAACTCCGCGGCTAGCCTGGACTTCTCGTGGCGACGTGAGTCTGCAACTATGGCCTGCCACTGCTTTGCACAGCGTAAAGACAAACAAGTGCAAGTCAACTTCTACATCTGACATGTCCCCAATCCGGCCGTCATTTAAATAGTGACACTACGTCACTATGCAGACATTCTAGAAACCAGACCAGGTCGGGAATGCATTATATGAAGGTGAACATTTACCTCTCTCTCTCTCTCTCTCTCAACATAAGCCTAGTCATCATGGCATCGCAAAATGCTACATCGCCTCGTCGTCGGCGGGTATTTAACTGCCAGTAGTAAGCACACTCTAAACAAATCCATACATAGTTTTCTGTACGTCAAAGAAAACCGTTTCTTTGATGCTGTATTGTTTACAGCAACAGAATGTAACTTTAATTCAAAGCGAGGGTTACAGAAACGTAAGTTTGCTGTTAATAAATGATTTCTTTATACGTTTTGGTTTTACGGCAATATTACCTTTCTTTGTAGCAAAGAGATAATCACTATTTGAGCTGCTTTTGTTCACAGTAAAGAAGTATTACTTTGTACCAAAAGTAAGGGTTTTGCGACGTTGAAGGTCTTCTGTAGTACGATGCAGTTTTCAGTACATACCTGCTGTCACAACACAAACGTTTATAAACCAACAAGAATATTCTGCAGTCACGAAACTGCAGCTGTGGAAATTTTTGGTCCTCTTAAAAAGATTTTATTTCATTCTGAAGTTCGGTGATTCTCCACTCCACTAATCTCCAATCTTCGCAAGATGTGGCAATGTATTCTGGACCATGTTACTACCTCAAATGAAATGTCAGTAATCACATCGCAAGAATACAAACTGGTCGTGTGGTGGAGGGTATCACGTTGATAACATAAGGTGTGTGTGTTTGAATCTCGGAGCCACCCTAGTTTTCTTGTAAGTGTTGTTTTGAAATATTGCCACTTCTCTCTTATTTACAAATTACGTTTGTTTGTCGAGCTCAAATTTTATTTACAGTTTAACTGACATTACCGCAAAATTGTCTGCGGAACTACTGTAACCACAATTCAAAGTCATCATAATCATTACTATATAACTCAAACAAAAAATATGTTTGTGACAAGGCTACTTTGCAGTGATTCATATTTAAACAGATTTTTCTTTGCGGCAACAGATAGTGTGTGGTAGCAAAGAAAGGGTTTTTGTAGTGCAAGTCCACCCGACTTGCTGAAGTTTCTTATTTTTCAACTTCAGTATAGTTTACCAATCTCCTAACGTTGGTATGACCTTATAAGTTCAATTTCCTGTATTATTAAAATGGCAGAAAACATGCTTCGGAAATTTAAATATGCCCTATTTTTCCGGCACAACAAATTTCTCATCAGCACAGAGAAAATTGTCTTATGAAAGGGTAATTGAAAGCACAAACAATTTTCAATCTTAATGAATCGTCTTGAACGTGATAAACATGAAATACATTTCGTAAATATTGTATTTCACGAAAAATAACGTCTAAGTGAACTGTTCATTCCGGTGGTACGAGAAAGTCAAGTTTTAGAGCTACTTTGGCCCGGAAAGTAAAGTAAAGTGATAAAGGTGAAATAGATACCTACCAGTATCCCTAAGTCTTAGGATTTATCTGGCACAAGGCAACATTCCGGTTGTCTGTACACAAAGCACAGAGTACTGTCTGGCGATACCTATTGGCCTAAGTAAAAGGCCTCGGTGGCGTAGTGGTCAGACTACTAACTTCCCACTTAGGCGTGTGAGAATCGAGCGAACGATGCCTCTGGTCGGTGGGTTTTCTCGGGATCTCCCATTTCCCCCACCCTCGCATTCCGGCGCTCTCCATACTCACCTCGCTTCATACTAGTCGGCTCTCGACACCTCGATGTTTAGAGCCGCCCTAATCTGTCCACTCCACTCGATGTTAAACGCTGGCCGAAATATCTCAATCCTTCTTGAAAGAATCGAGCTTCACTTAGAAGCCGTAACGGTTGGTTTAGTAAACGACAACTTAAGGCTGACGCATTCGTGGCACTTGATCTGCGTGCGTTGCAGTGTGTTTGAAACACAACGTCTCGCACGAAACCATAAAACATGCGTCCAACGCGCTCATCTTTGAAAAGAACACGCACTTCACACGAGGCCTATTCATCGCTTTCAACACGTCACGCATATTAAAAAAAACGCCATTCCAGTGCACTCGGCATAGCTAAAAATGGCTTTTACAAAGCACTGCATCTCGAAGTATACGCTTCAGATACAAATGAAAGTAAGCACAGGCCCTGCATTGAATCTTGCCACAGACTTTCCTCCAGTAGAATGGCGAGGTCGCCAGTGAAAGTCCCGTAGGTAGGCTACACGCAATTCGACGTCGAAACTAGCTACAGAAAGGCGGGCCCCTTAATACAACGGCCCCTTAATACAACAGTGCTGATTGGGAAGGAACACATCTAGAAACTTCACCAACATTCGCCAAAAATAGGATTGTAAAATCATTCATTTGCTGCCAATTGGTATCTAACACACCGAATACGGTGCAGACTTTCTACCGCATGAGCAAGACACACTCTGTTCGGCTGTTTGAAAACAATTTAAGTTTCATGCAAAAAATATCTACGCCTTCGTTGTACGGGGATAAACATAATTGTTCAGCATCTCACTGAAAACAGAAATCTTTTCGAAGTGAAGTATGTATGGTTGCGTTATGTTGCTAGTTCGGCCCGGCAAATAAATGTATGTACATACACAAATAAATATGCGTTTACAGCTCAACGATTGCAGCGCAGGTTATCAGTAAACCGCCGTAATAAATATATAATTCAGAAAAAGGGGCTGGTACATATTTTGAGCACGGGCCATAGACAACTGTACGCAAAGTATAGTTTTTTCATTCATACTTCTTATTGTTTTGTGTCCTTCAAAGAGTTTCCGGAGGAATCTGTTTGCCTCTTATACACAATGCGTAATTTTTGTATACGAATATTTTAATTTTAATGATGAGTTACACAGGTGTTAAAAAAAAGTCTGCTCTCATTTTATGTTCGATTTTAAAAGTGTTTACAATAAAAAGAAAACATTTAAAAAATCATATCTTTTAAATAAATCAGTTTAGTGGATGTTTTCAATCGTTACCAATTAGAAAACTGGTTTTCTATTGATACCGATCAACTCCCAAATTGGACCACCTTCATTATTTCCGATAACACGGGAAATGCACTTACAGTTCGTGCAGTAGAGTATTTTCAACACTATCACTCCCGCACGTACTGAGTGAGTCATTTTTACACTTAAAATTTGTATTGAATTATTTTATCGATTCCACACTCATTACACATGCAAAAATAGCAGTTATTTTAGCTGTGGTACCACTGCATTTGCAGAAAGTGGGAAACAATAGACTAAGAAGTACAGTTACATTCAGTAAGAGAGTAGGAAATAACTTAATTTAAACCATATATCGGCAATGATTTTACTGTTGAGTGCTGGTGATTTAGGTTAATTATTATCCTGCGTACAAATTACAATCCTCAGGAATGGTTGAAGCCGTATGGTTACCGTATGAAAAAATTGGCGATGCATAGTACAGAACAATTCTCGTGCAAAATATTATTAAAGTGAGTGCGCAGAAAATGCAGAACTTTGTCCGTTTTGTGTAATTTTCTAGAATTGGATGAGCTTTGTTTGCATGAGGTGGAGAAATATCCCGAAAGTAGAACTTTAACAGGGCTTTATAAACGGTTTGAAGTAACCCTGAGCGGATTATAACGTTGGCAATGCTGTCTACTAGGCAAACTCTGTGTTCGAAATCCTTCCCTGACTGTATTGGCTAACGTTCCGCTCCCGCCTTATATAACACTATCGCTATAATCATGTTGGAACCACTAATGCACTCTGGTGGCTGTTTGAGACATTGGACGTCATAGAAACTTGATAAATTTAAAGAGCAAAACATCTTTGACGTAGTGGCTGAATGTTAAGGAATTGGCGTAGTTATCATAAGAAACTGGTGTTTTGGGTTCAAATATCGTTATGAAAGAATCCCTAATGTTTCAAGCTGATATGGAAAATAACTTGATAAAAATATTTAATTACTTTAATAGCGTTGCTCTTTCTGAAGCAAAGGTACTGTGAGAAGTTCAGCTTTTCTCAATAACTGCAGCATTTTGGTAGCTGTAAAAAGCAACATCTTTCGAAATACGGTTTAAATCTGCTTGTAGCCCACCAAACGCACAAACCCAATATAGTTCATAAAGGGAATCATCGTTAGCATAACTTTGTTTGACCTTGTATAAGAAATGTTTAACACCAACTAAACTAGTGTGCTGAATTTTTAATAACTACTTTCATAAAAATGTACAGGAAGTATTCAGTGATTCGACTTATAGTTTAAAATCCAGAAAACGTATTTGTTGTTAATAGTTTTCTCGCAAATATCATTTGCGAGAATCCCCTTGTGGTTTCCTTACAGGAAACCACAAGGGGATTTAAACCTCTAGATAGTTAATTGTTTCGAAAATTGCTTTTCAACGTTGCCGTTCGCTAACGAAAACAAACTGTTATTTTTTTACGGCAGGAAGGAAGCGTTCTGCTCGATGGACGTACTTCCAAGCTATGCGAAAGTAACTATATTGGTCTTTGCTCGAATGGTGTGCTCTTTGTTATAGGCTGTTCACTGTAAAACGAGCACTGAAACTGCGAAATTATTAAGGCAACTAATACTTTTAAAATTTGCTCATTTTTACTCTTCGCTGCATTAAAATAACAGAAAGCGAAAGAACTAATTTTAAGTTATCACAAACGGTTACCTAAAACTTTTTATTCGACGTTAATACATGGAATTACTTTCCATCCATTGTTACCAACTTTACTGGGCGAATGTCACTTAGTGCGCCCATTAAAATATATGCATGCAGTTCTAAAGTGCTCACTTTACCGTGAACAGCCTTTAACTGTTTATACACTCTCCTTTCAGGGGCCACGGTGTCTCAGCGCTTAGCACGCTCGCTTCCTACCAAGGCGAACCGAGTTCAATCCCCGGCCGGGTCACCAGACTTTCGCAAGTGGGAATCGTGCCGGACAATGCCGTTGGTTGGCGGGTTTTCTCGGGGATATCCCGTTTCCCCCACCCCTTGATTCCGGCGTAGTATTATGCAGCATACTTCACTGTTATAATTTCGCCGGCCAACTGTTACACGTTGTGAATGTTTTACTATAAGCTGTTCACGATAAAGTGAGCACTATTGAAAGTACTGCTTAAAATCGACTAGTATACACTTTGTGTATACTTCCGCGTTGTAAAATTAACATTGCCATGGGCCTCATCACTTTCTTCATGCTTCGGTCAAATGAAACTGTGAGATCATTAAGAAAGTATATACTTTACAAATCTATTCATTTTTACACTTCGATGCATTAAAAAATCAGAAAGTGAAAGAATTATTTTTAAGTTATCACAAATGGTTACCTACCACTTTATATTCGACGTTAAGATATGGAACTACTTTCCATCCATCGTTACCAACTTTACTGGGCGAATGTCACGCAGTGCGCCCATTAAAATATTTTTTCCTAAGGTTAATTGCTAAAGTGCTCACTTTATCGTGAACAGCCTTTAAATAGTTTAACCAAATAGTCGAACACAGCTTGGAGAGGAGAGTGGAGTGGAGTGGGATATGGGCGTCTCTTGATAGTTCCCCCTGATTGTCGCTTCAACTGCGTGTCTTGCAGTGTGTCTGAAGTCCTGGTTTCTACACTTAATCACGCCCTCAGTATGTTTACCTACGAAAATACATCATACGCCAGACGAGGACGGAATTGTACTTTAAAGTTACCACGCATGAAGTAAATATTATATTGGAGGCGTCCGATATAGTAAAAACGGCTTTGTCAGACTGCCGTATCTTGAAACATACTAGCCGGACACAAGCCAACTACTATAGGAGCCTGTATTGAACTTCGCTACACACTGTTTATCAAGAAAATGATAGTATCACCTCTGAAAGTCCCGTAGGTACATGCAGCACTACGAGAACACTACACGCCAGTTCAGAGCCCTGCGCGTAGAGGTGATGGCGCTCTTGTAGCGCATGCCAGTGTGACCCCTATAGATTCCGCGCTTCTCGGCGAAAGAAAGTAGAAAACCGATTATGGTGAAGTGAGGCGAGTATGGAGCAGCGCCGGAATGAAAATTCCCACGTGCAAATTCCCACGTGCGAAAATTTGGGAGTGGCACTGTCGAGAATCGAGCCCAGTACTCCCAGGTGGGAGACGGATAGTCTAACCACTACACTACAGCGGCCACTGTTATGTTGGTTTTCACCATGGCAAATTTATTTGCTGTGTGCGCAATATTTCTAAGTTGTCACCCCTGAACTTTTGTGGCGAGTAAAAATTTGTTCTGTGGTCGTTTCGAAAACTTTCGTACTCACCACAGGCAGGGTGAACGCCAACAGTTTTAATTTTTTTCAGTGCGAGTAAGAATATTTACCAACGACCACGAGTTCCATACACGATCTATTTCACACTCCTCGCAGTTACATAGCGACGCAGCAAGAAGACGGTAGATATCTATAATAATTGTAATGGAATCGTAGTTTAATTTTATAATTTATATCAATTGCACGACATTAGTCACATTATCTTCAAATTCGATAGCAGAATAAAACAAGGGATCAAGTAGCTGTAAGGTAATCGTCAGTCACTAGGGCACCAGACTTTTGAACCAGTACGCCTATACGAGTTCTCCCACGAGCTAGGTAGAAACCAGCAGTCGTATTCAGAGCAATATCTACTGTTCACTTTGTTACCAGAAGAACAAAGTAAACGACTGCATGCATTGTTCATACATGAGGCCACCTGTTTCTCGCGAAAAGATTCCAGGAATCGTTCTGCTGCAAAACACATTAGTTCAGTAACAATTCTGTGATTGGTGGATGTCAAATTTCACGCGTCTTATTCCGTTGTTACGCGAGTGCTGTTAAACACATTCAGCTAAATACATTCGGTAGCCATGTCTGAACAAGTTTGAAAACAGGTCGTGTTTTCGCGGTATGAATGAAATCAATGGAAATTCTAACCTCAACAAACATTAACCTTAAAATGTATGAAATTTAATTATAATAGCCTCCAACATTTATCACTATTGATCTTTCTAATTGTTATAAAACCTACACTTTTACTGTAATGGAATAATAGGTGGGTATTAGTACATTCAATCTTAAACTTAAGTTATTTCAACAAGTGCAGGAATTCCCGCCAAATATAGCATTATTTTTTACACTACTTGTTTATTTCGAAGCAGCCAATAGGAGAGCAGTAGAGAAGAGAAGTCGTTCGAAACTACTTATGAAAACTGTTCACTTTGAACGAGAAATAACTGCGATCGGAACCCGTTCGAAGGTAATGTAACCTCTTCAATAGCTTAACTTGTTTTAGTGAAGTAGTTCTTCCTTCATCCCTTGTAACCTAGGCCTTTACCTCTCTGCCAGCCATTCACGGAAGTTCAATGACGGGGTAACTGAATCCGATTGACCCAGCCGAGTATTAAATATCTTCTCACATAGAATCGTGGCCAATAGCCAAAGGAAATTTGCAAGTGTGCATGTACTAAGCTGCTTGCGTGTAAATCTTTTCGCAAAAATCACGTAGTCCTATTTAAAATTTTAAATAAATGCAGCGTCTGAGTTGTGAAAAACGACTTCTTTGATAAGTTTTTAAGGCCGAGATGATTTTATTTGCAAATATTACTAATAAGTAGATATATTACGGGAAAAAGAAACTCTACCTATGTGAACGTGTTCTTGTTGACTGTGATATTTTATCTTAAGGGAAGGAAGAGACAGGAATATTTAAGAGAAATGCAGTCCCTGTTCAGCAAGTCTCTCTGAGTGTGCACTGGTCACTTCCATTAACGGCAATGCAGCGCATCTAAGTTAACGTCTGACAAATACCCTGCAATTATTCATGTCTACCATATTTAGGGTATAAGCGAAATCTCAAATGCCTAGTTCAGAGTGATTTGGATTTCTGGAGTTGTACAATCTCAGTTCGTAGATTAAAGTAAATCTTGAAATCAAAATCACAATATGACACGATTCCCTAATGGTTTATGCCGTCGTCCTTCATCGACATTAGTAAGTTAAGAAAAATAGTACGAAAAATGCTTACCGATCAATAACTCATAGATAAGTGTGTGGGTAACCTTTCCAAAAAATCGTACTAACAGGAAACGAAACTCATTCGTTTATCATAATTTCATTTGTGTGGATAACAAAAATTTCTCCTGGTTAAAGTTACGACCGTTTGTAACTGATAATCGCCATATCGAAAGTTGACAAAATTCCGAGAAAAAAAACACTAATTCTTAATCGATTTTGTCTACAAAATTAGGCTACATAACAATTTTATTAATAAAACATGCCGTTTGGGAAAGGACCTAATTTTGAGAGCGGTCACTTGGCTGGCTTGCGAGGTCGGACTGTCTGTACGTGGTGTGGCTGGAAATGTCGGACGAGATGTTTCAGCGATATAACTTTGTGTGGCGGGAATGACCGCGTGAAGCGAGAGTCACGCTCTTAGACAGGGCACGATAACACCGCCAGGGTAGGGTTGCGCCGTTGTTCTGGCGGCGTTTGTGAACCATACAACAACAGCACCTACTCGAGATATCGGGCCGCCTCATGTAACACCACATAGGTTTGATGATTGTTTATGTCAAGCTGGGCTGTACTCTCTTTGAAGCAGTTATCAATGTCGGATCCTGCCCTGGAGATTTGTGCTCGAAATCATTCTGAGTAGTGTAAAGTAGTTCCGTCGGGGACATGGAATCGGGCATCGGAGTAGAAGGCAAACAAAGTATGCAGGGTGTCGAAGCCCGTAACCGTCTGCCATCTTGGTTGACGTCACACCCGGTGGCTAAAATCCCTAGTTCCCCCTCAAAATGGCCCGTTTGTCTTTATAAAATGCCCAATCCATCTCAAAAAGTTTCCCTTTATTCTACAACCCCAGTCCGAAATTTCCAAAAAAAAAAAAAAAAAAAAAAAAAAAATTGCGAAAAATGTTCTGTTCCACAATGTGGCTAAGTGATTACATTGTGACTGAAAATCCTCAAAAGTTGATAAACCATCAACCACATTGTGGAATTAGTATATAAACATAAAACAACTCCCCTTTCTCTCTCTCTCTCTCTCTCTCTTTCACCAACCCACCGCCTCTCCCCAACCCCCTTCACCAACCTCCACCATTTGCCAGTATGCACGTAATTTCAAATACGGCTGCAAGTTATTCTTTTAGTGCAACATAAGGACGAACTTTTCCAAGTGTGAGTGCAACTTCTTTCGGATTCGACACCTCAAAGTTAGCATTCTTCTCCATCAGCAGAATTATATTTGCCAGAAGTCCTTTAAGAAAGACATAAGGCTTAGAGCATTCTTGCCTTTTGGGTCTCAGCCACGTCGCAGACAAATATCATCCCAACAATAAGGCACACACTGCAGTCACCATCTTCAGGGCAGCAGAAACTTCAACCTCAGTTTCTGAAGATAAAGACTGTAATGTGAGCCGAAACCTAGGGATACGTTTCAACTACAACGCAGCTGAAACCCAAAATCCAAGGAAGCTCATACAGTAGCGGTTAAAGCCTGCGAACAATATTAGTCTATGTTTATGTATGAACTATAGCCGGCAAAAACCACTGAGAAAAATTTATGTGCAAAAATTAATTTTATTTGATTTAAACTGATTGTCTCACATATTAAAGGTGTTATTATTAAATGGAAAATCATAACCTTTAGTCAGGCATCCGCAATTAAATACATAAAATATGTAGTATTATAATGTATTATCAGAAGTCCACTTTAAGTAATATACTTAGTTATATTTATTACACGTTTAAATGGTATTGCACTGTGATATCGTGTATTCTATGTTATTATAAACATAAAAAGGTAGTGTCACAAGTTGTCCCGTTGGTGTAATTCTCTAGACTTTATTAAGCTTTGTTTGCACGAGGCGGAGGATTGGTCTGAAAGTAGAACTTTAGTAGGGCTTCGGAAAAGTTGGAGTTAACCACGAATGGACTGTATACAGCCAAACAACGGAACGCTCGAGGTGCGTTACCACTGGCAGTGCGACGACGAGGTCACAGAATAGAACAATTACACAGAGGCGAAGTGGTATGTCGGTTCCTTTGACATTGGCTTAGCCATTCTCTGATTGGCTGCGCGACGTTCCGAGAACGCGCCTCCTGTCTTATTGGCTCCCACGTGTTGCCCCCTGTTGACCGGGCTGCCGATAGGCGAGTATTGTTACCAGGCGCTGATAGGTTAACGTTTTGTTGGAGCTGTTGTTTGGAGCTCGTGTAGTGTTGCGTGGTAAGCTGGTGCTTGCTCACTGCTGTACACTCTCTGTGCACGCAGCAGGAGCCAGTAACCACCAGGTAGTCTAGGGAAACCGAATGTATTCCAACCACTCACAAGCGAGCAGGCAAGAGACCCATTACACACGTCCTGAGGCGTCAGCTGCCGAGCTACGTTTTAGTGGTGGAAGTGTGAACCAGCAAGCAACAAGGTACATTACAGAGCTAACGCCAGCTTACCTTACAACACACGCCACTGAGCTCGTGGTAGAGTGACTGTTTCACCTCTGTATTTTTAGGTACTCTGTGGTGAGGTCGTCGCCTGCAAAGTCATTGCAGCGGTGTTTTGAGTCGTGTAGTAAAGAAGGTGTGGTGTATTTTTAATGGCGGCTTGGAGCCATTTGCGCTGGGCAAACATGGTGGGCGGGCGCAGTAGAGGCGAGCTCTCGGGGGAGCATTGTGGCCGTAGATGCGGCATTAATACTGCAGCATGGCCACTGGTGGTGTGTGGGGGGGGGGGCACTTGACACACGACCACATCGTCTCGCCTACGGGACTCCAGGAGGACCCCTTTCTCCAGCAAGCGGCTCCTCCCCCCCCCCCCCCCCGGATGAGGTCTGGCCAACCACCGCGTCGTACCTTACCGACCTCCCTTCCTTCTCGTTCTCCTGCTGCCTTTAACTCTCCAGCGACCCAGCAACACTACTGATAACAGTCCTTCAATTATTTAAAGACACTTACAGTGTCAGCCAAACACGCTGCACACACAGAAGTAAAAAACTGCAGATACTAAACTTCACGTTACTGCAACACGGATACCGTACTTACAGGCAGTCCACAAAGCTCTGATCAGGATATACTTTACTTCTCGCTCTGTGGCCTTCTGCCACGCGTACAATAAACATTGCCATTAACCTTATCACTTTATTCATGCGCCAACTAAGTGAATAGCCTATGGAATTGCTAGGAATGTAAACGGAATACTCATATGCACATACATACGCTTAAGTGTAAAAATAACTAGAAGTATAAATTTAACTGATAACAATAAATAAAGTGCCTATAATTTTAAACATTACATTCGCTCCCAACTTAAGTAGAGTTTGCACGCCACAGTAAGACGTAGTAGTCGTGAGCAGTGATTTCATTCTTTCAAATGTTTTTTTTTTTCCTTCAAAAGTGCTCAATTTACTACGAACAGTAATTTTCAAGCAGAAAATTAAAAAAAAAAAAACTGCCAAATGTCGGCTACATTTGACACTAATTCATAGATATTTGAAATGTTTGGCCCTTTATATTTTTCGCCTTAACTTTACATTTAAATACATTTATATCCTAGTTTCCCGATTCCGATTCGAGAAACAGAGTTTTCGTAACTCCCATATCGTACACCTATAGTGCTGCTATGTAGTATTTATTTCAACAAACGGGAGCGATTAGCGATGAATCGAACACGCAAGCGTGTTACCCTGCCACGTTCCTTCTGCAGGGTAAGTTGTCGTTCTGTTTGCGTCCTCCAGTCCTCATATACTTGGAAAGTGAATGAAAGTGTTCGGAAGAACGGTAGTATTATTATAATTTGTAATATGCTCTCTAAATAATATTCACTTTAATTACTATAACATTCATTTCGTTTCCGTTTTATTACTAATATTAGCTATTATAAAATGGTAAATACGTATTGAGGGTAAGCAAAATTGGAAGTTGCGTTTATTGGCCTCCGTTCATCAGACACGCCATGGTGAAGCCAGAACCAGTAGCATACATTCTCGCTTGGGTGACTTAATTCCATGTGGGCCAACCGAACAACTGAATGATGAACTCTCACTGTGGCAGCAGCAGCCAAAGAACAAGTGCCCTCTGCTCGAGTAACTAGAGTATTGCCAAGTCTATCCTGGAGCCGTTTTTAACTCGAGATGATAAGGTCCCTAGATATAGATACATTGCACTTGTCTGAAGTATAAGGCTTGCAAAGGTTTATATTCAGGAACTGCATCTTATTTTATCTGGGGTGTACATGGAAAACCACACTAGAAAGACTACCAGCAGACCAGATGGCCTAAGATCGAACTCATATCTTCCAGAATAGGATTTCAGGCATGCCACCATAAACTCGAAAACACTCAGGCTTTACTTGCGGCATGCTAACTTCGTCAAGTGTACGCCATAAGACACTTCAGTGTCTGTCATCAAATATTGGGCCAAAGTCTTCAGAGGCCATACTGAATAAAGGTTTCGGTATGAAACTAACAAGCTCGTAATTTTTTTACTATATTATGGAAATTTTATGTTACGTGCTTATGTTTCTGTGATTTGAAAGTTGGCCACAATGCCAACACAATACTAAGCCCAGCCAGATATATTTAAATAAATAATGAAATAAACTTAAAGACAGTACGCAGCAATGCATACAAAGGTGAGCGGAATATAAGTTACGATACTATAGAGGCAAAATATTAACGTGCATTACATGTGATTTGCTATGTCGTGTATAACATATATGTTAACAATGTAGATATATTAATAACCTTAAGAACTAGCGTCAATACAGACATTTTTAAAAAGTCATAAAGTTGACCTTTATATGGTCATAGGCCTAAATTGTTAAAATTTGTAAGAAATGGTTTTTGAAATATGACTAAATTCTTTGAACAGCTGTAAGCAGTAAACAACGCATTTGACAATTATAAAAGTATAAGTCAAGTGGCAGTGTTTATTTTCACATGTAGCGGAAGGATACGTAATCAGTAACAATAAGCAGAAATTTAACAGAGCTTCAGAAACACCTGAAGATACCCTGAATGGGCTATAAGCATTATATCGATTACCCATGGAAATCAGGACTCACTGGGGAACAGTGCCTTGCAATACACAAAACAAAGTGAGTGTAAAAGATAAATTTTCAATGTGTATATGTTTCCTCATATTGTACATTACAGAATTAAATTACTGTTTTAAAGAAAGTATGTTGTGTTATATTTATTTTTAAAAAACCCACTTAAATAAAAATATATTTAAGTAAAAATTATTACATTTAAAAATAAATGATAAAATTAAATATGATAATTTACATGACCTCGTCGCCATTCGGTACAAGTCGATATAGGCGGTTCACGATAAAGTGAGCACTTGTGAAGCCCTGGCTACATTTTCCTTTCAGCCATTTTATATCCTTTAGCCTCCTTTCTAAAACAAATATTGCCATGCAAGTAATATACACACTGTGTATAGTCCACCGCACTCGGAAGTTAACGTCTAAAGTTAAAATAAAGTACATTTATTGACGATTATTCTAAATGAGAGGGCTTTCAAAAGTGCTCACTTTACCATAAATGGCATATAGCATTCTTGCCGGCATTAAATTATCTCTGGTGGTTGAAACATGAGTTTCTAATACTGGAAAAATATATGTGCTGAAAGTGTAATTTCGTGGCCACTGGTCAGATACGGTTGATTGGCATGTGTGGAGGGATAATTTGTTATGTAAGGCCAATGGCGAGAACGAGGAGGTGTTGGTTAGTGTATAGGGCGTAGGGTGTTTTCCTCAATTTTATAGCTTATTTTGTTGCGATTTTTATTATTGTAATGTGGGGGAGAGAGGTGGCTAGGGTGGTGGGGTAAACGTAAGGTTAATGGTATATTTTACTCGATTTTTTCGATTTTTTAAAAATAATTTTTCTTGCGTATGGAAAATCAAATCTTTAAATTCGTAAATAAATATACACGTTGACGATCGGCACTCTAGTAGGGGGCGTGGCAATCGAGTGAGCGGGAGTTTCTACACAAGCTGACGTTTTTATAGGAAAATCGATACAAATACAAGGTGGCGGGCCGATATATTATGGAAGTTTTATTCAATTCGATAAAGAAGAATTTTATTAAACTAATTTCCGGGGTTACAGGTCACGGGATGGATGGCCGTGGGTTGGGAGTGACTAGGGGGGGAATGAATGACGCCACCGGCCACGCCTACCAAGATGGCGGAATCCGATGCATGTGCACCGAAGTCCGCCATCCTATACTACTAACAGGCAGTAGTGAAAAACAATTTAACATACATTACGGCTGGAAACAATTTTTACTGAGATTTATTTTCTTTTCATAATCTGATATATATTGTTTGACATCCGTTTGAAAATGGATGATTCTGTTTAACCATTTTTCGGTGTTTTCAAGATGTCGCTTACTTTTAATATCGTATATTAATTCAATTTTAAAAGTTATTCAGAAAATACATATTTCCCGCATGCCTGTTTATTCAGAGTCGTAAATGTACCTGTTAAGCTTGTCGGATAGACCAGATTCATTTCACTTTCTAGCATTCTTAATTAAGAACAGCGCAACTTACAGTGAGATCATACTTCTGCGTCGAGCATATGTGATCTGAAGTATTCGTATCGACACGGATACTCAAAACAACACACGCTCACCGAGTACTGCAAGGAATGTAGATCTCTGTAAATCTCCTGTAAGTTGAGACGGGCAGTATCCACAACATAATGCCTTTCCGTAACGGCTTTGTAGTCGGAAATTACTATTATGCAGACTACAGACAGTGAAAAATGACCACAAAGTATGTATTCACTATAACAAATTCCGCAGTCGTGTTTTTGAAAACTACAACGCCCAACTTTTACGTTTAGGATGGCAAGGGAGGTGTGACTGTTTAACTTCAGCTGCAGTCAAGCTTCCGCTGATATCACTTCATTTGCAGAACGGCGTTGACGAACTGCTGATAGCGCCTGGAGGTATATGCAGCCTGCAAAAGACTGTTGGTATTGTGGGATAGCCTAACTCTGGGGTAAGGATGCCAATATACTTATCGGTGAAATCTACTGAGTTTCTTTACTACGTGTAATTGCAGGGTCCGTAATTTTAAGAAGATTTTGGGTATTTGTTTATCGACACTAGTGCGTAATTTTTTGGATATTTTTCTAACATTCACGAGATAAACAGTACCAATATCAACGCAAAATCATCCATGACAATATACACGAAAAATGGGGGGGGGGGGGGGGGGGACAGATATAATAACCGAGAAATTATGATCCAGTTAGAGAACGATCAACAAATAAATCAAAGAAGACAACGCAATGACGAACAAGAGAAGAAACAGAAAAAAAAAACGAGAGAGCAAGTAGGAACAAGCAGTAACAAACCAGGACTCGGTAACTACGATCAGTCCGTTTTAAGTGATAGTGGGAGAAATTAGAAATAACTGGTTCCTTTCAAGGACGTGGGTTTTCTACATTGCCTGGCGGTTAGTTGATGGCCTTATGTGAACCAAAATACATAATCACAAAGCGTAGAACATAACAGTTGGACATTATTACGACCCGAATCCCTGTGCGAAATTAATTCACAATACACATGTATTGTTTTTTTCCATTTAAATTTGGTGCAAGTCTGACGATAATGGGAAATGCGTTTTAATAAAAAAAAATTTCGTAACAGATAGTGATACTGTGTTGGAAATTGTCAGTGATTAGAAATATTTTGAATTTGTGCGTTTCTTTAAATTCTTCATCATTGCGATTGTAAAGTCGTCACTAGCATTTAAAAACTTCTGCCAGTAAAGTGTAAACTGTTCTGTTCTTGAAAGTTATATCTTGCAGCATTTCTTCGTTTCTGCAAAATAATGTTCCTCCATTTTAAATAAACAACTTTATTGAAAATCCTATACTCTGCTCTGATTGGCCATTGCCCCATTATCCCGCACAAGCAATTAAACACAATGATTTCGTTTGTGTGCAATGTTAGGAACTCGCGCGCACGTGCAGTTGTGAACTAAGTTAAAGGCGCGACGCGTGTTTGACGAGTGAAGTGCGGTTACATTAAGCGCGAACGATGCTCGTGACAAGACTCAACCACCCACATTAGTGGGGAACGCTACCTTCCCAGAGGTGACCTCTACACCTACAAGCTCCATCACTCTGATATCACGCATCAACGTAAACATTGTTAAAGGCTGTTCCCGGTAAAGTAAGGGTTTTTGAAATCAACCTTTAAAATATGTCACTGCTTTTGCCTGTATATATTTCAACGGACACACTGGCCGACTTTCACCCAGTTAAGTTGGTAACTACCGAGGGAAATCATTCAGCGTTACACCTTTTAATTACATGTGTTAGGTAAACATTTGTGAATATTAAAATTATTTATCTTTTTTTTTAATTCATATATATGTAATAAATATTAAATACGTGAGATATTTAATTTTCTCGTAATTTTAGATTTTTACTTGCCCGACTCACAAACAAAGAGATTACGCCCACAACAATGTTAATATTACATATGACGGAATTATTTGCAGAGTACATACAAGTATTCACGATAAAGTGAGCACTTTTGTATTCGACCTTAGAAAAAAGTCACTACTCCTGCCTGCATATATTTAAACGGACTCAATGAGTGGCATGCGCCCAGTAAAGTTGGTAACTATGGCTGGAAAGTAGTTCCATGTCTTACAGTCCAATAAAAAGTGTTAGGTAACAATTTTAGAAAACTTAAATTATTAATTTCGCTTTCTGATTTTTTTTTAATGCAATGAACTGTAAGAATGAGCGGATTTGTGAAATATTTACTTTTCTAATAATATCACAGTTTTACTTGACCGACGCATTAATAAAGTGATGAGGCCCATGGTAATGTTAATTTTGCATAAGGTGGAAGAATACATAACGTGTATACAAGTAGATCCTAAGCAGGGCTTCCAAAAGTGCTCATTTTACCTTGAACTGCTTATAGATTACAATCAGAACTTTCGAAAGAAGGAATTTCCGCTCTCCACTTCTCTTCGTTACAGGCTTAGATTCCCGGCAGGGCTGCTCGCGTACAATCGCGCGTGGGAATCGTACCGGACGATGCCGCTGTTCGGTGGGTTTTCTCGGGGATCTCCCGTTTCTCCCCGCCCTTTCATTCCGGAGCTGCTCCGTACTCACCTCGCTTCACCCTCATTGGCTCTTAACTCAAGGTCTAGATATTAAGAGACGCCCAGACATCTCCACTCCACTTCGCAGATCAGTTCTGTTGTTATTTCCGGGGGTTACTTCACAAACCGAATGTCATAATAAACGTAACAATTGGGGTACATATTCCTAAGTAGTTACATAAGATCTTGTAGTAGGTAAAAAGTCCAAAATTAGTTTAAATAAAACTGACGAACTCCGAGGGTGATTTCAAACAACGCTTTCACTGTAAAAGTTAAAGCGCTCAACAACAGGCAGTTCGTCTCGAAGTTTTTTGAACAGACTCATCCACCGCTAGTAGAGGCCAAGGTGTTATTGTTCGGTCAGTGAACGTCGACCCTAATGGTCGTCTTCAGTCTCACACTCGCCGAGCTCTAGAAACCGTCCTTAAACATGTTCAAGAGACAAACTTTTTTTGTAGATTTCTGAGGATGTTTTATGGCACGTAACATGATATCGACAATAATTTTAAATTAAATATTAAATAACTTAAAATGTCACATTCGTCTAGTTTGAATCACGAATTTCAACTTAAAATCTTGATTTCTACAAAATTTAAGTATTTATTTTAACGCAAAAGTTGGTTTCAGGCGGAGTATTTTTATTTATGTCACAAGAGTGGCGTGTTTAATTTTCTTTGAAATCCAAAGTAAGTCTAACTGCTGTAAGGGCTTAACTTCTGTCTATTTTTAACTTAAATTTTATGTTGAATTTGAAAATTGACATACTGGATAACTACAAATTTCCAAAAAAAAATAATATTCTTCTTGTCTTTCTGTTAACAAGAACAATTATTTGGAGTCGTAGCCTAACATCTAAAGTTTGTCCAGTTTGAAATCTTCCCAACAAAATGGTGCAGTATCTAAATCCCTATAAATCGTAATTTTTTTGTATAAAATGGTTTTACTCCAATTTCATGTTTGTTTTGCAGTATGAATTCCACAGCACAGCGATAAAGGACGTGCTATATTCAAAATAAATAACAGCAGTTTTAACCACTTGAATGTTCAAAAAGGTGAATAGTTCCACGTGTCTTTCATCTGTGAAAAATAGAATGATTTGTTTGGCCACATGGCTCTCTGCTACTTTGCTGCTCTTTGATGCCATCTGAACTGTCTACAATTAGTGTTCTCGCTCTCGCATTATGGCTGTTGGCTAATCGAGAACGGAGTCTATGCAAACTGTACTTAAGTTAGTTTTAAATGGTAAATATATCCGTACCTTGATTTTGATTCGAACACAGGCTACTTCGAATTGGTGTTTCGACTAACAATGGACGTCAGCTTCCTTCTTTACTTATTTGTTTCGAAAAGTATATTTATCCTCCAACTTTCCGTCGAAAGAATTGAGAGCTCTATCTGCACATAAGTGTGCCCTCTCCTTCCATAACGGGACTCACCTGTGTGTGAAACTCCGACAAGCTTAGTCTCATCCGCACTTGAACCTGGCGCCACTGATGCGTTTAGCTGTAGCGGCCACTTCTGTTTCTGTCTATTGAAATATTGAGTACTGGGCTTGGCGAGGCGCTGAGATATTTGAATAGTTCTCAAAACAGTAGCGGTGAACTTGCGAGTACCGGAAGCTCAAAAGTACTATTCCAGAGAAACTTAAACACAATCGTTCAATGGTTGAATTAGTTGAATGTTGTGTAAATGTGTGGTTAAGTAGTTATAGGCATTGGCGGATCCAAGGGGGTGGCTGAGGTGGCTTCAGCCCCTCCATTGGAACTTGATTTTACACTTGATAAAAATAAATAATTTTTTAAACCAAATTACATTGTAAATAATGTTGTATCAATACATACTTTATACTGTATCAATACATACTTTATACTTAGTATAACAAACAGTAAATTTTCATTTGTATGTGTTTCGAAGGCGTATCCACTAAGTACTGGCATGTATATGTAACCTTAAAACTATATGTTTATTGGTAATATGTGGTTTGGTCGTAAGGAACAGTATCTTGTTCCTCAAGAATCCCCTTCCTTAATCCGCCGTTGGTTAAAGACTGTTCACGATAAAGTGAGCACTTTCGAAATCAACCATAGAACAAAGTCACTGCCCCTACCCGCATATATTTTAACGGGAGCCCCTGAGTGACACGCCCCCAGTTAAATTGGTAACGATGGACAGGAAAGTAGTTCCGTATCTTTACGTCGAATAAAAAGGGTTAGGTGACCATTTCTGTTAACTTAAATTATTTCTTTTGGTTTTTTTTTTATCGAAGTGTAAAAACGGTCAGATTTTTTAAATATATACTTTCATAATAATTTCACAGTTTCACTTAACCGACGCATGAGCAAAGTGATGATCCCTATGACAATGTTAATCTTACATAAGGCGGAATAATACAAAACGTACATACAAGCAGATCTTCAGCAGGGCTTTCAAAAGTGCTCATTTTATCGTGAACAGCCTATACCTACATTTGTTCAATATGGACGTTTCCTCTTCATTAATCGTGCTTTGGTTATAAACTGGTTTAGTTTCTACCGTATGTTTACCTACATGCAATAATTCTAAATCAACTGCACAGTTCAAATGTCTGAACGTCGTTGTTTACTACACTAATAAATTGGTTTCTAATTGATAGCATTTGTTATTCATTACTGAAATTATTTTAGAACACTCTCAAAAGCCTCATTTCCAACGTTGTGGCTTTTTTCTCTGCTGTTTTCAAGTTTCTAACTGGGACATTAACACGCAATTTCACGAACTTAAGTTCTGCATAAAGTAAGTCGCCAAACTATATTCTTTTTGTATTAATGAATGGCATAAATCATGATTATATGGGATGTGATTGCACCTTGATTTAAAAGGTTGTACGTTAGTTCGGTTACATTCTAGAATTTGCTATTAGCGCTTCAGAAAGTGTGTGGGTATAAAATTATATGTTCTTTCTTTTCTTTCGATATCGAAACTAGCATGGCTTCTATTGTCCCATGAATACATAAGGATGCAGTAGAAATAGGGTGACGTATTAGGCTAGCCTAAGGTGCTATCTTCGGAAGACAAGAATTTGCTTTCAATTCTGGGTAAGAATTGGTTTATTAATTTAAATTTTGATTCGTTTATTAGGTAAGCTATCCCTTGATTAGTCATATGGCATTAGATATAGAACGGCAAGGAATATAAATACCTGCTTTTTGAATTTAATAATTTTATTATAAGTTTTATATCGATTTTCAACTGGTTTTAGCACACTATGGCATAAGTAATAGCTTCCCAAGTTTATCTTGAAACAGCCCGGTGAATTAATTTATTACTATGGTCAATTGAGTGCAATAGGTAATACTGATAGTAGGGTAATCCAAGTCTGATATCACCAAAAGTGCTAGGGAATGCCGTATGTTCTGTGGAGCTACAACAAATATGCAAGACCTGTAATGAAAACTGTGTTTATATATAAAAGGATAAATACAGTGTAATCCAAACACCCCCTCAGACATGAGAGAAACTGACGTCGTAGTAAGAGAAAACTGTACGAGTCAGAGGCTACGTGAGAAAGTAACCAGAGCACCTGACTACGGAATAGGGCTGTGCCATATCCATTTCTCATCATTTATTTCGAGACATGATAATCGCATATAAACCGATTGTGTGCCGCTTTCAATTCGACGAGAATACAACGATAGTATCGATCAGACGACTAAATAATTGTCTATAAATACAGACAGTTACTATCATACCGCTAGTTTCGTAAATAACTATTTGTGTCAACCAACATAACACAGTTTACTATTTCATCCACATAAATTGATCGTTTCAGCAGCTGCGATAATTAGATATTTTGCTCCTGATTATGTATCGGACCAATAGAGATGTGCTTGTGCGCCACTCCGCATCACTGGTGGCAGCAGCTGTTTGTGAGATGACGGAGTGTAGTCGAAACAACGAATTATATCTCCTTTACGTTAGAGACTTGATTAACTAGACGCAACTTTTTTCTGTATACAGTGGAGACCATTTAGGTAAGGGTTATACTACTCGAGTAGGGAATATCGACGATTTTAGCCTGACAACTACCATTTCCGCTGTCAGGTATAAAATACGTACATACCTCACATCACCAATACTGCTGTTTGTATGCTGTTGGAAGTAATCACTTGTGGCAGCCTTTACGACTTACTTACTAAACTCCCATTGTTCATGTAGTTTAACACACGTGTACTAGGAAGCAACCACGTACCTCGAGTATATGGTGTCCTATGTGCAGGCGCTCCCCGCATGTTGCACCAGTTCCGTTCCCCTCCGTGGTATGCAACTTGTTATACACGCAGGTACGTATAGCTGCGGACTCCCTGCTGCGTTGATATGCCTAACTTCAACTTAAATTTTAAAAATCTAGACGACCTTTCCAAACATGTTACTAGGATTTTTTGTTTATATTAGCCCATAGCGGCTGTGGTTTTAATTTCGACATTTTATTCAGCAGTGACTTATAATATAGCGGAAGGATACATGACAAGGGAGGAGTATTCTAAGCAGGGCTTTAAAAAGTACCCAATTAACCACGAACACCATTCACTTACCTTCCCACACATCAGCGTCACGAGTATACAGGATGAGTCAAAAGTCACCATAGAAAGGAGTGTTTCAAAATATCATTTGTTCTGCCAAAATCACAACTCAATTAATATATTGATTATTCCTGTGTGTAAGGTGACGTGACACTTGCCAAGCTGCATTTGTAATGCTTGTACACAGATTACTGTCCACACATTGCATGATATGCAAGTTTAATGGGTACAATGCATTGACATGTGTATTTGCAACAACGGAAGGCATGTTGATAATTTTTTGCAATGGTATCATAACATATTTTCCTTGTGTACTATGAATGGGACATTTTTGTTAACCCCTATGTAAGGTGGCTTCTGAATCATCGTGTAGAGTAAATTACAGTAGCGTTGTGATGGTCAGAGAAACAAGGTTCAAGAGGGTTGGGGGGGGGGGGGGGAATTGCAATACCTTTGCTGCACCTGTAATGATAGCCTACCACGTTAGAGTACGTGTGTGTCGGGTTGCGGCGTGCCAAGGGTATCGCGTGCTGCGGGTGGTATACAGGAGCTGCGCCTGTTTCCATTGATGGCAAGTGATATTCGTGTTATTTATTGATCTTAAACGTAATACAATACCAACTGGCGTCGTTGTCAAATATTTCATTTCTTACAACGAACGAAAAAATTTGCAAATGGTGGCAATAAAAAAAAAAACAAAGACTTTCAAAAGCGTTCCTGTGACTGAATCAGCTATACCTTCGGGAATTTTTGAGTAGCGTATAACTGGCTGTAGATTTTAGATGATGAAAGCCTATCTTCATTTAGGACCACATCCCTAATATTACCTCAAGAACTGCTACCATACATTTCAAATATCGCGTTATAAAGACTATGATTTCCCAACATATCCACTATTTTTGAAACGAAAATACTGTGCGCAAGATAAATATTCTCTGTGCATTTTAACTCGGTCAGAATAACTGTGCCAGCACTTAAAAGCTCTTACTTTCGTAAAAAATGTGGATACTACGAGTTCAAGCAGTGTTGTTTGGTTAATTGTATACATACAAAGGAGCTCAGTTTTGAGACACGGCATTAGTTACTGTGCAGCTGGGAAGGCTGAGGAGTGAACCATTCCGCATCTCTTTGACACCATTGTAACACCTCGTTTCTCTTCCTAATTTGATGAATGGTGTTAGCGTAATTTTAATATCACAAGTGGTACATATATGTTAAGTTTTATCTAGTTGAAAAGGAAAAAAAAATAGTTGTATAAATGTTAAACAGATCCCTTAAATGTAAATTTGTGATATTTAACCCTGTATTAATATATGATAATGTTTTGTTTTGCAAACTGTTTCATGTAATGTTAGGAACCTTTTAACGTTGTTCTAAAAATTATTAGTTTATGGAATTAAAATAAGTAAGAGGTTCCGATTTAATGAGTTTTTACTCAAGTTAATTTAATATTGGTGTTTAAATTCAAGAAGTGTTCTTTTTACTATCAAATGTTGTCAAGTTTGAGAAACAGAATTATTCAAAAGAAGAAAGTAACTACATAATAATGAGTCGTCAGTAACATATGTGTTGACGACGAACTTTCAAGGGGATTGAGAGTTTAGTCATTTGCTTTTCCGAGTAACTTATGGTCAGACATTATCATCAATTTTCTGAAGGAGGTACGTCACAAGGAATAGCTCCACCTTCGGGAACACGGTCACCGTTTCAGTGGTTGAGTCGGGGGTCGACTCCAGGACCGTGAATGAAGGAAGGATGTCGGAGTACCTATGCCGTCATGGAATCACAGTCGACAGGGAGTTGTAAGGTATCAGATTCGAACCCAGGAGGAGAACCGCAGATCTAGCTGTGGACTATTTTTTTTTCATCAACAAATAAGTCCAGCATACACCATATTATTCATAAATCTTTTGCGAAAGCTAAGTAGTAGTACGTTTTCGAAGGGTGTCCCTGGCAATAAATTGGAGTTCTTTTCTTTTATATGAATGCTTACGTGCTAAAATAATTTTCTTGTAGTATTCTTTCATATCGTTGAATAATATGCAGATTTAAATTCTTATTTCATAATTTCACGTAATATTGACTTTTGCACTTTATATGGAAGAGTCTCATAGCCGTGACATGTAAATAATGAATAGTAATAATTAAATATATATAAATATAATAATTTATAGATTCCTCCATAATATTCTGTTAGGCTAGAATGTTTTATGTTGTGACCATTAGATTTATCTGAGATTGTGCCATATTTATTGTAACAGTTCAGGGTAGTAGCACTAACTGTTGCGTGATGTTGGATCTATCTACCAAAACCAACTATCCCTTCCAGAAAAAATGAATGTGCTTACAACAAAACACTAGCGCAGATAAACAGTACAAGGAGCAAAGAAGAGAAAATGTTTTTTTTCAACTCCCCTACTGCCAGAGACAGGTCAGTATAGTGATATTTAGATATTTAACGTATGATACCATTACGGATGTTTGCCATTAGGCAACAGGATAACAAAAATTGCACGACATAGTTACGAATGTGTCCTGCCTCACAGGGAAAAATAAATTATGATAAGAAGTACAAGGATGTAACACCACTGATATATGCTACAATATTGCAGTTTTAAAATATTACTTCTGTGATACATAACATAAGAAAGGAATGTGTAATGTAATGATAAAATATCCTTGTATATGTGAGTGAGTCTGATAGGTTATACTAATGATTAAATACATATACTGCTACTCAAAAATCAGTATGTTCATCCAGATTGGAATTATCTGTGCATATTAAACAATTGCACATTAATTCTAGTAAGCAACTAGAGAAGTCTTCATTCGAATAAATCAATGGGGTAAAAAATAAATTTACGTTAATTCTAATACTGTTAAGTGAATTCGACAAGAAACAAGTGAAATTAATTCAATTTCAATATATATATATATATATATATATATATATATATATACATATATATATATATATATATATATTGCATTGCGTTAGTTAAAAACTATTATGATATTCTAATCTTTAAATATTTTACTACAGAAAACACCAGCCTGCACAATGCGCATCAAGATATCTACCAATATTAAGATTTACTGGTGCTGGTGTCATAAACAGGTTTACATTTGCCTGGGAAAATGCGACTTAGCTGTGTCGATAGCGGGAAATAACCGAAAATCTGCCGATGTCGTAGAGTCATCCTTCACTGGTGTAGAACCCAGGAGCAGCTCTCCCTCTCACCACGGACAGCACATCTCCGGGTGGTGCTCAGCGAACTCGTCCTCTGCGGGTCGGAACAGCGAAGGTGAGTGGAGAACCAGAACCTCGCCAGAATCCGCAGCCAGTAGCACTCCTCTCGCAGAATTGGCTCTCCGAACACCAGACACCGCGTCGTCCTTGGTGCGAAGTCGAAAACCCCGAAGTGCTCCTTTACTGGGCCGTCCTTCCTTCCGGGCTCATCGTACAGCTTATGTCGAATTACTTCTTCTTTTAAACATATATAGGCTCAGCATTTCAATAGTGCGCGAATAATTCTGTCTCCCCGTCGTAAATATCAAATTTTGCCAATAAAATATTGTAGATTATCTTTCATACTGAGGACTGCCCTCTATTCTGAGCTAGCCTCTCACTGATTCCAAATTATAATGAATAAGTTTTTTGTTCTATCAGACTATTGTTCTAAAAATAATCAATAATGTAATAGGCCGGCTGGTGTGGCCTGATTCTTCTGAGAAAACGAAAGACAGTGCTTGTTACAAAGACAAATATTCATGCAAAGAATCCATAGATAATCATTAAACTTACATAGCATACTCAACGCAACTGTCAAAATAAATAAGTTTACACATATCACATTGAACATACGTTAAATATCTTATACATTGCATAAATGTTTTGCATTCAAATCAAATTAAAAACATAGAAATACATAATAAAGTCATAAATATTGAAGTGTTACAAGGCCTATACAAAAGGATTTTTTTGAATTGAATTAAGATTTTTTGGGGGATGCAAGACGTCATTTAAAAAACAACCTATAAATACATGTTTTCAATTAGTTTTTATATTATACATGTATTTTATATTCCAACAAGATATGTTAAGACACTTTCAAATTCATACGGTGCATATTTACGTTGTTATGTTACGTTTATAACTGTATTACGGTTACATAATAATAAGTGTACATGGAGGAAACTGTTTTGTTCGGAAGTCGTTCTGCCAAACGAATTTTTAGTAGCCACAAAAGTTTAGAAGTGACGACTAAATATTTCATGTTCACCAGAAAGAAAAAATTATAAACCGAATACCAGAACAATATTTTGTTGCTGCCATAAAGTATTTTTTAGTATAGCTCCTAAAGCCAAACGCAAGCAAAAACGCATTTTACCTTTAAGTCATATGACAGGTTTTGTACACAGATTTTAAGTTCTTCCCTCTTAACTTATAAATAATTTCGTATTTATATCAGCGGACAATCTGTATGGTGTTAGCGGCGTTTAGCTTAAGTTATTGGGTCAAACTTGTTGAATACGTAATTCCTTTAAAGTTATTATATGCCACAAATGTATAGACCGTAAATTTTTCAGAAAATTTTCAAAATATCCTATATTCTATGTCCTATCAATTTGTAAAACTTCAAATCTATCATGCCAGTTGTGTTGAAAATCCCATAGAGACATTTTTCAGTTTCATGGCGATAACCTAATTTATTTATTTTCATGTGTTTATTTTGTACATAGCAATTTTCATTCGTCTATGTATTATAATTGTTTCGGATTTGGAAATGTTGGTTACTATGGGTTACGTGGCCGTAAATAAGGTTAATTCGGTTGTCTTGACGACACAGTGACGTGATCATTTGAACTGAAGTTGCCATGCCTGATTGGCCGAGGCAGAAGTACGCCTTCAGCGTTTGTTGGAGCGATTCCGATGATAAAGATTCTACGGTTTGGAAGGGCTGTGGATAGTGTCTTAGACACAATAGGGATTTCATTTAATTTGGGTTTAAGTCGAGTCTCTTTACTTTAAGATAGCAGACATGAAGAGCAGAAGGCGGTATTTCTGTTAATTTAGTCTGCTCGGGTTATTTGCGCGTTTGTTTAGGAAGTTCGCCACGCGCGAGTGATGTGGGGTACTTACCATATAGACTGTAATTTTTACGTGTACCTAAGCTCGCTAGCCTAAAATGAGGGAAGCCTACGGACTCGAACCCAGGACACTGCATGCTGTCGACTAAAAGGATCAGCTGCTACGCTTGGTTTATTTAGCGAGTTAGATAATAATACGTCTATTTTGGAAAAGATTCTCATGATGGCCGAAAGCTTTAATTACTATTAGGAGAAATGCCATCCAGTCAGCCATATTGAAATATGCAACTTTTTAGTTTAATATTTTACACTCACAAAACCCCGAGTGATTTATATCTATTCTTGCTCTCAAGTTTGGTGTGAGTTTTTCAGTACTGATTTAACTATCTATTTTGAAGAATATTTTTAACAAGAAACTTTAAGTTTATGAATATGCTGATACTGGTGTAGGCAATCTCAATTGCAGCCACGTAATCTTCATAAGATAAGCTCTAGCATACAAATGAAAGTAATGTTAATATTTGGGTGTTACAACTAATTAGAATAATTGATGATTTGCATATTTTTTCTGCACATTTCCATTTTAAGGAATTATTAAAAGGTCACAAAGTTTACATGTGAGTTTAGTTACTAGTCATTCTATGTCATTGCAATTCTATTCCCATGTGTATAACAGTCTCACGCAAGTAGGAAATTTTCATGTCTTCTATTATGCATCTATGGTACTTACTCTCTCCTATGGTAAGCATATCAAAGGATAGCAACGTTAGAGGTACAAGGCCATATGCTGAGTTCCTGTTCCTGGGTACCTGTGTCCCGGAAGTGTAAGTTTCTCACAATTCTAGTTCTTATAAGTGCAAATACCAACTCCCGGGCAAAATCATCTCACACCTTCACAATATAAATGTATTTTTTTCAACTCACACCACTTGCAAAATCTACATGATTTTAAATACACTTATTGAAACAGGCGTCCCATTCTCCACCGCGTAACAGAAATTCCGTTATATAATAAATTTGGTTCCCACACGTGTGGCACCACTATATTCAGGGTTGCATTACAGAGCAATAGGGTTGTGCGTGGCGAATACTGTTTATCCTATACTCTCGAACAGAGAACGTTGTGCCATGAAGGGTTAGTGCTCGGTATAAAACTTATTCTCGTGTTATGTTTGAAACGCGTTGTGCGACCTTGTGTTACTTACATCCGGAGATCTTATTCTCATGTTAGCTATTCTGCCTTGGGATGGGCTGTTGCGCATCTATCCGAGCGAATAGCGAGCATGAAAACAAGTAAAATGGACCACTCTGCAATTGAGCAATGCTAATAAATGCGACGATTTAAACATTATTTTAATTAAGTAATTTTTTTTAGCTATTGGGACGTGAATCACATTATAGTTTTAAAATGGGGGATTTGTGTACAGAGCAAGAAAACTAGCTGTGCAGATGTGTTTTATTTTGAAAAAAGTGTGCCCTAAACAAGCAATATCTGAAGTTATAATTGAAAATATGTACTAGCTTCTGCGCATTTTGCAGGATTACGTGTCCATCTAGAAGATTAACATTTCGTTAAATTGCATCACGGCATGTTTATGACGGAAAGAGTCCGGCCATTAGGCCTAATGTTTATGTGGCAGAAAGGCTGGTTTATAATTTTCGTGTGAAATTAGAACACCACTGCTTTGTAAAACATATTTGCCATACACAATGTGCATTACATCGCGTAAGTTTCACTTGAAACACGATTTATTTTCAAGTTTTCGCTATTGTAATTATAATCGTTGTAACCGTCTAATCATGCACTAGTGCAAGAATACTTATAATGCTTGAATATCTACTTCGCTCACCTGCAAAATGCATCATTTAAAGTAATCGATTCCAATATCAAAAATTCAATTACTGTTCATACCAGAAACTCGCGGGAGTAAATAGACGTCCTAGGTAAGCGAATGAATGTTCATAGTAAGTCACAGTTTCAATCTAATTTAATGATTCTTTAACCATCACGTCTTAAGCGTATAAAATTTAAGTTTTAATTTTTAAACAATAGGTACAATACGAAAATTTAACGATTTACAGGAAGCCCCATGCAACATGATTAATTTGATTTCACTAAACCTCAAGGTAGTGGTAAGCTCGCATGAACAATGTTTTTGATTAGTTAACATTCGCTAGTAGCTTATAAACGGCAATGGACTATTGTTGTCTTCTGTTTCTGAAGTAAACAAATTCAGACATTGCAAATTGAGTTTTAATAACTTATTCCGTAACATCGAGAAATGTTTGTCTCGTGAAAATAAAATGCAAACATACGATACAGATTATAATGTTATAACGACGCAGCTGACGTCAGCATTTATTTTATTCAAACTCTCCATATTGTCTTTAATTACATCAAGTATTTAGAATGTATGATTGTAATACGGAAGTAAATATATCACGGATAATATGGAATGAAGTAGCAATAGCGCAACATCGTTAATGCAGTTTTGAAAAATAGGTACTACAGAAAGAAATTCTTGACAAATAATACTAAATTCAACAGATGTTTTATCGTTTCTAGGGCGTCTAAATGCTTACTTATTACTGTTTGCTTTATAACAGGACAAAGTGTTTGTGCTCATGCGTTTATAAATATCACAAAAAAATTAAATACCCTGCGGTCTTAACAACATCGTCCAAGTTTTCAGTATAAAATGCTGGATTTCCAGCACATTCATTGCTAACATACCGCCAAGCCTCTTTAACACTTTGGTACCGTACCAAAGAGATAAATGTGACAATTCAATACAGTTCGTACCTAACGAAGAGGTTAAGCTAACATGCCGTTAGTTTACAATAGAACATACACCATGTTGACACAATTGGGACAAATAATACTGACTATGAAAACTTTTTGTTAAAAACCATATAAGCAATTTACGGCGAGGTGAGCACTTTTGAAAGCCCCGTCATTTCGAATAATAGGTAATAAATATGTTATATTTTAGTCTTAGACGTTAACTTACGAGTACGGTGGAACATACACAGTATTTTTATTACTTACACTGCAATATTTTTTTAAAAGGTGGTGGGAGGATAAAGAAAAGACTGAAAGGAATAAGTAACTAGGTCCTCAAAAGTGATCACTTTACTGTGAACAACCTATAGTATACTGTAAACTGAGCACTTTTGAAAGCCCTTTTATGCACTTTATGTATTCTTCCTCGTTATGTAAAATTAAGACTGCCATGGGCTTCATTGCTGTAATTCAGGCGTCGATCAAATGAAACTATGAAGTTATTAGAAAAGTAAATATTTTACAAATATGCTAATTCTTACACTTAGATGCATTACAAAAAAAAAATATAAAGCGAAAGAAATAATTTTAAGTTATCACAAATCTATATCTAACAATTTTAATTCAACGTTAAGAAATGGAACTACTTTTACTCCATCATTACCAACACAGAGCGCATGCCACTCAGTGAGCCAGTTTAAATATATTCAGGTAGTAGCAGTGACTTTTTACAAAGGTTGATTTCAAAAGTGCTCACTTTATTGTGATAAAACTTGTAGTAAGTATTGAAAGCATTAGCTAATAGCGATCGTAGAGGTGTGAGAGAGAGAAAGAGAGAGGAAGGTGAGGAATGCTACTGACCATGAGCAGGAGCAACAGCAACACCAGCAGAAGCAGCAGGGCTTGGTGGGGCGGGGGCCTGCCGCCGCCGCCTCCCCCTGCTTGCCGCTGTGGTTGTGGGGCGGCGTGGTGGCGGGGCTGGCAGATGAGGTGCTGCCCCCACGTAGGCGGCACCCACTTCCAGGGCCCGATCTCTCGCCACACTCACTCGCGCCTGACATCTGCAAACACACAACACAAACACACGTCCTCACCAACTATACACTAGCTCGTAGCACCGTCCCTTAACACCTGCAACACACAACACACACCCTCATCAACTATACACTAGCTCGTAGCACCGTCTCTTAACACCGAGCTGTCGACGAGACAGCGTTTAGACGCTGTATCAACCATCCCTTATACAGACATTCGCTTTGGTGTTACAACACAAGAATCAAGGTCATTACTGAACATGTTTCATTTGAGAAGCAATTCATTTCATAGTACTGCGTAAATTTTTGTACTTGATAGTTAATATGCGTTCCCTGGTTGTCATTAAAAGGTGAAAATTAATTAATATATAAAATTTTGTATTAAGTGAATTGTTGCATTAACATGTGTTATTAGTTCATACATTTGATCTGTAATGGTGGTTAAGGTAATTAGCTAAGCTTCTGTTGGCGCATATTTCAATAAATACTCCTAAATGCTAATCAGGAAGGAATAAATAAAACATCCAATATGGCGGATGGTGCAGGCTCTTAAGAGTGTTTCAGACAAAATAATTTACAATTTTTATATCTGTACCGAACATTGTTCAACATGTACGCATTGTATGAGATGACATTTCCCCGAATATAAAAAAATACACTTTATATATTTTTTTATAATTTTATTAGAAATTCAGAATATTTCTGTTTTGTTGCAGCTATGGTAACAAATACTAAGTTGTAGAGATGAAAAACTTTAACAAAGTTAATTAATGTCGGATGCTCCCACGTGACATATATGCAATCAGCAAATAACAAGTCATCTATGTTAGAGAGAAATGTTAAAATAACATAAATTTTGCATATTTTTAACATTTCCTTTAATTTATGGCGTGTTATTTGTGTGATTACATATATTTCAAGCGGTTACCCACAGAATTAGTGCATGTTGTATTTTTTTTTAATTTGTAAAACTTAGTTAATATTTGTTATTATATCTGCAGTAAAATATAATAATCTTGTACTTGGAATAAAATTGTTCATAAAAATATAAAGCGTAAATTTTTTTAGAGGAAAACGTTATTATAGGGTGTTTACGATAAAATCAACACTCTTGAAAGCCTTCCTCAAGATATATTTTTATGCACATTGTGTATCCTTTCGCCTTATGGAAAATTAACATTGCCACAAACCTCATCACTTTATTCGTGCGTCGGTTAGGTGAAACCGTGTAATTATAAAAATAAAAAAAAGTAAATTTGTTACAACTCTGGTCATTTTTACACTCCGATGCATTAAAAAAACAGAAAGCGAAAGAAATAAAATTTAAGTTATCACAAATGATTACCTAACACATTTAACTCGCCGTTAAGAATTGAAACTACTTCCCTTCCATCATTGCCAACTTTACTGGGCGCATGTCACTCAGTGCGCCCGTTAAAATATACGCATGCAGGGACAGTGACTTTTTTCTAAGGTTAATTTCAAAAGTGCTCACTTTAACGTGAACAGCCTTTTCTCACAATGCCTAAACGTTAAACAATGTTAAATAAAATTATAAAATATTCTTTTTTTTTTGTATCCGACATCCTTTAGCCTTTCCTACCCACCTGCTAGCCAGCAGTATGTGGTGAATTGTTACATTGTAAGCTGTGTTTTGCTCTGTACTATACCTAATAGTTTGCTAGTTTACACATCGGCCAGTTAAACTTAGTAGTGCAGTTGACGTCACAGCACGTGTGTAATAGGCGCCTCGCAGCTCTCTCGTGAGTGACCGCAGTACATTCAGTTTCTCCCTGCTCCACTCTGGACACTGGTTCCTGCTGCATGTCTTCATGTCCAGCATCCTGGTACAGTCTTTCAAACAGACAATGCCCGTCCACGCACGGAATGCATGTCTAAGGAACGCATGCGTCATGATGAGGTGCGGTCAGCAAGGTCCTCCGATATATCCCCATGAGACGTGTGTGGACTTAGCTCTGAGGTGAACTCGCACTTCGTGTCGACCTGTAGGATATCGAAAGCTATAGTCCGTCTCACGCTTAGATAGCAGTGCAGGGCTTATGGCGCTCACTGTTGCCAGATTGCTTCAGCTTTGTGACGTAACTGTCAAGCTGAGAAACAAATGGGCGATGAAGGAAACTGCCTGATTAAGATAATTTTTATCTGTTTACCTCCCTGCCAACTTGTAAAGGAATCCAGTCCTGCGGCGCAAAGCTAAGCGGCTCCTCTGAAACTGAAGCCTGTGAGAAACCTTATCATTGTGATTGGACGGCGCACACGCAACTTAGATAGTTTTCTTTTTCGAAGTTGCAAAAAAATAACTTACCCACAGGAACAAGGACAGCGTTAACGACAGAACTCGTGTATTGGAAAGAGAGAGTGAATGTCCATTACACCGCACACTGCTATCTAAGAGTCAGGCGCTCTTATAGTTACGACACAGCCCTGGGAAGGCTTCCTGGAGAAGGTAGCTGCGCGTCCAAGGTCAAGAAGCGAGGGAGCGATACAGGCGACAATAACACGCACGCCTAGTGCCTCATCGCTCCTACGCGCAAGGCGTGCAGTGTTTCCGTCATAACGCTGTACTGTGCAAACTAGATCTGTAACATAGGGGTTGTATTACACGCGATGAAAGACCACAGAATAAACTACGTCCGTATATTTGTATTTTTCTCTTGCTGCTTAAGGGAACTGCATAGGCAAGTTTTAAAAAATGCTAGGTTTAACAATTTTCACGAATTTTTTTCTCCAAGAATGCACTTAATATGACAAAAGTAAAAAAAAATAGGGTCATAGATATTTTTAAAATACATTTTCTGACAAGAAGTCATATTTCCAGAACTTTTATTTGCCGAGATACGCGTTTACGTGCGAGCAACGATTTCACAGAACACGTTTCAGTACATAGAAGAGTTTTTTTCTTTTGCCGCTGGTGAAATTAGTGGTAGGTACAGGTGCGCGCTGTGCCGGCTTGTATTGATCACGAAGGCGTGCTTATCAGCGGTCGTACCTCCAGGCGGACCGCAAGGCTGGGTTATCTCACACGCATTGCAGTCACCGCCACTCTACGTTGTCGTGAGTAGAGGCAGTCAGTGCTGCTGGCTTATCGTTCGTTGCAGTCTAGTCCTGCACGCTCTCCCACTACCTCGGCTTCCCAGACAGCGTGCAAACTTACCCTCCCTACACAGCACGAACCTGCCGCACCACCGACTACATGCACGTCCACCCTATAGCAAGAGTCAACATCGCCATATTGCTTTCATCTTTGCATCAATATGTATTTTGATTCTGGTCATGCGCGTCACATTTATTCACGTGACTCTGAAACATCTTCCATAGATATTTTAAAAATGAAATATGCTCATTGCATATAAAGACCTTGACAAAAAATAACACATTTTACGAAATCTCTGGTGGTAGACAAAGTGTTGAAATGTTAACACCATTATTCGCGCGATAAAGCGTTAGTTTTTGTTCTTGCGCTTTATCAAGCTACTAGCGTGTTTTCGTTAGAATGTGGTTTAAATATTAGCTATGTCTTTAAAATAGAATACGCATTTAAAAATAGGAAGTGTGATGAAAAACAAGTCCAAAAATAAGATAATTGTGGCTGTTAATTTCGAATTCCTCATTTGTAATCGGCCGTGTCAACGTGTTAAGTTGTGATTTTTAAAAATGCTTCTTTGCTTATGAGACCGTGCAGCACCGACATGGCATTTACCTGTTTTGCATCACATCATAGTGTACGAGTTTACTCCAGATAATATGCTAAGGCGATAGTTTCCTGGTTCAGTATAGGAAAGCCAATCTTGTCAAGGTCCACGTTACGACTGAACAGTTATTTCAAAATCGAAATTCTTCGTCCTGTTACTAGTGTCACATTTACATACGACCGTAATCAAAAGTTCCCTCATTATTAAATAATGTTATCCCTCATTGGAAAATACGACTATAAATTTACCCGAATTTTTTATAGTCTATTCGCGGTTTCTTCGCACTTTTTGTATCAAACCTTTGAATCACGAGCGTTTTACACTTCTGTAAACACAATCCTCGGTTAAACTGAAGTTTCACTCATATTCTCTCTATAAATTATAATATTTAATCTCTAACTAATATTGACAAAAAACAGGGATAAAAGAGGTGTGTTGGCAATGCCTAGTAAGAAATAGTTCTTATGTAAAATGTCACTACACTGAGTGCGCACGAATGTGGTGCGATGTCCCTTTGGTGTAATTATCCAGTATTGGTCAAACTTTGTTTGCAAGAGGCGGAGGAATATCCTAAAAGTAGAACTTTAGCAGAGCTTCAAAAAAGTTGGAAATAGCATTGGATGGATTGTATTTATGTCATAACACTCTTTCCAAACAAATATATGGATAATTTTTATTATACCACGTTTGCATTTATCAAAGGCCTTTAAAACTAATAGCCAAATATTACCCACGCGTTATCTGATAATTATGATGACAAGATCTATTAATAGAGCTAGTGTTTTTTCGCAAAAAAAATATAAGTACATGGTTGACTAATTTACTGCAAGCACCTAACAGCTGTTTCCCATTGGTTGCTGTCTACTTGAGAAGGCATTTTCATATTTGACCGGGCCACTCCGAGTTCGGTAACATCGGCACAATTCCTACGTGATGCGTATGCAGACAGTTAACACGTGTCTAAAAATAATTCAGTCAATCAAGATAGGTAAACGACCCTACAGTGTTTTAAAATATAATTTGTCTTGAAGTATTTTCGCGAAATTTCACTATGGCTATCTACAATTATAATTTTTAAATAATGCTACACTAATTACGTTTGTTTTTGTTTGACAAAAATTCAGAACTCATGTTTGCTGTACACAGTAATGTATACTGCCGGAGAGATATATTTATAGTTTCAAAATATAAGTGCACCTAAGAAGCCGGTATATGCTAGAAACCATGGGGTGTGAGTGAGTGAGTAAAGAGATTTAGACTACGTGCTTCGATTTTTAATGTCCGATAATAAAGCTTAATTACGAATTCTTGCAATACAAAATAATTGAAAATGTGTGGGTTCTCTCCAGATTCGTGTCGCAAGGTGTCTGGGAGAGAGGGTTGATCCATAGCTCACTCCGCGGAGCCCAACTCACCGCCTGCTCTCCCTCGCCGATGGTACAAGGAAGAACAAACAGCACACGAAGCGCCATCGACGTGACAACGTGATTGGTTGATGAGGGAGGGAGAGAGGGATGGTGGGAGGGGGTGTTACTCGCCCCACGTTTGTTTGCTCGCCTTTGTGTCGCGCTGCAGCCAATGTTTGCTGATCACTGAGACTCAACAGTCATTGCTCGCCCATCCGCCGACAGTTGTCCCTGTTAGCCGACCAATCAACACGCCCGTGCCCTCCCGTGTGTTCGCCCTTAACTAACGCCGCCCACCTCTTCTCTGCTATTGAACTGGCAAGTATTTTTTAAAACCGTCACGAGGCGTGTTGATAAGCAGCTGTCCGCTGTTTAAGTCAGTAACTGAGCCGTGCTTACGATTTATTTTCTTCTCAGTTTGTGTCCTACTGTACGTAAAATTTACATGGATGTATGCCGTCTCAAATTATTCATAGTGTACGACCATCTGTTTTTCGCGAAAAGAATTACGCGGAGCTACACTTTACTATCCTATGTTTAGAGCTGATGGAAGATCGCGAAATTTTTTTAATGATTCAATGTACAAGGTTTTGACCCGGCTAAGTTATTTGCAGACCAATCACGAACGTTATGCATCATTGGCCCAGTCAAATTGGGGTAGTCCCTTCATAGATGCAAGACAGCCAATAAGGAAAAAAAAATCCGTCGGTCATGTGTACAGTACGTTGAATCCTAGCAAACATTTAACTTTTCCCGCGATAAACCATCATCTCTACATATGTGCACACTTACAGTCTTCATTTGATTATCAACCACTTGTATTTGGGTGAAGATAGTCTACTACATGAGTGCGCCAATCAGCATTAAATTTCTCAGATACGGGCCGTCTGTGATTCACTGGCAAAGTTCCCGGTGGAACCAGCGCTCGCCTCTTCATCCTCCCCTCTAGGTGGCAGGTACCTATTAAAAGGTCATACCTAGAGCACTGCTTTCTAACCGTTACAGTTAACCCCCACGAAAGCAAAACATAAATAGGCTCTTAGATCTTCAGGGTCCACCGGGAACTTTGCAATTTTGAAACGCCATGCTGTCCGAAAAATTAAACGAAACTAGACTAAACTACTAACACACACACAATATTTACCGCGTCCGCCCTCTGTCCTTTTTTCACGATAAATTTAAGCATGGCGGTATCTCCATTAACAACTTTCGCAGCCCAGTGCACTCGAGTGTACAAGGACTTAGTTTTGGGGAATGCCCGGTAACCAGAAACATTCCCCGCCACCTCGTCACCGAGCGCGAAGGGCTTAGTCACTCTACACTGCAGACTATCGATACGGTTCTCTTAGACGCACACACACACACACACACACTCATCCAATCCAATCTTCTGTTGACCTTGTGGAGGTCCTGTCCTTCACTCCATGGTTCCCCATCCTTAATCGCATTCCGGTGCAATCTGCCTGGGTCATCATCGGTTTATCCCTGGGTGAGACTAAGTCCTACCCAAGGATGTGAGCCGTCTTGGCCGGTGAATGAGGGAGCATGGGAGGTAGTGGGGTGTGAAATCTTGCGTGGTGTAACTCTCCCCTTTTCTAGTTCATCCAATCCTTTGGTCAGGTGCAGCCGGGAGGGAGGCCTGTGGACACCTTTTCGATACCCTCCCCCCGCAGAATACGCAAAATTCCTCCATCAAGCTGGTTTCCCTCAAAGGGAAAACTGTCTGGTCATATCGGAATGGCGTGAGCTTGTTTTAGGATGCGGGCCGGAAAGAAGAACAAGTACTGGACTACAGTGTACCCCGTGAAGGGCTTGCTGTAGTCAAAGGTACGCCTCCTGTATGTATGGACGGTATCCTTGAAGATGTCAGATTATTCGAATATTTCACGCAAGCTCAGGAGTGTGTCCTTTTGTGTTGGAAGGCCTGCCTGGGAGATGACGAGCATATCAACTGCCTCCATTCAGTGGAAGAGGATCTTATCTCTCCCCTCCATTTGCCTAACTACCATGGCCAGGGCTACCATTAGAGTATTCGGCTCCTCTAATCCACTCAGGTAAGTGCCTCGTACGATTTCATTGTTCAACCACAGTGGGTATTTCGGGTGCACACTCACTTTCTCCTCTTCTCTTTTCGGACCATTCAATATTCTTTTGTTCCATTACACGGTATTCTGCCGGTTCGCTCTGTAAAACCTGTCCTCCTCACCAATCTGAGATACTCTGACTTCATATTATTGAAGCCTTTACCCGAGTAACCCATCATGGTTCATCGAAAATGTGCTCTCCTTGCCACTTGTCGAAGTCCTCCAGTATTCTACCAATCTTAGTGGCAAACTCTTCCCAGACCTAATGGAGAGCTTTATCAACCCTTTCTCCCTGCTATGCCATGCAGCCATTGTCTGATGTTTTCGGTCTTCAGACATTCCATGATTACATTTTGTACTGTGTCGTACACTCCACAGATGTTACACAGAGGAGACTGCACGAGCCAAAAGCTGTGTAACTTTGCCTTGAAGTCACCATGGCCAGTAAAGAGTTGCATGCTGTAATGATTCACATTGATACACTTATTCTTCATTCTTGCCCTGATGTTGGGCAGCAACTCGTATGTGGTTCTTCCTTTATCTGAACAATCCCATCTGTCTTGCCATTCTTGCAAGATATCATTCGTGATATCTTCCTTATTTTCATGTGTCAGTGCCATAACCCGTGCTCTCTCCCTTGTGATTCCCTTGTACTTCACCAGTAAATATGTAGGTAGCACACCCACAATCACAGGGAATAACTCATTTGGCACAGTTTTATATGCCTTAATTACAGCCAGCAGTACCACCCTTTGAGCACCGATGAGCTTCCTTTTGTGATGTACCAACTCTGCCCTGTGATACCACATCACAGCTCTGTAAGCCAGTATGGTTTCACGCACTGCTCTGTATATAGTTCTTAATGTATTATATTTAAGACCCCAGGATGTATTCCCAATTCTCTTCAGTTTTTTAAACACCACCACTGCTTTTCTTGATACATACTCAATGTGTTTGACGAAGCTCACCTTGTCATCCATGATGACTCCCAGGTACTTAAAATCATGCACATTTTTCACTGAGCTCCCCCCGAAGCTCCACCCTCGTCGGTGGTCTCTTCAAACTTCCTTTTAACATAATTGTTTTGGTCTTCTCGATTGAGAAACTTGACTTTACCTTTGTAGACCATTCCCATATCTTCTGCATTATTATTTCGGCCTTGTCTTCTAGAGCTCTTCCAGTGTCACCAGTAATGACCACTAATCCACTATCTGCATAAACGAAAACCGCGCACCCCGGTGGAAGACCCAGCTCAAGAAATCCATCAAAGAGGATATTCCATAATATTGGTTCTAGGACCGACCCCTGGGGACATCCTTTTGTCAACCTCTTCCTTGCTTTATGGTTTTTTCCATATAAAGACTCCACCTTTCTCTAAAGAAGTCCTGAATAACCCTATAGATGTTCGCTGGACATATTTTATTTTTACGCTGATACATCAGTTCTGGCCTCCAGGCATTGTCGAAGACACCAAAGATATCAAGGAAGATCCATATCACGTACTTCGCCGTTATTTCCCGTATGGTCTTCATGACAAGTCCGTACCCATTCTTTAGCGAAATCCATATTGTTTTTCGCTCATAGTGCCTTCAGCTTCCATGGCCATTATCAGTCTTCTGTTGACCAAGTTTTAGAAAACTTTGCCTAGCACCGGAAGCAACGTCAGCGGCCAGTATGACTTATGACAGCATCGAATTTCTTATCATTGCCTTTATGTATTCTTAAGCACCCTTGTTTCCAAGGGGCAGGAAACACCCCGATCCGAAGACAGTCATTGTAGATCTTCAATAATTTGTCCTTAATCCTGGAATTACACCTTTTCAAGATTTCTGCAGTCAGCCCATCAAGTCCAGAGGCTTTGCCATTTTTAATCTTATATATTCAGTCAGTTCTTCCATGTCGAATTCTGGAGCATTCTGAACATCTGGAAATATATTTATTGACTGTCTCTTCTCGGCATGCTCCTTCCCCTCTTCATCCAGGGAGTCATCTGGCAGGAGCATGTGGAGCAGAACCTCCATCGATTCACTCAAATCAGACACCATATCTCCATTGACCTTTATACATGGTGGAGGAGTCGTCCTCTTGATCTTATTTGCTGCCAGTTTGTACAGAATGCCAAATGGATCCTGGTTGCTCACCTGTGTCACAAACTCCTCCCATGATTTGACTTTCTTCTTATGGACCCTGCCGAAGTAAGCTTGCTGCTTGGCCTTATATCTTTGGTCGAACTGCTCAATTTCTTCACCCAGTAGCCTATGAAGCTTCCTCCTCTCCCTCCGAAGATCCTTTCTTTCCCTTTCCAGCTCCTCATCGCACCAAGATAGGTTAGGAAGCCCCTGTATAGTCTTCTGGGGGCTCTCTTCACATGTGCCCTGAATAATTTTTGTGAACACTGCTGCGCTTGTTCCCATATCTTCATCTAGCAACTCAGGACTCTTAGCTAACTCAGCAGGGTCTGGTCGAAAGTTGGCCAGTGTGCGGTTCTGTGTACTTTGATTTCTTGGTCTGTTATTGAGGGTCTCACCCTCCTCCCACCATGTATTTCATAAACAATGAGCCTATGGTCACTAGAACTTTCACCCATGACTCTCCAGCTCTGAACATAGTCCCGGACCTTCATGTTTGTCACGGATATGTCCAAATATGACTCTGTTTAATGGGCCTGCGAGACAAATGTTGGTAATTCCCCTTCTTCATTACCTATATCCAAGTCATTCGTAATAATGAATTGACTGACGAGTTCTCCTGCCTCATCTGTAACAGGGGAATGCCAAAACTCTGGCTTGGCATTGACATCAGCACAAATCACCAATGGCTTGCTTCTTAATGTATCAGTCATTATTTCCTATCTATCCAAGTGCAAATTTGTTCCATCCCCAAACTGAAAGTATGAAGAAACCAACCAACATTCTGTGTTGCCCTTGATGACTTGTTCACAGACATGATGGGTGTTGGATACACTTGTCATCATAGATACATCCATATTCATCTTGACCCTCAACACTCCAGCCTGGGGACGTATCTCACTTGTACATACGGTGCCTCGCAGTCCCACGACAGTATCAAATGGTACATAAGGCTCATGGAACAACCCTGTTCAGCTCTGCAGCGACCACTACTGACCCCTGCATATTCAATTGCCCGCATCTGAGTGCTATCACAGTCCATAATCTATTCTTGGAAGTTCCACAGACAGGGCCTTCTGGCATGCAGGTCAATCCTTAGAGTCCACACTATGTTCATGTGGTTGCCCTTTCTTGTGGTAATTGATGCAGATTATACTCCTTATCACTTTTCTTTGGACAATTTCCATACTCATGCCCAACTTTGTCACATCTTGAGCAGGCGGACTCTTTCTCTTTATATTTATTTGCTATGTGTCCCCATTGCTGAAACTTATAGCACCTAGACAAAGAGATGTAGTCACGAAGTCGGCAGCTTTCATAGTTGACATACAGTCTCTCCTTTTCAATAAGTGCATTCCGCAATTTAGGGTAACCACGGCAGACATATAAGATGCACGACAATTATGATGATCCAATCACGAAAGAGGTTCCGAATTAAAGTGCGTTAAAAAACAACTTGTGTTTCGTCACCCCCAAGTCAAACGAACCACATACCAGTAATCGTGATGACCCTTGCAATACATAATTCGCCAGACCGAAGGTGACCAATGTAGGAAGTGGATCTTGTAGTGCTTGTCTACGTGTTTGTGAACAAGGTTAACCACTAGGCCGAGTCTAAAAGTTATCCTTAAAAGATAAACTGTTAACTACCAGCAATCATAAAAAATTAACAAACACTAAATGTGCATAAGAGTAAGGTTATAAAGGAAATGAATTTACACTTAATACAAATATTAAATAAATAAACAAATACCTCGTTACTCTTTCTTTATATATTTCTTGTTGCTGAGGTGTACAGTTGGTTGAGTATTTGGTTTCAGTCTCTTTTTTTTTTGTGGTAACAAGGATTTAAAAAACAAATATTAATAACAATAATACAAGTGATATCAAAATGTAGAAATCTTAAATTTAAAAAAATGCACATCATGGTAATTCGTTAAATATACATTACACAACGAATATAATAGTTTTTCGTTTGATCGTTTACATTTCTGATGACTTAGCCACACAAAATTTTATAATTGGTGTTTTTTTTAACGGCTGCAAAATCATAAGTTCGTTTGGTTCAGGATACCCAAATATTAAGAAAATAAATTACATGCTTCTTATGATAACTGCAAGACACAATTTTTTTGAGATTTCTTTGTTGTCAAGATGAGGAGATACAATGTTGTAACATTCAGGCTTTTTTGTTTAAATAGGTGCTGCCGCGGATCAGATCCACTGCCATCAGACTGGAGAAAGAACAGTTACTTACAGTTCGTAACACGCGGGTAAATAATGATTTACATTAATCTTACCAACGGCGCTACTAGACGTTATGTCACCACATAATTAATTAATTATCAGCAGAGCTTAAGAAAAGCGGACTCAACTACATGACAAGAATTTCATGGGAAGTAGAAGGTCACGTAAGCCCCATAGAGCAACGCACAAGGAACAGATAAATGCACAGAGTAGTGGTTCGACAGCGGAACAGTTACTCGCGGTAACAGTTACACGTATATTGACCTGTAATATTTGACTTTTTTCCAAGGTTTTCCACAAAATGTTGGTTCATGATTTTTGGGAGACCTAACAGTACATAATAATTACTTTAATGAAAATAAATAATGTATTATACCGCAAGTGCTGCTATATTAACAGATTGGACAAAATACAGACCATGAGAAACTCAAACCACATTTTGAAAACACATAACTAACGAATTGACAACACACAGTTATTTTGTACTAGAAGAAAACCAAAATGAACCATTTTTATGTAACAGTATTGTAAAGGGCTTTTTAACATCCCCCGGTTTTATGCTTGAAGGCTTGGAAAAGGACGGCTTACAGATTAACTTATAGCCTAACTTAAATTAACACCCACGCCTTGCCCGAGATTTGAACCCAGAGCCTCCCGCACCCCAGATCGGTGGCGCACCAACCGGCTGCGCCACGGGACGTCGGCTTTACGATACAGTAAATCACATAAATATACACATTGCCCTTTAAGAATTTATACAGTTTATGCCAAAATAAATATTTAATAACCTTTTATTATACAAATTTCAAGTTTAAGTTTGAGCATAAAATAAATATTTTGCAAGTAGATAATAAACAGCGGGATATTAAGGACGACAAGACTTTGCCAGACAAAAGTGAATTTTACCCGAATAAGGGCAAATACAAAAAAAAAAAAACATAATAAATACAATAATGGTGCCACACAATGGCACACTTGTTCTGAAATCTTTTCGCGAAAACAGGTGCCCTTACAATCGCCATGCAAGTCAAGGGTGATACTTACCTAGCCTGCAACCACTGGGGGGTATAAATGGAGAATCACTGTTAAAGAAATTCATTTTCAATGTACATATTTTAACACTTCTCTCCCCCACATTAAGCGACCGCGGTTGTGTGGTGGTAGTTTAGACTACCCCCCCCCCCTTCCACACACACACACACACATAGGCGAACCGGGCTCGATTCCCGGCGGGGTCGCCCCAGGATTTCCGCAAGTGGGAAACATTCTGGTAGATGCCGTTCGTTGGCGAGTATTCTCGGGGATCTCCCGTTTCCCCCCATACTTACATACTCAACTGACTTCACCCTCATCGTGTCTTAAGACCTCGATGTTAGGATCCACCCAAATCTCTTCACTCACTCACTCCTCCCCATACTTATTTATGGTTTCAGTTCGTTCCAAATAACACAATTTTTTATACGTGCTGTACATGAGATGACAAAAGACTCCGATTGTCATCAGAACTTTGTGCTCGGTGTTCAGTGAAATGAGACAGTCATGACATGCAGCGGTAGGAAGGTATAGTGATCAGTAACTCACAGGCAAGACCATTGGATACTGAGCCTCGCAGGATACAGCACCGATCACATGTCGCCTTCCTGTGCAACACGTAGACAATTGTTTGCAGTGGGAATAAAATAGTACAATGAAACCATAAAAATAATAATATTCAACCTAACTTTCTCAGAGAATACGGACACATTAAGACATTTTGAAAAGTTTTATTAATTCATAATTTCTTTGTAAATTGTAATTTTTCATGTGAAATTTTACAAATAGCCGTTTATGCCGCGAACTGCAGCCACACACACTGACCAGCAATATGGCGCCACTAGCCAGCCACATATTGGGGGAGGTCGTGAGCCAATCAGCAACTTACTTGCCACACGGCAGCTCAGCCAGTAGGGGACCTTCCGCAACACGAGGTAGCCAGTCATGAGACAAGGCCCGTCACAGAGTGTGTAGGCCACATCGAAGGAACGGCCATGCCATTTCGTCTCTGTCTACTTGTCTACTGTGTGCTATAGGCACAAAATATAAGTAGACACACAATATCACGAACAAAATATAAACTCTAAGTCTTTTAGAGGTGCATGGTATTTCACCCCCTTCATCATGTAATCATAGCAGCAAAATTTTGGTACGTTGTTTACTGTAACACTTATGTAGTGTTTTGAGACATCAACGCGTAAACCATATCTCTTAGAAATTTTGGTCGACATCAAGTTATAAAAAATGGACCATACCATAGACATATTTTAACATCTTTCCTAAGAGAACTATTTATTAATTTACATTCGCAGAGTTAATAGGAGGAAATAATATTATTTTGAAGGTCACTACACATCAACTGTAAAAGTTAATTTTACTTTGTAATATAAGAGTATCCAAGAAGACTTATTTTAGTGTTGGTAATACTAAAATGTATTAGCCATACAGATAAAATTTTTCTATTAAGTGATCACTTACGTAAGCTCTTCTGAATTTCTTACTTCAGCTTATTGTGAATCCTTACTCCACTAGTAATAGTTGGTACACAGCAATGGGCCCAACGATATATATTCCTGCGTCCATCGGTAACACTGAATTCACCAAACAAATAAGCATGTTCCTAACACGCTGGTTATTTATCTGACAACCGAGCGAGAGAGCTGGAGCAGTCCTAAACTAGCATTCGGATGGATAAGGGTTAGATTACCGGCTCGGCCAATAAGATTTCGGTCGAAGTCACTCCAGGGGAATGCCGGGACGGTTCGTTACTAGGGACGCCCGAATATCGCGAAAATATTTCACTGCCAGTTGTATTTCATAACACTTTAGCTCCCACTCTAAACGTAAATACGTGACAATTGAGCCAAATCAGTGAAAACAGTGAGAATTGAGCAACTGATCATCAGTGTCAGATAACTAATTAGTGTAGTGGTTGAATTTCGCTGATTTACTTGTGATTTCCCACTGAATGTAAAAAATGTCACTGCTACGATTCACTTTTTCCCAGTTAATTTGCTTGATTCCCCGGTCAGCAGTAGCTTATTAACTGACTTTCAGTGAACGTTATTTCACTGATTGATTTCACTCATTCGTATTTAGAGTGCAGATCACCTTTCTTCATTGGCTGATCTACGTGGTATGCGTCTAAGGCGCGTGCTCGCGAATCGCAGACGTACAGTATCAGAGTTACTTAATTATGATTGGCCCATCAAGTAAGAAAATATCTTCTCATAAAGAATCGTGGCTAGTAAGCAAATGAAAACTGCTGGTATAGGCTGTTCGCGGTAAAGTGAGCACTTTTTAAGGCCCAACTAAAGTTTTCCTTTCAACCTATTTTTATCTTTCCGCCACTTTGTAATATACATTGCCATGTGACTCATTAACCCAATATATACTTTTCTCCGCTCTCAAAAGTTAACGTCTGAAGCTCCGATAAAATATATTTATTAGCGTTTAACGCTTGTTGGGAGTGCCTTAAAAGAGCTCACTTTACCGTGAATAGCCTATACGCCGGTAGGTTATTGAAATTTCTAAGAAATTATTCGCAAATGTACTACATTGGTGTATAGATACAGTAAGAAACTGTGAATGGTAAGGAAAACAAACGAAAAATCTAAGATGGCGGTCGAACGAAAGAGAGAAACGAAGAGAGAGAAAGAGAAAGAGAGAAAGGAATATATTTTCCCACACATCGATGGTAGCGTTCCTTCATTTGCTCAGGAAACATTCACATGCATAGCGAAGTCTTCGTCTTTGTATAGTACTTACGCTAAACATTCCTATATTTGCAGCCTGATGTTTGGTCCTATTTCCATAACACGTATTTAAAAACCTTCCATTACTGTTTAGGAAGTTTACTAGGGAATTTCTTTTACAGTGCAGAAATCTTTTTGCGAAAGTCGGGTGTCCCTATTCATTACTACAGGCCTATGGCTGATTCATTACCCGTTCCTGCGTGTGTCAGTAACTTGCCCCGTATTCAGTGACGTTGTCGAGGAGACGTCAAGCTCTTAGCCTTCATACCTGCTGACATACCTTATTCTCATCGGTACGAAGCAAAACAATTACAGTCGCTTCCTATAAGACGTCAATACATCGAGCTACTTCTCATTATTCGATGTTTACTTACTTTAAGTGCTCGGTCCACGGTCCCCATCGCACAGTATACAGTTCAGGACAATGGGTTTACATTTTTCAAGGACCCTTTCAGTCATGCATTAATTTACGGCTTTAGCGCTCACAGTCGAGTGAGTAAGTGAGTGAAGATATTTTGGCGGCCCTGAACATGGAGGTGTTGGGAGCGAGCCGATGAGGGTGAAGCGAGGTGAGTATGGAGTAGCGCCGGAAATAAAGGACCGGGGAAACGGGAGATATCGGAGAAAACCTAAAGACCAGCGGCATCGTCCTGGCACGATTCCCACTACGGACATCAGAGAGCAGCCCCACCAGGGAATCAAACCCCTGTTCGCCAAGTTGGGAGGCGGTTAGTCTAACCACTACACCTGTTCGCCAAGTTGGAAGACGGTTAATCTAACCACTACACCTGTTCGCCAAGTTGGAAGACGGTTAATCTAACCACTACACCTGTTCGCCAAGTTGGGAGGCGGTTAGTCTAACCACTACACCTGTTCGCCAAGTTGGAAGACGGTTAATCTAACCACTACACCTGTTCGCCAAGTTGGAAGGCGGTTAATCTAACCACTACACCTGTTCGCCAAGTTGGAAGGCGGTTAATCTAACCACTACACCTGTTCGCCAAGTTGGGAGGCGGTTAGTCTAACCACTACACCTGTTCGCCAAGTTGGAAGGCGGTTAATCTAACCACTACACCTGTTCGCCAAGTTGGAAGACGGTTAATCTAACCACTACACCTGTTCGCCAAGTTGTAAGGCGGTTAATCTAACCACTACACCTGTTCGCCAAGTTGGGAGGCCGTTAATCTAACCACTACACCTCCGCGGCCTCGCTTACAGTCGAGGAATATTTTGCGTCCGTACTGTACGTAGGCTACACTCAAACGCTTGCTTCGTTATAGGAAACAATGACACACCTACCTGATGATGAAGAAACGTGAGTATGACAACTCAGAAGCCAGGGCTGTACAAACTTTTACAATTAATGAAATAGGGAGGATAAGCTGATTGCAGTAAGTACAGATCGACGCAACGCTTTGTACAGTATGTACATTTTGTTACTGCACTTCTCATCACCGGCACGACACGAGGTACGAAGGACCTTCTGGAGCAGGTCATCTGAGCTATATATGCCGCGGCCAACCTCCTTGAACGGCGACAGGTGGCATGTAGGTGCGACTACGGGAGATGAAGCAATGAGCAGGTAGTGTAATGTGTTGCCATCTGTAGTGGAGAGACTGAGACAGGCCCGCCGCGTTTACACACGGCATGCAGAACTACTTCACTTCAGCTATTGGAGAGGTTACATTACCTTCGAACGAGTTCCGATCGCAGTTGTTTCTCGTTCAAAGTGAACAGTTTTCACAAGTAGTTTCGAACGACTTATCTTCACTGCTGCGATCCTATTGGCTGCTTCGAAGAAAACAAGCAGTGTAATAAATATTGCTGAATTTGGCGGGAATTCCTACACTTGTTAAATTAACTTAAATTTAAGGTTGGCTGTACTAATACCCGCCCGTTATGCCATTACAGTAAAGTCTAGGTTTCATAAGGATTAAAAAGATCAATAGTGATAAATGTTGGAGACTATTATAATAAAATATCGTACATTTTAAGTTACATGTTTGTTGAGGTTAGATTTACCATTGATTTCATTCTGCTTTGGGTGTGTAACAGCGAAAACACGTTCTGTTTTTAAACTTGTTCAGACATGGCTACCGAATGTATTTAGCTGAATGTGTTTAACAGTACTCGTGTAACCACGGCCTTACTGACTGGATTGTAAGACTGACTCAAAACAGTTCGTCTGTTGTCACGTGATCTTCAACCAATCGCAGGGAAACTTCCTTTTCTATCCATCCATCCTACAAATATTTACCAAACTTTAACTTTCGGCGCACGGGTGGGCCACCGCCTTCTAACGACATTCCTTAGACGCGAATACGCAGTTTAAAATAAAATGCAAGGCGGAGGCTCTGTGGTTATTTATAGTTGGTGGTATTCAGGAATTTAAAGTGTAAAAAATAATTCAGCATAAATTCCTATTATGTAAAAAACTTATTTCGCCAAAATGCTTTTCTCTTGAAAATGAAATTCAAGCTAAAATATATCTCCAACTAAAGAAATATCGCGATATTAAGTTGTCACACTGAAATGTTGCCTTACACAAGGGTTGACGGATGACGGATTGCCTGTGAATCGCTCTCAACTGACGGACGTAAACGACAGATGTATGACCGCCAGTCTGACGACTGACGGATGCAACTGACTATTTATTGTGAGTCCGCCTTAAGAAAGAGAGACTTGATGTGCGGTTGGCGGACATTCAGAAAGATGAAAATTTTTGGCAGTGGGTGCTCTGATCGTGTATGTGAATCTGATAAGTGGAGATTATGTGACTATAGCTAGTATGAAGACCGTGATAAGCATTAATTGAGTTAATTAACCGCGAGAAAGTCAGGTAAGTTTTTTAACGTCTAGCATGTCAGCATATTTTCCGAAGGAAAGAAAGGCTTATGAGATCATTTTCCTGTCTTCGTATCTGTAGGTATGTGCTGAGTGTGTGTGTGTGTGTGTGTGTGTGTGTGTGTGTGTGTGTGTGTCCTTAAGAACATTTGAATGCGTTAACATAATTCAAACTCGGTACACGTATAAGACTTAGTAAAGACGTCCGACTTTTATAGTTTTCGACTACGCTGGATGATTACATTCAAAATGGCGGGCATTAAAAATTTTGGGTGCTATGTCATATTTTAGAAACAATTCAACAAATTTAGTCGAATTTTGTATGTTGACAGTGCACCATGTAGCCATTGAATTTAGAGGTGGATACTGTAAGTCTGCCGTTTTAGGAGATAACGCCAAATGAATTAATAAAGCGTTTACGTTATATCTCGAAAACTACTCAACCATTTCTCGCCGAATTTCGCCTGTAAATAATACTGTAAAACAGGTCATACGAACATATTATATGTAATTGTAAAATGCACTTATTTTCTAAATAACTGTTATACAAATATGTTAAGTTTATTTGGTATATCTGTCATAACGTTCTACCAATCTCGGCGAAATTTTGTATGCTAGAAGTATCTTCTACAAGCAACATATATGACAACACGTATCAGCTTTTTTCCCCCATTTTGTAAGATAGCGATATACGAATAAATAAAATGTTTATGTCATATCTCGAGGAAAAAATTGGCCGATTGATACCAGTAGCACTGCAGTGGTTGATGTAAGCTGGTATGTTTTAAGTAGGTAAGGCACTTATTTTCAAAATTGTGGTGATGCAGCTATTTTAGCTTAGTATGCTATGTTGTCGAAGCCATGAAATTAAGTTCAACTAAAATTTTATGGTAATGGTATATATTACAATCATCAATTGTGCCCACATTAAGTCTCTTATGTGCGCCATTTTGTAAAGTTACATAACATGACAAATTAAAATTTTTATGTGATATCTCCGGGGAAAAAAAAAGATTCCCACTGAATTTGGTAAAAAAAGTAGCATTATGTCAAACCATGTAAATTTGTATGTTTTGAGTGGGTGAGAGAAATATTTTCAAAATGGCAACTATATAAACATTTTAACTCGGCTTGTTATATCTACGATAATACACAACAAACTTTAACTTAACTTTGTACAGTGGCAATATCTCTGACAGTAATCGCATGTGCTAATACATAACCTTTTCGACCTCCACTTACGAAGAATGTCACATGGGAAAAGAAAGGGAGAATTTATGCAACATCTCGAGGACCAATCAACAGATTCCCGTCAAGTTTGGCACTCAGTTAGTGCTAGAGTAGGGAATGTAAACCGATATGTTTTAGGTGCGGCAGGCTTTTTTTAATGGCGTTATTATAAATATATTATATAATTATATAATGCTTATAAAAAATTAAAAAATATTCAACCAAATTTTGTATTCAAAAAGTATTCATTGTAAGCATCAATTATGCATACAAAGGTCCTCTATTGCCGGTTTCTTTATAAAATAATTCCATGCGAGACAATTGAACATTTTGCCATTGTTTAGGAACAATTGAACTAATTGCCATCTAATTTTGCACACCAATAGTGTTACGGAATATCATGTAAGCCTGCATGATTTAAGTGGGTCAGACATTGATATTCGAATTGGCGTCAATGTAAATATTGTGATAAGTTTGTCATATCTATTAACAAATTCAATCAGGTCCTTCCAAACCTTTTATGCTGATAGTGTCTATTAGAAGCATCGTATAGAGAACCTTGTTTTGGCAAATTATGGTCAGAATATAAATTCCTATGATATATCTCAGTGACCAATCAACCAACTTCTCCCATATTTATCACACAAGTAGAGTTACTGTTGGTCATGCAAACTTACATGTTTTAAGTTACTCAGACACGTATTTTCAAAATGACAACCTTGTAAATATTTCAGGATAGTAAACCCTATATTCATAAAATTAGACTGATTAACATCCGAAGTTGATTCTCTGAATCCGACCTTCGTAA